>CM055067.1:49134275-49321775 GCA_029204045.2 Tillandsia leiboldiana | reverse complement strand
CATGCTTTGCTATCAATCTGGTGTGTATAATAATTTGAATAAGACTCGAATATAACGCTCAATTTTCTAATAAATGAATACTCGTGTTGAATATAAAATATTAAAACACTGTGCTCTAGTAGGCTTCAGCATTTAGATACCAATGGTCGTTTTACATAATTTAACATGGTATCAAAACAAGAGGTCATGAGTTCGAGTACTGCTAGGTTCATTGCTTCATTTAATTTCCTTCCATTCAATTCATTTCTATGTCTTGGACCTACAAAAATGTTTCGAACTAAGAAGTGAGGGAAACTGTTGACTATAAAACATTAAAATACTATTCTCTGGTAGTTTAAGCTTTTAGAGGTAATGTGACACCCCAATAATCCCACATCGGATGAGAATGTGAATGTGTTTGGATATATATATAGACACTAGTAATAATAACTGAGCTTAAGTATTTTGGGCTGTGGTTTGGGCTAAACGAGTTATTATTGCCAGTGGGCCAGATCGTTATAGGTAAACGGTTGTTTTACATAACCAAACAACTCGGAGCATCCAAGATATAGCAAGGACAAGAGATGGAAAATTTTTTGCGAAACTTAGGACCAGTGGACTCAGCTGCTCATCATTCGAAGGAGAGGCGAGTGTAAGAAGTAGAAAGGATGCAACGGTTAGTAGTTAACCATGTATAAAGTTAATCTTGGAAAAATTTAACAATTGAAGCATTTCGATCAAAAGAATCATGTCGACCACAAAACCATTAAAAAAAAAGGCCAGAATAAACGTTCTTTACAGCACAAATTATTTTCAGATGCTTCTATAAGCCAACTATCTAGCATTGTTCCAGCACTATTGGAGAAACTCAAGATCCAATTTTCATTGGATGCAAACTATTTTGTTCCCTTCACATAATATAAAGGTTTTTGTATGCATGGTCTTAACACAATATCTCGGTTTGCATAACGTAAAATGCGGATTGTTTTGCTAATTATCTGTTCCTATATTATGCTTCTACATACTATTTCCATAGTTAATAGGGGCATATTCTGGTGTGGTTTTTATCCGTCGACCTCACCGTAATAACGATCTCCAAGCATGATAGATATCATTGAATGTGTATGTTCACCGTGGGCCGTGGCCAAATGCACGGTTCCTCAAGGACACAAATGTGCCGTCCCTTTTGTTACAATAACTGCATTTCAAAACCAGGCCTAGTTTGCCCACATAATAAATAGCAAAGTTGATAGCAATTTATGTGCAGTATTATAGATGCAATTTTAAAGTTAATCCCTATAAGAGTACAAGCAACTTAGCAATCTAATAAAGAAGTTGTACAAAACTTACCGGTGGGAACATTAGAGGCGACATTTGAGAGGACAATAATCACCAGGCTGAGAAGTGCAACCCCATGAGCTGTATCAATCCGCGCATACGGTTCCACGAAATCCCACAAAGCACTTGGTATCCCCGTCTTATTAAACCCATCGACGGTTATAAACATTCCGCAAAAGAATATCAGCAATGAGTATGAAACCTGCTATATCATTTGTTTAAGTTAGTTTTCCCGCTAATGCGACTAAATTTGTCATTGTTTTGGAAAAATGTAAAAGTAAGTAAATAAGTACATGGATATACCTTCTCAAGGCAAGGGCGCGCATCCTTGAAATCGAGCACCACTAGAGCAAGACCAGCGGTAAGCGCGCTCCACGACATATTGAGGCCCATCAAAAGAGCAACTAGCATTCCAAGAGTTACGAGATAGACGGATGTCTTCCACACAAGTCTCTTCCACCTAGTAACAGGATCTTCTTTGTCATCCGAAGATCTTGAAGAGGACTCTCCTCTTACAGTATTTCTCAAGTTGCTAGTTCCTCTAGCAATCCTCTTCGAGGGAACGCCTTCGTCTCTTCTAATAGAATTCCCTGCTCCATCCACCATGTCCTTCGGTGAACTTGAGGCCTTGGTAAACTCAGTTCCGCCATTCGAGCCGCTCTGTATCTCGTTCTCGCAACTATTATGCTGGCTTCTGATACGATCGCCGCCGCCACCACCGCCGCCACCGAGATCCCCACTATGCAATGAACTGACATCTATTGGTAAATCAATCTCTTGGGAGAAGGCAGGAGAAAGGTGAGACATTGTCGCGGGCGAAAACCGGTGAGACGTCACTTCATCGTCTGCGACCACTTCACTCGCTATTGACACGACCTCTTCATCCTTTTCGACCGACAAGATCTTCCAAAAGTATCCTAAAAGGATAGCCGCATTCACGAGTACACCGATAAGCATCGCCGGTAAGATACCGACTAAGAATTTCTCGAACGAAATCCCACTTTGGACAGCTATAACTAGGTTTTGCGGGTTCCCTATAGGAGTTGTGGCCGAGCCGATGTTCGCACTAGACGCGAGGGCTAGAAGGAAAGGCTGCGGCGGCAAGTTATTCTGCCTTGCTATTTTTAGGACGAATTCCGTGAGAACGACACAACAAGTGTCGTTGGTGAAAAGCGCGCTCGAGATAGCAGAGATGAGACAGATGCGAAAAAGCAAATCTTTGCCTCCTTTACTCTTCCAAGAGAGCAATTTGCCAAGATGCTTGAACATGTCGGCTTTCTCGAGGAAGACCGACACAACCATGGTTCCGAAAAGGAGCCCAAGAATAGGGAGGTCGATTGCGGCGTAAGCTTCGTCGGGCGATATCACTCGGAAAATGACCATGAGCATGGCGCCGAGGAGAGAGCCCGCGGTCCGCCCAATGGGCATGAAGGGGACTGCAGGAAACACAGCTAAAACCCAGAAAATCCCAAAGGCAATTGAACCTAACACTACTTTCACAGGTGTTGCCATGGCCATTTCGGCAAAGCCAATCCAATATCCTAAAAACAAGCTCTTGAATCACCTGCTAAGGTTGATTTGGTACTAAAATTGCAGCAAAACTGCATGGTAAAATGGAAACAAAAAAGCATGGTCTTATCAACAAACAGTTTCTGGGCATGGAAATTGTGGAGACAAATCACAGCAGCAGAAAACAAAAAGAAATATTACAACTTTTACAGACCCAATCCAATATCCTCTCCCAAATACACACAATCAACACCAAGCTCTCAAAATTTTACACCAAATTATCTCCTCCAAACACAAATGAAACATGAAAGCCCTTGAAACGAGCCCCATCTCCCTGCAAAATTGGAGCAAAACGAACCACATCATCCACAAAAAAATTGCAACTTTGGCCACACCACATACGCAACATCAAAGATAGTTAAATTTAACTACCATCTCCCTACACAAATCAAACAACAACGGGCCCTTTAAAATGAGCCCCATTTCCCTGCAAAATTGAAGTAAAAATCTTATCTTTACCTGAAGAAACAAGAGCTCCACCGCAAAAAAAATTGCAACTTTGACCACACCACACACAGATAAAGCAAACCCAACAATAAAACCAAAACAAAATCCGAGGCGAATCTAATAACCAAACAAAATTTCGAGGAACAAAACACGAAGTGGGATACAATTGCAAACACCCTGGAACGAAACAATTACTCGCAACAAAAATTCACGGATGCGTCAGAGGGGAAGAGGAGTGGGCGCGGCCGCGCGAGAGACACTCGTCGTTGCATGTAAAAACTGGAGAAATTTAAGAGCTTGTATTAAATATATTAAATAGATATGATCTGAGAGCTTGGGAATCAAGTTTCATTTTGATTACCATTTTTTTTTTTTTTTTTTTTTAACTTTTTTACTTTTATCCGTTCGGTTAGGTAACCGTTAGAACAAATTTATTTCAGATATACAAATTTGAAACTAGAATAAATTTGTGTTTAAATTAGAATTTGATTATTATTAGATATAAAAAAAAAAACTAATATTTAGATATATAAGGTGGAATAAAATGAAAATGAGTAAGAGCAATTTATTTCATAAATAAATATAAGCTTAGATATAAATTAAAATTAAAATTAAAATATAGTTATATTTAAATGAGAATTTGATTAGTATTAGATATATATAAAAAATAATGTTTAGATATATAATGTGAAATAAAATGAACATAACTAAGAACAGTTTATTTCAGAAATAAATGTAAGTTCAGATATTATAATTAGAAACTAGAATAAATTTATGTTCAAATGAGAATTTGATTCATATCATATGTAAAAAAATATAATGCCCGAACAAAATAAACATGAGTAAGAGCAGTTTATTTCAAAAATAGATATAAATTAAGGTTAAAGTAAATGTGTGTTTAAATGATAATTTGATTATTATCATATATATATATATATATATATATATATATATATATATATATATATATATATATATATATATATATATATATATATATATAATTTGATATATAAGGTAGAATAAAATAAATTGTAAATAGTTATAAATATAAAATGATGATATTACCCCTCTTATTATATTTGGATTTGAATTTTTAAATTTATATTTTGATTTTAAAATTTTAAAATTTCAAATTAAAATTTTAAATTTTAAATTAAAATTTCAAATTTTAAATTTAAGATCAAATGTAAATTTTAAAATTTAAAATTTTAAAACCTAAAATTTAAATATTCAAAATTGAGTCCGGCTACTATACTATCGATAGCACCAAGCGCTTGGCGCTATCAAATTTTTCGTTATTAGATCTACTCCTTTGATTATTTTCTTATACTATTTTTCTAACCACCGCATATTTCTTAATTTAAGAGTCAAAAATTTAATAGCACCAAGAACTTAGTGTCATCGATAGCATACCAGTCTAATTTTTCAAATTTTAAATTTTAAATTTTTTAAAATTTAAAATTTAAAATTGTACGTAAAAAATATCAGCAAGATAAATAGTAATAAAGCAACAATTCCCACTCCTCAAAATTTTTATTTGTATATAAATAGGGATAACCTCTTATAACCCAATCAAACACAAGTTAATAAGAAATAAAATTGTAACAAATTTTTTTCAAGTTAATAAGAAATAAAATTGTAACAAATTTTTTTTTTTTTTTTCAATTCTTATTTTCCAACCACAATAAACACAATTTAAAGTTTCACAATAAAACTAGTGTCTCAATTTCGGTACAATTCCGTGCATTTGGTGCATAAAAATCACTATCACGTGGCACCGGGGAGATTAATCACGTGCACATTAAATATATAATATATATATAATTAATAATATATAATAATAATAATAATAATAATAATAATAATAATAATAATAATAATAATAATAACTATATTTAGACATGTGGCGGAACCACATCAATTTAAATCATAGGGCCCACATTCGCGAAATGCCGGGCCCACGTACATTCACTCTCCTTGACTATGAAAAATTATTAAATATAAATATATTCCGTCTACAAATAAATTTTATACACTAAACTTATTTAATAATAAATAATATTATAAAATAAAATTTTAAGCCAATAAATATGATTTACACCATATAAAATAAAAAATTATATAATTTAAATTTTTATAGTAAAATATTTTTATAAAATTTAACTGTTCATATTTATCTTTCAAAAGTTATAAGTTATTTTTATATGTTTCTTTGATTTGTTATCGTTAGCTTATTGTTTAATTTTTAACAGAATATAAATAAAATATCAATTTTGTCCTTACATTTATTTCTGTAAAAATTTCGGCCATTACAAAAATATACATATGGTTAAAGATAAAATCTGAAAGAATAAAAAAATAAATTTAGCTTACTAATTAACTAAAATTAAATATTTAATTTATATTTAACTATATTTTTTAACGGACGAGATATACATGAACAACTTAATTAGCACTTTTAAAAAAATAAATATGAAAAGTTAAACTTTATAGAAATATATTTCTTATTCCATATGTTTACGTAGATCTATATAAAATTAACCCTATTATTTAAATATTTATAAAAAATAATTTAATTAGTTTTTTCTCTGATTTTTTTATATTTGCTTTTATAAAATAATTTAGTTTCTAATAACCTCGTATAAAAATTTGTGTCGGAATAGAATGCCAATTTAAAATTTTTAATTTATTTAGTTATTAAAATATTTTTATTTAAATTAGTTTATATAATAATTAGGCTAATAAAATTGTCTAAAATTATGAAAAAATTAACTAAATATTATTACTAAAATATTTTAGATTTGCAGCATCACGCGACCCTTAACTAGTATATATATTAATATGATTAGTAAAAAATTCTTACTTATATAAACATGTTAAAAATATTTATAAATTTTAAAAAATATTTATTATATAAAAATAATTAAATAGATAAATTTATTTTTTATTTAATTTTTTTTTCTTCTGTAACTATTGCAGCTGATCATTCTCGTATGCTTTTAATAATAGTAGTTAAATTCAAATACATCAAACTAAATACTATAATTAATTCTACTGCATATAATTAAAATTATAATACAGTTGCAACTAAATTCAAATGTATATAATTAAATATCGAATCTATCTATTATGTATTAATTCTATATTAATCTTCGGTACATGTGCGTTCATACATGGCAAAAAATTTTATTTTTATTTTATTTTTTTATCCGACATTAAGTGTCTTTTTGTCTGAGCATCATAAATACAGATAAGAAATACGGAATACGAAATACAAAACACGACATGATTCGGACACGATGACTCGATAACTTTCAAAAAAATTAGAATAGGAATACGACATAAATATAATAATAAAATATAATATTATTAGTATAATAATATATATTTATTATATATAAAATATAAATTTTAATAAAATATTATTATATTTTTCACCATACAAATAAAAGTTTATAAAAATTTTCTTTGAAGAAAAAAAATTCACCACCACATATAATTTATTTATATTATTAAAAGAAATATATATATATATATATATATATTTATATATATATATATATATATATATATATATATATATATATATATATATATATATATATATATATATATATATATATATATATATATTTAATTGTATACACTATGTCTCAGCATTGAACGCGCATATATACTTTTTTAATTGTATACACTATGGCTCAGTATTGAACGCGCGTCTAAAAAATGTCCACATCTGACACGTGTCTGACACGGACACGCGATACTTATAGAAGTGTCCGTGATACATAACTTATTGTTTTCTCATCCGACGGACACGCAATATATATATATATATATATATATATATATATATATATATATATATATATATATATATATATATATATATATATATATATATATATATATATTTAATTGTATACACTATGTCTCAGCATTGAACGCGCATATATACTTTTTTAATTGTATACACTATGGCTCAGTATTGAACGCGCGTCTAAAAAATGTCCACATCTGACACGTGTCTGACACGGACACGCGATACTTATAGAAGTGTCCGTGATACATAACTTATTGTTTTCTCATCCGACGGACACGCAATACTTATAGAAGTGTTCGTGATACACAACTTTTTGTTTTCTCACCCGACATATTTTCATCTTCTCCCTCTTTCTCGAGCCTGCCCTTTGCGCATTCTTCCATCCCCTTTCTCTCTATCTCTTTTTTTCCTACCGATATGTCCCTCTTTTTCACGATTTCGAGGCTTAATCTTTTACAGAAATCGATGAATTTGAACCTTCGAGATATAGACATGTTTCGTTTTTCTATAGATTTTCGTAGAAGAAGGCGAGAAGCATAGCGACTGAGGCGACCACCAGGACGGCGAACGCTACGACCATCACTGCCGGAGCCGGGGAGGCCGGGGAGGGCAGCATAGGACGACTTCGGGCAAACCGTGACGGAAATAATCCGCATAACGGTGTTCTAATATTTCGCCTCTAAATTTTTCACCCCTAAGAGGCTCTTGGAATCCTTGGCGCTCATCTCCAATCTCTTCCAAAAAGGTGAGACCCTAATGAGTGCTCCAGGTTTATCGTAAGATGATCTCATTTCGTAATTTTGTATTAGATTGATCGATTCGAGATTCTAAGATAATTTATTTATATTGTTGTGATGAATTAAGTATGAGTTTAGTTATAATAATATTTACTTACCGTATCGCGTGAATTATTACACTAATTTAAATTTATATACTGGTATAACGTACCTCGGAGAAGTAAACCAATCAATGACTTAATTTTTTGGTAAATACTAAGTATACATCAAATTTTGGATGTACATCTTACATCCTAGTCATCTTAGGGTGGAATAAATTTCAACCATCATTTCGAAATGATGGATGAAGAAGCTCCCACCCTTGAATGAATGGGATGTAGGATCTACATTCAATTTTGGATGCAGAGATAGCAAGCTCTAATTTTTTTTTCCCTCAATTTGGTGATGAAGTACATTAAAAGCTGTTATGCTTCGCTTCTATTTATTATTTTATTGGAATTTGAATATAGCATGAAATAAAATTTTGAATAATATAAATCCATAAATAGAGAAAAAAAAACTCTTATATCTGAGGTATCATATTTGCTGTTTTATTTTGTAAATAAAATTATATATATTAAAAAGTATAGGAGAAGCACAGTAAATTGCTAGCAATCTTTTCATTCAAAATATTTACTGAATAAAAATAATAAAAAAAAAACTTAAAAATAATTTTTTTTGGCTCTCAATTTTTTTCAAAAAATAAAAAAAACGTAACGGAACTCTAAAACAAAATTCACCATATGGATCTGACAAGCATGACCAATTAATTTTTTTTGAACATTTGCAAAGAGTTAAAATTTTCTACCTATATTTGTTTTTTTTCCTTTTTCGTTTTTTTGAAGTAACAAAATATATAGTGCATATCATATATTTTTATTTTCAATAAAAAAAAATATATTTCAAGACCAAGCGGGAGGAGTGCAATTATTTCAGATAATTAAACTAGTGTCTTCGAACTTGCGACCTTATTTTCAAATGAAATGTGTTGATCGCGCATCAAATTCAAAGCTCAACACATTTTTGTTCTAGCATGAAAAAAAAAGGATTGGCAATGAGATACCTTGCTACAAGATTGTCACACCATAAATAGCTGGTAGTGACAAAGCAACATGTAGCTCATGTAATAAATGTCGCGAACATTATTACTCGACAGCATCTAAGCTGTGGAAAATTTCTGTTTCGTAACAATAAATTTAAAAAATTAATAAATTAAGTTTAATAAATTTAATAAATTGAGTGAGACTGCGGTCTATAATATATCTAACAGTAAGAAGTTTAATAATATATCTAACGTCCAGATGAATTGAATCTAATCGAGACCTGTAAACATTATAACTGTATATTTTACATAAATTAATTGTATATTTCTAACATAATACAATTACGACATCTTATTTTTGACAATTCCAAAATTTATATCAAATGGAAGTTTAGAAAGTTCACGATATTATGTGCTGTCCAAAGTTACCGACCGTGAAATTAATGCTTCTAATTAAATTACCACGCCACATGAAAAAAAGACAGCAACATATAAGGAAATAATATGTAATTGAGTAGAATAAAATAAAGTGAATTAATCAAAATGTCAAAAGGCATTTACCTAATATTGCATTATATATATATATATATATATATATATATATATATATATATATATATATATATATATATATATATATATATATATATATATGTTGCTACTATGTTATTATGTTATAACATTTGCACAACTATATTTAAGGTCAAAAATTCGAATTCTCTACTAATACTGTAGATTCAAAAAGAAAGGAATTTGTGCACTCGGCAATTCTAGTTAAGATTATCAAAAAAGAAAAAAAAAAGAGTTGTAATGTTATGGCTTAATTACTAATTAATTATGAAATTAATGAGCCTCACTCACAAAAAAGTTGTGAAAACAACAACAAAAAATTCATTAGAAGAAGCCAAATATTATAACAACACATATTATTCGAGAAGATCACCGAACAAGATCGAGAAAGAATCACTTAACGTAGATTAATCAATCCAAAGCAGTTGCGTAGAGCAACAATAAACTAATTTTTTATATTTTGTATTACACTAATCTTGGAATTTAGTTGAGTTTTTGTCACATTTGTTTGCTTTAATTATCTCAACTATTAAGTGCACAAGTGTCTCACCACCATTAATTAATGAGGCCTACAAAATAAATAATTTATTTAGATAATTCATTCTTAACCACATATATAATTAATGGTAAAAAACAACAATGGCAATCAATATATATAAAAGGTAAGCATACCTTCAAAAACAAAAACAAAAAGATATTTGTTGTTGAACTTATCAACTTATAAGTAAAGCCAAAGAGTATCCATCATATGAAATAAAATCAAAATGGTTGAAAACTCAGTTCAATTCAAATTGTACTTTATGTGATTAAACTTAATTTCAATGAGCTTAGTTCTTATATACCAATTAAGAACATTGTTATCATAATGTTATCATTATCTTCATCATCATTACAACTTTCTTTCGTCGATCCTCGTTACTATTACAATTGTTGTAATTATCATTATACGATATTTAGAAAATAGTGTTATGCTAATTACTTTCATGTTTGAATTGCTTATTGGTGTTGCACCAGGATTTCGTTGGCTCCAAATTTTAAGTTCAAAACTTTTTAGTAGCTTCACATTTTTAACTAAATTTTTTATTTTTTTTATTTTAAGAAAACAACATAGATAGCTTACCATAGTTTTTTATTATTATTATTATTATATATATATATATATATATATAGAGTTGGGCTGGAATGCTATTGATAGCACCAACCCAACTTTGCCATCCATTTTTTAGCCTTTAGATCGCATTGAGATTTGTGCATGCTCTTTAATGAAAAAAAGAAAAAAGAAAAAGTAAAAAGAAAAAGTAAAAAGTAAAAAGCTTTTCTTTTTCATTAAAGAGCATGCACACATCTCAATGCGATCTAAAAGCTAAAAAATGGGTGGCAAAGTTGGGTTGGTGCTATCAATAGCATTCCAGCCCAACTCTATATATATATATATATATATATATATATATATATATATATATATATATATATATATATATATATATATATATATATATATATATATATATATATATATATATATATATATATATATAGGTTAATTGCATAAGGCTTCTTGTGAACATATTGAATAGCAGATATATTCCTACAAAGTTTAACTTTTTATATTTATTCCTTTAAAAGTCCAACGTTATTCATATATATCCATACCGTCTATCTCTATTAAAAAAATCTAGTTAATCATAGATTAAATATTTAATCTTGGTTAGTTAGTGATGTAAATTTATCTTTTTACCTTTTTAGATATTTCTGTATTATTTTTTGGACGGACATTTTTTAAAAGGTAAAATTGTTATTTCACATATAATCTGTTAAAAAATAAACAGTGAACTAACTATAATAAACCGGAGGGATATATATGAATAACGTTGGACTTTTGAATGAATAAATATGAAAAGTTGAACTTAATTTGTAGGGATAAATCTGCTATTCGATATGTTTACAGGGAGCCGTATGCACTTAACCCTATGTATCTAGGCTGGAATACTATTAATAGTATCAAGTCGTTGGTGCTATTAAGTTTTTAACCCTTAAATTAAAAGATGTGTGATTGAGATAATAGTGGGCTCCTTGGGTTTAATAGGTGGTTGGAAAAATAGTAAAATTTAACGGATAAAAATAATTAATTAATTAAAGGAATTAATTTAAGAGTAGAAAATTTGATAGCACCAATAACTTAGGAATTGATCTAAGAGTAGAAAACTTGATAGTACCGATAACTTAGTACTATTAATAATATAGTAGTCGGACTATATATATATATATATATATATATATATATATATATGAGGCAAATAAATTGATTTGTAAGAAAATTAAACAATAATTCCAACCGCAAAATATATTAGTACGAAATTTGGCGCATATGATACTTTGTAGTTTGAGCATGTAGGTTGCATTATTGTCCTAAAAGAAAATAATATGAACAGTAATTTAAAATAATTTGGTCGGCTACGGTGACAAAATAAGGACTACATATATATTCTTAAATATTGGGCAGGTGGAGAGGTTTTACCAATTTTATGTATATTATTATTATTATTATTATTATTATTATTATATATATATATATATATATATATATATATATATATATATATATATATATATATATATATATATATATATATATATATATATATATATATAGAGAGAGAGAGAGAGAGAGAGAGAGAGAGAGAGAGAGAGAGAGAGAGGCTGGCTTGGTAAAAATATTAAGTAATTAGGGTTTCTAAGTTTTTACTATTAGATTTAAATTTAGTGGGTGGTTTGGTAGAACAACATGGCCTAAGGGATAAAATTAATTAAAAAAATAAATTTAACGGTAGAAAGCTTACAAACATCAATTGTATGATATTTTTAAAATTATAATAGCCGGAATATATATATATATATATATATATATATATATATATATATATATATATATATATATATATATATATATATATATATATATATATATTATTGGGTTACATTAAATCTATTTCTTAGATTATTTTTACTTTTTAGATTATATTATTTTTTCAACCACTCGCTAAATTCTAAGAACCCACTATCATCCTAGCCGCACATCTCTTCATCTAAATGTCAAAAACTTAATAACACTAATGACTTATGCTATTAATTATCAAGTTATTGATGCTATTAAGTTTTTAACCCTTGGATAAAATAATGTGCGGTCAGAATGATAGTAGACCTCTGGAGTGTAGTGGGTGATTGATTAAATAGTATGATTTAAGAGTTGAAAATGATCAAAAATGTTGATCTAACGATGAAAAATTTGATAACACCAAAGTGTTTGTTGCTACCATAGCATAGTAGTCGGACTCTATATAGACGTACGTTACTATATTATTAATAGGAAAATGCTACTTGTACACCCCATTTGGGGGTGTACATCGCACACCCCACCCATCCAATGGGTGGGGTGTGGTGAGGGGTCACTTCACAATTTGTGAAGTGACCCTCCCACCCTTAGATG
Source organism: Tillandsia leiboldiana (assembly GCA_029204045.2). Lineage (NCBI taxonomy): Eukaryota > Viridiplantae > Streptophyta > Magnoliopsida > Poales > Bromeliaceae > Tillandsia > Tillandsia leiboldiana. The sequence continues at coordinate 49,308,741 of CM055067.1, read as the reverse complement.
GGTGGGTGTAAGATGTACACCCCCTTTGGGGGTGTACATGTAGCGTTGCTCTTATTAATAATGCCAAGTCATTGGTACTATTAAATTTTTAATTTTTGGATAAAAAAATATACGATTAGGATGATAGTGAGCCATAGAGTTTAGTAAATATAATTGAAAAAATAATATAATATAAATAATAAAAATGATCAAAATGAGAGATCTAATTAACGACGAAAAATTTAGTATTACCGAATACTTGGTACTATTTATAGCATAATAGCCGGACTATATATATACATATATCAATAAGCTAAAAAAGATAATATTAATTAGTTACAAATATACTAATGTCTTCATTAATGGCTACTATTAGCTTATAGATTCATTAATTTTAATACACTTCTAATTAAATTGAGAAAAACTAACTCAGACTAAAAGTAATTAGAGGCTCCATTCTTAAAAAATAATAATAATAATAATAATAATAATAATAATAATATATATAAGTTGGAGGCTCTATTTAAGAATGGCCTGAGGGCCAGGGGTCGATCTCCAAACATTTCTTTTGTCCACAAAAAAAAAAAAAAAAAAAAAAAAAAAAAAAATGGAAAAAAGGAAAAAAATGTGGTTGGTGGTAACATAAATTAGATGCCACATATAATAATAATGTTGAAGAATCCTTTCGTTTCTATATATATATATATATATATATATATTTCAAATATACTTGATTAACAAGAGGACAAAATGGCAGAATATTGTCTAGCTCAATGAAATAAAAAGAATAGTAAATTAAATATATGAGAGTTTATTGGGACAGAATTCATTTACATCTGGACCCCCATGAAGTTAATATTTGCAACCCCATCCATGAGCAATTCTAATTGGTTGCCATGGCAGTGACCACACCTGAAAAGCTCTATTCCTTGGTTAGGGCTAATTCAATTCCACCATTCATGTATGCATGGACCTTCTCTCTCTCTCTCTCTCTCTCTCTCTCTCTCTCTCTCTCTCTCATGTAACGTGCACGTACACCACAACTATTTTTTCATTTGTTTGATACTAACACTATGAAATGGAGCTTATAGCAGAATAGATAGTTTACGCTAATAATGCGAAATAATTGTTACTCTTTAAAATCTTAAATTATTAACAAACAAATATATTTTGAACTCAAAATCTTCTCATATAATATTATGTTAAGAACAATACTACGTATATATTTCAAAAAAGATATACATTCTACACTCCACTCATTTAAAGATAAATAATTTTGTAGGAATCACTTTAAGTGACCTTTCAACACATCCTACTCATTGGATGGGTGAAATATGAGATGTACATTCAATAAAAAAATATAAAAGTAAAATTTTTCATGAAGTATTTGCCTATCTGGGGCAAAAAGTTCATCATTTATCATACATTCTGCGTAACAAACTCTGCATTGATGGATGCTTTTCCAGAGTCCTGAGGCCTGCTATAAATTAAATTTTTTCATGTGTTATTTCTATTCCTAGTCGATACGACGCGTGCTGTTGAGAAGAGTTTATATATGAATAGTACCAAATCAAATAATAGATAGATCTTTAATTACTTCAAACTTAATTATACTTCACTATATATATATATATATATACACTGTATTTTAATATTATTTTCATTAGCTATATCGTATAATTATATTTTATCAATCTCTCTTTGTTATATTTTATATTTTATTTATTTTTCTGTATTATTTTTTTTATATAAATATTACTAAATTATTTTCTTTCTTGTCAATCTCTATATTTCTATTAACAAATATACTATTTTATATAAACTTTAATAACTTTGAGACACTTGTTAAAATTCCTATTAAATTATTTTTAATTATTTTTTGTTGCTTTTATATATATTGAAATTTTTTAGATAAAAATGAGCTGAGCATACTGTCACGGGGTCACTCCAAACACACCTCCTTATTCGAGGGGTGTTGGGATTTGGTAGCTGGCCGTATATCCGGCCTGGCCTTGCTGTCAAAGGTTTTTCGATTTGCCCTCTCCTCTTGGGCGTGGATATCGGCGAACCCTAGCCTACTTGAGGTACTATGGACGACGATTGCGCCAATGGAGGTGGCAGCCCGAATTGACCGGCCGGCTTCCGAGGCGGTTCCTGCGCAGGGACCTACACGTTGCTCCTGCCTCCAGCGCTTTTGCCAAGCTCGGTCTTAGGCACTGGAGCCGCCGGCTGTGATGGTGGAGATGGCGGCCCGTGGTGGCTAGCCTGTTGTTGAAGTGGTCCCTGCGGAAGGACCTGCTCGTCGTTCCTGCCCTAGCCTGTAGCTGGACGAACGGCAATGGGGGAGGTAAAGGGGTACCCTGATAATGCTCTGGTTGATGGCCGATGTTCTGCCCCATCAGCCTCGTTCCCGTCTGGTGCGGGACTTCTTGCGGTTGTACTGCCCCCAATGTTTGTGTCGTCTCGGGCAGGGTGGCCAGCTGCGCAATTATTGTGGCTGGCACCATCTAAGCCCGCCCATCATGACCGATCTGGTGTTGAGGTGGTCCCCGTGAAGGGACCTGCTTGCCGTTTCTGCCCCCAGCCATGTCAATGAATCCGGCCTGGGGTGCCAGAGTCGCTGTCTGCGCCGGGAGAGGTTGTGACTCGCGGAGGCCAACCTGTTGTGCCATCACCGGCCCTTGGCCCTCCTCCAATGGTTGGACCAAGTATATGGGGGCTACTGGTTGCGCAGCTTCCCGCAGTTGCGCCGGTGGTGTCGCCATCGTCGTCGGGTGCGACGGGGTGGATAAGAACTGCTCAAACCGAGCAAGGCTCTCATCCGAGGCCGGGGCGTTGACGTCCTAGGTTAGGACTCTTCTTTCGAGAGACCTCATTATCTGGGCCAGTTGCTCATACAGCTCCGACAAGGATGGCTCTGGAAGTGCCGATTCCCCTCATGGCTCCGGGAACTGTGACATGCTGGCGGTAGGATTAGATAAAAATTACCTGAGTGTCTCACCGGGCGTGCCAAGAAAGGTGTTGGGGCAAAAATGTGGCTTGCGCGCAATCGGCCCCTGGGTCACCCTCTAGAAAGTGTCGAAGTGCGCTGCGTGCCAATAATCAAGCGATCGAGCTGAGGAGGGATCCTCTCGGCAGGGTTCTCCTCTGGTAACTTATCACGACCGATCGACTGAGGACAGCCAAAGCAGGTTTACGGTGGTATAGAGGGATCGCCGGTTTCGACTTAGAATAGTCGAACCATATAAATATACGGCTGATGAGCCGATTGTAATGTTAAAACACAAAAATCATCAATAAAGACATGGCTGATTGGCCGGTTTACATTCTAAAGGAAAAAAACAGGATAAAAACATGGCTGAACCGGTTTATACTTTATATTGATAAAATAAGGGAATACAAGTAGGGAAAAGGGATAGAAGGATTACAATTAAGCCTACTCCTAGAAAAGCAGTAAATACAGGTATGAAAAGTTAAGTTAACCTACTCCTAAATAAATGAAGAAGCTGGGGTGGTACCGGTCTTACGAGGCCGCCAGACCTCTTTTTCTTCGTTGGTTCGTTTATTTATACAGTTTCAAACCAAGACATGCAACCACCGATTTTAGAAATCGGCGTAATCGAAGGAGAACTATCGTAATCGAAGGCATGCAACCTCCAATTTTAGAAATCGGCGTAATCGAAGAAGAATCATCGTGAATTCCTCATCCACTTTCTTTTGAGTCGATTAGCCTCAATAGAATAGTAGCCCTTTCCCGTCTAAATTCATCCCCTGATTGTTGTGACAGAGCGTAATCCTCGGAACTTTCCAATACTGGACACCGCTTGCTGTTCCAGGTCGATTACGAGATTCGCGCATAAATCTCGCACTCCTTCCATTCAAGATCTTTCCTTCTACAGTTTCGAGTAGCTTAGAATTGACTTTCACTTCACCTCTTTTGTTGCTTGCCTGAGGCGGTTGATAACTTTCTTCGGTCGAGCGACTGTCTTGGATGAGACGATGATCTTCCTGTTGACCACCTCTTTCGTCGGCTTATTTTCCTATCGGCTGACGCCCTCAGCCGATGGCCTTTGTCTCGCCTTGTGTATCTACGTGACTGAGACCGGTCAAGGTCGGGACGCAGACCCCTCTTCAGCTGACCCATCTTTCCGTCGACTGGTGTCTTGTCCAATGGCGTGCTCCTCGTACTATACTGTTACACGTCTAAGACCGGTCTGAATCCAGACGTAGGCCTTTCCTTCTTCGGCTTAATTAACCGAAGGTCAATTCCGACTCCGTTTACTTCGTCGTGGGGCGGTTCGATACCTTCCTTCAATCGCAATCGACTCTAGACTACGTGATAACCTTTGCATGGGCTACTTCTCCTATCGACTGATGCTTTCAACTGATAGTATACCGCATGCGGTACGCCTCTGTACTCGGAGCTGGTCTCAATCGGAATGCAAGTCCCTTATTGTTGACTCAAACTCCTGTCGGCTGATATTTTTCAACTGACGGTTGACGCCACGTGTCGTTCCCTCTCGTGGCAGAAAAATCTGATCTCAACAATAATTAACAAAATAAAAAAATATATATAAAATTTTATATAAAATATCTATTTCCTAAAATTAATTCTAACCTCTTAGTTAAATCCTTTTCAGTGAGTACTACTCCCATAACTATTATCCTTCAATTCCTATCAACCTTGTACTATGTAAGTCGGATCATATGTTTGTCACACATGCATGGATCCAAATTAAGCGTCGCAGTGACTAGATCATGTGTGGTTTATTGACCCGGATCCAAAGCAAATGTGAGGTCTAAGTAGGCCCGACCAAATCTGACCCGACCCGCTCCACCGCATGAGGACAAAAGGCAAAAATGTAAGGTTTAAGTAGGCGGCCCCGGCCCAAGCAAATCTGACCCGACCTGTTCTACCCGATCCGGTTAGATTTTGAAATTCTAAAAAATTCGGGATAAATTGTGGAGGTAGGCCGGTATGATTTTACAAGCACGGAGTATTCCATATTTATAAATTATTATTAATATTAAAATTTTTGAATCGACGATTGATTTTATTAGACTTGATAAAAAATATTTAAAATATTTTAAAAATAAATTTTACGATTTTCGATATTATCGGCCTAGTGATCGAAGGGGCTCAAAATCAATAGTTTTAATTAACGTAGTGAGTTGTTTGAGAGTTTAATGATATATAAAAATATTCAAATTTAACGGAACCGATCATTAATTCATAAATTCTAACATTAAAAATAACTTATAAATATGAAGGATTTCATACTTATAAAAGCATACCATCTGCACTCTAAATTGTGCTCGATTTTCAAATTATGCGACAGGTGACACTTTAGTAGTTCTCAAGCTTTAATTTATTGTATTTTCTGTCACGAACTCTCAAAACTACTACAATCAAATTTTACAATATAATTTAGTTGACTAAATTTTAATATCTCGTTAACATCGAGGCGATATTATAGCGTTGTGACTGATGGCACGCTAATAATTCTAAAAATTAGATAGTTGGAATTGATTGCAATAATTCTGAAAATTCGAACAAAAAATTATAATAAATTTAAATTTAAGAATCGAAGTGTCAACGGCCTCATAATTTGAGAACCAAATGTGTATTTTACCCGAAAATTTATGATTCTCGGTTCGAATTTAAGCTTCAAGAAACTTTTTTTTATTTATAAGTATCTTTAAAAAAAAAAAAAAAAACCTAGAAAAAATGTGGATCCAAAAAAATAAATTTACTAGACATGCAGGGGACATCAACCTAACACAATTGAGGGAGATATAAATTTTTTTGACTAAAGTACTGTTCATAACATATACATATATATATACTATTTCTTTCTCCTACTAATATACTAAAGAGAATGAGTGGACCCTTAACTTTATTATCTATGTATACACTATTTTTTGTATACCGAACCAAATGTACCAAACATAGAACATGATGGCCCCCTTTTTTGTTTTTAATCCAATAAGCTTTTCCTTCCATTGATTGAACTTGAATTCAAAATAATGTAATATAGTGTTTGTACCCTAGTACATCTAAGTTGATCTCAAATCACAAAGCCCTGGGACACTTTGGATCCTAAATTTTACATTATTGTGATTTCTGATTCGAACTTTTTGTATTGTAGATTGAATGTTGATGTACATCTCGTTTAGTAGTGATATAACATCTTAGTCATTGTTGTGTTATCAATGGCTCAACTAAATTATACTGTAGGACTTGATTAAAATCAATTATAAAATTTAAGCTAGAAATTATAATAAATTAAAATTTGATGACCAAAATATTAAGAATCAAAGGTAAATTTAAGCGTTGTAAATTATAATAATATAAAATTTAATGACCAAAATATTGCATGTCTCATAGTTTAATTAAAAATCAAAGGTAAAATTTTGCCTGTAGGTATAATTTGTAGTGTAGTTATGTTATTTGTAATATTGTCCACATAACTTTTAGGGGTACATCACTATGCATGTCATTAATGAGCATTTATTTAGCTTTACATTTCATGCTTTTATATATATATATATATATATATATATATATAATATAATATAATTAGAGTATTATACTATTAATTGCATCAATTTATTAATACTATTAGGTTTTTGACCTTTGGAGGAATGAATGTGTAGTTAGAATAATAGTAGATCCCTATAATTTAATAGATAATTGAAAAAATAGTATGATCTAAAATGTGAAAATGATCAAAAGAATAAATCTAATAGCAGAAAAATTAATAACACTAGATATTTGGTGTTATCGATGGCATAATAGCTAGACTCTACATATATATAAAATTGAGTTTCTATATATACTTTTAAAAGTAGTAAGTCATTAATGATGCTTATAAGTTTTTAATTCTTGGATAAAAGAATGTGTGGTTAGGATGATAGTGGGCTTTTTGGATTTAGTGAGTGATTAATTAAATATAATGATTTAAGAGGTAAAATTAATCAAAAAAATAAATTTAGCGGTAGAAAACTTACAAGTACAAATTACTCGATACTTTTAAAAATATAATAGTCGAACTCTATCTCTCTATCTCTCTCTCTATATATATATATACACACACACTGATTCTGTAGTAGTACTAGAATGAGATTGAATCCCAACCTCTTATTCAGTATTTTGAATAGCAATTACTTGAAGTCTTGAATATTCTAACAGTTGTTAGAGTGAATATTCTAACACATTTTGGTTTTCAGATTTTGGTAATAAGATTTGGAATCTTGGTCGAGCATTCGGGGAGTTACTTTGCGTGCTTTTGCTTCTATTTTCAGCTACGTGACAAATAAGAAGATACGCAATTTTTGCTGCAATAGAAAGCTATAGTATAAGTTGGAATTCAAAAAGAATAGAATTTTCAATAACATTTTTTACTATAAAAATTATTTAAACAGCACTTTATCGAACAATACTGCGCTCTACAACATGATCATCTGTACGGTATTAATTCGCGAGACCCGACCTAAAATATTTTGGGCCGGAGCCTTAATTTTCATGATTCGGCCCGAACCTGGGCCCGGGAAAATACGGCCAGGCCCAAAATGTGGCATGCCCAAATATGGCCCATTTCCAAATATATTGAGACCCAATAATTTTTTAAATTTCCCCCATCAACTTCTGACATTTTAGAATTAAGTGATTTTAATTAATTTTTTTTGAGAATTATCAAACTTACCGATGATTTAGCCATTGTTTTTTTTTGGTTAATTGCATACGGCGCCCGTAAACATATCGAATAGCAGATATATCTCTATAAAGTGTAACTTTTTATATTTATTCATTCAAAAGTCTTACGTTATTCATATATATCCTTCCGGTTTATTACCGTTAGTTCATTATTTATTTTTTAATCGACTATATGTGAAATGACAGTTTTGTACTTTTAAAAATATCAATCCAAAAGTCTAACTGTTAAAATAATATAAAAAGTAAATTTATCTCACTAACTTACTAAGATTAAGTATTTATAAAAACTTAAAATATCCTAAATCAATTTTAACTGTGTGGATCGTTGATTTGAATATTATGAAATCGATAATGAGACTATAGTACTGAAACTCTGATAATATAGATAGTATAATAGATGAACTCACAATATCAATAACCAATCTCAGGTTCAAAGTAGATCTACATTTTGGATAAATTAATTTTTGTTTCTTTAAGTTTGGCTTTTCAAAGAGGTGGTCCATATAATCCATTCATTTATTAATAAATCATGCCAATTGGCATATTATTTATAGGAAAAAATAATTTAATCAAACCACCTATATCTAATTATCTTAGTTTCAAATTTAATATATAGAGTTTATTAAGTGTAGCTAGGGATCCGAAATTTTATCCGAACCCGTATCCGAACGCAATGAATTTATCCGATGTTAAACGGATATGAATTTGAATATGGTTATAAAAAATAAAAATCCGACGGATTTAAATTTGGATATAGATTTTGATTGTATCCGACTCGAACCCGATCCGAACCTGAATTAATTTTATGTTATATAATATATGTGTATATAAATATTTGATATTATATTTAAATTTATATTTTAAAATTTTAAATTTAATGTAATAAATTTTGAAATATTGTAAAAAAAAAAAAAAATAATTATTTCGGATTTAGATTTTCAGATTCGTGTTCGGATTCGGATTTTAAATTTTTAATCGGATTTGGATTTGAATATAGATTTTTAAAATCCGTCGGATTCGAATTCGGATTTGATTGTCGGGTTCGGATTTCGATTCTGATTTTTAAAAATTTGCTTAGAATCCGACCGTTGACATCCCTACCGAGAAGAGATTGGATACTTAAGAAGCTCCTTAATTGGAATTATTTTATTAATGATGGGTCTAATTATAAGCAATTAATTGAAGCTCAATGTTCTTGACCCTGCCATGATTGCAAGCTTCTTTTACAGGTATTTACAACATGCAACCCATTATGTTTACTCTTTTTTATCTTCTTCTTCTTCCCTTTTTTTTTTTTTTTTTTTTTTTTTTTTTTTTTTTTTGTCACATATTTTAATGAGTAAAAATTATTTATTGCATTAATAATATACATGCTAAGTTTTTTTTGTTAATGGCATATGCTAAGTTTTTTGTCACATATTAACTAGTAGGTTATGATGCCCACTTCTAGAATTTTTCTTTTCTTTATTTCTATTAATCAATCACAAATCACAAATTAATAATCCAAGGAAGTCTACGCGCCCAAATCGATAACGTGAACTTAGTCCGATTGTCGACTATTTGATGGACGATCCGACAAATTAAAAATAAAATGATCTTTTAACATGTAGTTACTGATTTCATATTTGTCGTTAACTGGGTCAATAGACTAACTAAGCAGTGGGGGTTGGTCGGAGGACAGACTGGTTGGTGCGATACATGCTCGGAGAACGTCACCCTTATATATTTATATATATATATATATATATATATATATATATATATATATATAGTAAAGCTTGTATATTTTTAAAAGCACAAGAACAATTATATTTGTGAATTTTTTACCATTAAATTTGCATTGAGATTTGTGCAATTATAAAGTCAACTAAAGAAAGAGAAAGAGAAAGTATAATTGCACAAATCTCTAAAAAATTTACAAGCATGATTTCTCTTGTGCTTTTAAAAATATATAAACTGCACTGTCTCTCTCTAGATCTCTCTCTCTCTCTCTCTCTCTCTCTCTATATATATATATATATATATATATATATATATATATATATATATATATATATAGACCTAGCTGCCTCACTCTCGTTGCCTAGTTTAATTAAAGAAACGGATAGTATATTATTTTTTTCTCAAAATATAATTCAATAATTTTTTTTTTTAACATGAATATATAATTTCGTGCAAACCGCAGTCCAAGATAATTAAAAAGAGAAAATAAATATAAAATCAGAAGAGAGGCAACAGTGAGAGAAAATTTTTATGATTAATTAGATTAGTTGTCGACATAAAAACCTAGCAAAAAAAATTGAATTAATAAATTTGAGATGAACAACAGAAGCATCGTGAAAATTATCTGAATATAAAAATTTACTGTATAAGAAACTATCGAAAATTTGCTCCCAAAAAATAGTAGGTAATATATTTCTTAGGGGTGGCATTTCTATATCAAATTACCCTGGTATCTAAGGTAAATATTTATGATGCTCCATGCATCCCATGCATGGTCCATGTGCATGTTATTATGATTTAGTATTCATTGTGGCCAATAAAAAGAATGTCTCTGTTTTTCTCTTCTTCTCTTTTTTTCTTTTTTCTTTTTTTTTTTTCTCTCTCTCTCAACAATGGACCATTTTGAATAGTAGTGTCATTAACTATGATGTGTCATTAGTTTGTTTAGTTTTGTTTGTCAATAAGTTATTAGAGCATCAAATTTGATAAAAGCTCTAATTTATTTAAGTAAAATCACTCAATTTTTTTTTAAAAAAAAATCAAAGATTAAGAAAGTGTCAATCAAATTAAAATAAAATTAAGCAACCTAAATTAGGGGTGATAAGCGCACAAATAGGAATGAAAAATGTTAATTGCAAAGTAAATAAATCATAAAATGCATAAAAAATAATAAAAAACATAAGAGTTTACATGAAAAAAATAAATTTTTTTAAAAAATTACGGGTAAAAAAAAAAAAGATTTCACTTTTTGATAAAAGAGAGTACAATGAGCAAACAGAAGAAGAAAAAAATATTTTTTAACAAATTTTTTCTTATCACTTCCGTTTCTACCGCACACATTCAATTTTTTTCTTGCTTAAATTATTTTTTAAAATTTATCGCAGTACAAAACTGCCATAAATTAGAAATCTAAAATTAAAAATGATAACCAAAATTCGATTCGATACAAATCTAACCATGGTTGTTGTCTCCCTATTATTTTTACCTAATTCTATGTTGGGAATATGGTATTTCACTTTGGTATAAGATTTTGTGAATTGGCAATCCATTCTGATACCGCAGTCCACTTTAGTACTATTTAGTATTGAAATTTCGCAACAGAAATATTAAATTAATTTTTTACCATAAACCCGTCCCCTTAATAGAACTGAAACCGACACCGCCACAAAGATGAGAAAAAATCAAAAGCAAAAAAATACGGATGAAATAAGATTCATTAATCAAGAAAAAAATTAATTACACCGACTTCTTTTCTACAATAGAGTAGATTCAATCCGAACCCTCATCCTGAATCTCTCTCACATTTCTCTCCTCTTCTATAAATCTAAAAAACTTCTCTCTTTTTTCTCTCACATACACCCGTGCACTAAATATATGCAATTGGTCTTAGCTCTCCACACAACCTCAAGAACATTACATTTAATAATTCTAGCCTAATTAATATTTAAATTTAAAATTAATTTATTTCTAATATATTTAAATGTTAATCCTAATCTGTTAGCAACGAGCGCACAAACTAAACAAAATCAATTGGCGATCACGACAGAAAAGTAAAACCAAAATTGCACGACAGAGAATTAACACACAGATTTACGTGGAAAATTCTTTACAGGAAAAAAATCACGGACGAAAGAAGAGAGGTTTCACTATGTAGAAAAAAGAGAATACAAGAGTTCTTCTTCATACAATCGCTCGATCTCTCTAGGACAAACAAAAGAGAAAATTAGGATTTTTCCTTAGCGGATCGGATCTGTACCGCGGGGGGCGGAGCCCCTCGCACCCCCCGTCCGATGTCAGTGGTGGGCTTCGGGCTCGAGCCTAGCGGCTTGAGCCCTTCGCTTCCACCACATACATCTACAAAATTTCTGCATTGCACCGCGAAGCCGTCGGGAACCTGAATCATAATATCGAAGCAATTCTGATTTTGAGTCACATCTAACATAATCTAATTAAAAATTAATTACAAAACTAACCAAATCTTAACATTCTACTTATTGCCTTGGATTCTTCAAGCTACAACCCTCTTAACTTTTCCCAAAAAAATAAAAATAAAAATAAAAGAAAAGGCCAAAAAAAACAAAAAAAAAAAAATCTTATATATCCCTCATTTTGTACAAGCTCCTCATTCACAAGGAATGGGCATTGTGGGACAAAACCAAGATGTTTCACCTCTACCAAACATGGCCCTTTTGAGAAGAAGTATGGAGGAGCAAAGAGAGGGTTTGGTGGACCTATGTATCCATTTAAAGTCAACTTTAGTGGTCCAAAGGTACCATACAATGTAGCTAGGCACCATATGTTGTGATCTAAAATACTGTTTATTTTTTAGATTTTAAGATAAAAATAGTACTATTTGTTTTATTCATTCGATAAATAAAATTCGTTCGATAAATGAATTGAGCTGCAGAGATTAAGACAAGGAGACCTCAGAATGATCTAATGATCAAATTTAAGTGGACAGATGTATTTATACGCGATGTTAAGTGGAAAAGCTACTGTTCTTTCTACACTCAAAAAAAAAAAAAAAAAAAAAAAAAATCACCAGATTTTGTTTTGCGAGTTCTCACCACAACCAAATGTCATTGTTTTAGGTTAATTATAGAATTAGACACAAGAATTTGATTCCTATTTGAGTGCATTTAGAGTTTGTTTCAAACTCTCAACAATTTAGGCCAAATCATTTGTATTTCAATGGCAAAATACCTAAATTTTGTTCCTGTGAGTTGCGACGATTCGATCATGCGTTCATATTATATTTTACAGGCACGCGAGTATTTTCAGATAAATTAGGTATCATTTATTCAATAAAATTTTGTTAGAATCCGCACATTTTTATTAAAATACAATTTGGCAACTCTTTTTTGTTGCATAAGTTTGCAGAAACTTCAAATTACAATGACTAAAATGTAAAAGTAAAACATTGCAAGGACCAAGGTGCAAAATTGAGAGAGTACACTGTATAGGGACTACACATACATTTCAACCCCTTTTGTATACACATAGTATAAAAATACACTAGAGCTTGGGTGTGACCCTTTTATTGGATTGGGCATTGGGAGAAACAGAGGAATCTAAAAAGAGGAACAGTGTAAGCTCTTTTGGATTCCTTCTTTTTTAATCTTTTCCATGCATAAAAATCTCATCTTTCACTGTTTAAGTCATAATCTCTTTTCTTCTTTTTTTTTTTTTTTTTGCTGTTTTATTGTTTCTATTTAAGCAGAACCTAAAGTTTCAATTTTTGTTATTGTTGAATGATATTTGGCTTTCATTTGATATGAGACATCTACAAATATGTTTTTTTTTTTTTTTTTTTTTTTTTGTATTACATGAGAAATTTGTGTAACTTGTTTACTCCCACTTCAAAAAGGTGGGGTTTTTTTTCATTTTTTTTTTTTTTTTTTTCAAATTTGGAGTTTGAGAACTTAGGACACAAATTGCAGATCTAGAATAACCCACATAGAAGATTTGGGTTTGGGTTTGGGAAATATTATTAAAATTTGTATGTGGAGTGCAAATCTCTCTTATTTTTTTAGTTTTTATCTCTCTTTTTTTTTTTTTCCTGCAGATTTGAACTAATCTATGCTTTTCCATCATCCATTCCCTGAATCATTTAATTCCTTATTATTATTATTATTATCTCCTTTTTGTGTATGTAGCTTTCCTTTATTAATGCTTCCACAATGCTTGTTCATGTTATATTTAGGCAATTTCCCCCTTTCTTTTTGGACACTGGAGATATTAATTTCATTTTTAGTGATATCAATTCATGATGATTGCTGAGTTTTGTGTGTTTGTGTGTGTTTGTGCACTATTATTATCTCCTTTTATGACCATGTCAAAACTATAATGTACTTAAGCTGCAAAAGCACTTCACTTCATTTCTAGCATTGCCAATTTAACTTGCATGAGATTCATACTGATGATTCATTGCAAGTTTTGGAATTGAAATCACTTTTTCGGTTCCCAGATTGCTCAGATAACAAATGGCTCATCTGTTCTTAGATTGGTTTCTGCAGTGTAGGATGAATTGAAGTCTAAACATTCCGAGAGCTGGATAATAATACATGAAGAATTGAAGATGGATGTATGGAGCTTCGGCAGGAGAGCTATAATCACGGAGCGCCATCTTTCGCGGCCTCGAGGAATCTCTCATCTCCCTCCTCGGCATTTGTCTCGGCAAATCAGTCCCCTTTCCTATCCCCGTGCTTTCATTCCGCACCCGATCTCGCGACATCCGATCACGGTGCTCCAAGCGGCATCACTCTAAGTTTATGCACTCCGACTACTTACGGAACGCCGGTCACCGTTTACAACAATCCTAGTGCAGTTTCATCCTTCGTTGGCGATCGCAATGGCGATTCGCCGCATAGTAGTGAAGGAACCAATAATAATAAGTTGGTTTATAGAGAGAAACATAAGAGATCGAGAAGAAGCCGAGAAAACGGGAGAAGCTTTTCGTTTTCTCACGCTTCTGCTTCTGCTTCTGCTGCTTCTTCTGCTGCATATCGGGTTAGGAGCTGCGATGTGTATGTAGGTTTTCATGGCCATAAGCCTTCTTTGTTGCGATTCGTTAATTGGCTCCGTGCCGAATTGGAGATACAAGGGATCAGTTGCTTTGCATCTGATCGGGCTCGGATTAGGAATGCTCGCGGCCATGATACGGCTGAAAGAATAATGAATTCTTCTTCCTATGGAGTGATCATCCTCTCGAAAAAGTCATTCGGAAATCCTTACACCATAGAGGAGCTCAAATGCTTTTCGGTTAGGAAAAATCTTGTCCCGATTTACTTCGAATTGGGTGCTTGTGATTGTCTAGCGAGAGATATAATCGAGATGCGGGGAGAAATTTGGGAAAAATACGGCGGTGAGTTGTGGATGATGTATAAGGGACTAGAGAGCGAGTGGAGAGAAGCAGTCGACGGGCTTCTTCGGATGGTAGATTCGCAGTTAGAGGCGAACGATTGTAACTTAAGGGACTGCATATCGCAAGCCGTGGCTCTTTTGGGTACAAAATTAGGGAGGAGGAGTGTGGTTGATAGAATAAATCAATGGAGGGAAAAGGTCGAAAGGGAGGAGTTTCCTTTCCCTCGAAATGAAGCTTTCGTCGGTCGGGTTAAGGAATTATCAAACTTAGAGCTCATTCTGTTCGGCGATGTTTGCCTAGATGGAGAGAAAGAATACTTCAAACTCAAACCAAGGCGTGCGCCAAATGGTCATAGAGATATTGACATAAAGGAGCAACAAAGAGTAAACAGCACGAGAGGAAAAAAGCCGGTTTTGTGGAAGGAATCCGGGAAAGAAATTGAAATGCAAAGGCATTGTCGCACTTTGAGAGCCAATTTTCGAGGGAGGTATGGAAAGAAGAAACGATCAACAAAGATCCTCTATGGGAAGGGTATTGCGTGTGTTTCTGGCGACGCAGGAATCGGCAAGACCGAGTTGGTTTTGGAATATGCGTATAGATTTTCTCAAAGGTACAAAATGATTTTGTGGCTCCAAGGGGAAAGTAGATATATTCGACAAAGCTATTTGGCGCTATGTTCTCTTCTAGAAGTCGATCTTAGTATCGAAAACCGTTGTCGAGAGAAGGAAAGGGTAAGATGTTTCGAAGAGCAAGAAGAAGAAGCCGTTGCTAGAATAAGGACTGAACTAATGAGAGATATCCCGTTCTTAGTTATTATCGACAATTTAGAGAACGAGAAAGATTGGTGGGATAGAAAAGATATAATGGATCTCATTCCGTGCTTTGGCGGAGCAACCCACGTCATAATAACATCGCGCCTAACTCACGTAATGTGTTTGGAGCCAATGAAGCTTTCTTATTTATCCGGTGCCGAGGCGATGGCTTTGATGAAAGGGGATGTAAAACACCACCCATTAATGGAAATTGATGCTCTTAGAACTATCGAGGAGAAACTCGGGAGGCTTACGCTAGGCCTCGGTATAGTAGGAGCTATACTTTCCGAGCTTCCAATAACTCCATGTAGGCTTCTCGACGCTATTAAGAGGATGCCTTTGAGGGACTTTGCATTAGCTGATGGAGAAGCACTCACCTTGAAAAAGCACTTAGTGCTTGTCCAGCTTTTAGATGTGTGCCTTTCTATATTCGATCATGCCGACGGGCCAAGGAGTTTGGCGTCGAGGATGGTCCAAGTAGGTAGTTGGTTTGGTCCCTCGTCGATCCCTATTCCTCTCTTGGCCTTAGCTGCGCACAAGGCTTCAGAGAAGCATCAAAGTGCTTCCACATGGAAGAAGTACTTTCGCGCATTAAGAAGCAGCTTTTCCGTATCGCATATAAAGAGATCTGAAGCAGACGCTGCTTCCATGTTAGTGCGATTTGGGTTCGCAAAGGCTAGTGCAAAGCCTGATTGTATTCATTTTCACGAACTTATTAGGCTATACGCCCGCAAAAGAGGAGCGGCCCGCGCAGCTATTGCTGCGGTTCAGTCGATTTACCTTAGAGGTTCTATATCTCAGCACTCGGAACATCAATGGGCGGCTTGTTTCTTAGTGTTCGGATTTGGGTCAGAATCTTCTTCAGTGGAATTAAGATCGACCGAGCTGGTTTTGTTCATAAAGCGTGTTGTCCTACCGCTCGCTGTTCACATATTCGTCACCTTCTCTCGGTGTAACGCGTCACTAGAGCTTCTACGGGTTGCCACCAATGCATTGGAACTTGCTGCAGAATCTCTACTCTCTCGCACTGAAAAGCGGCTTCTAGATAAGTCATTTTGCTGCTCTAGACCGGTCGAAAAGGATGCTCGTCACACGTATCTTTGGCAGGAGCTGGCGCTTTTGAAAGCGGCGATTTTGGAGACGAGAGCAAAGCTGATGCTCCGAGGCGGGGAATATGATGAAGGGGACGACATCATCAGAAAGGCTATATTTATTAGGGCTTCAATCTGCGGTGAGCATCATCCCGACACGGTTTCTGCTCGAGAAACACTAAGTAAGCTTACGAGGCTGCTCACAAATTTCCAAATTAGTTGATTTTCTCTAGTTTGTTTCTTCATTGCATCACCATATATTCTTTATTGTATTTCTGCGTAAGAATCACAGAATAATCTCTTATCTTCAAATAACAAAGAAATTTGTCTCAATCATTAGCCTTTTATTGTCGTATATATATATATATATATATATTTCTCGATCCATAGAACAAGAAAAAAGCTTGGATTATGGTGATATTGATGGTAGAAAAGCAATTTCGTGCCTCCATGTTGTACAAATTTTGTTCATTTCATCTCCGAATCGCAAAAACAATGCTGTTATTCTACTTAAATTTGTCTCTTGTATGCGCCTTCCGTGCCTATGTTTAATGGTTCTACGTACGACGCATCGAAGAATTGTATCGTGCAACTGCAACTGTGCGTGTTCCTAACGATTGTGGATATTTTGTTCGCGATTTGATACTGAACCCAGAAACTTCTTGTCCATCCAATGTGCTTTAATCTCTATTTGTTTGTGTAGCACTCAAGAGAAGGGTATTTGATCATAAGTAGAACCATGCATCTTATGAGTTGATCTAGTTGCATTATTATGATCTTTTACCTTTTTTCCTTTTTCCATAACCTTAAACATGTAAGTGCATATAAGAACAGTTTAGTTTGTAAACCATTTGACAAATAATTTACTCTGTCAGACTCAGTTAAACAAGTTGACAGAGCAACCAAACTGCAATTTACTGCTACTTTTCTTGCAGTGTTTTTGGTTTCAGTGAATTGCTAATGTGGGAGAAATTCTATTGCTCACCATTTTGCAGATTGTAAGATTTAGCTTACTATTTTAGTGAAAATATATTCTTTGGCCCTGTTCCTGCTGTAACATTGATTTTTTTTTGGATAACATGGTATCAAAGATGATCATGAAATTCATTGGTTCTGTAACTATCAGATCAATCTTTTGGGTAATAATTAATACTTTCTTTCTTTCAATGGAATTTCATTCTTTTATATGCAATGTAACTCTTTCACTCTATCATGATTTGAACTATTATATTAGTAGGTTCTTTATTTTAATTTTTTTTTTATTTGTTTATTTAAGGGTAAATTGGTTGCAGGTTGACACTTGGTCCTTAAAGTTTAATTTATTATAATTTCTAACTCGAAGTTTCAAAATTATTGTAATTAAATTTTGCAATTTAATTTATTTGACTAAATATTGATGAATTGCTAATGTGGAAGTTAGCAGTGTTTTGATTAAGGCTTATGCGGTTAGAAATACGTAATTAATTTGTTTGAAGTGTATCGGTGCAGCGTTCACAGGTTTCGACTGTGATTCGGTTCAACCAACTTCCGTCATTTCGAACGTAATTTGGCTCAATCTCATCACTTGTCGAATCGTTGGCCGTGACGCCCCCAATAGTCACACATCGAATGTGGAGGGAATTATGATTGGATTCTGTGACGCCCCCAATAATCCCACATCGGATGTGGAGGGAATTGTGATTGAATTTATAAGAGACATGGACACTACTAATAATAACTGACCTTAAGCATTTTGGACTGTGGTTTAGGCCCAACGAGTTATTATTGGTAGTGGGCCGGATCGTCATATTTGATATCAGAGTCAATAACCAGCCGGAAGCGTCTGATGAGTCTCGGCTGAGCCTGGTCCTAAATGATAGGACTAGCGATACAAGTCTTACATCGTCGGATGATTTTGAGTTGTGCGTGTGTTTGGACTGACGATGATGTCAGGCTTAAACGGGGGGGGGGGGGGGGGGGGGGGGGGGGAGTTTGTTACGCCCCCAATAGTCCCACATCGGATGTGGAAGAAATTATGATTGGGTTTATAAGAGATATGAACACTAATAATTACTTAAAGCATATAAACATAATATTTACGAATTTTGATTATGACTCTACGGTCTAACCTAACTCTCGACGACAAGATGATAGCGGTTTTAAACCAACAAAAATATCACATTATTTTTATATTAACTATAAGTTAATAATTAGTTAACTAAATTGAATTACCGAATTTGATTGCACTAATTTTAAAAATTTAAATTAAAAATTATAATAAATTAAAATTTAAGTATCAAAATATCACCCATGTTGCAGTTTAAGAACCAAACGTACAATTTATTATTTATTTAAGACTCTTATTTAAGAAGCCAAGGCCACGGACCTCATTTATTAAAGTTGCATAAGAGAATCAAATTCACGAACTCATATATAGAATTTTATTAATGACAATTCAAAATATAAATCAAATAATATTTTTTTAAAAAAACGTACTTTAAAAAATATTAATAAGTTTTTAAAAGTATATTTTAATGTCGTATTGCTTTTTCAGTACGCTCTTATTTTCCTGTCATGTACGAGGGCAACAATTAAAGGTGGAATATAATTGCAGTGCATTTGTCCCCCACTCCCTTCTTTTCTTTTCTTTCCTTTTTTTTTTTTTTTTTTTTTTTTTTTTTGGTGTGTAAATATTTGAATCAAAAGCAGAAAAAACGAACGGTTGGATTTGATGATCATCAATTACCATCGGCAAGGGTAAAGTAAGATGTAGGGATAAGTTTCTGTATGAAAAATATTATTTGTACGTCTTACCTTCCATCTAAATAAAAAATATTTATATATTTGATGAATGTAATGTAATATATATATATATATATATATATATATATATATATATATATATATATATATATATATATATATATATATATATATATATTTTGAATAAATAAAATATAATATGCATATTTTTTCTGAAGTGTACAAGTTATGTGGAAATTAGATGTGATACCACTAGTGTGGAAATGGAACTCGTGCCATTAGATGTGATTCAATTTGTCGGATCGCTAACTATTAATTTTAAAATTTTGAGTTATTAAAAATACGCACTCAATTCATTTAAAACGTACGTACACAACATTCATAAATCTCGATCAAATTTAACTCATTTGAATATTAGGTTTATTGTTGTGCTTCTTATCATTAGGTCTATTATGGACCGCAATTCTACTCAACTTATTTATTTCCTGTATCTATTATCACGAAATAAAAATTTTGACTTATTTTTAACAAATAA
Organism: Tillandsia leiboldiana; assembly: GCA_029204045.2. Lineage (NCBI taxonomy): Eukaryota > Viridiplantae > Streptophyta > Magnoliopsida > Poales > Bromeliaceae > Tillandsia > Tillandsia leiboldiana. Next base: position 49,288,778 of record CM055067.1, on the reverse strand, counting down.
ATAAATAACCAACAGAAATAGTAGTGCTCGTTTTCTATACTATTCAAATGTTACAACTTAGCCCACAAAGTATATTTGTTCCTATGCATTTCTAACTTAAAAGGGATCGGCATCATGTTCTATAGCGGAAAGTCATGTTGAATCATGGCGTGAAATTGAATCGGATCGAGTTATGTTCGAAAGGCGGGAGACCGGATTGGACTGAGTCGTGTTTAAGTGGCGTCAGACTGGTTGGACCGAGTCAGAGCCTCTCGTGACAGTCGAATTCCGTAGGCGCTATGTCTCTACGCCTTAAGTGAATTAATTATATATTTTTAACTATTCGAACTTTTAAGATTAATGGTTAGCATTAAGGATCCGACAAGCGTTACCAAATACTCTCAGTTAAATCTGTTTGAAATATATTTGCTAAGTTTATACCACCTTAATTAGAACCTAATCTGGGGTTATATATCTGGGGTATATATAAGTATACACCCTTTTAGGGATGTACATCCTACACCTCATTCCATTCTGGGGTGGGTATTATTTCACTCGTCACATCGCTAATATGATCCGTCTGATTTGACAAATTAATTGGTTTATAAAAAAAAAAAAAAAAAAAAAAAATAATAATAATAATAATAGAAGCAAGATTATAACTAAATCTGAGAAAAGGTGAAATAATTATTTTACAAAAAAATATAATTAGTTGAGGAGCTAAAATTTTAAAAATAAAAAAGTTGAAGGAGTATGTTGTAATATTAGAATAGTATGGGGACTATACAGACATTGTACCTGATCCGATAAGATAATCATTGCGCCCCAGCTGCCACCCCGGACTTCAAACTACGCGAGCGCCGGACTTTAACCGCATCGTATAAAACCACCGTGGCAGAATTAAAGGGACGTTATTAATTTACACCCACCCCTACACCCACTAACTCACACGTGGGGCCCAGTTGTGGTATGATGACGTGGCCGGTTACAACTTTTGGGGTTTCATTTTTTGGGTCGTGTTTTTGGGTGCCGAAATTCGGAACTTGACAGCTGGATGCGGAGGGCACGTTCTTTGTCGCTGGGCCCCACTCCTCGTCCTGAAATTGGCCCGGCTCTCGGCTCGGCTCGGCTTGAGCCGGTCGAGAGGTTTGTGGGCACGTGACACCGTGGGGGATTTTATTTATTTATTTTTTCAAATCAGAAATTTTAAAATAAAGCTTCCTCATATTATTATTATTATATATAATTTTAATAAATAAAATTATTTTAATTTTGTATTAAAAAAAATATAAACATTTTAAAATAAATAAAAAAAACATGATGGCCGTTCAATCTAAGAAAAAGAAAAATTAAAAATATTACGTCGGTCTTAAAATTTAAACATTAAATAAATTAAAATATAAGTTGGCGCACAAAAATAACCAATAAAATTTGAAAATTTTAATAGTTTGAGCTGTCAAAAAAACACTATATTTAAATCTCATACAAATAATAAATTTTTATATTTTTAAATTTTAAGATTAAATTATGCTTTTGTCCTCAAACTATGAAGGACATGACACTTACTTGATCCTCAAACTTTAGTTACAAATTCTAGCTGAAACTGTCTAATTTGTTGCAATTTTATAGTATAATTTAGTTTATTAAATGATACTATATCGTGAATATTACAGTGAAGCAAGGGTATTATGGTCAAAACATAATAATTATTAAAATATTATATTAATAATATATTATTATTTTTTTTTTTTTGAGAGAAATATATTATTATTTTATTAACAAATTAGATTATGAGATTTGTAAAAATTATAATAAATTAGATATAATATTTTAGTCAAATTTTAATTATAAATTAGTTGGGTAGTTTGACTAGTTTGGAAGTAATTTTTTTTGTTAATTTTATACTATTTTTTATAAATATATTGAATAGTAAACATATTTTTATAAAATTTAATTTTTTATATTTATTTTTTTAAAATTTTTTATATATATTTCTATCTATCTATCTATATATATATATATATATATATATATATATATATATATATATATATATATATATATATATATATATATATATATATATATATATATATATATCTATATATATATATATATATATATATATATATATATATATATTTTAAAGTTAATCATAAGTTAAATATTTAAATTTAGTTAGAATGTGATGTAAATTTATTTTTTTTATTTTTTTATATATTATATTTAATAATAAATATATTTTTTAACCGTTAAAATTTTGGAAACGATATATTTGCAAGTGTAAAATTAATATTTTACTAAATAAATAATAGACTAACAGTAATTAAATAAATAAATAAATATAAATAATTTAAAATTTTTTAAAAATAAATATAAAAAATTAAATTTTATATGAAATTATTATTATTATTATTATTATTATTATTTCCTTCTAGTAGGTTCCGGAGACCCTGACTCTTTTCCCCAGAACAAAGGAGTGCCGTAATTCGAAGTCGGCGCCGAGAGAGAAGCCGACGCCGACTTATTAAGCCGGAAAAATAATACCAAATGGTAAAGGGCTACAATGGGAGGAAAAAGGGGCCGTACGTTAAGGCTGGTCCCTCGCTTACCATTTTGGCAGTTGGAAAGCATTTAGTGCGCCCTCTCTCTCTCTCTCTCCCTCTCTCTCTCTCTCTCTCTTTCCTCCCCTGTTTCTACTCCCGCTCCCTGCTCTGTTCCCTTTACCCCCTCTAATCCGCTCCTTTTCCCCCCAATTCGACCCCGGAATTCGATCCCCCGTGCCCCGGAACGTCCGATTCGGCGTTTTCATCGCCTGGAACCGCCGCATTTCGGCGCGATTTGGTGCTTTGCGCGCGCGGATTAGGGTGTTGAGGTGAGGGATTGCGAAATTTGGATTTGGGATTGGTTCTTCTTGTTCGCATTGGTTTTGCTTGAATTGGTGAATTGGGGCTTTTTTTTTTGGTTTCTTTTTCTTTTTCATTGTTGGAGAGGTTCGGAGGAAGGGTTTTGGTTAGGGTTTTCGGTTTTTTGGGTCTAATAATCCGCATTTGATTTGAAGATCCTCTTTCTGGTTCCTTCTTAGGTGCATTGGTTTCGTTTAATTTGAGATTTTGGAGGAAGGGTTTTGGTTAGGGTTTTTGTTTTGGGTCTTATAAAATGGGATTTGATGTAAAGATCCTTTCTTTTTTAATTCTTTTTAGGTACATTTGTTGGGTTTCTTGTTAGGGTTTTCTCCTTTTACGTATAAAAAATTGGCATTTGATTTAAAGCTCCTTTTTCCCTTTATAAATTCGAATTTTGTCTTGTTCTTTTAGGAAAATTGAGAACTTTACTATTATTTGATTTCTTACTTCATACAATGAACTCTTAATTAGAGTTAAGGGTTCAAAGATTGGCCTTTTTCCTGCTTTAATGCAAATTTAAGCAGCAAATTTTCAATCAAGGTGCAATTTTTAGTTGCATGCAGTGGATTTGGAAGAGACATTTATTGGAAAATTACCACCAATTCATTCAATTTTAAATTATACCTGTAAGTAAAGTTGGAAACAATGAGGATTTTTTAGTTGAACCCATCAACAACAAATGCAAATTCAAGCAGCAAATTTGCTATCAAGGTGCTATTTTTAGTTGCATGCAGTGGATTTGGAAGAGACATTTGTAGGAAAATTGCCAGATCGGGAAAAGTTGTTTTATTTTAATTTTTGGAATTCAATTTTAAATTATACCTGTAGATTAAGTTGGAAATAAGTAGGAGTTTTTAGTTAAACCCATCATGATAGATTGAAAGTAACATGACTATGGACATGAACTCATCAATGATCATTTGGTTGGGACTCCAAATAATGAATTTGGTTCAATAATTTTGTGAGTGGTGGTGGGTCCTGTAAATGTTACTGTTTCTTATTTGATGTAGCTGTTGTATGTTAGCTACCACTTGGTCGCAATCGAAAGGTTTGAGCTGCATTTCGCTATTAGGTTGCGTCATGAAGGACCTGCTGTCTGGCCCTGCTTTATCGAAGCTTTGATAGCTAAGGATGCTTGGCGGCAGCTGTTAGATCTATATGGTATGATACCAATAATAAAATCAAATACATACCAATATCTAAGATTATAAATAAAACTGTAAAATATCTCACAGAGCGCCATAGAGGAGAAATTCTTGATAAATCTGCGGAAGCGAGAAATCCGGTTGCGATACGAATGTTACCAACCGAATTTGGGTAATCTGGTTTCTCCTCTTTCGTATGGTGTGAAATATATGGTAATTCTTTCCGGTATCCCTTTATGTAGAGTCCCCATCGACTTTCAATCAAATTTAAATAGATGGAAAAGGGATAAGGTATACCATATCAAGCAGTTTTATATCTATTAGGTTTGATCTTTATTTATAGTAAATTTAGATTTGAATAGGATTAATTGGGCCACATCTATGAAAATCCTAACAGTAGCAATTCCCTGTTTGGCCCTTCTTAGCGAGTAGCTTGTCTATTACTCGACATTTGTGGAAGAAAGAGCTTTTAGGCCTGAAAAGCAGGAGTTCCAATTCGGGTGGAAACTTTGTTAGTGCTTCTTCAAACAGTTCTGTTCGTGAAACAACAGTTCTGCAGAAGACCCAACATTACTTGTTTTATGAGTTTAGGCATGAACTTACACTTCTTTTGGGCATAGTTTTGAAGGTTTTGGTGTTGAAATCAGTCTATGTGAAACTTAGATCCTTTATTAATCGGATACGGTGCGTATCGTTATTCGAAAATCATTTGAGTTCAAATTGTGATAAACGGCTTGAACAATGAATTGTTTATTTTGGTTATATCGATGAAGTTTAATGTATTCTTCAACGGCGGAATCAGGTGCTACTCAGTTCTCTTTTTGTGCCAATGATTGAGGCCGAATTGTGCTCGTCTCGTGTTCTATCTCCTTCTCGAGAAGAAAGTGGGGATGAGGAGCTTTCAGTACTTCCGAGGCACACTAAAGTTATTGTCACCGGTAATAACAGAACGAAGTCTGTTTTGGTTGGGCTACAAGGTGTCGTGAAGAAGGCCGTCGGTCTTGGCGGCTGGCATTGGCTGGTATATAACTTTTCCCTTAATCAGCAGTTTCCTTCTTTTATGCATTAAACGTGTTTAGATATTAATTTCTTAGTTGTAAGCTACACGAGAATGTAAAAAAAACTCAGGCCTTGTTTAATAACCCTTCCTTTTCTTCTATACCTATTGTTTTCCAAGCTCAAATTCTATGAAATTGAACGGGTCGGCTATAGGAGATTGTTTGCAATTTATACACCTAGGGGTTTTATTTGTCAACAAAACACAAAGTTCGGTAAAATTAATCAACAACGCCGTTGTTAGGTTAAGCTCACCCACCCAGTTATTTCTCTAATCTCCGTGAAAGTGACTAGAGATGACTTTTGGGTAGCAGGTTCTTAAGAATGGAGTTGAGGTGAAGTTGCAGAGGAACGCTTTGAGCGTTTTAGAAGCTCCAACGGGCAATGAAGTTGACGACGGCGATGTCGAGTGCGATAACTCTGTCTGCAGCAGCTCCGATATGGGAGAAAAAGATATTGATTATTGTGAGATATTTTATTTGATTCTGCGAGAGTGTAAATATTATCCCAGCTTAGAATATCATCATAAATGTAATTTCTTTTGTCAACAGCAAGCATAGAATACCAGAAACCAACAAAGCCAAGGGCTCGGCATACTAGGCCGTGGACATCCTACACCAAGTCGAATTACCGAGTCGGCCATCGAGACATCCACTCCCACGCCTTCAAGATGCAAACGGTAATAAGCGGGGGCGCATATTTTTCACGGGGCATGGTTAAAAATATTACTTGCATAGCTCATTGGCTTGCTATAGGAAAAAAGTGCTTTACACTCTTTCGAACTATTTATTTGCAGCGAGTAAATCTGGCGAAACTCGGGACGGCCACCTTGTGGAGATATTGGAGACATTTCAATCTCGTAAATTTCTCTTTAGCCTTCGGCTTCTGATCAGTAGAGCATTTCACAAATATATTCCTCAAAAATCATCTAATTTTCTTATATACCCTATAAAATACTCTTAAATAGTATCAGTAATGCTTAGTTATGTTTTCTGATTCTGATGTCGAGAGATTACGCAACTGATTCAGGTAAGCATTAATCCGAACCCAACAAAGGAGCAGTTGATTCATGGAGTGCAACACCATTTCCTCTCCCAGGTTCATTAATTATTTTAGTTCCTGCTCTGATCATATTCACAGTACTCGCAATATTTGATACAAAAACTTGAGATACATTTGATTTTTCTGTGTCTGTTCTAATTTTCAATTGCAAAAGCAATTGGATGAGGTGCAGGTTATCGTCGGGTTTATTCGAACAGCAAAGAGATTGAAAACGCTCTACTCGTAGGGAAAGCATCATATATATATATATATACACCAAACGGAAACGAAGCGAAGCCGACGAATCCTTGAAACTAATTTATGGAAAACTGAAGTGTGGTTTTCCTTCTTGTGTTAGGTGCAGGAGCTCAAGTGTAATCTTTGTTACAACTCTTGTAATGTAATGTAAGATCCCCATGTTACTTACTAACTACTGAATATCCTTGCAATCTGTTAAAAGTAAGAGGTATCAGGATAGTCCTGCAGCGACTGCTCACGTTCTAGGATGGATGGAGTGTAAGATGTACATTCGATTTTGAAACTACAAAAAGTATTTTTCAAAAAGTAAGGATAATGATAGGGAGAAATGTGTGGTTACAAGGACCCCAGTTTGAACTTGAAATGATTTAGGGAGAAATGTGTGGTTACAAGGACCCCAGTTTGAACTTGAAATGATTTAGGGCATTTTTATTTTGTTGTTCGTGGCTCAAAAAGTTGTTTTTATTTACTGAAAGTTTCTTTTGTCAGGTAAAATTTTAAAATTTTGATTTTATCTTTAAATTTTTTAATTTGTTTGATTTAAGTTGGTCAATAATATTTTTTATTTTAAAATTTAAATTAATTATTTGTACTAATTATATTAGTAAAAATAAATGATGTATTTAAAATTTAAAATTAAAGTATCGTTGAGAGGATTCTAAGTTAAAATAATATTTTTGAAATGTTAGGTAGTTGGATCAGGGTTATAGTTTTCATAAGTTTTGTATAATATTATTTTTTTAAAAAATCACGAAATGGTATTTTATTAGAAGATGGATTTTTATAGTAAAATAAAAATAAGATTATAAAACAGGTTTTTTTAAAAAAAATTATAAAAGTTACAAATAAATTAAAGACTAAATTATAGAAATTTTTTTTTTAATATCCCGCTTTTCTATTTTATCCTTCTGTTTTTTAAAAGTCGACAATCTGTTTTCTCGTAATTACCGAAATATTTTTAGGGGGCAACGCCGTTAACGGATGGGGTAAAATGACTATTATTTCTTATCTTATATTGGAGAGAGAGAGAAAATGTCTTTTAATTTGTTTCCTGTCATTTATTGGGGGTATTTTAGGTATATTCATTTTTTTAAAAAAAAAAATTTGACGGTTCACTCACGGTTTCGTGACGGCGAAGGTAACTATATATTTCGGTAATTACGAGGGGGCAGATTGTCGACTTTTAAAAAATAGCGAGGTAAAGTAAAAAAACAGAATATATTGCGGGGTAGAGAGGCTAAATGAAAGGTCGTAATTGAAATAATAAAAAATATAAATTTTAGTTTTAATATTTTGTATATTTATTTTGTATATGTTGATTTGTTTGTGTGCCTAGAAATAGTATAGAAACCATTCATAGTTTATAATTTATACCCCGTCCACTCCGTGAGTCCACTCTCCCCCACACTCCACTCCGCATTTCTCTCCCCCACCCACCGACCAGCTACTGAAAAGCAGCAGCAGCAGAAGCAGAAGCAATGGCTCCTCCGCGCCCACCCATCCGATGCGCGCGCCACCGCCTCCACCGCCCCCGCCGCCTCCGCATCCGCCTCCTCGTCCTCCTCCTCCTCCTCCTCATCCTCTTCCTCCTCCTCTCCGTCGCCTCCGCCCTCCTCCGCGGCGCCAACTCCCTCGGACGCCGCTGCTCCCCCGCCAAAAACCATCCTCCTCCTCCGCCGCCGCAGCCGCCGCGGCCGAGGATCGCGATCGTGAGCTTCTCCGACGAGGGTTTCAGCGGCGGAGGGAGGAGGGTGTTCCGCGGGGTGATGGGGGCGGTGGGGGGGAACAAGCGCGGCTACGCGGCGCGGATGGGCTACGACTTCGTCGACGCCGGCGCCGCCGCGGTCGATCCCAGCCGTCCCCCCAACTGGTCCAAGATCCCCGCCGTCCGATCCCGCCTCCCCTTCTACCACTGGATCTTCTGGAACGACGCCGTGAGAGATTCGATTCCCCCCCTCCCCAAATTTTTTTTTGCTTATATATTCATTATTCAAAATTTTTAAATTGATCTTTTTTCTTTTTCTAAAATTCCCTTCTAAACCCCAAATCCTTTTAGTATATATTTGAAAAAAATAATAATTTATAATCAATAAGAGCATTTTGATATACTTGAAAATCTAATTTTTTTAAATTTTGATTTTATTATCTAATCTTTTAATCTGTTTAGTTTCAGTCAACCACTTCAAAATTTGGCTACTTCATTTCTTTTTACAAATAAATTTATTAAATTAAGAAATTAATTTAAAATTTGAAGGTAATTAAGAGTGTGGTGGACCGACTCAAATCATGCGAATTCAAAAGTTGGATGATAAAATTAAATTTTTGAAAGATAATGTAGTAAATTAAAAATAGTCTATAGATCCTCGGGTAAATTCTATATATTTTTATCTAATCTTAAATCGAAAGTCAACAAGGTTTGAATGAAAATTGACTGGGTCTTTTTCAAAATGGCATGTAGTTAAGGAGTCTCCATGCATTTTATCTTTATAAAATTTTAGAACAATACTATTCGTAAATTCAAAATCGAATGTATGATGTGCACCCCACCCATCCTGGAGTATAAGATGTGGCCCCAATTTCGGGTTTACAAGAAGTATGTTTTAAAATTTTAATTTTATACTTTTCATGTAAACATATCAAATAGCAGATATATTTCTATAAAATTTAATTTTTCATATTTACCCTTTAAATTTTTTTTAGTTATTTATATATACCCCTCTCATCAATATTCGTTAAAAAAAATATAATTAACTATAGGTTAAATAGTTAACTTTGATTAGTGAGTGAGGTTACGGATATTATACTTTTAAAATTTTTAGAAGCACATATTTGCAAGGATAAAATTGACATTTTATATATGAATAATTTAGAATTTTTAAGGAATAAATTTGTTATTCGATATGTTTATAAAAAGTTGTATGAAATTAACCTATTTTATTAATTATGATTTTTTGAAAAAAATTTGTTTGGCTTTTTAGGACACGGTGGTGACGAATCCGGACATATCGTTGGTAAGGCCTTGCCCTTTAATTTGTGTTTTGAACATTCATTATATTGCTTTTAATTTTCCAATATTTTTTATAGAGATAATTGCCTGTGTACCCTGAAATCTGAAGAAATATTTGATTTACCCCTCTTTTTTTTTTCTTTCCAATATACCCTTCATACGTTCCACCGTTATTAAAAATATTCTTACCGTTTCCCATTGTTAAGTTAACTAGGGTTAAACTAGAGTTAAATAATAATCGGAGTTGAAAACTATCAGATATACCTATTTTGTTCCTATCTACCAAAACTATTGAAAATTTTAAGGATACATAAGAAAAGTTGCTTATGGTAGAAGGGTATATTTGAAAGGGCAAAATAGTAATTTCACACAGATAACGGCAGCTCCAAACGATACACTAACAGAGTTTAACTTCAGGGGTATTTTAGAAAGAAGTTGGAACGTAAGAAGGGTAGTTTTAATATTAGCCTTCTAAGAGGGGTAAATCTAAAAACAGGGAAATTTTTAGGAATATATAGAAAATTGCCCCTTTTTTATATATACCATGCTAACGGAATATTCTCTTTTTGCAGGAGAATATTCTTTACGCCGTCATCGGGCACGATGATTACCGCGCGTCACCGGACCTGGTCGTGACGGAGGATTGTAACGGCATTAATTCAGGTGACGTCACTTCGCATTATAAATTTTTTACATCATTTTATGTATCCAGTAGCATTTTTCGCGAGAACTACATACCTAAGTTTTGTTTTATTCATAACTAGAATGATAGTCATAGTAGTTAAAAAGAAGTAACAAGAAAGTGATGCATCATTGTATGTAAAAAAATAGTTCATAACATTTTTATGTAGATTTTGAACAAATTACAATGCTTACGACTAAGCATCCTCGTTCGGTTATGTTTCTATTTTTCTTGCTTTGTTTATGTTTGAATCCTATATGAATTAATGAAGAAGGATTTTGTTTGGCAAACTGTGTTTACTTCCATGCTTGAAAAGTAGGAATGCTGGTGACATTCTTATTCATTTAATGCGTAGTTGGTTTGATTTGATTTGTCCCGACGACTATTGTTGAAAAGTATGCGAACTATTGTTATGTTTGTGTAGACATTTCTGTAGCATTACCGACCGTATTTAGCACAGTTGGTTAAGGACTTGATTGTTGGTATCTGATGTCCTAAGTTTGAAGCCTAATTGTTTCATATTTCTAGAAAAAATAAACTAAGCGGATAGCTTGTTATCTTTCTCTTTCAAAAAAAGAAAAAGGAAAAAAAAAAAGACATTTCTGTAGCATTGATGGGATAATTCTGTTAGTTATATTGTATTTGATGCTAGGAATGGTTACGGTATCACGTATCAGCCAAAAATGGTTCAGAAGCGAAACCAGTGCGTGTGAAAAATTCATGAACTGGTACTACGGGTCATGAATATCACAAAAATATGAGCTGTGATTTTAGAAAGCGTTCCGATGGTTTTGTTGTTCTGTCTAAATCTCGTCAAAACCTGTTTATTGGACACCCTCGAAAACTTTTAAAAAAGGAGAGAAAAGAACCATTTCTGCAATTTTCCTGTTTCAATGAAGAATTTAACGCTTTGTTCTGTCAATTTTCATAAGAGTCGAGAAACTGAACATTTTGAGCTGAGCATTCTTGCTTCGATCTTTCGCCACCTTTAATTCGCAGGTGTCTTCTTCGTGCGGCGATCAGAGTGGAGCGAGTGGTTTCTTGATGCATGGTGGAATCAGACCTCGTTCATACTCTTTGGTTCCACCAAGAGTGGGGACAACGCGGCGATGAAACACCTGATCGACTCCCTCCCTCCGGAGGAAGCGCGAGCCCACGTCCGCGTATCGCCAATGCAGTGTCTCTTCAATTCCTACCCTTGGTTCCCTTCGTGGAAATCCGTGTTCCGTCTCATCTTCCACCCTTGGACTACTTGGAAAGGTTCTTCATGTTATCCTCCCCTCCTATAGCTTGACTCTCCTTAAAACAGAATTAATGAAGGATACAAATATAAACAGTCGAATTACTCTCATTCGAAACGTTGTTTTTTGACAAATAGTCGACTAATTAATATTGTTGGCGGAAATTCAAACTATTATGTGTAAGCATCGTTCGAATTTCTGTTTTCGAGCATTTAACTATTTAAGTTTTCACATTTGAAATTACATATGATAAATTTATAATTTTTAGGAGCCTATTCTGATGGGGACTTCCTGGTGCACCTTGCGGGCGTCGACGACAAGAAAGGATGGATAGCCAAGATACTGCAAAAAAGGTGAAACCATATGGAGACCCTCTCGACTATAGACATATCTGTAACAACCTAGGTCCCCCTAATACTAATAACTTGTTCTACCTAAACCACCGGCCCAAAATGTCTAAGTCTAGTTATTAATATTAGATTCTTCCATCCTTATATTTCCAATTATAACCCCTTTCATATCCAATTTAGGACTATTGGGGCAGCACAATATCGCTCTTAGTTGTCACCCTCTCCATTATGTATTCATTTCTAATCTTAGTTTCATCGAATGACATGAATTGATTATTGAAAAAAACCAGCAGTTTCATCAACTTCAAGGTTGCTAGAGCTGTTAGTTAAATTTAGTAGCGAAAGCGCCGTTCTATTTAAAATTTAGATCAAAACAAACAAAAATAAAGGGTACCAATAAAATAATAATGATAATAATAATAGTAAGGGGTCTAGTTCGAATAGCTTGGTAGGTTTTTTTTTGAGAGTGAGAAGTTAGCATGCTATCCGCTTCGTTTATTTTTTTGTAAAAATAAATTCGGCTGAAAATGTAAAATAAGTAGGCTTCGAACTCGGAACCTCAGGTGCCAACCTCTAAGCCTTTTGCCACTTGTGCTAGGGACAGTCAGTAGCTTATAGTTACGGTGGTCTCCATACAATTTTACCGCAAACTTACTACCTTTCCATACAAAAGCAAAAGCTAAGACTACTGCTTGAAAAATGTGTTCAATTTTCTTTCACTCTGGTTTTCATGTCTAAGAAAATTGTGTTTGTATGTAATTTATGTTGGATTATGTAAAATCATGTTTCGAGTCCATATGGATTTGATCCAATCTTATTCCTAAAGATTAGGGAAGATTTAGGAATATCTTAAAGATAATTCTTAAGATAATATGGACGATGACTAGAAGTGATTTAAAAACTCGGATGGACGGTGGAGATCGTTTCCTATTAGAATTAGGTTTTTAGAGTTATATTAATTCTTGCGATTCATCTTTTATTTTTTAGGGCTTCATTGAAAAATCCTAATTGAGAGGAAAAACGTGGAGAGCCTCCGTGAGAGAGTTTCTTGTAATCCAAATTTTACTCCTTGTACTTTTGTGCCGTGGATTAATTGAATAACACATTGAGGTGGTCTTGCCCGTGGACGTAGGTTGACGCATTGTTGGCCGAACCACGTAATTCTCGTGTCCTTGCATTCCCTTATTTATTTTATTTCTTTTGTTATTCTCGTGCTTGTTTTCTACAATCGTTTTTCGCCTACTTTCATCTACGAAAGATTCTGTTTCCGCTGCGCTCGTGTGCTGTGTGGGTTGAGGTGTGCTCGGTAACCCCACGGCCGGTCCCCCTTCAATTGGTATCGGAGCGTTTGGTTATTCGTAGTTCGTTGACGGTGAAACGATGGCGGGGAAAGTTTCAGTGGCAAAGTATGAGATTTCTTGATTTGATGGAGCGAACTTTGCGTTGTGGAAACTGAAGATGCAAGCAGTTTTGATTAAAGATGCTTGTGAGATCGCCCTGCAAGGAATAGAGAATAAGCCGGAAGAGATGACGGATAAACAATTTGAAGAGAAGGACAAGATGGCTTTGGCAAACCTATATTTGGCACTGGATGATTCGGTGTTATTCAATGTGGAGACCGAGACTACCGCAAAAGGGATTTGGGATAAATTAAAAAATCTCTATGAAGGAAAGTCATTGGTGAACAAAATTTTCTTACGGCGACAATTGTACAATCTAAAGATGAAGGACGGGGCACCGGTACAAGAACATCTAAGTACATTCAACTCTATCGTGAGCAAACTCGCTGCCCTAGACGTGAGAATTGATGAAGAAGAAAAGGCAAGTATTTTACTTTGCTCGATGCCGGAAACTTGGGATAATTTGATTATGAACTTGAGCCATGTTGAAACCCTTAAGATGGAGTCGGTTGTTGCATCATTACTTACCGAGGAGATGAGGCGGAAGTCTAGCCAAGGAAGTTCTTCGGGGGAGGCTATGATAGCACGGGAAAGACCTTTCGAGAGGGAGTATGGTGATGGAGGAAAGTCGAGATCAAAATCCAAGGGCAAAAAAAAAGTAAAGTGCTGGAATTGTGGAAAGTTGGGGCGTGTGAAGAAAGATTGTCGGGTTAAAGGAGTTGATGGTAAATCCGATTCAAATAATTTTCAAGGTAATATAGCCGAAGCGGATGCTAAGTCGGCTAGTTCAGAAGACGGAGATGCGTTAGTCGCATTGGATAGATCCGAGCTTATTTATCATTGGATCTTGGATTCGGGGGCGTCATTCCACATGACTCCCTATAGGGAGTGGTTTCATTCTTATAAGTCACGGGATTGTGGAGTTATCTATTTGGGTGACAACACGGCATGTCCGGTGATTGGAGTGGGAGACGTTCGGATCAAGATGTTTGATGGTGTTATTCGGACGGTTTCTAATGTTCGACATGTTCCTGCACTTCGAAAAAGTCTTCTATCACTTGGAAAATTTTGCAAACAAGGGTTTAAATTCATCGGCGAGAAAGATCACTTGAAGGTATGTCAAGGTTGTTTGGTGTTGATGAAAGGAGAGCAAGTAGGTGGCCTTTATAGATTAGTGGGCGAGACTCAAGTGGGAGAAGCGGTTGTTGCAAGCGCAAAGGTGGAGTCTTCAACGGTGTGGCATCGCCGTTTAGGACACATGAGTGAGCGCGGATTGCAGGTATTATCCAACCGTGAACTTCTTTCAGGTTACAAGTCCGCGCCATTAGATTTTTGTGAAGATTGCATCTACGGGAAGCAACGAAGGTTGTCTTTTTCTCTATCACATCAAAGAAGTAAGAAGCATCTCGAGTTGATTCATTCGGATACTTGGGAGTCGCCCGATACTTCGTTGGGCGGATGTTCTTACTTTGTTTCTTTTATTGATGATTATTCTCGGAAGGCTTGGGTGTATATTCTAAAGCGAAAGTCTAATGTGTTTGAGACTTTTAAGAAGTTCAAAACTCTTGTGGAGAATGAAAAGGATTTAAAAATTAAGTGCCTACGTTCTGATAACGGAGGGGAGTATTGTTTAAGAGAATTTGATGAGTTTTGTATTGAGCATGGAATTAAGCGGCATCTCACGGTACCCGGTACACCGCAACAAAACGGTGTAGCGGAGAGGTTAAATAGAACACTCATGGAGAGGGCCCGTAGCATGTTGAGTACTTCAAAACTCGACAAGAGATTTTGGGCGGAAGCCGTGAGCACGGCTTGTTATTTGATTAATCGAGCGCCGACAAAATCACTTGGTTTGGAAATTCCTGAAGAAGTCTGGAGCGGCAAGTCCGTTGATTACTCCTATCTTCGTGTCTTTGGATGTGATGCTTATGCATGGATACCGAAGGAGAAAAGGTCAAAATTGGATAAGAACTCTCGGAGGTGTATATTTCTTGGCTATGCGAAAGGTGTTAAGGGGTATCGATTGTGGGACCCTACTACCCACAAAATAGTCATAAGTCGTGACGTTATCTTCAATGAAGGGTCCTTTCAAGGCACCAAGGAAAAGCAAGATGATGATGCTATGATTCCAATTGAGCTCTTTGAAGCGCGCGATGAGGTGCAAGTTGAGCAAGCACAACAGGATGATGAAGTGGTTGATGATGAACCTGACTTGGAATCTCCGCAATCATCCGAAGATACAAATTCACCGGTAGAGTCGCCAGCGGATTCCGGGCGTCCTAGTAGAGTTATTAGACCTCCTGCGAGGTATAATGACTATATTACTTCATTTATTCCTTCTGCAAACCATGTTAGTGCATATGTTGCTTTAGCGGAAGAAGATGAGCCGACTTCGTATAAGGAGGCTTGTGAGTCGACTGACGCTGGGAAGTGGCAATGCGCGATGGAGGAGGACATGGAGTCAATTCGGAAGAACAAGACTTGGGAACTTGTTGATTTGCCGAAGAGAAGGAACGCGATTGGATGTCGGTGGGTGTTTAAGGTGAAAAAGGATACAGATGGGAATGTGGAGAGGTTCAAGGCAAGATTGGTGGTGAAGGGATATGCTCAGAAGCCGGGAATCGATTTCGATGAGATCTTCTCACCGGTGGTTCGTCTTACCACTATTCGGGCTGTTTTGGCGATCGCAGCGGTCATGGATTTGGAGCTCGAGCAGATGGATGTAAAAACAGCATTCTTGCATGGTGACCTGGAGGAGGAGATATATGTCGCAACCGGAAGGTTTTGTCGAAAAAGGCAAGGAGTATTTGGTTTGTCGGTTGAACAAATCGTTGTACGGCTTGAAACAGGCGCCAAGGTGTTGGTACAAGCGATTTGATTCCTTCATTATAAGTTTGGGTTTTGATAGGCTTGAAGCGGATCATTGTGCATATTTCTGCGATTATAATGACGGGAGTTTCTGTATTTTGTTATTATATGTCGACGACATGGTGGTCGCCGGAAATAACAAGGACCAGATATCTATCTTGAAGACTCAGTTAGCCGGTGAGTTCGATATGAAGGACTTAGGAACTGTGAATCAAATACTCGGGATGAAGGTACTACGGGAGAGAAAGAATAGGAAAGTTTGGCTTTCACAGAAGAGTTATGTGGAGAAGGTTCTGCGGCGCTTCAACTTGCAGAACGCAAAGCCAGTTTCTACCCCGTTTCCTATTCATTTAAAATTGTCGGCCGAGCAATCACCGGGTACGGAAACAGAAAAGACCGACATGGCTCGGGTACCATATTCATCGGCAGTAGGGAGCCTTATGTTTGCCATGGTGTGCACGAGACCCGACATTGCTCAAGCAGTGGGAGCAGTGAGTCGGTATATGGCGAATCCAGGTTGTGAACATTGGAATGCAGTGAAGTGGATTCTCAGATATTTGAGAGGTACTGCGGATTTCTCACTCTGTTATGGTTCTGCGGGTTTGGAGTGCGTCGGATATGTGGATGCAGATTTCGCAGGAGATAAAGACAGAAGAAAGTCTACCATGGGTTATGTTTTCTCCATGGGCGGTGGTGCTATTAGCTGGGAGTCGAAGCTTCAGTCGGTAGTCGCTTCGTCGACGACGGAGGCGGAGTACATAGCAATGACACATGCTTATAAGGAGGCTATCTGGCTAAAAAGACTTTTAGGAGAATTAAAAGTGAAGCAAGATGTGGTGGGAGTAAATTGTGATAGTCAAAGTGCAATACACTTGGCGAAGAATCCGACGTTTCACTCTCGGACGAAACACATTGATATTCGCTATCACTTCGTGAGAGATGTGGTGGATGAGGGCTTTATCTCATTGTTGAAAATTCACACAGATGCGAATCCAGCGGATATTTTAACGAAACCGGTAACTCGAGAGAAGTTCAATTGGAGTATGACTTCTCTCGGTCTTGGAGCTACATGAGGAGAGTGGGAATTTTGGCAAGATCTTCAATTTTGTGAAATTCGGCACATGTTTTTAAGTGGGAGAATTGTTGGATTATGTAAAATCATGTTTCGAGTCCATATGGATTTGATCCAATCTTATTCCTAAAGATTAGGGAAGATTTAGGAATATCTTAAAGATAATTCTTAAGATAATATGGACGATGACTAGAAGTGATTTAAAAACTCGGATGGACGGTGGAGATCGTTTCCTATTAGAATTAGGTTTTTAGAGTTATATTAATTCTTGCGATTCATCTTTTATTTTTTAGGGCTTCATTGAAAAATCCTAATTGAGAGGAAAAACGTGGAGAGCCTCCGTGAGAGAGTTTCTTGTAATCCAATTTTACTCCTTGTACTTTTGTGCCGTGGATTAATCGAATAACGCATTGAGGTGGTCTTGCCCGTGGACGTAGGTTGACGCATTGTTGGCCGAACCACGTAATTCTCGTGTCCTTGCATTTCCTTATTTGTTTTATTTCTTTTGTTATTCTCGTGCTTATTTTCTACAATCGTTTTCGCCTACTTTCATCTACGAAAGATTCTGTTTCCGCTGCGCTCGTGTGCTGTATGGGTTGAGGTGTGCTCGGTAACCCCACGGCCGGTCCCCCTTCAATTTACTCCTGGCAGAGAATTCACCATCACAGATCTTAGCAATTTGCTATTTGTAAATCCTTTTAAAGGATTGTTATAAGAATTATTGTATATTCTTGTATTGTACTTTTGTTTTGTATTTTATCAGTTGTTTCAGTGGGAGTGTAAGTAGCATTTACATTGACAAATTGCCCTTAATGATAATCACTGGGTTTTATAAGAAAAAGCTTGTGTTTTAGTGGTAGTTAAGCAGTGTTTTGCTTGTTATTAGTTAATTATTAGGATAATGATGCACATTAATTGTTTGTGTTTTTCAAGTAATGCCATTGGATTTGAACTTTAAAGTGGATTTCATATTCATATGATACAAAATTTTGCTATGAATTTGGATATCTCATTATGAATGCCTCCACCTTAGTGAGATATTCTTAGGATATCCAAACTCCTAAATTTGTAAATACAGGCTCAAATTTCTTCTCAATCTTCAAGGATTTATATTTGAGCAAGAATTGGAAGAGAGGAAGAAAAGATCCCTCTCCCACCAAACAAAAATTCTTAAATTATATCTCAACAAGATGTATTTGCAAATTTATAGGACAAAATCATCTATTTGTTAAGTGAACAGAATAGATAAAATTAGATCGAAATGATAAGACACTAAAAAACAGAAATTAATAGCAAAGTGTACATATCAAATTGAATATTAACAAGATCAATGTTGCATGGCTTAAATATGCCTGAGACACTTTCGAAATGACGGAAAACTGGGCTGGATTAAATTATATTCAAAATATTATTATAAGACTGGTTGTATCGAATCATAATTAAAATTCGTGGGTATTATGTCTGTACACTTTAAGTGAATTGGTTGTATATTTTTATTCATTCGAGTTTTTAAGATTAATAGTTAATACCAATGATGGAACAAGTGGTATTAGAGTCAGAGATTACGGATTCGAAGTATTGTTGCTTAAAGAGAGTAGCATTCTGCCCTATAGCGGGAAGTCAGATTGGGCTGTTATAATCAAGATCTGTGAACGTTGTATCTGTAAATTTTAAGTGAATTAATTATATATTTCTAACGACTCAAATAATTAAAATTAATAATTAGTGCCAACAATAGAACAATCAACATCCACTCAAGCTCATCATATATCTACCAAATCATTTGAAGTGTTAGCAACGAGCGCACAAGCTAAACAAAATCAATTGACGATCACGACAGAAAAGTAAAATTAAAATTGCACGACAGAGAATTAACACACAGATTTACGTGAAAAACTCTTTGCAAGGAAAAAAATCACGGGCGAAAAAGGAGAGATTTTACTATGTAGAAAAGAGGGAATACAAGAGTTCTGCTTCATACAATCGCTCGATCTCATTCTAGGGCAAATAGAAAAGAAATTAGGATTTTTTTCTTAGCGGATCGGATCCGTACCGCGGGGCCTCAAAATTTCTCGTCGTACCGCGAAGTCGTCGGCGAACTTGAATCATAATATCGAAGCGATTCTGATTTTGAGTCACATTTAACATGAAGCAGCACTGAGAAAAGTCTAGGCTTTACAGCCCACCTTTTTAGCTTCTTTTCCCTGAGAAGCTGATCTATTCATAGAGATGCAAAATAAATAATTATCTTCAATAGTCCCAAACCAGAGCAGCTAGCCCTCAACACACCAATAAAGTATTTATATGCATATAAATTTCTCTCCAAACATCTTCAAGTATTTATAAGCATGCATGCATCTTTTTTACTTAAAAAAATTTGGCACACTGGTTATAAATTGAAACAAGTAATGAGAGAATATATATATATATATATATCCACTGTGATACACCAAATGAATGGTGATCCTTCTTTTGTCTCTCCTTGATGACACCTGAGGACTTTTTAAGTTCTTTCTTTTCTTTGAAAAAGTTGGAAAAATACTTCATGGAAAAGCTACTGCTTTGTATGAAACATTTTGTGGACACAGATTTGTGGGGAAGTCATTCTCCTCCCCACTGCTACTTTAGTAAGTGTTGTTAATCTCTCTTTATCAACAATGGCATGCACTTTATGTTTAGTATGGCCAACATTTATTACCAGAGTGAAAAAACAAAAACAAAAAAAGAAACAAAAAAATATTTTCAATGCTAACTTATGTAGGATGGTGAAAACCAAAAAAAAAAAAAAAAAAAAAAAAGAAAAAGAAAAAAAGCTCCAATTCATTGGAAGAGGAATCCATTATATATTTGTTGTATCTTCTGCAAAAATACTATTTCAGTAATATTATTAGAAAAATTACTCATCTTATTTTAGATACCTCTTATAATAGAAAAACTCGTTTAGACTTTCCAGTAAGTATAAATTTAATCTTCAAAAAAATTTATCTTATTTCACAAATATGGGTTCAGAAAAAAAAAAAAAAAAAAAAAATTTCTGAACAAGATGTTCATACATCTAATTAGATTTAATTTTTATTTTATTTTTCTTATCAAATACTTTAGTAGAGAAAGTTTGAACTCAAAGGAAACCCACACTGAGATCATTAAAATGAAACCTAGTGTATTTGACCATAAAATTTTTGTTCAAGATAAATATGTAAACTAAAATATATATATTTACATGCAAAATTATAGAAATAAATATTTTTAAAACATCATTTCAATGTATAATTCTCATGATTGTGTTCATGAATGGGACTCTTCTCTATTTGTTTACTACAATACGATTGGATGGGAACTTATTCTATAAGTTATAATTGTGGTTTGATGATAGAGAATTTTTTAGGGCCCCGTTAAATAAAAACTAGAAGTATCTTGAAATTAAATTTCAAATTTTTTTCGGTATCTAATAATCAAAAAATTATAAAGTTTAAAATTTTAATAGTAGATATAAATTTTTTTTTGCTCGTTTAATAGTATAAAAAAATTTAAATTAATTAAATTTTGCTTAGAATTTTTTTAAAATTATTTATAATAAAATTTATACTCTCGATTATGATTATAAAACTCATATATCACTTATTTTAAGAATATTTATTTTCAGTTATTTATTTTTTCATCTATTTAATGGACAAAAAAAATTTAAAAAATATATAAAATTTAATTTTTCAAATATTTTAAATCTTCTAAATGATATTTAATATATAGTACCGATTTTCGTTTTGAAAGTTCTATCATCTAAAAAAAAAAAATGGCAACACAACCCATTTGCTACTTAATGATATTCCCCTTAGTTAGCTCTCTCTCTCTCTCTCTCTCTCTCTCTCTCTCTCTCTCTCTCTCTCTCATTGATGGTAACTCAGCCCATTTGCTACTTAATGATATTCCCCTTAGCTCTCTCTCTCTCTCTCTCTCTCTCTCTCTCTCTCTCTCTCTCTCTCTCTCTATATATATATATATATAGCGTAGGACTATTATACTCTCATGAGTATAGACCCTAATTATAACTTTTTCGTCTTTGGATGAAGAGATATGCGGTTAGGATGATAGTGGTCCCCCTAGGGTTTAGTGGGTTGTTGGTGAAATAGCATAAACCGTAGGGGTCCTCACTATAATCCTAACTGCACATTCCTTCATCTAATGGCCGAAAATTTATGAGTACGAAGAGATCTATACTCATAAAAGTATAGTAGTCGGACTATATATATATGTATAACTAGGCTACTATACTATCGATAGTATCAAGTCATCAGGGCTATCAAGTTTTTAGTTCTTGAATTAAAAGATGTACAGTTAGAATGATTATGATTTTCTAGGGTTTAGTAAATGATTGGTTGAATAATATAATCCAGAGATGAAAATGATAAAAAAGATAGATCTAATAGTAAAAAAATTAATAACATTAATTATCTGGTGTTATCGATAGCATTCCAGTCCAAACTATATATATATATATATATTTTGTGCATATTGTACATTGACCTAGTCATGGTCCGCTTAATCAAATGTATTTAATGTGGTTTAATTTAATTCGGGTTACTTTTCACCTAACATATATACACAGAGATTGAGCTTCTTAATTTTGTCGTTTAATTTTGTTTTTTTGCACTCGTCCTATGTGGATACACGCAGAGCTTTTCACGTCTACTTGTCATTAGTGCACTACATTAACTATAGAAGCACAATCATGCTATTATTTAAGCCCAAAATCAAAAGGGTAATTAAAGTACACCACTCTTTTTTTTTTTTTTTTTTTTTTTTTTTTTTTTTTTTTTTTTTACTTTTATATAAGAAAAAGGTAAATACTAAACACGGCTAGAGCAGTTTGTCACGAATTTAAACTTTTCGCCTAGCAAAAATTCGTGCGGCACCCGCCTTCCTGCTCAAAGAGGGCAAGCCTTACTCTCTATTTGCTAGTCCGGACTTTCACGCCGTACGACTAAATGCAAAAGTAGAGAAAAGAGAAAGGAGTAGTGGTTCCGCAGAAAAAACTAAGTACTCTCTTTACTTAAAAAAATAACACTACAAGATACAACTCTCTCTTGTTCTTGTTGTCATTGGCCTTAGCCAACTCCCATATTTATAGGCTTTATGTACAACTCTAAACCTATATTTATAAGTCATGACTCTTAGCATTCCCATAACATTAATGGTGGACTCTTGGCATTCCCATGACATTAATGGCGGTGGTTGCAAGTCTCTTCATCCCCCAATTGTCTCTTTGCCTCCCACAAATGAGGTTGAGCTAGCTTGACAGGCCCACTTCGGTTTGGGCTAGGGACTTAGATTAAAATTTTCTAAGTCCCTAACAAGTTGGTTGGTACATAACGAACTCTTATCTTAGGGTTAAAGACGATACTCAATCATTCAGCTAGGAGTTCTGATCCAACACACGATGTAACTTTAATTTTCGCAAAAATTATAATGCATATCATCAGGATATCATTTTTTCGAGTACTGATTCTTAAATTCTGAGTTCTTAAGCTCAGAACTTTTGCTATTTTGAAGCTACTAGATTGAAAAACATTGAACATATATAATCACATTTTAAGATAGATAACATAATAAGAAAGATAGGATTTAGAATGTTCTCTAGAGACTAAATTTCTTTTTCTTTTCTTTTTTTTTTTGAAAGGGGGAACACGAGTCATATATATGGCATAATTTTCCAAGTAATATACTCTTCATTTTCTACCACATCTTTAGCTACTAATTACCTTTTTTTTCTTAAAATTAAGTTTACAATTGTCATTAATAGGGATCTCCATTTTACTTACCTACTAATTACGTTTAATTCATTCTCAATTAATATGATTCTAATTAATTAGTGTAGTAGCTATATATATATAGCTAGTGACCATATTAATTAAGCACCGTAATACAAGTGATAATTAGTCAATATTAGATGAGCACTGCATATTTGCTCGACTATACAACTAATTAAAAAGGTATTAATTTGCATGCATTTTTATTTTTTTGAAATCATTGATACAAATATATCGATTAGCACATAGAGGAACATTTTTTCTATGAGGAGTTTCTCTTAGATGATCATTAATTGAGCATTAATCAACCTATTGTTTCAATCTAACCACCAAAATATGTATCTAAAATTTTAAAATAAAAGTTTGAAATATAAAAAAGATAATTTACTGATCGAGCAGCGGAAATTGCATAATTAAGGACTTAGTACATGGTGGTGTAATGAATATCCTTCTAAAATCATGATCATATATATATATATATATATATATATATATATATATATATATATATATATATATATATATATATATATATATATATCTACATAGCCCGGCTACTATGCTTCTACAAGCACCAAGTAATTGGTGCTTGTAAGTTTTCTACCGTTATATCTACCATTTTGACTAATTTCATCTCTTACATCATTTTATTCCACCAACCATTCACTTAATCCAAGAGACCTACTATAATCTTGACCACACATCTTTTCATCCAAGGACTAAAAACATACAAGCACCAATGACTTGGTACTTTTAAAAGCATAGAAGCTCAATTCATATATATATATATAGTTCGGCTGGAATGCTATCGATAGCACCAAGCAATTAGTGTTACCAAGTTTCCAGTCATTGGATGAAAGAATGTGCGGTTGGGATTAATAGTGGTCCCCTAAAATTTTTACTATTCGACCAACCACCCATGGCCACTAAACTCTAGAGGACCATTATCATCCTAACCGCACATCCCTTAATCCAAGGGCTAAAAACTTGGTAGCACAAATGATTTAGTGCTATCGATAGTATTCCAACATATATATATATATATATATATATATATATATATATATATATATATATATATATATATATATATATATATATATTAGAGCTTATATGTTTTTAGAAGCACAAGCCCATTCATACTTGTGAATATTTCATCATTAGATTTGTATTGAGATTTGTGTTTTATACTATATCTTTCTCTCTCTTTAGTTGACTTTACAAAAATACAAATTTCAATACAAATTCAATAATAAAAAAATCACAAGCATGAATGGACTTTTGCTTTTAAAAACATATAAACTCTACTCACTCACTCTCTCTCTCTCTCTCATCTCTCCCTTAATCCAATAAGATAATGAATATCCTACCATACATAATTTATTTTTATTATCCAAAAAGATTTGTATGTATACCTTCAGCAAAAAAAATTAAAATATTTATTATCTTATATATATATATATATATATATATATATATATGCACTATAGATCTGCGTCGAATGCACACTCATGGCATGTCTGCATGGGATACAAGTACAATATGGACACGCATGTGCCCGTCGACACGAACACGCGGGGCTTACAAAAGTGTTCGTAATGCATAACTTATGACCTACTAAATTTGTTCCTTAACTAGAAATATTTCCATGCAAATTATGTATATATATGGTGCAAACATGCTTGTATATACATCATAAGTGCAAGAAATTTTTGGTCAATATGTGCATACTTTTTTTACTAGAAATTTTATTCTGCATACAGTGCTATCTTCTTTTTCTTGAAAAGTGATAGATTATTTTCCTCATCAAGCTGTTAATGTAAACTATTTATCTTATTCAATTAATCATCTTATTCTAATTATAAATATTCATTAAAGTTACAATTAATAGGGGTGTCAAAAGGCCAAATGTGATTTACTTAGTTTTCTAATAATTTCCAACACACTATTGTTATGCAAAAGTAGCATTAATTTAATCCTTAATTAATTAACTAGAGATTAAAGTTGACATGGTATAGAGCAAAAGTATAAGGAAAACTGCTAGTTGTAGTATAAATAGAGAATACAAATATATTAAAGCTATGAATATTAGTTGTAAATGATTAATTGTATATATATACTTCTTCACTACAAAATCACAATATGTTTTCCTGATAACTCAAGCACAAAAGATATAGTCCATGTAGTGTACACAGCATAGATAAAGAGTTTGTAAACTTAATTTCTTTTCCATAGAAAAATAGAGTTTGCAAACAAACCAACACTTTAGAGAGTTAAATTAAAGAACTCTATATATCCAAGTGCCTAAATGATGCTACATGAATATATATTGTACATAGTCAGGATTTCTCAATTTGCAATGAAATATATCGATCGAGAATAAAAATCGATTCAAAAAGTATCTACATTGGGGATTTCGATCTCCTCAACCTAGTACTTATCAAAAATAAAAAGGAAAAGAAAAAAAACTAATTAAGCTTCATTAATTTGAAAATGATCAGCTTTCCATAGTGCATCAACATATAAAATTTCCTTCTTTTTTTTTATCCTTATGCATTCAGCATGATTTAAAGTTCAATTTAGGGAAACTAGAGAGATGCAATTTGAAACAGCCGTAGAAATAAAGCTCTAAATTTTAATCTTAATTAATGGCTCTTCATGAATTGTTGCTAAGCAATCAATTAAATTCAGTGCATTACATAAGCTAGCATTGTAGTGCACTCCAATTAGCTACCAATTAAGTAATTTTGATTAAAAAAGAAGAAAGTAAACAAAATAAATCTTAATTCTTTGGAGTTTCATAAGAACTAATTAACATTAATCCCAGGTGTGTACCTACACTATGAAGAGATGATCATATATATCAAGTAATATCAAATGCAAGTAAATTTCTTCAACTAGCTAAGTACATGTCATATGCATGCTAATTAATCATTTCCCACTAATTACTAAATTAATCATCAGAAAAGAAGAAAAATAACCCCCTTAATTGTCACACTTATATATATATATATATATATATATATATATATATATATATATATATATATATATATATATATATATAATAATTACCAGTTTCTTTAAGTCATGAGCATATATAAGAAATTAAACACCCATAGAACAAATGTTTACATACAATAGCAACTAATAAATCCAGCATATATATTTGCTATATATATATATATATATATATATATATATATATATGCATGTAAATAATCAGTGCCACAAAACCATAGTCACTAACACATGTACGCACACTGTACATTAATAAAAACCAAGCTATATATATAATTCATATTGTCATGTATATATATATATATACCTAGTAGATATATCATATATTTTATTTATATTGTGTATGATCATGACCAAGCCTTAGCTCCAAATCCAGCTCCCTCTCTTCAACCTCCCTCTTCTCCATTAATTCATCCCCCCCATGCATGCTCAAGCTCAAGTGCAATTCCTCTCCAAAGAGGCTAAGCTCTTGTGGCCTATGTGCACCACTAGTACTAGTACAACAACTACTACTACTCACATCATGACGATGATGATGATGATGATGATGATGATCCCTCGATCCCGATGCCGTCGGGAAATACACAGCGAAGTTCCTCGACGGCTCCGGCGCGGGCGGCGGAGGAGGGTAGAGCTCCGGTAGGTGGTGGTGGGGTGCGGCGTAAGCGTTGTAGTAGCTATAGCTTTCGGAGCAGTAGTCGACCTTGCTATTGCTCAGGCGCGACGTCGACGACGTCATCTTGGCGCGGTCCCTGCGGTGGATGTTCATGTGGCCGCCGAGCGCTTGCGCGTTCGAGAAACCCCGCTTGCAGAACACGCACTCGTAGTAGGACGATCGCGGGGCGGCGGTCGCTGTGGATTCGTCGGTCGTCGGATCGACTGGCGAGCTCGCCTCGTCGTCGCTTAGGGTTAGGGCTTTCGAGCCTTCCATCCCTTTGGAGAGAGAGGGAGAATGAAGAGAGAGAGGGGATGGAGGGGAAGGTGAGGTGTAATATATTAAGTTAGGGTTAGGGTTAGGGTTAGGGTAGAATTGTGTAGAGTAAGAATGTGTATTTTATTATATAGTAGTGGGAACAAACCATAGCATTGCTATTGTCAACTAGTGTGGACTGAGGAAAAGCTGAAGGGGACACGGCTTTGACGTCACGTCTAGTTTAGGGCAAGTTATTGCTTGCACCTGGTGCATCTGCATATTCATACACTACTTTTTTCTATCTTCTTTTACACATTAATATACTCTATATACTGTTCAGCTCATGGTTCAAATTAAGGGACTAGTATTCTACCGTGTAACGGGAGGTCATGTTGGGTCGAGTCATGTACGAAATAGCGGGAGGCTGGATTGGATCATATTCGAAGTGGCGTGAGACTAGTTAGACCGAGTCACAATCGAGACCCGTGGACGCTGTGTCTGTACGCTTTAAGTGAATTAGTTGCATATTTCCAACCGCTCGAACTTTTGAGATTAATGATTAGCGTCAATGATCCAACACCAGCGAATTATAATCTTTGCGTTATTTGAGAATTGGATAATTAATTATCTCATGCATACTATGTAGTATGTACACTTCGCTGACTTAGCAGTATATTTTCTTGTTATATACTAATCTATTTACTGTCTATAGAGTTACAATATTTTTTTCGTATTTATGTTGTTTGAGAATCATATGATTTAATAAAACAGATGGATAACTGGTATAAATTAAGAAGGACTCCCTTGCACAGATGTACAAGGGTGCGTGCACCGGGTGCATGCGAGGATTTCTTTGGGGGTGCTAATTACTATTCTATTTGGCCGGCCACATAATTAGAAAACTCCCAACCTAATTAGTTTCTTCATTAATCCAGTTGGAGGCTTAATTTAATGTAGTAAACACTTAACAGAATAATCAGCTCTTGTCGCTTTCTCCCAGATATGTAGTGTTGACGCGGTTAGGGCTCCATTTGTAATGTAACACCATTTACTTTTTCTTAATTCTAGCTAATATATATATATATATATATATATATATATATATATATATATATATATGAGCAATGCTACATGTACACCCCTAAAGGGGTGTACATCATACATCTCACCCATCTAATGGGTGGGGTGATTTCAAAAGTCACTTCAAGTGACCCTTACTATCACCCCACCCATTAGATGGGTAGGGTGTATGATGTACACCCCGAGAGGGGTGTACACATAGTATTTTCCTATATATATATATATATATATATATATATATATAGGGACGAAGCTATAGTAGGGCCCAAGGTGGCCATGGCCCCCCTCAATATTTTAATATTACTCAATAGTCCTTATACTAATTTATCACTTTCTCGCTTTTAGATAATAATGGCCCCCCTTAATTTTTTAATATTTATTTTTGTGCCAACATAATTTTCTTTATTTTTTATTTGTATATATTTTAAATAGATGAAAATATATTAGGAGTCTCGTACTTACAAGTTATTTGAAATACATATTTTAACTGCAAATTTTTTATTTTATATTTTTTAAATTTCTAACTATTTTTGGTAAGCTATTTATTTAACTTAATAAAATATTATACTAAATTTAATAGAATTTTTATCTAAAGTTATTGATTTAATTGAATTACGGTTATATTTAGTAAAAATTTTAATTATTTAAATAAAATAATATAAATAAAATAATTAAATATTAAATATTTTTAAATTTAAAAAATTTAATATTTTTATATTAATTATTTAATTAATAAATTTTTTTACAAAAATTAATAATATACTAAAATTTTTATTTAAATATATTTTGGCCCCCCCTCATAATTCAATTCTGGCTTCGTCCCTATATATATATATATATATATATATATATATATATATATATATATATATATATATATTTCTAACTATATTTTAAGAGCAATCCTATATATCTATACACCTCATTTGGGTGTACGATATACATTCTGTCCATTCTAGAATAGAAACTCTTCCATTCTTCACTTCAAAGTGACAAGTAAAATTTATTCTATTCTAAAATAAGTGGAGTGTGTAAGATATACGCACTATAACAAAATTAGACTATAGCGACACTATTAAGTATTTCTAAAATTTAAAAAAAGTGTCGCTGACAAAAATACCGATACTTATTATAAGTGTTGCTATATGTGCCGTCGCTAGGGTGTATAGCGACACATTTTTGTAATGTGTCCCAAAAATATGTCCCTATAATCTAATTTTGGATATAGATGGAATACAGATAGGACACTTATACAAAAGTGTCACAAATATGTGTTCCTATAACCTAATTTTGTTGTAATGACGTTCCGTTTGGTGTGTACATCAAGTATTTTTTATATTTTTATGAAAAAAATGTACAAAGACCCCTTGACCTTTTCACTTTTAGAAATCGAACTCCTACACTTTAAATTTTGACAATTAATTCTCACCATTTTAATTTCTAATTATACAGCTATTTTCGTCGCATGCCTTATATATAATTTTGCAAAACTTCAAAATATAAAATAAATATATATTTTTTTTATTAATACTTAAGTATGAGAATTGAAAAATAAATTTGGAACTTCAAGTACCAAGCACCAACAATCAAACTATTTATCGCTTGCGCTGAGAACCGTCAATGCTTATATTTGATTTTTATATATATTTTTTATTGTGTTTGAACCGAAGAAATATTTTTTTTCTTTTTCTTTTTATGTGTGTGTTTTAAAACTTTACAAAATTATATGGATAGTAACTTGGATAGAGAAGAGGGGCCTATTTCAAAATCGAAAGTTCAGGGGTCCATTTGCAAATAATTTTATTTACTTTTTCTGTTTTTCTCCTAAGTTAAGAAGGTCTACATAGGAATAGACCTTGTATGCTCCTCCTCACATTTAGAATATATATGCCTAGAATTAGTATAAGTAGTCAAAAAATCCAAATGGTAAATTAAACCATGTAGTAATTCTTAATTATTTTCCACTCTATATATTCCTAACTATATTATTTATTTATTTATTTATTTATTTCCAAGTTAAGAACTCTACATTAATTAGGAATAGACCTTGTGAGTTCATCTTCACATTATCCTACATATGCCCAGAATTAGTATTAGTAGTCAAAACCACCATAGGGATTTATTCATAATTCTGTACTATATATATACATAGAGAGAGAGAGAGAGAGAGAGAGAGACTGGTGTGCTTATGGAAGCACGGAGTACTCCGTACTTATAAGTTGGTTTCGATGCTGGGGCTTTCGAATTGATGATCGGTTTCGCTAGCTAGACTCAATCTAAAGTATTTGAAATATTTAGAAAATAAATTTTGTAATTTTTATATATCATTTGCCTAATCAAAGAGGCTGAAAATCAATAATTTTAATAGTCGTGGTGAATCGTTTGTAAGTTTAACAGTATAGAAATATTCAAATCACGTAAAATTTTGATAGAAAATTTTTTGTACTATATAAAATAAGATTAATATTTTTGATCTAAAATTTTAGTGTCATATCATCATATTTTATAAAATTTTTATTTTCAGCCGTTGATTTTGAGTCTTTTCGATCACTAGGGAAATGATATAGAAAAATCGTAAAATTTATTTTCTAGATACTTGTGAATTTTTTATCATTGAATTTATATTGAAATTTATATTTTTGTAAAGTCAACTAAAGAAAGAAAAAGAAAAAGTAAAAAGTAAAAAGTACAAATCCCAATACAAATCTAATGGTAAAAAGTTTATAAGTATGAATGTGTTTATGCTTTTAAAAATTACGCTCTCTCTCTCTCTCCCTCTTTATATATATATATATATATATATATATATATATATATATATATATATATATATATATATATATATATATATATATATATATATATATATATATATATATATATATATATATATATATATATATATATATATATATATATATATATATATATATATATTATTCTTAATTTTTCTTTTTGCTAAGTTTAGAAGTCTAAATATATTGGAATAGACCTTGAGTGTTCCCTTTCACATTAGCATATAAATGGCTAAAATTAGTACAAGTAGTCAAAGGGTCCTTCCTCAACCTCTACATCAAATGGATTATGGTGTGATGCAATTATTGCTTTAGTGAGAAGCTAGGGAGCTAAAAAATTTATTTGGTCAATTCAATAGTGGAAGCTACTTGGTAGTCACATATAGAGTCAAATATTAGTCATCAAAGGAAAATTGAATTTCTTAATTTTGTTTAAAAGTAAAATAAAAAAATTGAATTTCCTTTTTATGTTCAAGGATTAAATGCAATATATATATATATAGCGTAGAGCTATTATGCTTTGTGAGTATAAATCTCTTTATACTCATAATTTTTTCGCCCTTGGATGAAGGAGTGTACGGATAGGATGATAATGGTCCCCTAGAATTTACTAGATTGTTGGTGAAATAGTATAAATCCTAGAAACTACTATAATCCTAACCGCACATTCCTAAATAGAGCATTGATATTTCTTTAAATTTGTTAATTATCCTAATTTATATTGGATTAATAAGTCGATCACATGAATATTGCCATGTACTTAATTTACTAATACTTCAACTCCAGATCTTTATGGAAAAATGGAACAGTAATTACCTGATATCAAAATGCTAATTTTGTTCTATATAAGGTGGTAACTAATTAATTAATTAGGTATATATATATATATATTCCTTGACCAAATCCTATATATGAGGAGACACATTTATAGTCAAATTGTACAGCTCTTTCTTTTTTTCTTTCTTTTTTTTTATTTTTTTTTTTTTTCTTTTTTATTTTTTTTTTTTTGGAGTAAAACATTGCTACAGCTGGAATTGTAATTCATACATTACTGGAATCAACCTAGAAATTAAGTACATGCATTGAACTGTTTGCATGGTTGCCATAAAAAGAATTTTATTTAAGCACATATACGTAATATATAAAGGAAGTAACAAAATCAAGCTAACATTAAGAAAAAAAGGGTAGAAAAAAAAAATAAAAAAAGAAAAGCTAGGTTACATTCGAAAGCATTCGAGCCCGATGCACATCGTGATCATTCACGAGCTCATGAGTTACGAATCGGTTACGCAAGTTATCGAGTCGCAACTGGTGCGTTCTTCGTGAATCAAATTTATACGAAAAAAAAATTGTTAGAACTTTTGAGTAGTGCATATATGTAGTATGTATATATATGCATGTTTATATTTCAAAAGAAAAAAAAAATATGTAGGGCCTGTTTGGATGTGGGCTAGAACCGGAAATAGCGGGTTTATCTTTCTTATTTTACCAAACGCATCTGGAACCATCTGGTATTGCTTATTCCAGAACAACTAGAATAAGCTGGAACAACAGTTCTTACCCATTATTTTATAATTTTTTTTTTACCAAACTATCCCTTCTCCCCTCCTTTCTCTCTTCCCAATACACTCTCATCATCACAAATTTCTCTCTCTCCTCTCTTTCTCTTTATCACATATTAATTAACTCTTGAGGGCAAAAAGGTAATTTACTCAACTTATCCTCTTTATTCCTACTATTCCTCATTATTAAACCAAACACAAAATTTCTTATCCCTGGAACCATCCCAAACGCTTTTTCGCTCTAGTTCCGTACTTTATACTTTTCTCCGGTTTAGCTAATTCTACCTTAACCCGATTCCAAACGCAGCCGTATAGATTTGGGACCCCTTCTGTTTTAAGTTTAATTTACATGAGATTTTGTCTTTGCATGTTGAGGTTAGTTGTAATCACATATTAGTAGAGAAAATGGATGAGTAGGAATAAAGATGGCCAAATCTTCTTGTTTTAGTGTTGTAGAATCAAATATTAATTACCAATGCTTTTGTTTTTTTTAGTGCATGCGCTTATGTTTGGTTCTACAACATACTTACATTTGGTTCATTTCATGGTAGGAAATAGCAATAATCCTAGCTAGTATAGAGTAATAGAAAGGAGAAGAGTGTTGGCTTAAAAGTAGGCCAACATTGTGGCACGATATTAAGTTGGATCGAATCATGTTCAAAATGACAAAAAATTCGATTGAATACAATTAAGATTCGTAGGTATTGTGTCTGGACGGTTTAAGTGAATTAGTTGTATTTTTTTAATTAAGAGTTCGAATTTTTAAAATTAATAGTTCTTCCGAGCATCTGTTCAAATTTACAGTATGTAAAAATTAAATCCATGATATTTGGCTTTGATATTAACTAGGACTAATTTATTATAATTTTAAATTCAATTTTTTTAAATTATTATAATATTTAAATTGACCGAATGATGATAATTATAATTTAAAAAGTCTGAGTCAGAAATTAGCGTAAATTCAAATTTGAGAATAAAAATATAATTTTTGTTAATGAAGATTGGGCTCAAACAATAAAAAAATTAACTAGGACTTAATTTAGGCCCATTTGGACCAATCCCATCAGAGATATTGGCCGGGTTGCTGGGTTCGGATCCAACCCGATTAGGGCTTAACCCCGTAAATTGTCGAAGAAGAGAGAGAGAGAGAGGAGTGTGTGCTTCGTAGAGCGAAAATGGCGGAAGAGGCGGAGGAAGAAGACGAAGCGGAGTACCACTCACGCGACTTCGTATGGAAGGATCTCCGAGACGAGATCGAGAGCGACGCCTCTCTCTCCCACCACCTCCTCTATTCTCTCCCCTCATCGTCGATTCGCTCTTCTTCTTCTTCTTCTTCTTCTTCTTCTTCTTCGATCGATGCCGACGCATGGAGGAGCTTCCACCGTCGCCACTCCACGGGGAGGTTCTTCAAGGTCTCAATCATACGCCCTAACTCCTCTTATTTGATGAACTGCACTCGGTAGCACTTGATTCCGTGCACAGTTTGGAATTTGCTGATTTGTCCCTGTAATTGTTATACTTTTTTTTGAATTTGTCCGCGGAAATGCTCTTGCTAGTTGACTAAGATTGCTAGTCTTTCACTATTAGGGTTGTTTTGCCTTAGAAATTAATATATTTTTTAGGTAAAAATGTATAGAACTTACTTCAACTCTGGTCCATTTTGATTTGACTACTCAACCTTTCAAAATTTAGGTTTTACTATCTAACCTTTCAATTTGTTTGATTTGAGTCGCACTTCAATTTTAAAATTTGAATGCGCCGATTAACTTTGCGGGTTTAGTTAATATATTTCATGCAATTCAGGTAACCGTAAATTCATTAAGTAAGTGATTAGCTTAAAATTTGAATTCAAAGTATGCGTTGACTGACTCAAATTAAGCAAATTAAAAAGTTAGATAGTAAAATTAAAATTTTGAAACTGTTGTAACCGATTCAAAATGGTCCATAGTTAAGGCAAGTTTTATACGTTTTTACTTTCTTTTATTCTTTTTAGGGTTTAAGATTTAGGATTTAGATAGAATTATATGGAAGAGGAAATAAAAAATGAGGGTAATAGTATTTAAGAAGGTAAATTATGAAAATTTAGAGGGATATATTCAATTACTAAAACTTTTGAGGATAGATATGCAATTTCACTACTTTGTCGTGATTTGTAGGCAATTTTCAATGATCAAGGGGGAAAAAAAAAGTTTTGACTGGTGGAAGAACATTTAGAGGCACAAAAAACTTATGACATCGTTCGTCTTGTGTTAAAATTGGAGGGATTGGATTTGATCCAAGTTTGCGTCAGAAAACCGTAAATTGAGGAGAAAGGAGAATTTTTGGTTTGAAATGAGTTATGGAATGCTCATTAAATTATAGCAAACGAATATTTTGGTTGTAGGAAAGGAGGTATTTGCTGAAGGAATTCCCAGAATTGGTTACTAGCTGCGATTCCGCCAAGGTTTTAGAGGTGGGATGTGGAAATGGGAGCACTGTTCTTCCCATCTTGCGGTAACATTTTAATCTTTCTATTTTTGTGTTGGTCAATGTAAATTACTCGTCGCTCGTGACATTGTCGTGAATCAGTATTTAATGCAAATGATGAACTATTTTAGCTCTACCTGAGGTGGGCTGGGGTTATTTGTAGCAACTAATGCTCTATCAAATCGCATCTTAATAGTTCTTTGAGATTCGTCATGTACTCATGATGTTTAGAATCTTTAGATGGATCCCTTTATTTAGACACATTTAGGATCTTATTTTAAGGCTGATGTCCTGGGGCCATTGCTTGGTGTGCTCGTAAAATAAGTGTTGTACTTCATAAGATCGTCATTTTTTTCCCCCTTCTATATAGAACTTCTTATTTCTAAGTTATATTACTGTAGGAATATTTTTATAAATTATCCGAAACATGAGTTATTATTCATTCTCTTTTATGTCGTCATGAGCATGTGCTTCCTTTCTTGTCAAATTCTTAAACTTTTTATAAGTGATATTGTAGTTTATGCAGTGCAGGACGAAATACTGTTGTCTATGGTTGTGATTGTAGTGAAGATGTTCTTGAGAGGGCCACGGAGATTGTTTCTGCTTCTAAGGGGATCCATATTAAGGATCGATTCCATCCATTTCTTTTGGATTTTTCAATACATAGCTTTCCGGAATGGTTGTTCTGCTCATCTTGTCAATGTTTGTTAGGTGGCAAGCGTGTTGACTCCTCGTTAGGTTGTTATTAGAATGTTGTTGATATTATCTTCTTTTCTGTCATATGTTTATGAAATATCTTGTTCTGATGCACACTTTAATGTTACTGCTTCTTCCAGATGGTCATCCGGAAAAACCATCAAAATCTAATGCGCCCTTCTTGGGAGAAAATCAATGTTGTATCGGGGGTGTTGATTTTGTTACTTTGGTATGTGAATATTGTCTCATTATTTATAATTTTTAAATTGAAGTAATAAAAATGACAAGAAACGTAGACACTATTTGGCTTGGAAACAAGCGAGGGTTATGCCAAGCTAACCCACTTATTCAGCTAAATGAGACAAATAATGTGACGCAAAGAGGAGCACATTTTTTTCTTGGATTGCTTGATTTTATTGACATGGTATCGTAATTTTCGTTTATTTTTCACTCATGGAGTCAAATCTGAAATTCCTAGTTCACCTTACATTTTGTCAACTTTGTATCTGATTTCTTGTTCTTTGATATTGATCAAAGATTACATAAGAAGGTATTTCCAGTTGTTTTAGGCTCTTGCTTGATAAATGGAAAACTTAAACTGTTCGCCTAATTTGTTAAAATTCATGTCATAGAGGAATATCATATTAATTTGAAGTTAAAGTTGGTTAGTTCCTTCCTTTTATTACCAACTTATAATTCTCCTAATGCTATTTACAGATTTTTACGCTTTCGGCAGTACCATTCGACAAGATGCCATTTATCATAGAGAGATGTGTTTCTGCTCTGAAACCTGGCGGTTTGATTTTATTTAGGGATTATGGTAATGACCAATCTATGCATGTTTTTAGTTCTTATTGTGCATTGACTATAATCATGGTTTTAGCACGTTTTTAGCCGGTTGGTGCTTTTGTAAAAGTATTGTTTGAGTCGAGTTGTTTGAAAATGCTCTGCAGCAAAATAAGAAGCTTTTACTTTTGGGTTCCAATAGCTCATTTCAACTTTCCGCAGCAAAAACTCCGTACCATTTGCTAGTTCAAATTCTGGTTTCTAGAAACTTCTACTTTCTGGAGTTGAGAAGCTGGTCAGTAAGCCAGACCAAACATGCATTTACATTTCTATCTTCTTCTTTCAAAGAGCCACTTGCTGTATTTCCTTTTCAAGAAAGAAGACCATCATCGCCGCTTATCAAAACTTCGACATTTATCAAACAATTTAATTGTGATGCTCAGGCCTCTACGACATGACTATGCTTCGGTTTTTGCCTGACCAAAGAGCGGGGTTTCGCGAGTACATGAGATCGGACGGCACACTTTCGTATTTCTTCTCCTTAGATGTCGCAAGGGACCTCTTCTGTGCAGCTGGACTCCTAAAGGTATTCTACGTAAATGAATCCTTTCTTTTTCCAAATTTCTTTAAAATTATGGATGTCGAGATTTCTGGACTCGTAGGTATCGTTTGGTAACG
Source organism: Tillandsia leiboldiana (assembly GCA_029204045.2). Classification (NCBI taxonomy): domain Eukaryota; kingdom Viridiplantae; phylum Streptophyta; class Magnoliopsida; order Poales; family Bromeliaceae; genus Tillandsia; species Tillandsia leiboldiana. The sequence goes on along the minus strand of CM055067.1, from coordinate 49,251,972 downwards.
GAATAAACCAGAACTAGCTATTCTGGGGATAGGTATAAAGTACGGAACAAGAGCGAAAAAACGTTTGGTTCGGTTCCTGGGATAAGAAATTTTGTGTTTGGTATGAGAACGAGGAATAAGAAGAATAAAGAGGTTGTGATGATGAGAGTGTATTGGGAAGGAAAAGAGAGAGAGGAGAGAGAGGAATTTGTGATGATGAGAGTGTATTGGGAAGGAAAAAAGAGAAAGGAGAGAGAGAGAGAGAGAGATTTGTGATGATGAGAGTGTATTGGGAAGAGAAAAAGAAGGGGAGGAGGGGTAGTTTGGTAAAAAAAAAAAATTATAAAATAATAAATAAGAACTGTTATTCCAGCTTATTCTACTTGTACTAGAACTACTGTACCGAATAATTCTTGGTGCGTTTGGTACAATAAGGGGGATAAACCTCTTATTCCCTGTTCTAGCCCCGAAACAAATGGTGCCTAAAGGTCCTCTTACGCGAAAATTAAAAGAAATGGCAAAGTAATATTTGTTGCTTTACATGCAGTTGGAGCTCGAGTATTGCTGTATACGGTCGGTGAATCGCCGGAACGGGAAGACGCTGCGCAGGGTTTGGGTACATGGCAAATTCCAAAAGCCCATACCAAATCCACCATGACACATTTATTAGAGAAAACTGAGATTCACCCAACAATGCAGAACAAATGATAGTTTCATAGTTCAAGTGTGTGATCAATGTTTTGTTTTTGCATCCCTTTTTCTTTTAGTGGATAGGGCACACTGGTGTTTAAATGTGTTTTTTGTCGCCATAATTTGAATTTGAGTGACAATTCTGTTTGATTTATCAAATTTGAATTATTTGCTAAACGAAAGTGTTTGAATGCAGGTAATAATTGCTCTCTATATCATCATATATACACATATTGTTTGTGATTCAGAATTGGTGCATTATTTATGTCACAATTTTTAATATTCTTTCTATTTATGAATTGACCAATAATTAAAATTGAGCTTTTAAAATTTATTTTGTTAATGCCTATGTACTGTTTACTTGCCAACTTTAGTAAACTAAATTTTTCTGTAAATAGTTTAAACTATTAAATTTAATAAAATTATCAATTAATTTTCTAAATTTTTTTATTTATTTTTTGGTATGAGTACTCAATTCCTAAAAATCAAATGTTGAGAGATCTCAATCAAAATGGTTAGGTAAAACACGTACAAAATTTACTTTAATTATGGATCATTTTGAGTAGTTTATCTTTATAGATTTAATTAAGTATACTTTATATAATGGAAAATGATACCTCTACACCCCATTAAGGGGTGTACATCCTACACCCCTTAATGGAGGGTCTGGATTATAGCATTAAAAAAGGGAGGTGATATTGTCACTCCTATATTTTTAGGGCATACTCTTTCCTTCCTTTTCTTTCCGTTTCTATTCAGAGCACCTCAATCATCTCCTTCCGCTCCTTCTCTCTCTCGACGACAAGTATCGGCGTGGCGAGGCGAGGTAACTAAACCCTAAACCCTACACAACGGAGATGACGGAGGCGAGAGAGCTCTTCGTCGAGCGGTCCTCGGGTGCTGAGCAAGGCGATTCGAAGGCAACCCTAGACGACGGAGAAGAGAGAGGTCTGCTTTGACCGGCCCTCGGCTGCTAGTCGAGAGTGGTAGCGAATGAGCGAGAGAAAGAGAAAGAGCGCGAGAGAGAGAGCGCGAGCGCGAGAGAGAGAGGGAATGGAGAGAGAGCGAGCGCGAGAGAGAGAATGGAGGGGAGAGTGTTTTAGATAGAGATAAAAGAGAAGAGGCGGGGTGAGAATTGAAGCACTTGAAATCCCGCTTAATTCTCAATAAATCACAGCCACCCAGCTTCGGAGTGTATGATATACACCCCGGGGTGTACCGGTAGCACTATTCTTATATAATTTATATAACTATAAATTAGTTAAAGTAAGTAGTTAGTTTAAATTTTAAAGTTAAAATATTATTGATAAAACCCATAGATAAATTTTGTTGGGCATATTTATCAAAATAATTATAGATCAAGGGGTTGTTTCAGAATAGCCAATAGTTGAGGGGCTCTTCTTTTACCTAAACAAATCAGGGTATGTGCACGTGACCCGCACTCCCCCGAAAAAAGAAAAAAACTTAAAACGAACAAACTTTTTTTTGCGGGGCCCTTTCGCAAAAATGCGCAGGACCTCGAAAAGACACTGCCTTTATATATCGTCTTCTTCCTCCTCCTCTCTCTCTCTCTCTCTCTCTACTCTCTCGCTCTCGCTCGCCATTAATGGCGAATCCCCCGAAGCCATGGAAAGCGGAGTATGCGAAATCGGGGCGATCATCGTGCAAGGCGTGCAAGGACGCCATCGCCAAGGACCAGCCACGCCTTGGCAAGATGGTCGCCGCCACCCAATTCGATGGATTCATGCCCGTAACACCTCTCTCCCCCACCCTCTCCGTCTTACTCTTCGTACCATTGCAATCCCTCCATCCACTCTCCTCCTCTCGATCGCTTTGTTGCCTACTGAGTTGCGGTCGCATTAGGGTTTTGCGAAAGCCCTTGATGTTCTTGCTAATCTGAGGCTGTGTTATCGAATGGACGGTGTCGTGTGCGATGATGGTAAAAATATTAGGGATTAAGTCAATTATAAGAGGTTTTCTCATCCACGATCTTAGGTTGTTACAAATATGCAAATTTTTGTTGGGTTTTTACAACTTTATGTAGCTAGTGTTCTAGAAAGGTCTCTCATTTGGGTACGTTGAGGGTAATGTATGTTACTATGCAGTAATTTTAGGTCTAAAATGTTCTGTTTTAGCACTTGGTTAGCAATGTAGGCAAATGGAGTTTCGTGTGCATAGAAACATTAGGTTTATGTTGTCGTGGTCTTGATTTAATCTATTTCAAGTTGGTGACTTTGGTTTTCTTGAAATTTAGTTTCGTAATTATGTTATGTTAGTCCGATTCAGTTTCCCTAACATCGAATTAACATGCCTTGCGATGTTTCATCCTCTTAGCTTATGTAATTTGTGGGATATCAGAGCATTTACTGAGGCTTTCCATCTGATAAGCTCAGGATTGAATGTTATTTTAGGTGCTCCCATTAGCTCCTTCTTTGGAAGAGTACTGATTCTTTTGCTTTCATTTGTGGTTCGAAAATGCAGCCTCAATTTTTTCTGCAATGAATCTTTTCTGACTTTTTTCAGATTTTCGCAAATTTGCTAGTGCATGGCATTTGATGCCTACTTATGCTATTATCACACAAATTTCTGTGTACTGGTGATAAAAAAAGAAGTATTGTCTAATTGTTTCATGCTACTACATTCTATTAATGTTTTTCCTTTTTGTCCAGATGTGGAACCATGCTAGCTGCATCTTCAAGAAAGGCAACCAAATAAAATCGTATGTAAATGCTTTGAGATCATTATAATTTTGTTGATGATTATGGCATTTTAAATGCTATATGAAATTTCGTTACTGTGAGTTAAATTTACTATTCTTCTCTGTCTATCTTTCCTTGAACTAACGCTGTCTTCTAACTGTAATCATCAGTGTTGATGATGTTGAGGGATATGACTTGCTAAGGTGGGACGACCAACAAAAGATAAGAAAGTATGTGGAAGGTGGATTGTCAAGTACAGCTGCTGTTGCTAACAATGAGTGTGCTATTGAAGTCTCTCAGACTTCCCGTGCTGCATGTAGGAGGTGCAACCAGAAGATAATGAAAGGAACGGTTTGTATCTCTGTATTATTCTTTCTGTTTCATATTTTATGCCTTTATTACTTGTGTTGCTATTTACTATAGCACAGATCTTCTGGCCAGCCTAGAGCTTCTGTGGAAGTACTTCACACACATCTGTTTGGAAAAACACTGGCGACTATTTCATTTATATCATCGTTCAAGAGCTTTCAATGATGTAGAAGCTTTAAATTGGATATGCTTTTGGGACTTAGCAGTTCATTTCAGCGTCTAGCCTGCAAAGGCTTTAGAGTTTCAATCAGGCCAAAAATGCTTAAATGGTTTAGAGACTTCGCAAACTCGTTATCCAAGATGTTTAGACGTTTTGACATTAGTGTGGTGCTAAATATGGAAATTCATTTAGGTTTTGCTATTCTGCTGTAGAAATTCAATAAAATGGAAATTCGAATATATCTGCTGGTGGGAAAAAAAAATTTCAAGACTCAAAACTCCAGTCCAAAACCTATGTCATTCTACTTTCAATTATAATTGGAAACAAATTCCACATACATATGCAGTGTCTTATTTGAATTTACCATTGGGCTTTAATAAGTGGACACATACAGTGGTTCCTAAACATAATATTTATCAAGTTTTTTTTAGTTTCATTTTGTTCACTACTGATCATATTTGATTTGTTTCATACGACTGTCGAATTACTTAGTCGTCATTGAATTTACATTGAGATATAGTCTGAAGTAACCAATCATATTTATGTTAGGTACGTGTCTCGACCAAGCCTGAGGGACAAGGTGCAAAGGGTCTAGCATGGCACCATGTCAATTGTTTTGTGGAGATGTCTCCATCCACGAATCTTGAGAAAATTTATGGTTGGGATACGCTATCACTTCAAGATAAGGAAACTATCAAGAAGGATGTTTCTGGCAAAAAAGCAGGTATTACTATAACATGCATTCTATATTGAGTTACCCATAGTTTTTGGGGATAAAATTATTGTGCTTCTGTAGGTCTTGTTTGACCTGGCTTGGCCTGGCTGGAGCTTTCATAGAATTGCAGTTTGAGTAGAGTACTCTGAAGAATTAACAACTTTTTAATTGAAATCTTCTCCAGCAGTCTTCCATTATAGCAGAGACAGAAGTTTCAAAATCAAAGTTTTGATTTTAAGGTGGGGATGCTCATTTTAGCTTCCCACCAAAGCAAATGCTTTGGCTTTTGTTAGCTAAATGCTAAGCTTTTGCTTTTAAAGAAGCCGTTTCCGGGGCCCGGCCAAACAGATACTTTGTGTTTCACATTTCTGACTCTGACATACTAATTATTGTTTTGTAGACGAGCATTCACAGCAAGCAACTTCAAAAGGCACTAAGCGAAAGAAAGGTGACGGCAACAACCTTGCATGTAAGGTTCCCAGACTTGAGGAGAGTAATTTGGAAGGTGGAATTTCTAGAATGGGAAATGCTGTTGACTCTGGTCAATCCAGTTCCAATTCGAATGAACTGGAAAGAAAGCTAAAAGAGCAAAGTGATGCGCTCTGGAAAATAAAAGATGAGCTTAAGAAGAATGTCACTGTTGCAGAACTTAGGGAGCTGCTTGAAGCTAATGGGCAGGATTCGGCAGGATCAGAATATGATCTACGTGATCGTTGGTATTGTTTTTTTGCCATTTTATCCTCCTTTTTTCTTTTTGAGGACAGTGTTCCTTTATAGTTTCATCTTTTGTTCATGAGCATAAGAAAGTGCAACAATAACGGCAATATCAACAATAAAGTATTCAACCTTAACTAGTTATTGTTGGCTTTGTATACTTACTATCATTCACCTTCATTTGTTGTTCAGTTCATCTGCCATTTTTCACAAAAAGGTCTATCTTACAGGGATATTGATTGGTATTGTAAGTGCCAACAAAGAATAGCAGTTACACAGCATGAATTTCGCACAAAGATTTGAAGCCGAAGTAAAACATTTTGTTTCACAAAGTTGATATTGCATTAATTTAAATGCAAGGAGGTTTTTAAGACAATGGGTAAAGTGGAGGGGTGGCTTTCATAATTTTGGCTAAAGTATTATCTGCCATCTCAGTTCCATTTTACTTTTTCATTTTCCAGTTAAAGTGCTCATGAATAACAAATTGGAAAGGAATAAAATCTCACCAACTACTTATTATTGGCCCTTTATTGTCTTATCCTTCAACTCTATTGTGTTATGTTGAAATATCGGGTTTCCTGGTGCCTCTTACTAATATTTGCTTCTGTGTTTCTTGTTTAAGTGCTGATGGAATGCTTTTTGGAGCATTGGCTAGTTGCCCTATTTGTTCGGGGTCCCTCTATTACTCTGGAGGTCAATACCGTTGCCATGGTTATGTATCAGCATGGAGTAAGTGCTCATACTCCACAACTGAACCTGTCCGTCTCAAGGAGAAGTGGAAAATTCCAAAAGAGACGAGTAACGAATATCTAATCAAGGTATGCCAATAAAAACTTTTTAGATTAAAATATATTCCATGATGAAGCCGAAAATTCCGTCAAGTTTTGACAAAGAGGGGTAGTAAAATCAAAATAACTGTAATTGGTTAGTAAACTTAGAATTTTTGAGATTTAGCTACTCTTTCAGAATATGCTATAGTCGAGGTAAGATTTGTATGTTCTTAGACACTTCTTTTGCTGCAAGTTCAAGATTTTCTCTTTTTCTCCTTTCAGTGGTTCAAGACTCAAAAGGTGAAAAAGCTTACTAGAGTTCTTCCTCCGCCATCACCTGCTAAACCTTTGGGTAGTCAAGTTGGCATGCAGACTCAGTCAACTAATGGTGAAGCGCTAGGAAACTTGAGAGTAGCTTTCATTGGAAAATCCAAGCAAGAAATTGTAAGTTGATTTCCCTAGTTTTGTTGTGTACAGTCCTCGTATATGAAGCTATTCATGTTTGCTTTCCTTCTGTCCATGGTATGTTTAGTTAAGTTTGCAACTTTGCATACATGTTTGTTTCCCAAATATTTTTCTAATTAGTCCCTATTACGTAGATTGCTGATGCTTCTTATTTCCTGCACCATGCTTTTGTAGAATCATAAACCTTTTTAAAATGCACATATTAATTCTTACTGAAATGTTCAGGAAAAATGGAGTGAAAAACTTGATACTGCTGGGGCTAAAATTCATGCCAAAATTAAAAAAGGTACTTCTTAAAAATAAATTTCGGTCCTTTCTTCTTTTATCGTTGATCGGATATGGTGGACTAACACATCTCATTGTAATTTTTTGCTGAATCTACAGATACTAACTGTTTGGCCTTATGCGGAGAGTTGGATGATGATAATGCTGAAATTAAGAAAGCCAGGTTTTGTTACACTTCTAGATGCTTCTCAGCTTGGTTCATCTTTTTGTGGGCCAACTCACTATTTTTGTGTGATTCTAAAGGCTTATATGCTAATTTTGCAGGAGGATGAAGTTACCCATAGTAAGGGAAGAGTACCTTGATGAATGTATTAGAAAGAACAAAATGCTTCCTGCTGCTTTATATAAAGTCGAGTCGGTGTCAGAGTCTTCAAGAAGCAGCACGGTTACTGTTAAAGTAAAAGGACGGAGTGCAGTGCACGAGGCCTCTGGTTTGCAAGACACAGGCCATATTCTTGAGGTCGGGAAAAGCATATACAATACAACCTTGAATATGTCCGACCTTTCAACTGGTGTAAACAGGTGTGCCTTCTGTTGAATCCTTCTTGTAATAAGGCCATATTTGTTTCCTGTCTTTGTATTGCTTGTCACCTGGAAATTGATCATTCACTAGATTTAGTCGCCATTTTGTTGATCTTTGGTTGTCTTTTCAGACTTTTTTGTTGCAGCAATATGTTTGAACTATGGTTTATATTTTTGGGCAATAAATTGAGAATAGCAAGCCATAAAATTCAGTTTACCTTATTCTTGATTGCAGAGATGAATTGAATGTAATTAAATTTCTATTGAACATTCTTCATATTTAAATGATATTTTGTCTATTTTTCTATATTTTGTCTATTTTTCTGGTTGCTGTAGAAGTGTATAATATGAGCCGCGATGCTTCTGGTTATATATATATATATATATATATATATATATATATATATATATATATATATATATATATATGTTGCTTTCCATTAATCTGCTATTATATTGACGTTTTTTCCCATGTTGAAGTTACTATATTCTTCAAGTCATTGAAGAAGATAAAGGTTCACAATGTTATGTATTTCGAAAGTGGGGGCGAGTTGGCAATGACAGAATTGGTGGTATCAAGTTGGAAGAGATGTCAAAGTCTGATGCAATTCGGGAATTCAGAAGACTGTTTCTTGAAAAGACTGGAAACCCTTGGGAAGCATGGGAGCAAAAGCAATTCCGGAAGCAACCAGGAAAATTCTATCCACTAGATATTGTACGTATGAATTTCAGAAGACTTTCTTTTTTGTATATCTGTGCTTTAGTTTAATTTTGGCTTGTAAAATTGCATTGTTATTTTGTAGGACTACGGCATCAAGCAATTGCCTAAGAAGAAAGACCCTGCTAAGGAGAAAAGCTCACTTCCCCCTCAGTTGATTGAACTAATGAAGATGCTTTTTAATGTTGAAACTTACAGGTTCCTTCTTACTGCTGCTTTAGTTTTAAATTCAGTTCACTGCGACGAGATATATAAGGTCAGAGCAATTGTTTCAGGGCTGCTATGTTGGAGTTCGAAATCAATATGTCTGAAATGCCACTCGGAAAACTGAGCAAAGAGAATATCCAGAAGGGTATGTATTATATCCATTAACTGTTCTAGTTGGATTGTTCTATAATTGGAGAATATAGTTATAAGCAGATAATTTATGATGATAATAATTTGTTCTGTCTATTGTAGGGTTCGAAGCTCTAACGGAGATACAAAATTTGTTGAGTAATGAGGGTGGAAATGATCCAGCAGTTAGAGAAAGCTTGCTTATTGATTCAAGTAACCGGTTTTTCACTCTAATTCCTTCGATTCATCCTCATGTCATAAGACATGATGAAGAGTTCAAGGCAAAAGTAAGTGTCTAATGATTAGATTTTGTGTTTATATACTCAAATATTATTCCTTCTCTTCCTGCTGTGAGTGGTAAGACATTTTTGCTTTTAGGTAAAAATGCTTGAAGCGCTTCAGGACATTGAAATTGCTTCTAGACTTGTTGGCTTTGATGGTGAAAATGATGAATCTCTTGATGAAAAGTACAAGAAGCTCCAATGTGATCTTACTCCCCTACCTCATGATAGTGAAGATTATAAATTGGTTGAGAAGTATCTCCTCAACACTCACGCTCCTACTCATAAGGTTTAGTACACTCGTGCCATTGCCAAAATTTATTTCCTTTTTTTTTTTTTTCATGCTTTATTTTTGGATCTCTTATTCATTTCACTTGTCATTGCCTGATTCATAGGATTGGACTCTTGAACTGGAGGAAGTTTTCACACTTGAAAGAGAAGGAGAGTTCGATAAGTATGCACCTTACAGAGAGAAACTCCAGAACAAGATGCTGCTGTGGCATGGTATGCTATGATTATCAAATTTCTTAATATCTTCTAAGTAGATAATCTAAATTTGGTTTATTGTTGCGAAAGTTAGAATATTTCAAATACCAGTAGTATCCTGCGTCTTTCCTCCTGAAATACTTATTGTCAAAACAACTGCTTCAGCAATTTTTTTTTTTTTTTTTTCTTTTGGGTTAATTGCAAATTTAGTACTTGAAGCTTGAGTCCAATTTCAATTTGATGTATAGGCTCAAGATTGACAAACTTCGTTGGTATTCTGAGCCAAGGTTTGAGAATAGCACCTCCTGAGGCTCCAGCAACAGGCTACATGGTTCTCTCTCTCTCTCTCTCTCTCTCTCTCTCTCTCTCTCTCTCTCTCTCTCTCTGCTCATAAAAGTGCGCAGGTCTGAAATAATCTTTAGCTAACTACTATGGCTCTTCTTTGCTGATAGTTTGGCAAAGGCATCTACTTCGCCGATTTAGTGAGCAAGAGCGCGCAATATTGTTTTGTGGACAAAAAAGATCCAGTAGGTCTGATGCTTCTCAGTGAGGTTGCTTTGGGGGAGGTGCATGAGCTCAAGAAAGCTACGGTGGGTTCCCGGAAATCGCCTCCCTTCAAAATTCACTTGTTTCTTTACCATCCTGTTCTACTGTGGTTCCCATTTAGCTCAAATACTTTGTTGTAGTAAAAATCTTTCAACTGTAGTAGTTCATCTCATTTCATCATTAACCTTTTCTCTCATGAAAAGGAACAGTTATTTGTGTCTCCACACTAAGGTGGGCATGTTACTCTTTCTTATAGTATATGGATAAACCGCCGAAAGGGAAGCACTCTACCAAAGGACTGGGTAAGACGATACCTCTGGAATCAGAGTTTGCTAAGTGGAAGGAGGACGTCGTTGTCCCTTGTGGTAAACCAGTTCCTTCATCCGCTCGAGCATCAGAGCTGCTGTACAATGAGTACATTGTCTATAATACTGCTCAGGTTGGTACATTGTCTATCATACTAATCTATAATAAGCTGCTATTTTTTATAATGGTATTCTTCCATCTTATGAAAAATTTATGTTTAATTTGTGAACTTTTGTTAGTTGAATAGTTCTCCATATTATTCCCTTGTATGTGAATATCGACAACAAAATTTGAGGAAATCTTTGAATTAATTATCTTTTATTCAAATAACTTGAGAACTTAAAAAGGAGAAATTTGGCAACATTGTAATGTTTTTTCCATTCAGAAAATGATACAAAAAATTACATGTGTTGTTTACCTGTGTACATTTTTATATTGCATTTTTTTTTTAAATGTTGAGTGAGCTACTTCCATTTTTCAATTTTCAATTATGTAGAATGTATATACGCATGCCGTACTTGTGATTATGCTTGTTCATTTTTCAATCCTAGTCTTTAATAATGCTTCTGAATATTGGTGCATGCCTACCATGCTTAGATCTTTAATTTGGTTTCTGTGGCAGGTCAAGATGCAGTTCTTGCTGAAGGTGAGGTTTCATCACAAGAGGTGACCACATAAAGAGTAATATTTTTAGCATAAATTTTGGTGCAAGAGAGGTAAAGTTTGGCCCCTCAAGAGTTGGTGCATTTTGCTATGGATTATGAGCAGCATTCAGCTTATGGTATGGTTGAAATTTCGGATATCTCGTGCTGATCTAACATATTATCCTTGTAAATCTACAACCGTTGGCGAAACCGGTCTCTTTTGTTGTCTTTTCTTGTAAGTAAGAAAGAATGTTCTTCTCAAGTATGTTGCTTCATGGTCGAAAACTTCTCAGCGCGAGCCCAAAATCAACCCAGAGATAATCAAAAGTTTGATCTCTTTTGTGCTTTTGTAGAAGCTTTATCATTTATCTTTTACTCCCTATATTGGCTACATATATTAGTCAGTTTGACTCTTACTGTTTATTACTTATCAACAGTGCCTTTTCTTTTTATGTGTTGTCATTAAAAAAAAAAAAAAAAATCAATAGTTTCAAACACAATTTTTTTTTTTTTTCTCTTTTTCTTTTTGTTGGCTACTTATACACAACACACCTGATACAACAATTATATATATATATATATATATATATATATATATATATAAAACTTAGAACAAGAATTTGAGACATGACAAGGAAGTGGAATCTTTTTGAATTTATAGATTGTTTGCACATTTAAGCACTGCTATTTGTTGATATTTACGGAGCAGGGGAAACTGTACTTACAGAAATACATGATAAGTTACGCGCAGGGTGAGAAAACGAAGGCCGGCACACTCCCGGGCACGGGCTCGTAGTAAAACGGGGCGGCCGGATGCCTCCACGCCGTTATTGGCCATGAACCGCCGTCGACGGGTTTTACTTGATCGGGGGTCGGCGACGGGACGTCGTCTGCGGCCGCCGTTCTCTCCGTGCGGGGAAGCACCGTCGTCGAGACGTCGAGCGGGGAGAGGAGGGGAATGGCGACCCTCCACTCGGCGACCGAAGCGGGCTCGGCACGGCCAACCTGGATGGCGGACGGCGCCTGCATCTGGAGCCGGCTCTTCTGCCGGCGCAGCTTACTACTTGCGTGCGTTTTCTGCATGCTCTCTGTTGCATCCATTTGCCCAAACCAGACTGTCGTAGGATAAACCAAGAATATCGATATAGATAGAGAGAGAGAGAGAGGGGGTGGTGTGTACGTTGAAACTTGAAACTTGAAAGAGACAACTTGTAGAGAGAGTTTGGAAGGGATTGATGTGATTTTCCCATGTGGGTTGGGTTGGGTAAAATGGGTAGGGTGGGGTGGGGTCTCTGTCGGTGGGGGTCGTAAGTAAGGAAGACACACGAACTTGGAGACCCGCAGCTTCGGCTGGATCTGTGAGTATGCATCCGCACGTGCCGGCTGTGGATGCCATCTGCTCTCTCTTGTTTTGTTTTGTTTTGTTTTTTTTTTTTTTTTTTTCCCACCAGAAAAAAAATAAAAATAAAATAAATATGCTATTTATACATTCAATATATATATATTATCCTATCTATCTAATGAGTGGTGGTATAAGATAAAAAAATTTCATCTATTAAATTAAATAAATAAAGTTTAAAATATATATATTTTTTGAAATATATAAGCTGCTTCTTTTTTAAATCTGTTCTATTATAAGCATATATAGATATTTGAACTTTTGACCTCATAAATATATATATATATATATATATATATATATATATATATATATATATATATATATATATATATATATATATATTTTCAGTAGTGAATGTTATTTTTCAATTTTATTTGTCAAAATTTTAATTTACCTTATTTTTATTTTACCACTCTATAGTCTATAGTCTAATCATATTTAATTATTCTGTGATAAAATAAAAAAGAGATAATAAAGTGTACTCCGGTATACTGACTGAATGTATAGAAAAACCATGTTCCGCCCCTTGATCCGATCTCATACGTCTCCTAATTCGATACATCATGGTATTTTTTTTTACTTGATCAAATTACTGTAAATTAAAAAAAAAAACAAAAAAAAAAACAAAAGGAAAAAAAGAATTTTTTTTTTTTTTTTTTTTTTTTCGGCGCCATCATCACACCGTCATATTTTGACCACGTGGCCTCTATTAGTTGAAAGAAATGAACACCCCAGCCGTCCATTTGACTGGTCGGTAGAATTTATACGACAAAACATTACGGGAAGCAAATGGCAACTACTGCTACTACTCATCAGTGTCCAGAAGCTTCCAGAGTGTCTCTGGATTTTGTCACCTACATGACATACTCCTGTTTTGTCACCTATCCCCAAATGTTTTTTTCTTTTTTACAAATAACTATTACAAATTATAATTACAACATTTTAAATTTAATTATCATAATTTAATTAGCGTGTATTCAATTTTTGGCACGCTATAAAAAAAGATTATTTCTATAATTATAATTTTACAAAAAAAAATTAAGATGCTAGATGCAAAAAAAATAAAATAAAAAATACAAGCACCTATACCTTTCCCCCTGTTTTTATTTAATTAATGTATAATTTATATACTATGCGAGTTTCGTTATGTTATATATAAGATTATGAAATTATAAGGTTATGTTTGGTTCTACGGACCTAAACAGTGTTTGGAACTACTGTCGAATAAATTATTTATTCTCTATTTTATTTTTCTACTAATTAAATTATAAATAATTATAAAATATTATCAATTAATACAATTTGGCTTATTAAATTAACAAATAATTAATTAATTAAATAAATAAAATTAGACTATTTACTATTTATTTATATAATATTCCTAATTAATTTATTTATTAACTTAATAAAATATTATTTGACTAATATTTAAATACTCATTATTTAAATAAATTATTTTAAATTTCAATCATAATTACTCTTATTTTCACTATTCCAACCCAATCATTCAAAAATAATTTTTCATTTTCCTCACAATATACCTACCGATTGAATACAAAATTAGTTTAATTTCTATTTATTTCAAATATTATGACTATTTCAAAAATAAATAAAAATAAATTATTATCAAACCAAACCAAATGGTATCTAAAAGAAAAGTGGGTATGTGTAATATTATCTCCAGCATAAAATTGTTCTAACTTGTAACTTTCTAATCTAGTATATGGATTTAAATGTAAAGCAAAATTCAAGAGTCGAACCTTTCTCCGTAAATTCTTTTTAATAAAATTTTAAAAATTTTGATAAAAATACATAATAAATAATTAAAATATTTTATTACTAAAAAAATAAATAGTTCATATCACTATATATCGACACGCACGTATTTTTTGTGATGGACGAGCATCGACACGACTCGACACACACCATACTGCGGCACTTAAATCCTTAGCCACATACAATACTAATAATCTAGCATGTAACCATGAGAATTTGTTTTAGTACCTGGTATCAGAAATTGAAAAAATCATCGAGTACCACTAAATGCATAAATATGAGGGCTTAGTTGCATAATCGACGACTCACCGTGAACGCTATAGTTTTCTGAGCCAAATTGCGAGTATATATAATGAAAATACTAACTAGTAAATACTAACTAGTGACACATTTCTACTCCGCCATTCACATCTCATCAGGGCTTATTACAAGCACCCTTCAAAATATACGCCATTCACATCTCATCAGGGCTTATTACAAGCACCCTTCAAAATATAAGATCCTTTCGTAAACAATGCGCAACCGTACCTCAACTTCAGTTTTTCTTCGACTTGGCAGGCTTCTTCTTCAGCTGCCTTTTCGGGATGGAGTTCTTCATTCCGACGAAGAAGAGCAGCGCGCCAAAGAGCGCCAGATTCTGCAGCAAAAAATATGTGTTGGTGGATATTTCACTTGTTGCGAGAACTTGTTTGCAGATTTGGATGTATATAGTTGAGAAAGAGAAGGATATGTTATTGTACCTCGGTGAACTTGATAAAGAGCTGCACGAATTCAGGCCTCTCGATGTCGTAGTTGTAGAAGTCGTACACGACGGGAGTTATAAATGCCAGGTAAAGCAGCTGTACAAGCACAAAGCATTTCAGGTTAGTTGCTCATCACTAATTTACAGGAGCATAAGGCACTTGTTTCAATTGAAGTTCATAATAAGTTATTGACTCTGTTAGATTTACTGCCACTAAGAAGTCTTAGATTAATAATTGAAAATAGTCGAACATTTTATCTCACTCTGATGCATTAATAAAATTATTCGCATTTGGAGTGTTGAGAGGAATTAAACTTTTTTTTTTTTCTTATGATTGGTTACCATATGTAGTTCGAATACTTAGTTGCTTTTCGAACATTTGTTTTATAATTATAATTTACTTAGCATATTAATAATTTCTAACATAACTTTCATGCACAACCTCAAAAATTACTCTCATGCATAATATGCCGGATACTTGAACATTTTAAGTTTCAAATTTCGCAATTTTACAAGTCATTTGCCTTAGCATTCGAGCGGTCTCAAAATAAACAATTTTTAATGGCTAATAAAAATTGAATCTGAGACCACTTGACCACTACGCAAATGATATCCTAAATCACAAAATTCGAAACTAAAGAAATTCAAATAGCCTAAATCAAGTTTAACGGTACAGATTGTCGATTCAGGTTCTCCATCGCCAAAAACAACGTGAAAGTAAACTCTGTTTACTTCCAAAAGTACTCTAGCATAATTATTACTGACAATATATTATTTGTATTTAAATTATTTATGAAGTAAGCAGTACAAACAAAGTTCCATTGTTATAATTAGAATATTCTCTCGACACAAATTAAATTTTGTACGTCATGTGTCTATAATTTAGTTTAGTTTCTTTATAATCTAAAGTACTATTAGGTAAAACTAAAGGTATTTTCTCGTTTTCATTTTTCCACCTAACGCCTAACAGCTACTTAGATTGTTAAATAGAAAACACTAACCAAGAGATAAGCTCCAAATGAGCTGCTAAATATAAATAGGAGACCTCCAAGTCCTTTCAGAGCCATTGTGGTCGCAATAACATGTTTCATCTGAAAACAGAAAATAAAAAAAAAATTCGAGTCATTGCCCTAGCACAATGGTTAGTTCGGTGACACAATAGGAAGGCTAAAATGAAATCAGAAAGAACAGAGTTCTCACTTCAATATGGGGTACTGCTACCCCAAGATGGGAAGACACATGCTTAACAAAGAGATTGAATTTTGGCCTAAGAGCCTTAGCTGCGGGCCCACCATCAACCCCAAATTCACTGAACCTGCGGAGGAGGAAAAAAAAGAAAAGGAAAGAATGCACAATGTTATTTTAGTATGGGACTATTAAATGCCAAATACGTAGCTATAAGAGATAAATATACCGACATCACAAAGGTAAATGCTTATTCACCTCCAAATGGCATATGCAATCATACTTTCCAATCTAATGAAACAAGGATTAAGGACTATCTTCTTACAACCTAAGAGAGGTTGACAATAGTCACAAGTAGATCTTACCTCAACTGTTAGCTTCAAGTCAGGTATGTAACTTCCGATGTGAAAGGTGTATAGAATCCATGAATTGTAAGTGGATCGAAGTAATAACACTTAATCGGCCATTGATTGTCGACAGCGATAGGAAATTAGGAATAAAGAAGCTCATAGGACATCATAATTCATCAAAAATGTCCAAGAAATAGAAAAATAAAGCTTCAATATAAGTAAAGCTTAAAATGTTGTTTTAGTTAAATTAATTCAAATCAAATTGAACCTAGTATGATCCAAAATTTAGACTCGGCCCTGGTTCTCTTTCAATTCAGACAGATTCAAAGCAAACTTGATGGACCCTAGTCTTAACTTCAATAAGCAAGTAGGACTACATACAATATTCTAAGCTATATCTTAAATGTTGAGAAGGTCTCCGAATCATGTTGAAACACATCACAATGATTCATAGTCAAGAGTCAAATATAATAGAGGAGAAAGGTAACAATTCAGTCTTAACTTCAATTAGCAAGTAGAACTACATACAATATTCTAAGCTATATCTTAAATGTTGAGAAGGTCTCCGAATCATGTTGAAACACATCACAACGATTCATAGTCAAGAGTCAAATATAATAGAGGAGAAAGGTAACAATTCAGTCTGGGATCCTCTAGATTGATCATAACCTATCAATAAAATTAGTCGACACACAGATCCTTTAGAATTCAAGTTTTAGTAGGAAATCCACTTTAAACCTTTTTCAATTTAAGATTGAGTTACCTTTCTTTGACATCAACATGACTAAACATAACAGAGGTGAGACTAAATTGAATCTTTTATAGCTTCAAATTGTCGAGTATAAATACTATTCTTTAGGTCTTAGAGACATCCTTCTCAAACTTTTGGAGCTGACAACCATGAACTTTTGAAACCTTTTCTTAAATCCACAAGGCTCCATAACATCCAGAAAACGAGAGTCATGACAGGCCTCTGCAACATCATTGATAATAATCCTATTAAACATTCCTCATATCAAAAGAAACTCTAAAACACTATATTCTACTTCCGCCATCCTATACCGGAGCTTACTATAGTATAGTGTCCATGTTTGACTTAACTAATTTGAAATGCCTTTGTGTGATTGACTGGTGACCTATTCCACGTGGTGCAAACATTACAAAGAATACCTCAGCAAAATCTTCCTTATCCACATATTGTAAACTACCCTAAAAAAATTTCACACATAGAAAGTTAAATAGAAAATTTTGAAAATTTATACGCCTAAATCTACTAGTCAAGCACCACCCTATCAGCTCTTAGTTTGATCCAACCGACTTACCGAATACTAATCTACCGACCTATTTTGCAAAGAGAAAATATAGTAGAGTGCTTCTCCAAAACTAGAAAAAATTCTCTGTAACGCCCACACCACGTGAGATAGGTCATAGTCTAACTATACTTTGCCACATAACAGCAAAACTAATCAACAAATCTTTTTCGTTGGCAATTTCTTTGCTTAAATTTCTTAACTGCCCGGAATCTCATCCAACAAGCTTGACACACCTTTGTGTGATTGACTTGTTATCTAGAGAAGGCTTCATTCCTCCAAAACTATTCTTTCGCAAGTTTCAAGCCACCAAACCCTCAATTTAGGATGACCACTATATTTTGCATGACATTCATTTGGCCTAGTTATTACTGTAAATCTTGCAAAAAGACTCGAGCACCTACCAATAAAACCTCTAAACCAACCAAACTCTACAATTTGTAGATATAAAATAAAAAAATAATATATAAAATAACACTTTATGCATATATTATCCACCACCATTCTTCCTTGACTTTCTATAGTATCATTTCCTTTTTCCCCCTCATTGATAGCAAACACTTCATTGTTCCCAATAGCCATCAATGGGAGCTCATTATTTTTGCCACATTCTCAGAATGAACTTTATTTCACTTTTCACTCATTATCCTTCAAATTTAGTATCTAAAATATTAGGATGATAATATCAAATCTAGAAAAATAGTAGAAAGCTAATGTCCTGAAAGGGCCAATAAATCTACAGAAAAATTTGGTCCATTGATTAAAAGAAAAGAAAATTCCACCAAAATGTCAAAGCCAAAAGGTATTTTCAGGATCTCAAATGTAGTACACAAATAATTAAAATCCAAAACAAGATAAAGAAAACAACTGTAGCAAACAAGGAAAGATTCTAAAAAGCATGGACCTACCAGATCTAAGCAGAAATACGACCCAATCTGACATAATTGCACCCCAAACAACATAACAAAATCGTCAATAGTACTGCAAAATAAGTAAGGTGGAACACACAAAAAGATTCAACATTTCACAGCGCAAATAAGAGAGAACTATCAAAGAAGCCATAAACCCTAACTTCCTTACAATAAAAACCCAAAAACCTTAGACCGCAACACAAGAAAACTCGTCGGATTTCCGATTCCCTAGATCTCCCAAGTAACATCCTTGCATTTCAACAACATATCGTAAGAAAGAACGAAGCCACCAGATCCAACCAAAGCTACTACGATCAAATCCAACCATACCCGGGATCCAACAACAGAACAAACCCATGAAAACGTCGTACAGGAGGTAATGTCAGAAGCACACAAAAAAATCCAACCTTTCACAGCACAAACAACAGAGAGGCATCGAAAAAGCCAAAAACCAAAACAAACCCTAGATCTCACCCTACAACGCAACAAAACCCCCGGATTTCCAAAAACCCCGCTCTCGAAACCCAAATCCTCCCATTTAAACAACAGATCCAGAAACAGAAACATAAACAATTCAAGCGACAAAGAGATCGCCAAGAAGAGGAAGAAGAGGAGGCTTACTCCTGGTAGGCGGAGAGGAGGAACACAGAGGCGAAGAGGACTCTCCCTGCGAAGGACACGAACCCCATCTCCAATGGAATCGAGGATATAGAGTAGAGAGAGAGGGAGAGGGAGAGGGCGAGGGAGAGGGCGCGATCTCTCTCGCTCCGCCCACGGTTCCGAATCTCGGAGTAGGGTTTTTGGGGGACGAGACAGAGAGAGAGCGAGAGAGAGAGAGAGGGCTTAAATGCACGCGACAGCGTAAATAGAAACAGCTGCATGGACCCGGTCTACCATGGACCGACGAACCTCATGAAAAATTTGTACCAAACCAATCATAGTATTTTGTTAAAATATTATGTAAAAAGAAGATATTTTTTTATTTTATTAAATATTATTATTTTTATGCGAAGTTATTATTAAAATAAAAAAAAAAAATTGGATGGAGTTTATTAATAACATAGCGCTGAGAAAATACATAAATAATAATACCTAATTAAAAAAAAAATAAAAATATATAAAATTTATCTGAATATAAATTATTTTTAATTTATTTAATTTAAGTGATTCAATAATTCTTCGAATACAATATTAAAATTAATTAATTATTTTAATAAAATGTATTGAGATTAATTTTATACATTTTTTGTACGTACAATTTTATATTAAATAATACGGTGAATTAGTTGTTGACGTAGTGAACCGGGTCTAGGTAATGTTCCACGGCAACAGGACACTCCGACCGGTGTACGAGGAAATTGCCCTGGATCTTCGCAGAAACTTCCAAAATGCCACAGGGTCGTGGACGCTATCAAGCAAGGTCTACTCTCGAGGAAACTTATATACGATCTCCGCATAACATTCATATGAGACCGTTTTCATCCACCGTTGGTGATCCCCATAAACGCATCTACGTACGCACGCCTCTTCCCCTTATATATTTTTTATGCGTGCGGTTACTTCTCACTTTCGGTGACTAATTTGGGGTCGTCGAAAGGTACTTTTTGTTTTATTTATTTATTTATTTAATTTCCAATTTTAAAATTTTGAAAATTTGTAGACTTTGTGGAGTGATGATCGTGACAAATTGAAGACTAGTTTCAGCCGTTGGATTTTTTGATTCGTGGACTTCATTCATTAGTGTTTCTACTGAATTGCCAATTCAATTTTTAAATTTTTATTCTATAATTTTATAATTTGTTTAATTTAAATTAATCAATTATATTTTAACTTTAAAATTTGAATATTTATTTCTCGTAACTATAAATTCATTCAAATAAGTAAGCGGTCATGAATTAGCTCAAACAAATTAAAATTTCAAAATATTAAAAAGTTCAATCAAAATAGTGCATAGTATACATTATCTAAAACTTAACATAGTGTACAACATATGATCACAACAAGTGGTCACATTTTCCAATAAATAGTGTACAACATATGTGCCATTTTTGATGCAGTATATATGCTACCTCAATAGAAATCTCCAGTAAGAGCTGCAACTGTGCATTGAAGAAAAGAAAATACATGTTAGCCATGCAAATTCTCAAAAAGATAAAAGAAAAAAAAAAAAGTACATCTTACTATAAAGGGGTTATTGCTTATTGATCACTTCTCATTAAAAGAAGCTAATCTATGCTTTTCTTCGCCATTTGTTTCACAATTTGATGTTAATGTCACGATACGGGTGTCACAGAATTCATATTTTTCGTAAAGTATGATCACGTACCTTGTCACTAGACTTGCGACTCAGAATCACAATCTGAAGTGGTCTAACGCCGACCGCCCGTCCAGGCCTTTGCGGTTGTAGTGTGCGAGGAAGTCCTTCATAGTCATTTCCTTATAGCGCGGGGGATTATCATACGAAGTTAACTCCTTGAGAGGGCCATAGAGCCTTGTAGATGAGGCGCGATCTGTGCTGAAGAAACATGCCACAGAAATTCTGGGGCCAGAGCTCTTTGCGAGCACCCTGTGCTCAACACTCTTGAACTTGTCATTGGAGATCAACTGCAGCTTCAAAAAAGATTTATATTAATTGCAATATGATAGAAGTTCATATAATAAAGGATAAATCAAAGCTATATCTCATCTGTCGAATCGTTGGCACTAATCATTAATTCTAAAAACTTGAACTATTACAACTACGCAATCAATTCACTTAAAGCGTACAGATACAACCCCCACGGATTTCGATTGTGACTCGATTCAACCAACCTCACGTTATTTTGAACGTAACTCGGCTCAACTTGACATCCCGCTACGGGACAAAATGCTACCCCTTTGAGCTAACATCATCTACCAATATATGATCTAACAATATATTAAGTACTACGAAAAAGACTACACATTCGAATCGGCTTAGAATTGGGGGTGATTGAGCCACATGACATCAACTCAATTTTGGAGAGGGCAAGATTTGTACAAGTGAAATCCTACGACTGGAATTTGAATATAAACATGTATTACAATATCGCGTTCTAACAACTTGAAGCTTTTACAGAATTAGTTGTTTCATATGGAGTTCCTTTAGGTCTACGATCGATCAGAATAAAAGGTTTTGAGTTTGAGAGGAATAAAAAAAAAAAAAAAAAAATCTTATCCATTATATTCAAAATTCAGGTGCAAAGGAGCTAAAACTTCTAGCCACCCTAAAGCAATTTTCGGCGGTTTGAAGTTCTACAACTAAAATGCAAGGGGAAGTACTGAATCTAAATATACTATACCAATGCACCTTTATAGTAGTTCGCTCTCGATGAATCGTTGTTGTGACCCACATCAACCAACGAATTTTCGAAATAAAAGATCGAGTACCGTAAAAATGATCAATGCAAACCGACATATAGACGCGTGTGCACATTTATTTACCTGTAAAAGGTCGCCGATGTTAACGACGAGCGATCCGGGCACTGGAGGGACGTCGAGCCACCGATTCTGATGGAGGACTTGTAAACCGCCGAGACTATCTTGCAGAAGAACGGTGATGAAGGAGGAATCGGAATGTTTACTCGTGCCGAGTGTGAGGTGAGGTTCAGGACAAGCAGGGTAATAGTGCATCAAAACACTGAGTCCAATGGCACACTCCAGTTCTGTTAGGTGATCAGGGTTCAAACCAAGTGCCTCAGAGAGCAGCTCTAACAGGATGGTTCCCAACTTCTGCATGTAGCTTGTGTATTTGAAGGTTATGTCCCTGCATAGATTTCAACATATTTATTTAACATAATTTCATGTCACAAAACTCAATCAAAATATTTTGGTAAAACCAATTTCTTTGACTTGAGTTAAAAAGTCTATATTGGCTATTAGATTTGCTAAAAAGTGATCAAAACCACTAAATTTCATGAAATTGCTTATGAATTTGATAAAATTCCTAATCTAATTTGTTTGCAACGAGCGCACAAACTAAATAAAATCAATTGGCGATCACGACAGAAAAATAAAACCAAAATTGTACGACAGAGAATTAACACACAGATTTACGTGGAAATCCTTTGCAGGAAAAAAACCACGGGCGAAAGAGGAGAGATTTCACTATGTAGAAAAGAGGGAATACAAGAGTTCTTCTTGATACAATCGCTCGATCTCTCTAGGGCAAACAAAAGAGAAATTAGGGTTTTTTCCTAGCGGCCCGAGCCCTTCGCTTCCACCACAGACATCCTCAAAATTTCTCGTCGTACCGCGAAATCGTCGGCGAACCTGAATCATAATATCGAAGCGATTCTGATTTTGAATCACATCTAATATAATTGATAAACTCACTTAACTGCCAAAAGATCAAAAGTTGAAGAGGTGCCAATACTATATATTAAAGTTGAGAGGGCCATTTCAGAATCTCCTATAGGAGCCCTCAAACATCTCTACCCTTTTTTTTAAGCAAAAATATTTCAAACATCTTTACCCCTTTTAAGCAAATACTTTTGTACAACAGGTGAGAAGTAGGTGATTGTTGTGCATTTTTGGATATTGTTGGGTCTTTTTTTTATTTTTTTTTTTTAGAGAGAGAGAATGGTAATACGCTATTGAAGCAGTTTGTCTTCGAATTTGAGATCTTAAATATCGAATTATCAACTATCAAGTTTTTTGTCACTTTGTGTTAAGAACGACCTGCATTAGGTCATCTTCTTAGGATATGGTCACACTACATATATGATCGGGTTTGAGAGATCTATTTGTGGTGTAGATGAATCTCTTCAATTTGAATATTTTTCTAGCTTAATTCATTTTTTTAAAAAAATAAATGAAGCAAAATATAATAGCTGCTTTTAGAGTTGTGCCACATCCATAACCATCAATTTCCATCCCATACATGCAGTCCAACCATCCAATGTTCATATTGAGAAAAAAAAAATGCAACTCAATGAAATGCATCAGATGTAGACAACAGTATTTTCCTTTATGATGATTAGTATTCGAGATTGTAAATTTAAAATTTAATTACTTAATATTTTTAAAAATAAATAAAACAAACAACTTGCTATTTCTCTCTCTCTCTCTCTCTCTCTCTCAACAAAAATAAATCTTAGTAGTAAATAAAGATAAAAGATTAATGTTTCCAACTTAAATTAGTTGGAGAGCCAAAAGTGATCGAAACTTTGTAAATTGGCTAAATTACAGAAAACCCCCTGTTATATCCCGCTTTTCCATTTTATCCCCTGTCATTTAAAAGTCGACAACCTGTCCCTCGTAATTACCGAATTATGCACTAACCCTCCCGCCGTCAGTTGACCGTCAGTTTTTTTAAAAATATATTTTCATATACCCAAAATACCCTTGGGAAATATTTCTTTAAAAAAAAAAAAAAGACTTCGAAAAAAAGAAAAAAAAAGGAAGGACATTTTCGTCAATTTACTATTTCCGTCAACGTCGTTGCCCCCTAAAGACAATTCGGTAATTACGAGGGGGCAGGTTGTCGACTTTTAAATGACAGGGGATAAAGTGAAAAAGCGGAATATGACATGGAGGTTTTCTGTAATTTAGCCTTGTAAATTACCCACTTTCAAACTATTAAATAAGAACTTGCAACTGTTGTTCAGTGACAGTAAAATATAGATTTAATCAAAGGACCTGCTCTCATGCTCTGAATATGATTCTAATTAAAAGCTTTAAAGTATGTGGCTATTTCTGCATCGTTTTCTATGGGATCGATCTTTTGAGCGGTACGAGATGCGTTACCTGCAGGCGAGCGGCAACTCGTCGGGCCGCGGCGGCTCCGGGGCCATCGAGCAGAAGATCGTGTCCCGCCAATTCGCCGACGGCGCCTGGTACAAGTCGAAATTGCTATTGTACACCACCTTCCTGCTCGAGTCCCGGGTGTAGTACGCCCCCTTCACCTCCACCTCCTCCTCGTGGAACCCCCTCGCTCTCTCGAGCATTTCGTCGAGCACCTGCTGGGGCACCCCGTGGTTCACCACGTAGAACAGCCCCAGCGCCTCCGCCGCGCGCCCCGCCTCCCCAGCCACCGCCGCGCGCCGCGCGGGGTCGGCGGCGGCGACGCAGCCTAGGTCGACGACGGGGACTTTGAGATTCGCGCGGGGGGTTCGGTCGAGGTCGGGGTGGACGAAGAAGCCGGGGATGGTAGCGAAGCCGGCGTCGGCTAGGCCCTTGACGCCGGCTTTGGTCGCGTCGAAGGCGCGGAGCTCGTCGAGTCGCTCGGTCTCGGAGTATGCGGACATGTTTATCGTTAATGCAGAAGCGTGGAACAAGAATACGTGGATATAAATTGTGGATATTTTGTTGACGCATGTTTTACTAGCCAATGCAGATAATATCAAATATTTTATATTATTAAATTTTATATCGTCAAAATTAATATTATTTAATTAATCACTAACTATGCTCTACAAATCAGTATTATTTTAACCGCACTTTACACTATTGATAATTTTTTAAAGAAAAATGCTATGTGTACACCCGTAAGGGATGTACATCTCACATCCCCACCCATCTAAGGGTGGGGGTGTGATGATGGGTCACTTGATGTGATCCGTAAAAAATATCGCCACCATTAAAATGGTGGAGATGTATAATATACACCCCTTCGGGGTGTATATGTAGCATTGCTCTTTTTTAAATTAATATATATATATATATATATATATATATATATATATATATATATATATATATATATATATATAATTAAATTTCTATACTGATAAAAATATTAAATTATTTGTGCTTGTGAGTTTTTAATTCTTGGATGTAAAAATATGCGGTTAGGATGATCGTGGGTCACTTGGGTTTAGTAGGTGGTTGGTAAAATAGTATGATGTAAGGAATATAATTAATTACAAAATTAGATCTAACGGTAGAAAATTTATAATTACTAATTGCTTGGTGTTTGTACAAGCACAATAACCGAGCTCTATATAGCATAATCTAAAAAAAATTATTATTCAAAAAACTAAAAATTTAATAAAAAAAAAAAATTAAATACGTCAAATATTTGGTACTTTTAAAAATATTATAGCAGCAGTTGGACTCTATATTACTTTAATATTATAATAATAAATCTTTACTGATATTAATAAAAAAAATAAAAAAAAATATTTATAAAACAATTGTCAAAATGAGTCTGTACGATGCATCAATCATACTGCTTTAAAATTCGACGGACTCAAATTTTACAGTATTTCACAAAATTACTTATACGCTCGTTTTTAATTGGTAAAAAAAAATCAATTATAATGTAATTATTGTAACTTTTAAGATGGATGGAAACGAAATATCCACTAATCTGGATCCGTTTGCATCGCTAGTACACTGTACACGTTGGACTCAGCGCGCTCTCCCGACGAGTCCAACACACCGAAACCGAAACCCGAACCCGAACCATGTCCGGCGACCCGGCCCGGGTCGCCGAGCTCCGCGCCTTCGACGCGACCAAAGCCGGCGTCAAGGGCCTAGTCGACGCCGGCTTTACCTCCATCCCCGGCTTCTTCGTCCACCCCGACCGCGAACTACGACCAATCCAAAAGCACGAGCAGCGCGACCCCGCCCCTCCCATCTCCATCCCCGTCGTCGATCTCGCCCCCGCGCGATCCCAAGGCCCCGGGCGCCGCCACGCGGCGGGCGCCGTCGCCCGCGCCGCGGAGACCCTAGGGCTCTTCTACGTGGTCAACCATGGCGTCGCCCACCAGGTGCTCGACGAAATGCTCGAACGAGTTCGCAGGTTCAACGAGGAGGGGGTGGAGGTGAGGAGGGATTACTACTCCCGCGATCCGAGCAAGAAGGTGAGGTATTATAGCAATTTCGACCTCTTCCAGGCCCCCGCGGCGAATTGGAGGGACTCGCTGTTCTTCTGGATGTCGCCGGATCCTCCCCGTCCCGAGGAGCTCCCGATCGCTTGCAGGTTAGGGTTTCGATTCGTATGGTGCGGTAAATGATGACAATTTTGATAATTTAGCTGCTAAAATTGGGTCTCTGTGTGTGATTAGCTTTTTGTAGTTGTACCTACTAGGGTTAATTTGTTGAACTCATGCTTTTGATTAGTGCCATTTCTGTAGAGAGATCCAAATTTTTGTTGTTGAACAAATCAGTATGTTTACCAGTATATATTTAGAGTTGGAATGTATACTTTGCGCAACATGATTCTCAGTTTATATATATGTAAACTATGCACTTTAATCATCTAACTTATGGATCAACTTGGTTCATTATGATTCAAAACATTACTTCAACCTACGAACTCGAAGAGTGCATCACAATATCGATGTTAATGTATGAGTCCACTATTGATGTGTTGATGGAGTGCAACTGCTTATCTTGCATGTAATGACTACTTTCTATTCCTAAATCTATTTTTAATTGAAGACACATGAAATGATCTAACAAATTCTCTTTTCGAAATGTTAGAGAGGTAACTTTCGAGTACTCAAATCATGTCGGGCAATTAGGAAAACTTTTGTTCGAGCTGCTGTCCGAATCCCTTGGTCTTCCCTCCGATTATCTAGAAGAGATGGAGTGTGCGAAAGGGCATGCTCTTGTCGCGAACTATTACCCACCATGCCCAGAGCCACATCTCACTCTCGGAACAAGCAAGCATTCCGACCCGGACTTCCTTACCATCCTTGTACAAGATCAGTTGGGCGGCTTGCAAGTTCTTTATCAGCAACAGTGGATTGATGCTCCTCCTGTCGCAGGTGCTTTGCTAGTCAACATTGGTGATCTTCTACAGGTCAAGTATTCCACTTAAACTATCAATCATTTTATCTTGCCGCTCTATGTAAAATATCACAGTGATGTTTTCAATTCAGCGAGGTTCGTTTTCAATACTAAAATGAACCTCTGAGTAAAGAATGGAAACTGTTATTTGAAGCTTCTAATTTCAGTCGGGGCGTAAATTGAACTAAAAAGTCGTCAGGGCTTCTTTGAACCATTCTACTTAAACAGCACCTCTGCAGGATGCTCTGGCTCGGTCGAACAACCTCCGTAGAGTACCTCAAGGTGGCCTAGTCCAAATCATACAATTTTTTGGTGATAACCTTTCTAAAGACTCTGATTTGTTTTTGTTGCTATGCAAATCATGTGACTTCTGATGATTAAACTTTTGGAAACTTGGTTTGTCCTCATAATATCTTTCTTAATTTTTCTGACTCATGAATCTTTTCTGTAAGCAGTTGATGTCCAATGACAAGTTCAAAAGCGTGGAGCATAGAGTCCTCGCAAACAAGGTTGGCCCGAGAGTTTCAGTGGCATGTTTCTTCACCATGCCCCTCCACCAATCTTCCCTGCTATATGGCCCCATCAAGGAATTGCTTTCTGATGAAAATCCACCTCTGTACAAAGATATTTTGCTCAAGGATTTCGTCTCGCACTACGACTCCAAAGGTCTTGATGGACGGTCCGCTCTAAGCTATTTTAAATTGTAAGATTGAACGCGCGCGCGCGCGGTAATTGTATTGTACAAATGAAGAATAATTAACTTAATGTTGAGTAAATGTGTTCTTTTGTGAATGGGAGAACCTCTTTTTCTAGAAGATTAGGGTGATCTTAAATGTGTACATTTAAAATTTAGTGCTAGCATTGTTTAAATTTTAGAGTAAACTTCAAAGAAGGATCTTGTGGTATGTTGTGGTTTTACATTAGTGCTCTGAGAATGTTATTCTTGTTTGGACTGGATTTTGATCTGCACTGTCGTTGAGTTTGGGTCGTATTCAGGGTGGGCTTTGATCTACATCTGATCAAAAGGTTGAGTTTAGATCAAAATTTGATCCAACATGTTTCAAAATCAGAACTGCAACTGTTGGATCGTTGGCGCTGACTATTAATCACAAAAGCTCGAGCCGTTAGAAATGCACATCTGATTTACTGAAAGCGTATAGACACAGTGCTCACGGATCTCGATTGTGATTCGGTCAAACTAAGCTCATGCTACTTTGAACATAACTCCTTGGGACCACACTGATCTTGTTTCTGATTCGGTCAAACTAGGCTCACGCTACTTCGAAGACAACTCGGCCTAATCCCGCTTCCTGCTTTTAAGCCAACAATTCCTTCTATACTTAAGGACGAAGCCATGAGGAAATCCACGGTGGCCATGACCCTCCCTATATTTTTAAAATTATATAAAAGTTTATTATTATGGCGGAAGCTTTAAAGATCAAAATATATATATTTTTAAAAAACTAATGTTCCCTTGTGGGCTATGAAATGCTAATTTAATTGACTAAAATTTATCGTAATATTTAATTTGCAAATTATATTAAATCATAATAATTAATTTTTTAATATATCGTAATATTTGATTTACAAAATTATACTAAATCTTAATACTTAATTTTTTAACATAATTTTTTTTGTGAGCATTATTATTTCAATGATAAAGACAACTCCACTCTATCCTTTTTTTTTAAAAAAAATATTAGGAACACAAAAAATATTTATATATAATTTTTTATTAATATTTCAAAAACGATTAATATATTTTTGGCCCTCTTAGAAATAAAGTTTTGGTTTGGTTTCTTCCAATACCTGCACACATTCTGTGGCGGATATTGGCCCCTTTAAGCCCCCTTACGGTTCTAATACTACTTGTCGAATCAGAGACGCTAACCATTAATCCGAAAAACTTGAACAGTTAAAAATACACAATCAATTCATTTAAACTGTATAAATACAACGTCTACAAGTTTCGATTATTACTCAGCTAAACTAGCGTCACGCTACTTTAAACATAACTGGGCTAAATTCGACTTTCCGTAATTTTGAATATGACTCGGCTCAATCTAATCTCACGCCTGACTAAATTCAACTTTCCGCAATTTCGAATATGGCTCGGATGCATATGAACATTTTTTCTACCAATCAATTAATTGGATTGCGTGTTGGTTACAACACTGACAAGTCTCACATGAACTTCTCATGTAGCCCTTTCACTCAATAACTCCAAGCCTACAACATGGAGAAAAGTCTTATTCTTTTGTCATTTTTGTCTCCATCGACTCGCCCTATTTGGCCATCTCTTCAAAAATCACAATCAAAGAAAGCGCCAGATTCCTCCTTCGAGGGGATGTTTGGTTGGTTGTTATTCCTCTAAACAAATTCAATAATTTAATCTGGTTTTTGATAGTTGTATCTACTTATTATATATTTAGTTCGGATCTGCAGATAAATCAAATATAATTATACAGTGTTCAGCTACTATTCTCTTAAGAGAATAGAAATTTTTATCCTATAAATCGAATTTTATAATTTTTAAAAATTATTATCAAGTTCACTGTACAGTCTAAAAATAAACGATTAAAAAAAATAATTTTTTAAAAATAGAGGTTTAACATTTTCAATTATAATCAGAATGATCAAATATTATCTAAATAGCATAAAATTTTTTATCAAAAGCTCAAATGATTTGAATTGTTTTACACCGTCAAACAAGTAAACGACTAATATAGATCATCAAAAACCGTTGATTTTATAAACCTTGATCACTATATAAATAATTTTTAAAATTTTTAAATTTAGTTTCTAAATACTTTAAATATATATAATAGATCAATTTTAATAATTTTGATTATCGATTAGAATTCTCTATTAATAAAAATAATTTAATAGAACGAAGGTTTGTGTCTTTCTAAAAAAAAAAATTTATTGATAGATTCCTACTCTATATATATATATAGGCTGAAATATTATTAATAGTACCAAATCATTAGTGATATTAAGTTTTTAATGCTTGGATTAAAAGATGTGTGGTTGAAATGATAGTGGACCTCTTGGGTTTAATAGGTGGTTGGAAAAATAGTAAAATCTAACAGGTGGAAATGAATAAAAAGATTGATCGGGTAGAAAACTTGACAGCACCGATAACTTTGTACTATTAATAGTATCGTAGCCGGATATATATATATATATATATATATATATATATATATATATATATATAGTATAGCTTATATGCTTTTAAAGGTACAAACACATTCATACTTATAAATTTTTTACCATTAAATTTGTATTGAAATTTGTATTTTTTTATTTTATCTTTCTCTCGCTTTAGTTGACTTTACAAGAATACAAATCTCAATATAAATTCATAGTACAAATTTTACAAATATTGATGGATTTGTACTTTTAAAAATATATAAGCTTTACTATATATATATATAGGGAAATGATACTTGTACACCCAAAACGGGGTGTATATCACACACCCCACTCATCCAATGGGTGGGGTGTGATGATGGGTCAATCGATGTGACCCGTAAAAGATATCGCCACCATTAAAATGGTGGAGGTGTATGATGTACACCCCTTCGGGGTGTACATGTAGCATTGCTCATATATATATATATGGAAAATGCTACTTGTACACCCCCATTTGGGGTGTACATCACACACCCCACCCATTTAATGGGTGGGGTGTGGTGAGGGGTCACTTCACAATTTGTGAAGTGACCCCCCACCCTTAGATGGGTGGGTGTAAGATGTACACCCTCTTTGGGGGTGTGCATATAGCATTGCTCTTAATTTATATATATATAGGAAAATGCTACTTGTACACCCCATTTGGGGGTGTACATTGCACACCACACCCATCCAATGGGTGGGGTGTGGTGAGGGGTCACTTCACAATTTGTGAAGTGACCCCCCCACCCTTAGATGGGTGGGTGTAAGATGTACACCCCCTTTAGGGGTGTACATGTAGCGTTGCTCATATATATATATATATATATATATAATTAGGCTGGAATACTATTAATAGTATCAAGTAATTGGTGTTATTAAATTTTTAATTTTTAAATTAAAAGATGTGTGGTTGAGATGATAGTGGATCCGTTGGGTTTAATAGATGGTTGAAAAACTAGTAAAATCTAACGGTGAAAATGATCAAAAGGATTGATCTAAGGATAGAAAATTTGATAGCACCAATAATTTAGTCCTATTAATAATAGAGTAGCCCGACTATATATATATATATATATATATATATATATATATATATATATATATATATATATATATATATATATATATATATATGGAAAATGCTATGTGTACACCCGTAAGGGGTGTACATCTCACACCCCCACCCATGTAAGGGTGGGGGTTTGATGATGGGTCACTTGATGTGACCCATAAAAAATATCGCCACCATTAAAATGGTGGAGATGTATGATGTACACCCCTTCGGGGTGTACATGTAGCATCGCTCATAAATTAAAGGTGAAGACTTTGACCTCAAGACAGACCACTCAACACGCTATTACTAAACTATTGGTGATTTGGTAAAACCGTCAAACCTGACTTCACTGGTTAATTATTAGTTGAACTTTCAAACAATATAAATGATCGTCTGGGGCAAATCGCAAAGAAATTAGATAGTTGTTATTTGATGTCACAAATTCAAAACCTAATTATTTTATATTTTAAATTAATTTTAAATAGTATATAAATTATTTCAATAAGTTAAAATTTCAATTGTAAAGATTAACTTCAACATTTAGAACATGTTTGGTTTAGAAGAGATATTAAAATTGGAATAGAAATAAACAGGTCGGAATTGAAAACGGAATAATAAAAAAAATAATTTGTTTGGTTTATAAAAAGAATTAGAAAAAGAACCATGTCCAAATTGAAAATAAAAAAAGGTTATTTTTTAAAAAAAATTAAATTTTTTTATCAAAATTTTTAATCAAAATTTGAATATAAATCTGAATTTACTATTTGAACTTAAAATTTGAATTCACAAATAAAATTCTAGGTCAAAGTCAAAATTTAAATTTAGAACTATTAAACTAAAATTTAAAAGATTATAATTTAATCTAATAAATTTATATAATTTATATTTAAATTTAAATAATTATTTGCAATTTTTTAAAAAATATCACTCTTGAATCAAAGTTGGCACTCATTATAAAAATGAGATTTACTTTTGAGTAACTCTCATTTATATGATTTGAATTTTAAATTTAAAATTATAATTTAATTTAATATATTAATATAATTTATATTTAAATTTAAATAATTAATTAGTAATATTTTTTTTTCTCAATCACTCTGCAATCAAATCAAAATTGGCTCTCACGATAAAAGTGAGAGTTATTTTTGAAAGAAATTCGAATCTTTTTATAATAAAAATTGAAAAGTCAATTCCTAAATGAATAATTCTGATTTTCATTACAAATGTTAAATCCTTCAAACTAAAGGTACCATTATTAGTCTCATAATTGGATCATAGTTCCAGGCATAAGTAAAATTTTGCACCTTAATAATTAGTGTTAGCAATGAGCGCACAAACTAAACAAAAATTAATTGGCGATCACGACAGAAAAGTAAAACCAAAATTGCACGACAGAAAATTAACACACAGATTTATTTGAAAAACTTTTTGCAGAAAAAAATTACGGACGAAAGAAGAGAGATTTCATTATGTAGAAAAAATGGAATACAAGAGTTCTTCTTCGTATAATCGCTCGATCTTACTCTAGAGCGGCAAATGAAAGAGAAATTAGGATTTTTTCTTAGCGGATCGGATCCGTACCTCATCGCACCGCGAAGCCGTCGGCAAACATGAATCATAATATCGAAGCGATTCTGATTTTAAGTCACATCTAACCAGTGTCATAATTGGATCAGGATTGTGGCATAGTTGCAGGAATAAGTAAAATTTTGGGATCAACCATCTAAATGGTGAAGGCCTTGTGCAAAGTAATTCTGGAACAAATCCATCTCATTTCTGGGAAGTGCCAATCCAATCTCCACACCTCCCTCCTCCTCGCCGCTCTCCGCCACCGCCACCACTCCGGTTCTGGCGACGGAGGTGAGGTCGACATGCACAGGCCTACCCCACCCGAAATCCATGTCGTAAACTCCGAACCGGTGCGACCCGGCAGTGACCAGAACTGCCTCCGCGGGGAAGCTCCGGGTCGATTCAAACCATTTCTCCGGCTCCGCGCCTTCGAATCCTCCACTCACCACACTCTTTATGACTTTGTCTATGGCTTCCGCCGCCACCGCCAGCCCGTTCGAGCCGGACAAGTCGTCAGCCGCCGCCTCGACGTAGCACGGCCCAATGCAGTTTCCGAAGTACTCCGGGGGGAGCGGGGGACGTATCCGGCTACGAAAGTCCACCGGGATTGCAAGACACGCCTTGCTGTATCTCTTCGCCAGGTCTCTCGCTCGGATGTAGCTGATCCACGAAAAGGCGAAGGTTACGGCCGCTGTCGAGCACCCGAACGCCGCTTTTAGAGCTTTGATGTGGCTGCTTTTGATAGTGAATGACGCGAGAACTACGTCGGCAGGAGAGGATGCGGCCGCCGGGACGGGGGACCTGCCCGAGAGCATTTTGCAGAAAAGCGAGTACAGTCCGTCAGGATTGGGGACCAATGTCCGGTCGATGACGGGGCCGACGGAGTGCGCGGCGGGGGAGATGTCGCACGACGATCGGAGGGCGGCGCCGGCCCACATTCGCCTGAATAGTGTGTAGCTGTTGCCGTCGCAGGCCGCGTGGTGCATGGTTGTCCCTACGACCACGCCGTGGTGCGAAAACACCGTCACCTGTGCATGCGGAATGACTGTTTATGTTTAGAGTAATGCTACATGTACACCCCGAAGGGGTGTACATCCTACACCTCCACCCTTTTAATGGTGGCGATATTTTTTACGGGTCACATCAAGTGACCCCTCATCACACCCCTACCCTTAGATGGGTGGGGGTGTGAGATGTACACCCCTTATGGGTGTACAAGTAGCATTTTCCTTATGTTTAAAAGACGAAAATCTCCTTGTAAATATTTATTTATTTTTTTTTAAAAAAAAAAATTTAAAAAAAATATATTTAGAAATTATGATGTTAATGAAAAAAAAAAAAAAGAAGAAGAAGGTGTGAAGAACAAATTACTCAAACTTGTTTTATAAAATAAATAAATTAACTTTTATTATATTTTTATTATTTTACAAATATTTTAGATATTAATTATAAGAAATGAATGAAATGGCGATGAAATTCTAACGAAGAGGAATTAAATACATGAACTTAAGTTTTTGAGGACATAAAATATAAATTTTTAAAAATAAGGAGAAAAAATAAAAAAACTAATATTTACAAAGGCATCTTCTATAATTTAATCTTTTTAAAAAGTTAAATTATTAGACCATGACAATTTTTGGACTTTATATATAGAGAGAGAGAAAGATTTAGAGAGAGAAAGACATCTTCTATAATTTAACCTTCTTAAAAAGTTAGAGAGAAAGACATCTTCTATAAGTTAACCTTCTTAAAAAGTTAGAGAGAAAGACCTCTTCTATAATTTAACCTTTTTAAAAAGTTGATATCTTCTATAATTTAACCTTTTTAAAAAGTTAGAGAGAAAGACATCTTCTATAATTTAACTTTTTAAAAAAGTTCAATTTTTAGACGATGATAATTTTTTGAGTTTATATATATATATATATATATATATATATATATATATATATATATATATATATATATATATATATAGAGAGAGAGAGAGAGAGAGAGAGAGAGAGAGAGAGTAGAATTTATATATTTTTAAAAGCACAAATGAAACTATTGTAAAATCAATTAAAAAAATGGAAAGAAAAAATATAATAGCATGAATCTCAATATAAATCTAATAATAAAAAAATTATAAATATTTTTAAAAACACAAATGAAATTATTATAAAATTAACCAAAAAAATAGAAAGAAAAAATACAATAGCATGAATCTCAATGTAAATCTAATAATAAAAAAATTATAAGTATAGTTCAGCATATACTTTTAAAAGTATATAAACATATATATATATATAGAGAGAGAGAAAAGAGTTTATATATTTTTAAAAGTACAAACCAAATTATACTAGTGAATTTTTTACCATTGAATTTGTATTGAGATTTGTGCTATTATAAAATCAAATAAAAAAAGGGAAAGAAAAAATAAATAACATAAATCTTAATACAAATCTAATGATAAAAAATTTACAAGTATATTTAGTTTTGTGCCTTTGAAAGTATATAAGCCATATATATATACATATATATATATATATATATATATATATATATATATATATATATATATATATATATATATATATATATATATAAAATTAAGTTTTTATATTTTAAAAAAATATCAAATTATTAGTGTTGGTAGGTTCTTCGGCACTTGAATGAGGAGATGTGTGTCAGGATAAAAGTGGTATCCTAGAGTTTAGTGAGTGTTCGGAAAGATACTGGTATTTTTGAAAACATAGTAGCCAGACTATATATATCTCCAATGTTGGGATTTCTAAATCACAATCGTTTTCGTTAGATTTGATATAAAATATTTGAAATACCTAAAAAATAAAATTTATAATTTGTTGGTATTATTATCTAGTTACCGAAAGAACTCAAAAGCAATGGCTGAAAATAAAAATCTCAAAAAAATATGATGATATAATACTAAAATTTTAAATCAGAAATATTGATCTTATTTTATATAATAAAAAAAATTATATAATTTAAATATTTTTTATATCGTTAAATTTATAAACAATTTATAAACAATTTATCAAAACTATTAAAATTATTAATTTTAAGAGCAACGCTACATGTACACCCCCAAAGGGGATGTACATCTTACACCCACCCATCTAAGGGTGGAGGAGTCACTTCACAATGGGGGTGTACATCTTACACCCACCCATCCAAGGGTGGGGGGGGGGGTCACTTCACAACCTCACCACACCCCACCCATTGGATGGATGGGGTGTGCGATGTACACCCCCAAATGGGGTGTACAAGTAGCATTTTCCTAATTTTAAATCTCCTAGATCACTGACAAATAATATTAAAAAATTAAAAAATTAATTTTATAAATTTTTTAAATAATTTATAATAAGTCTAAGGGACCGATGGTTTATGAAGATACGAAAGAACAAGTCTATCTCTCTCTTACTCTCTCTATCTCTCTCTCTCTCTCTATATAAACAACCTGAACGGCGAGCAATGGCTGGGACCCACGAGAGTCGGGCGGTGGAAGCGGAGGCACGAGAGCCCGAAGCTGGGCGACGTCGCGCGGGCGGCGCCCTGCGAGGTAGTCGAAAAGGGTGCCGTTTTCACCGTCCGAGCACTCTGCGACGGTGAAGAGGACGCCGGGGGAGGTGGCGTCTGAGAAGAAGAGCTCGAAGCGGTCGGCGGCAGAGGAGGCGTCGGGGGATCGGCGGAGGACGGCGGCGAGGGGGAAGAAGGATCGGAGGGCGAGGGAAAGGGAGGACTTGAGGGAGGGGACGATGAGGGAGAGGAAGTGGGAGGTAGGGTGGGGGTAGGGGTAGAAGAAGAGGCGCTCCATGGGGCGAGCGTGGACCCACATCACGTCGAAGAAGGTGAGCGGGACGGCGGTCGGAGGGACGGACCCCTCCGGCGGCGATACCCTGCTCGTCTCGATGGTTCGTAGCTTCACCATCAAACAAGACGAAGAAGGAGGAGGAAGAGGAGCAGGAGAAAGAGGAGGAGGAGGTGCCATTAATGGTGGTGGAGAGGAGGTAGAGAGATCAAAAGCCACATGTATGTGCATGGATAAATATGTGGGTGGCCTTAGATGAATATATACGTGTGGAGTTTTATTTTTTCTTTTTTTTTTTTTTTTAGAGAGGACAAAATAATATGCTGTTTGTTTTGTTTTTTTTTTTAAAATATAAAAATATAGTTAAAAATTATAAAGTAATTAAATTTGAAACTCTATACAAACCACCAACATAAATTTTGGCAAAGTTTTAAATTAACAATTACTTTGCACATATATGTGATGGATATATGTGTGGAACTGGCTTTAAAGAAGTGCAAGAGGAGATATGTTGGATTTCTTTTTTCACAAAAGAAAAAAAAAATGCAACATGATATCTTGGCAAAGTTTGAAACTAAAAAATTCAGATATAAATATGCTGAATTTATCTGAATTATAAATTATTTTGAATTAATTAATTATTTTTTTTATTTTAATTTGTTTGAGTTTCACTTTGACTTTAAAATTTAAATTAATTATTTATTTTAATAAATTTATAATTATGAGACCTACTTAAAATATATATACTAATTAAATCTATAAAGATAAATAATATATTTAAATTTTAAAATTAAAGTGTCGTTGACTGACTCAAAATCAAACAATTTTTTTTAAAAAAATGAATAGTAAAATTAAAATTTTGTAAAACTAAATAGTTTGATTAAAATGATTCATAAATCATGTAAATTCTATATATTTTTATCTAAAAATTATAATATAAACAGTCAATTTGTACGTGTGAATATATATATGGAAAATACTACTTGTACACCCCATTTGGGGGTGTACATCACACACCCCATTCATTCAATGGGTGGGGTGTGGTGAGGGATCACTTCACAACCCCATCCTTAGATGGGTGGATGTAAAATGTACACCCCCTTTGGGGGTGTACATGTAGCATTGCTATATATATATATATCCAACTTAAAATTTGATGTCTAAATTACGTTTACCGGGTTTATATATATGAAAATATTTTGTAAAATGTAATGATGTGTATTATTCAGTGCCTCACAATAGAAGAAAAATTAAAACTATTTTATTCATAGTGTTACTATATTTTTCTATATATGGTTGTCATTTTATTTTTTTTGCTATATTTAAGTGACATGATAATAAGACAATCAAAATTCATTTATAAAAAAAAAATTTATCCAAAAATTAAATTTATAGAACCATACTACTACTATATATTACATGCGTCGACTGAAAAGAAAATAAAAAAAATACAAAATAATAAAAAATAAAAATCAAATTTATAAATATAATATATTTTTTTTGAAAAAAAATAAAATATTATTGTACTCCAAAAACACAGTGATTATATGAACTCTAAGGCCTTGCATTGACCCATCACATAAAAACTTTCTAAAAAAAGTAAAATTTAAATTTTAAATTAAAAATATAACGCAAAAATTCTAGTCCGACTCGAATTTTAATTTTTTTTAAAATATTTAAAAATAACTAAAACTAGTAATTCGGTGGCAGAAACAACAAAATTTAGATCAAAAAATAATATTGAATGGCAAAACTACTCAGCCTAGAACATTCAATTCTAAAAATTATTTCCAAATTAAAGCTACACATTGAAAACGAGCATCCGAGCACAACTTTATAGCTGTTGTACTAAACATTTATGTGCATCACAAGAAACACGCCTCACTTGTTACTATTTCAATCACATTATTGCGTCTAATTCATAAGACTAAATCAACGGCATCGAAAAAATTTAAAGATCTTACATAAGTTCCTTTTTTATTTTTCTTTTTTATATTTCTAATTTAAGTAAGGTTGGTTTAAAATTCACATCCGAAAATATTATTGAATTACATAACTTTTCATTATAACCATTCAAAAAGAGCATTCGAGCTCAACTCTATGATCACTTTACTAAATATTTATCGGTATATATCACATCAAACGGGCTTTAATTGGCTCTATTTCGATCAGATTTGATCTGATTCATCTTCTCCATATATTCTAATTAAGGCAAATGGATTGCATGAGAAGATTTGGACCATCTTAAAGAAGTGCTTTTCGATTTTTTTTTTTCTTTTTTGTTTTATTTCTAGTTTAAGTAAGAGGTTATCAAATGTGTCTGCGATTGCCTACTGCCAAATTATTAACCTAACTCTTATCCTAACAGAAGAACTATTAGGGTCCGTTTGGTAACGGGATAAGACAGAACTAGTTATTCCAGGGTTAAGTATAAAGTACGGAACTAGTGTAAAAAAATGTTTGGGATGGTTCCAAAAATAAAAGATTTTGTGTTTGGTATGAAAATGAGGAATAAGAGGAATAAAGAGTTTTAATTGAGGTAAATTATCTTTTTTTCCCTCAAACTTTATTATGTAATAATGAGGTTGGGAAGAGTGAGAACAGTAATTCTCACTTATTCTAGTTGTACCGGAACAAGCTATACCGATTGATTCTTGGTGCGTTTGAAAAAATGTGAGGAGTTATAATTGCTGACTGTGCTTAGCACAAATAATAAAAAATTTAATAATTATTATTTAAAATTTTAAATTTTAAATTTAATTATTTTATATTCTTAGTTAATTTTTTTTTTTTTTTAAAAAAATGAATAAAACAAAAAGCATACTATCTTGCTTTTAAAAAATATCTTTCTCTTGAAAAAAAAACCACCCTTGGAGTAAACGAATTTGACCCGCAACTTCTTTGATAGAGACACTGCATTAAGCTCTTCTCTAAAAGAATTATACATAAAAATTATAATATTTGGAAATTTATTATTAAGACATTATCATTGATTCTTTAATGTGTTCAAAAATTATAATTTTTTTATTTATAGGAATATAAGTAAGTTAGTTTTTAATTTTAATGTCTCTATTATAATTTTGAGTAAAATGTATGGAGACTTTTTGAATCGGAGCTTTTGCTTATCTACCTCTAGAAGCTACTCAAAATTTTTAAATTTATTCTAAAATTATATATCAAAATATTCTTCTAAATCTCGATTTTATTAGTAAATTTTAAAATTTTGAAAATATTTGAAAGACTTTTTAGAAATTAACAAAAATATTTTGGTGAATAAAAAGTACATTACATATTTTTAAAATTTTGAAAGAAATATTAGATATTATCACTTCTGAATTTTAGCTCATTTGCGAACCGGTATTTAAACTCTCAATTTTAGCAAAGTGGCTTCCTAAATTCTATTAAAGTTATAATTAATTACACAACCGTCTTAGTCTTATATATTGCGTGTATAGTTTGTATAAAGATTTAAAAATTATATTCAAACTTATAAGAAAAGCAAAGAATAAATTTGAAAATTAAGTTCAACTTATTTTTCAATCATCATGCTTAATTATTTATATGCACAACATTCTATCAAAATAATTATATAATTAGTAAGTTCACTAAAGAAGAGGAATCTGTTGAATTATTTGATAAAGTTTAATAAATCATCTTATTACCCAAAATTGAATGTTCAAGCGCCTCTCTATAAATGAGCTAAACGTCAGGGGGTCTCCCTACAATTTCTTCATATAATATTTCGCTATTGTAGTGTGTGAGATGTACATATTTCGATCAAAATTAATTCTTCAAATTAAAATTAATTTTGTAAAAAATATATTTTCGAATGTTAAACCAAACACTGTCATGTTGGCTATTTATTTATGGATTAAATAGGTCCAACTTCCTGCCTCGTGACAATAGGTCCAGGAGACTAATAAGTTGAGTTGTGTGAGCCTAATAAGTTGAGTGGGGCTGCGGTCCACAATAGACCTAACGGCAAGAGGCCCAACAATAGACCCAACGTCCAGGTGGGTTGAGTCCGGTCGAGACCCGTGGGCGCTGTGTCTGTACGCTTTAAGTGAATTGGTTGCGTATTTCTAACAGCTCGAGTTTTTGGGATTAATGGTTAGCGCCAACGATCCGACAAGTGGTATCAGAGCCAGTGGCACGGGTTCGATTCTCACACGGTGCAGGTGTTGGGAGGGGGATTGTTGGCTATTTATTTATGGATTAAATAGGTCCAACTTCCTGCCTCGTGACAATAGGCCCAGGAGACTAATAAGTTGAGTTGGGTGAGCCTAATAAGTTGAGTGGGGCTGCGGTCCACAATAGACCTAACGGCAAGAGGCCCAACAATAGACCCAACGTCCAGGTGGGTTGAGTCCGGTCGAGACCCGTGGGCGCTGTGTCTGTACGCTTTAAGTGAATTGGTTGCGTATTTCTAACAGCTCGAGCTTTTGAAATTTTAATGGTTAGCGCCAACGATCCGACATGTCATTCTTGTACACCAGTACAAAAGCATTAATTTCTCACATGCATGGATGAGTTAGAAAAAATTGGATTGCACTTCTTGTCTACTTAATGACCCTTTTAATATAAATAGAAAAAAAAATTGAGCTTTAAAAATATAAATTTTAATTTAATATTTTATAATTTTATTAAAAAATCTAAATCTTTATAAAACTAAAATAATTCTACATTTACAATCATTTGGAAACAAAGATTTATGGAATGATGCCATTACCAAAGGACTGTGTATGATTTGATTTGTCGAATTTTTTAACTTTCAAAGGACTGTGTATGATTTAATTTAATTATTCGAAACTAGCTCAAATTTTTATAAAAACTTTTAAAATGATTATCTTTTAGTATTTTTGAACTTTAATAGATTTATTCGCCTGTGCTAAAATAGTTTGGTAAATTAAATTAAATTTTATTTTATATGTTCTCACATCATCATATCATGATCATTAGAAAAATCAAACTTGAATAAGATAAATTAATTAAACTAGATTTTGAAATATAATTCAATCAAAATTAAGTCAATTTTGTTGGCTGAGAAAAGGACAATAACACTAAGCAGAATTTTTTATTAGAGAGTTTTAAGATTTCTGATTTTTAATTAGAGAATTTTTTTATTTAAATTAAAAAGATTAAATCTCGAGTTTTGAAATTAATTATTAGAATCAATAATTTGACAGTATATAGTACATATTTTTCCGAATAGTTAAAAGTTATTATATTATAACTTAAATTTTGAAGCATTTTAATTATCGTATTAAAAAAATATTATTTTTATTAGACGACTCACTACATCATCAGTGACGAACTGCACAATATTTTTATTTTTTTATATAGTACATACTTTTTCGAATCTTTAAAAGTTATTATACTAGCTATAACTTAAATTTTGAAGCATTTTAATTATCACTATCATTATTTTTATTATTGAAAAAATATTGTCCTTATCAGGCGACTCACTATACATCAGAACTGCACTATTTTTTTATTTTTCTTTTCCTTCTCGAAGGTCCAATTTTTCAAAGGGAAAATGTTTTGAATGCACTACATTAGAGGAGCCAATACATCAATGACTTTTGATGACATTTTTTTAGAGCAAAATTTTTTTTTTTTTTTTTTTGAGAGTAAGGTAGCATGCTACCGCTTCATTCATATAGAGGGTGAATTTGGCTACAAGGTGAGACAGCAGGGTCCCAGGCAGGCCCAAGGGCCGAAAAAAAAAAAAAAAAAAAAAAAAAAAAAAAAAAAAAAAAAAAAAAAAAACCCGATGAGAAAACTATTTCGCAAATACTATTTCACTCTGAATAGAACCGATGAGAGTTTTCACGGGGGGCTAAAAGCGGACCAGGTAGTCCTGAGACCCCTGATCTCCGCCAGCAACTGTCGCGCCGTCCGCTTTTTGGAATCAAAAATTCTCCTGTTTATTTAAAAGGGATGGACATCAATAATAAAAAATTCTCCTGTTTATTTAGAGCAAAAATTTTATTAATTAAAAGGGATGGACATCAATAATAAAGAACAAAACGCCAATAGATCAGTACCCTACTTAAAAAATTAGTTGAATATGTACTTGAATATATGCACAATCATATTTTATCAAGGACAATGCTATATGTACACCCCGAAAGGAGTGTACATTCTACATCCCATCCATTCAATAGGTGGGATGTCTTTGGGGTTACTTGATGTGATCTCTTCTCATACCCTCACCCATTGGATGGGTGAGGGTGTAGGATGTACACCCCCGGTGGGGTGTACACATAGCATTTTTCATATTAAAAGGATAATGCTATATGTACACCCCGAAAGAGGTGTACATCCTACATCCCATCCATCTAATGGGTGGGGTGTCTTTGGAATTACTTGATGTGACTCCTTCTCACATCCTCACTCATTGGATGTAGGATGTACACCCCTTCTCACACCCTCATCTATTTTTTTTTTTTTTTTTATAAAATAGAGTACAATATAGTATAATTAAGATAAATAATAAAATAATGTGTTTTTTTTTGAAATTTATAAATCAGTTATTAGTAACTTGACTCACTTTGCTATCTAGACTATAAATACGGAAAGATTCGGAGAAATTTAACAACAACAAATAGTCCAAAACTGGGGCTATGTGCCTCCAGTTTTTTCTCAATAACCAAACACCCTAGCAACTTCTAGAAGGTTAGAACACCATAAGTAAAAATTATTTTTTTTTAAAAAAATAAATAAATAAATAAGAAGAAGCCTTTGCTTCTCACACTGATCTACTTCTATAATCTTTTATATAATATTTTAGATTGCATTATAATAAAATTAGATTATAAAAATATATTTTTATAACACTTTTGTATAAGTGTTCTATTTATATTCCATCTATATCCAAAATTAAGTTATAGAGACATATTTTTAAACACTTATTTTTAGACACATTATAATAATACGTCGCTATACACCTGTAACGGCCCGGCCCGGCCTATTAACAATAATAACTCGTTGAGCCCACACCACTGCCCAAAATACTTAAGTCAGGTTATTATTATTAGTGTTCATGTCTTATATATACCAAAACACAACTACCCAACTATTGGGATGTCATCTGACGCTCTCGTCAGCCCAAACACACACACAGCAGCCCAAGATCACCAGGCAATGTGAGATTTGTCTCGCTAGTCCTGTCATATGGATCCAGACTCAGCCGGGCGATGTGAGACTTGTCTCGCTATTCCTGTCATATGGATCCAGGCCGTCATATGGATCCAGGCTCGGCCGAGTCATATAGATCCAGACTCAGCCGGGCAATGTGAGATTTGTCTCGCTAGTCCTGTCATATGGACTCAGGCTCAGCCGAGACTCGTCACGCACTTCCGGCTAGTTATTGGCTCCAATACCAAATGTAACAACCCGACTCACTATCAATAATAACTTGTTGGGCCCAAACCACAAGCCAAAATGCTTAAACCCAGTTATTATTACTAATGCCCATATTTTATATATATTCAAATACATTCACACTCCCATCCGATGTGAGACTATTGGGGTGTCACAACACCCTAGCGATTGCACATATAACGACACTTAAGTGTCGATATTTTTGCTAGCGATACTTTTTTTCAAATTTTAGAAATACTTAAAAATATCGCTATAATATAATTTTATTGAAGTGTTATATATATAAATTAATTAATAAATTTTTTTTATATTATAAATACCAATAGTCTTATATATGTAATATTATTTTTACGCAAAATACTCTCTGTACATGCCAAGAAAAAATATAAATCTTACAATAATTCATCTCTCACAAATATTTTAATATGTTTGATAATTATAAAAAAAAGTTATTAAGATGAGGACCAATTT
Organism: Tillandsia leiboldiana; assembly: GCA_029204045.2. Taxonomy (NCBI): domain Eukaryota; kingdom Viridiplantae; phylum Streptophyta; class Magnoliopsida; order Poales; family Bromeliaceae; genus Tillandsia; species Tillandsia leiboldiana. Next base: position 49,207,386 of record CM055067.1, on the reverse strand, counting down.
TGGCCATTAGATAAAAAAAAAGGTATTGTTTTACTTTTACATATTATTAACTTATTTGTAAACTTTTATATATATATATATATATATATATATATATATATATATATATATATATATATATATATATATATATATATATATATATATTTTAAAATACGTGTCTAAATAAATTAAAAGTCTCCCTACAACATGTGCAAATGCAATAAAAATTACTTTACCCGAAGAATTTGGCATTTGTTTTAAATTGACACGGCATCTCTTTACGCTCCCAATTGAATTTTGTAGGTCCAACGTAAGCAATTAATAATTTAATAGAGGAGACCATAATTTTTTTTAACTTATAACATTATAATAAAATTAGATTATAGAGACACATATTTATTATATTTGTTTATAAGTGTTTAATTTATAGTTCATTTATATCTAAAATTAGATTATATGGACATATTTTTAGAACACATTATAATAATGTGTCACTATACATCTTAACGACGGTACATATAACGATACTAATAATAAGTGTCGGTATTTTTTTCGATAATATTTTTTTTAGTTGTTAGCAGTATTTAAAAATATTGCTATAGTATAATTTTATTATAGTGTAAAAAGAAGAACAAACAAACAAAAGAAGAACTTGACTTTTTCCAAAACTATACGAGGAAATTTTAGCCTCTAATTTTGTACCTTTTTTTTTTTGGATCGGAAACATTTTCCAAACTCGAGTGACATAGTTACCGAATTTTTAGGTATAACGTACCAAATTAAGCCGAAATTTAAATTATTTCAAAATAATTATTTAAATAATTAAAACTTTAATTTGTTATTTATTTTTAAAGTTTATTTTATTTGCATTTTGTGAATTTTTTCTTATATCCGCATCATGTGATTTTTTATAAAAAAAATATAATTTATAGGTCTGTTTTACCCGAGGTTTAGAATATTTTATCAAAATGTATATTAATATATTTATTTAGATACATAATAAATATAATAAATAAATAAAATTAATAAAAAATAAAAATTTAACTTATTATATAAAACGGTAATTAATCTGTTAAATATTAAAAATAAAAATTAAATTTATGATTATTCGAACAGAAATAACTCTCATATTATATAATCTAAAAAATCAATAATTTGAAAAAAATATAATGCTACTCATATATTTTATTTTTAAATATATAATATATATTTTATTTATTTAAAAATAAAATAATTTTTACTGATTATTTTGATATAATCAATAAAATTTATCTTATTAATAAAATATAAAATAAATATACAAAAAATATTTTTTAAAAAAAAGAAAGCAGGAAGAAAGTGTCACATGAAGAACATTTAATATTTGCAGTAAATTAACAAGGACAAACTGTCACATTGGAGATCCAAATATGACAAGTTCCTGACCCAAACAAGTACGTGGGCCTAGGTCACACGTACATGTGAATGCTTATCCATTGTTAATAACAAATATTATATAGAGCACAGTTTATATAATTTTATAAATATAAGCTTAATTATATTTATAAATTTTTTATTATATTTATATTAAAATTTATATTATTATAAAGTCAACTATAATATATATATATATATATATATATATATATATATATATATATATATATATATATATATATATATATATATATATATATATATATATATATATATATATATATATATATATATATACTGCTTATATACTCTCAAAAGCACAAGTATAAATATACTTGTGAGTTTTTTATCATTGAATTTGCATTGGGATTTGTGCTATTTACTTCTTTCTTTCTTTTTAGTTGACTTTACAAAAATACAAATCCTAATGCAATTTTATTGGTAAAAAATTCACAAACACATTTGTGCTTGTGCTTTTGAGAGTATATAAGCTCTAATATATATATATATATATATATAGAGAGAGAGAGAGAAAGAGAGAGAGAGTGTTAGTCTTTTATGCTTTTGGAAGTACGTAGGTTTCGTATTTATAAATTTTTTTCAATGATAAAACATTCAATTTAACGATCGATTCCGTTTGATATAATCTATAATATTTGTGGTATCGATTGTTGGATTTTATATGATTTTTAAAGTGATTTTAAACTTGTATTTTGGCATTTGGGTTTTTCTGGATAGCCAAATATTAATGAGCTTTGTCTGGGAGCCCAAATCCATTTCCCCTCTACATGTGATGTTTAGTCCCACATTGAAAATTCATTACATGTAAAGTGAATTTATTTACTCCTTCACTTGTGCATGTATTTGTTAGGAGAAAGTGAGAGCAAGACTTTTTCTAAACACACACATGAGCCGGGAGATCTTGACTTGGTTCAATTTTATTTTGACTTTTCTTTTTGTCATATCTACTTTCTTGGAAAGTTGCATCTCGGGCTACCCAAGAGCCTTCCTCGGGAAGGGCTTTGTGGTCTACCCGAGATTGCTACCTACTGGAGCATGTTTCCTGCTGGATTCTTGAGCTCTTTATATGGAGAGCAAGAGAGAGCTTGGTTACAACTTGAGCTGCAATATATACTCTCCTCTATCTCTATTTTACAGAGTACTACTACATTGAAATTTACATTTTGATTTCAAGTTTTCTCTTTAAGTTTCTATTTTTGCTGGATCTCTGAAAGACGTTGGGTTCGCTACGCACCATCTTGAACTCGTGCCGACAGGGTGGACCGTGGTCGTTATATCGCTAGGGGTGATTGCCGGAGCCTCGCACGTGGAGGGGCAATCTCGCTTCTAGGACAGTGTTTACGCACGCCTCGACATTCCCAGGCTTTATCTAAACTTTGCTATACAGTATTTCGAATTTAAATTAAATTTAAATTATTTAAAAAAAATAATTTGAAAAGATAAAATTTTTCAACATCGATAACAAGTAGTGGGGCTATATATATATATATATATATATATATATATATATATATATATATATATATATATATATATATATATATATATGAGCAATGCTACATGTACACCCCGAAGGGGTGTATATCATACACCTCCATCATTTTAATGGTGGCGATATCTTTTACGGGTCACATCGATTGACCCATCATCACACCCCACCCATTGGATGGGTGGGGTATGTGATATACACCCCGAAATGGGTGTACAAGTATCATTTCCCTATATATATATATATATATATATATATATATATATATATATATAATAAAAATATTTTTAATAATATTAAAATAGTGTTTATTATTTTTTTTATCTTTGGATGCTTAAAATTTAGTCAAAATTGATAAAATAGTAATAATTTAAAGATACAAAAAACAATAGTAAATATTATATATTATTATTATTATGGTTCTGTCATGAGAAAAAATATTTTTTATTCTATTTTTGCTTTGAAGAAAAGTGTATTGCAGAAAATTAATTGAGCTCCTATATTTTTAAAAGTATCAATTTATTGGTGCTTATAAATTTTTAGTACTTGGATGAAAAGATATGTGGTTATGATGATAGTGAATTTTTTGAGTTAAGTAGGTGGTTGGTGTAATAGAATGTAGAGTAGTGCTTATATACTTTTAAGCTTATATGCTTAAAAGTATATATAGTAGGGCTTATATGCTTTTAAAAGCACAAGTCCATCCATACTTGTGAATTTTTTATCATTAGATTTGTATTGAATTTGTATTTTTGTAAAGCAAACTAAAAAGAAAAAAAGATAAAATAAAAAACACAAATTTAAATACAAATTCAATGATAAAAGTTTCACAAGTATGAATATGATTGTACTATTAAAAACATATAAACTCTACTCTCTCTCTCTCTCTTTATATATATATATATATATATATATATATATATATATATATATGCAAGTGAAAATAATTTATTTATTTAATTAGGATTATAATAAAATACAACCATTGGATTTATAGGTAGAATCTGTATTTCCACCTATATCCAACACTTCAAAAAGCAATAACATACTGGTCGGAATGACCTTATCCTTATGAATCCCCCGAAAAAATAATAGACTTCGTTCTTTCTAATAGTATTACAAAAAATAGAGTTTTTTTTTTAAAATAATTTTTTTTAAAAAAACATATTTTGTTAAATGATTCTATCAAAATTTTATTTCGCCTAATAATTTTATTTTTTGTTTAATTCAGCACTCAATTTTTAATAAAATTTAAAAAATAATAAATAATTTATTTTTTTTTTACTTTATAAAGAAATCGACAATTAATTCATTATTTGTATACCCCAAAAGTTCTAACAATTTATTCATACAATACTACTAACTAAACAAAATTTTTAATAATTCACGTACTATTCTAAAAAAATTTTACAATTTAAAAATAAAAAATAATTTATCGTTTTCTAAAGATAATAAATAATTTATTATTATTTTTTATTTTGTCTAATATGGTACTAAACTGGTAAAATTAGAATTAGTTGGCAAGATAAAATTTTAAAAGAGTTTTTTTTTGACCCATTAAAAAATTTTAAGAGTTGTTTTTTAAAAAGTAGTCATTAAGTCAACAAAAACAATTTGTAGTTTCCAACTTAGTTTGGTCTTGGTCTTGATGTCCCAATCTCCCCTTTTTTAGATGAGCAATGCTAGTTGTACATCCCAAATAGAGTGTACATCATATACCCATTTTATTTTGGAATGAATATTTATTCACTCGTCATATCGATATGACGAGTAGAATTCATCCCATTTCAGAATGGAGTGGGTATAAGATGTACACCTCATTTGGGGTGTATACCTAGCATTTTCTTTTTTAGATCTAGAAAAATTTTTTGCTTGGACATGCTGTCCACATATGTATTGGGATGCGTGCAAAGGTGAAAAGTCAAATTAATCAGGAGACTTTAGAAAAATATTATTTTAATTCTAAAATTTTAATTTATTATAATTTTTATTTTAAATTTTTAAAATTATTATAATTAAATTTTACAATAAAATTTAGTTGATAAAATTTTAACATATTATTAATATAAAAATTATGTAGTATTTTAATTAGTGACGCTTTATCAATCTTAACACTATAACACTACATTTACATTAACGATGTACCAATATTTAGCTGATTAAAATAAATTATAAAATATGATTATAATAATGCTGAATGTTTAGGTTAAAAATGATAAAATTTTAAATTTAAAAATCAAAGCGGAACCCTTCTTTAATTTGAGGACAAAATATATAATTTATTTTTATTATTAGAAATAAAAATAAATTAGCTGATTAAAATAAATTATAAAATATGATTATAATAATGCTGAATGTTTAGGTTAAAAATAATAAAATTTTAAATTTAAAAATCAAAGCGGAACCCTTCTTTAATTTGAGGACAAGATATATAATTTATTTTTATTATAAAAAATATTATTTATATATTTTAAAATAGATGAATTTTACTAGTCATTTTATTAAATTGATGAAATATTTATCATACATTTTATTTAAAATATATGTATAGCAAGATAATTATTTAAATATTATAAATTACAATTAATAGTTTGTATTTAAATTTGAAAGGTCTCTAAATTTAAATCATTTTAAGATGTCACATCATGCTGGAGTAAAAGATGGCAACACAGGCCCACGTGCTATAGAAGAAAAATCCTACCTGTCCATATAGAATTACTCGTTATAGAATATTTCTTTTTGCCTTTTCCATTAATATGGCATCTTTTTCTATAATACAACTTTTTTCTTTTTTTTTTCAATTTCTTTTTTATAAGCTTTAAATTTTAATTTAGATTAATGCTATATGTACATTCTAAATGAATGTACATTTCACATCTTCATCATCTAAGGATGAAAGTATAATAAGGGGTCACTTCTACAAAACAGTTAGATATATGGGAATGTAAGATGTACACCCTTTGGGGGTGTACATGTAGTATTTTTCTTTAATTTATTGTGATTTGCTCAAAATTATAAAGTGTTTGAGAATATAGTATCTCATTCTCATTCACATTTCACCCACTTTTCTATCCTACATATTCCACGCAATAACTAAAGAACATTTAGCTACAGCAGCAAGAAGGTGCTCCAGCAATGGCACCACAATCTCCTCCATCTCTAACAATTCTTGAGACCTCCAGAATCTCCCCTTCGCCGTCACCATCAGCTGCTGGTGCTGCTGGTGCTGGTGCTGCTGCTGCAACTTCTCTCCCTCTCACCTTCTTCGACATCTTCTGGCTCTACTCCCCACCAGTCGAGCGCCTCTTCTTCTACGAATTCCCCGCCCCCGCTTCGGCCTTCCTCCCCGCACTCAAATCCTCGCTCTCCGTCGCCCTCCGCTCCTACTTCCCCCTCGCCGGCCGTCTCCGCGTTTCCCCCGACGCCGCCGGCAGGTACGAGATCTTCTGCTCCGACGGAGACTCCGTCGCCTTCACTTTCGCAGAGTGCGGCGACGGCGGCGGCGGCGATTTTGACGAGATCTCCGGCGGCGGACCGCGGGAAAGAGCGAGGCTGCGGGTTTTGGTGCCGGCGCTCGAGCAAAATACCGACGAGCCCCAGCCATTGCTGGCGATCCAGGTGACCGCGTTCCCTGGCCGCGGCGCCGTCGTCGGTGTCACGGTGCACCACGCCGCCTGCGACGGCTCCACCTCCACGCGATTCGTGAACGCGTGGGCGGCCGACTGCCGCACAATTCTGAACCCCGATGCCGTCTCGCCGCCGCCGCCGCCGCCGCCGCCGTTGGTCGATCGGAGCGTGATCTCCGATCCCCGCGGGCTCTACTCAATATTCCACAACGACCTTCCGAGCCCCGACGACTTCATATTCAACAAAAAACCCGCCGCCGCCGCCGTCGACGCCGCCGCCGCCGAGGTCGACGTCGCCGACGACGACGTACTCCTCGCCTCGTTCAAGTTAACGGGAATTGACATCCAATTGATCAAGAAGTGGATCGCGGCGAGGTCGCCGCAGCCCATAAATTGCTCGACGACCGTCGCGGCGTACGCCTTCGTCTGGGCCGGCCGCGAGCGCGCTCGCCGGAGCTCCGCCGGCGGCGGGCGGCCGAGGCTGCACTTCATATTTCCGGCAGACTTCCGGCGGAGGGTGGAGCCGCCGATCCCGGCGGAGTACTTCGGGAACTGCATCGGGCCATGCTTCGCGGAGGCCGACGCCGAGGAGCTCGTCGGCGGGGAGGGATTGGTGGCGGCGGCGGTGGCGATCGCGAAGGGTATCGAGCAGCTGAAATCTGGATTGGATGGGGCGGATAATTGGATGAAGGCGATCAAGGCGGTGGTGGTGGAGCAGGCGCTGTCGGCGGCCGGGTCGCCGAGGTTCGGAGTTTACGAGGCGGATTTCGGGTTTGGGAGGCCGCAGAAGGTGGAGATCGTGTCGGCGGCGAACACCGGCGCGGTGGCGCTGGCGGAGGGCCAGAAGGATGAGGGAGGCGTCCAGATTGGTTTGGGGCTCCGGCGGCAGGAGTTGGAGTTGTTCCAGAACTACTTTGTTCAGGCGCTTAAACATCTTACTGAATGAACATCAGGAGATAGAGCAGTTAACCATTGTATTGCAGTGGATTCACTCTTTTTCAGCATTAGTTATCTTTTCTTCCCAGTGTAAGTTGCAAAGTAAGTAGCAACGGTGCTTGACAGTTTATATTCAATATTTTGAGTTTGAAGTATAATTATTTTATATTTTCAGTTAAATTTATTTTAAAATAAATGAAATAGATAGCATGTTATCTTTCTTTCTCAAAAAAAAAAAAATTTTTGTTTGTTGATCGTTGATCCTTCATCATTCATCAGCACTTATTATTAATTCTAAAATTTCAAATTGTTCTTAATTTATTTAAAATATATAAATACAACGCTTACATATCTCGATTGTAATTTAGTTTAACTAACCTTATTCTATTTCGAATATGATTCGACTTAATCCGACTTTTTATTATTTTGAACGTAATTTAGTCTAATCCGATCTCCCACTATATTTAATATCTGATCTTTTAATTTATTTCATTCCATTGATTTGATGGCTCTTGTTTATAATTACGTGAATTGTATAAAGTATATTATAAATACGTAACAAAAAATAGTGCTTTCAAAATTTAAATTTAAAAAATTAATAACTAATTTAAATTAAATAAATTAAAAGATTAAATTATTAAAATTAAATTTTTTAAAAATTGAATAATTAGATAAAATTAAATAATAGTTCAAACATGTTTTATACATTTTTAACTATCTTTTTTAGAAATAAGCTATTTAATTAGCAACATAAAAAAAAAAATTTATTCCTTCCATTTTAGTGTATGAATATCTAAATAGAATTGTAGGAATAAGAACAATTTATTAAATATTTTTACTTTATATAACTGTCTACTTCAAATATTTAATTAATAGAATATATTAATAGAATATACTTAATCTGTTATGCCCCGAGGTTTAATGAAGCAAAAAATAACGCAATAATTTTTTTTTTTTTTTTTTTTTTTTTTTTTTTGAAAGGAACCTCCCGCCGGTCACGTGCACAGACCCGTCACATACGTTAGCGTTCTCGGTGTTGCTAACTGGATCCCCCTAATGTATGCACGGCGTACAAAAACCACAACTGTACTTTAACCACGCCAGTCAAGATGAAGGCTGAAAGAGGAACTATTAAACATTCAACAATCACATTGACCAACGAAAATTTGAAAGGATAAAGCCACGGGTTTGAAAAACGATGTCCACACGACACATGATTTTTACAACATTTTCGCAATCTCTTTTCTGTGTTTTAAAACGGCCGTCCAAAACGCATAACTAAGTGCATAAGTAAAACCGGTCAATCCCAATGTCACCAGTCCATCCCATCATCCACACCATCCACAAAAATATAGAGTCACAAGCACGAAGTCTAACCAACTGAAATAACAACTAAGTAAAAAGGAAGAAGTCACCCGCCCAGAATAAAGATAAATTCTTCTAGTCGCAGCCTCGCTGTCGTCCCGGATCCCACCCCTGACCGAATCTGTCACGGTGTGGGAAGTTAGTGACACAAAGAGTAAGAGGTAAATGTAAGATGTGCAAGATGCTATAAATACTGGAAGTAAAGCAAACCGAAGACCGGAGCATCCACACTCTCCCGCATGGATTAACAGTAACCCCCTGTAATCGAAACAGTGTATGTAAAAGAAAACATCTTGCTCTCACCTTGTTGCTTTTAACCCATCCACGGCACTTGTGCAGCACCATAAGTAACCGTGAGGGGTCCCCACTACGTCACCTTGTGGGGTACACGGGTCAACGTACCACCTTTCCGGAAAAGTACACCAGTACGTTGGCCAAACCGTTAGTGTGCGTGTAAGCAACCATGAGCATAATGACCAAAGTCAATGTGTGATAATAGGGATACTCATGCAAAAAGGGGTTAGTCAATATTCATTGGCACATCTACTTTACTCTTACGTATTACATATGAGACTACAACCAAAATGCAAGAAAAAGGTACCCACCTGAAACGAAGATAAACGACCACGCCCGCGACCCTCCAAATCAAACAACACCATCCGCGGGCCTAATAAAATATCCAAAACACCAATCAACATTTTACCCCCCCTAAACTGGCAAATTTAGTGGTCCCGACGACTGTACCCAAAACCCCTTCTATCCCTAAAACAGAAACCGACGAAAGACTCCGTGCCCAAAAATTCCTCCAGTTACAAAAATCGTACTTCCGACGCGGTCCGACTGTCGACGAGATAATTGACGGAAAACGGGTTCCAATCGTTGCCTTGACGAAGTCCGCGACGAAAAACAATCGAGCGGAGGCTCATCTGATGAAAAGCGAAAACAACTGCGTCGAGCGAACTGCACCGTCAAGCAGACCGCACCGTCAAGCGGACTGCACCGTCAAGCCAAAAACCGTCGACGAAAACGCAAGTAAAACCATCAAGGAAAATCTGTCAAGCCAAGACCGTCGAGCGAAACCGTTGATGAAAATGCCAAGTAAAACCATCAAGGAAAATCTGTCAAGCCAAAACCGTCGAGCAAAACCGTCGATGAAAACGTCAAGTAAATGGTCAAACAAAAACTGTCAAGCCAAAACCGTCGAGAAAAACCATCGACGGTAGCGGCTCGACCCATGCGGACTTAGCGGCGGTGCGGCAGCCCCGCGCGGGCACGGCTGCGGCGCGGCAGTCCTGCGCGGCCCAGCCCCGCGATGGCAAGCGCTAGCAGCGCGCGCGGGCGCAGGCAGTAGCGTGCGCGGCAACCCCGCGCGGGCCCAGCCCGGCGCAGGCACGGGCAACTAGCGCAGCGCGGTAGCCCCGAGCGGGCACGGCAGCCCTGCGTGGGCACGCGCTAGTAGCGCGCGCGGGCGTAAGCAGCAGCGTGCGCTGCAACCCCGCGCGGGCAAGCGCAAGCAGCTCAGCGCGGTAGCCCCGCGCGGGCCCAGCCCTGCGCGGGCACGCGCTAGGGCGTAGACAGCAGCGCGCGCGGGCGAAGGCAGCAGCGTGCGCAGGCGCAAGCAGCGGCGGTGGCTAGAGGATCCAGCGGCGGCGGCGGCGGCTAGGGCATCCAGCAGCGGCGGCCTGGCAGGGCGCGGCGCGGGTGTGCGGCAGCACCACGCGGCGTGGGCCCGGCAGGGCGCGACCCTGTGCGGCATGCCCTAACAGCGCAATGGCGGGGCGTGGGCGGCAGCATTCCCGGCTGCGCACGGGCGGCAGTACGCCTGGCTGCGCGCGGGCGGCAGCCCCTGGCTGCGCACGGGCGGCAGCCTACATGGCTGCGCGCGGGTGGCAACCCGCCTGGCTGCGCGCAGGCGGTAGCCCTTGGCTGCGCACGGGCGGTAGCCCGCATGGCTGCGCGCGGGCGGCAGCGCTTTGCTGCGCGCAGCGCGGCCCCTCGGCGGCGCGCGGCCTGCGGTGGCAGTGCGCGGTGGTGGCCGCGGCGGTTCGGCTAGGGCATCAAGCGGCGGCGACGGCGGCTCGGCTAGGGCATCGAGCGGCGGCGGCGGCTCGGCTGGGGCATCGAGTGGCGACGGTGGCGGCGGCTCGGCTAAGGCATCGAGCGGCGGCGGCGGCTCGGCTAGGGCATCGAGCGGCGATGGAGCCACCGTCGAAGATCCTTAGCGTCCCTGCCGAAAACCCCAAAAACTCGTTACCATAAACAAAACCTACGAACGAAAGCCAACAATCGAACAGAACAAAACCAACGAACCAACGATCAAATCGAACAAAATCACCGAACGAAAACCATCATATGAACCAACAATTAAAACGAACAAAACCAACGAATCCTAACGCCAAAACTAAATTACCGAAAACTGAGAGACGAGACCCACAACACGAATCATGAAAATACTAACAATCAAAAACCGACGAACGGAACCAACCAACGACATTCAAGAACGCAAAGAAACTAAAGTAACGATAACCAAAGGTCAAGATTCACAAAGCGAAGACGAAAAGGGTGCTAACCTAGCTCTGACGGAGAAGACAACGCGATCCCGATCTCCGCGGACGGTGGTGTTTCTGGATCCGCTCCTCAGTATCGGCGACGCTTCCGGTCTCGGTCTTCGGTGCGCGCAACGAGGAAAGAAGAACGATCTTTTCTCAAAATTTGGGTTATACCGTATTTGGGATATTAATATCTTTTTATTAATATTTTATTTATTTATTTATCTTTGTACTTACGAGAATCCCAATATCCGATATTTAAAAACAAAAGAGATTTTTTCACGACTTCCTCGATAAACGTGTCGTTCCTCCGAAACGTCCTGTAACTGCTAGCACAGATCCCGATGCACCAACAACACTTAACGGGTCCCGAGAAATTCCAAACTTATCCACTCGGACCCGCTAGCACTGAAACCCTCATTCCGGAAGATCCGTAAGTCGAATTTTCGATCCGATCACATCGTCATTCTCCGTTTAACGAACTCTACCACGACACGACAACCGCAACATAAAAACCAAGCGAACCAACACCAAGAAAATCCACAAAAAACAAGCTTAAAACCAAAAGATGTCGATAAGGAAAAAGTAAAAAGTCAGCGTCATTACATCACAACCCCCTTAAAAAAAGTTTCGTCCCCGAAATTTAACTACTACCCCCGTCCAGTAAAACGGAAAAACGCTCTCACCAAACTAAAAGTAAAACTCACGTAGCTCCAAACTCCCCACGGTTACATCACCAACCCAGTACATAGAGAAAAGTCGGGTATATATCTACTACACTCACGTTCCAAGAGCCATATCGTGGTCAAAAACCTACCCCCGATGCATTGACACGTGAAACACCTTATATATCCTGTCGGAACCTAGTGGTAACCCTGAACGATATGCTACCGGACTGAACCGCCCCAAAATTTCAGACAAACTGCTGCTCAACCCGCCTTGTAAGATATCCTAAATCGACCCTCCTGTGCAGAACATGAGAACCCAAACCAGAGCTACGCCACCACAACCCCCTTAAAAAAAAGAGCTAACCGGCACCACCCAACGTCAAAAAGCTAAACCCCCAACATAAAGTCGTCACCTACGCACACTTATGCGAAACAAGACACGGCCTCTCTAACCAAGTCAAACCTAAACTCAACTGACCTAGCACCATGACCTACAATCAACCAGAGACTCTATTCCCCCCCCCAAAAACACTCGCGCTCTACGCATCTATTACTTGATTATCTCATTGGTTAGTTGCTAGTGGCATTGTACTCTGTGGATGTTGGACACCGACTGCCGTGGTTAAAGTCGTTTTGCTCTGATAGCATCTTAATCCCAATGAATCATTAAGAACCCAGGCCATGAACACCCAAATTTCAAATTGGAGAACTAAACCAGCAAGATTGCATCCCAATTTAGGGTCGTATCCCACTGGGCGGGCCAATATCATCATCGCCAAACGGGTTGTGAATTGGGCCCAAATTAATAGAATTTATAGAATATCCATAATATTTTTTTTCTAGAATTTTTTAATCAATCATGTGACTAGGAACAAAATTGATCAACAGTGACTATGGAAATTTCAGCAATCTTATTTGGTAAGTACTTTTTTTATCCAGTTTTTGAACTACTTTTTTATTTAGAAAACAAAATTTGCAGCAATATATCAATAAAACACTATAAAAGTTAATTTAATTTAATTTTACTATCATATGATTCAAAATTTATATTTAATTATTATTTATTTAATTACTGTTTAGCTTTATAGTTATTTCACTCAAAACACTAATATTATATATAAAGTGTTAAATTGTTCTACCCACTATCAACTATTTAGATATTCACTCTTGATCAATTTTGTTCCTAGTCACATGATTGATTAAAAAATTCCAGAAAAAAAAATATTATGGAATATAGATAATTTTACTTATGTTTACAAGTCATCCTTTACTTATATTTAGTAAAATCATTGTAAATTATCTGAAATGAGATAAAATCTCAGCCACTTGATATTCTAAATAAGAAATGTGATCCCATTCAATTCTACGAAAACACCATTTTTTCTGAAAACTTAAAAAAGCTTGAAAATTCAAGATTTGAGTGTCACTCTTCGGGTTCTTTTTGAAAAGTATTTTTGATAAAATTTTTTATTTTAAAAATAGAGTTTACGAAAATGTATATAATTTTTTTTTTTCTTGAAACTTTATTCAGTACAGATCCGCCACACGTACAGAATTTTTTTTGTTAATCTTTTCTATATATGCAGGCATAGTAGCATAGATACACAATCACAAACAACCCGAACAATTGGTACAACTACTATCACTACAACAAAATTAGGTTATATGGACACATGTTTGTGACACTTTTATATAAGTGTCCTATCTATATTCCATCTATATCCAAAATTAGATTATATGGACATATTTTTAGGACACATTACAAAAATGTGTCGCTATACACTCTAGCGATGGCACATATAGCAACACTTACAATAAGTGTCGGTATTTTTGTCAGCGACATTTTTTTAAAAATTTTAGAAACACTTAATAGTGTCGCTATAGCCTAATTTTGTTGTAGTGTATAATTCAACATCATAACTAAGAATCCACAAAATCGCTATAATAAAAAAAAATTAATATTAGAAAACTAAATTATATAATAATAATATAACAAAATAAGTAAATTCAGGAATTGTAGTCAAAATTTACGACATGAGCAAGCTAGGCGCTAACTACCATATCCTCACACTGCGTCCCAACCCGTATTATGGGCAACATCGATAAAAATAATGGAGTGAGAAATATATAAATATAATTTTCAGTGGAGACAATTCTAGCCGATGAAAAGTAGCTGCATTCACTGGTCAACAAAGGAGTGCAATAAAAGAATAACAACGATAAACAGAAAATAACAAAAATATAAAAATAATCAACTACAGTAGCAAAAAAATAGAAAATAGAATAGATTTACTCATACATAAATGCACCGATTATAACCAACCACAATAACAAGATAGTAAAAATGACAGAATATTCACAATAAACAATTCGAGAAATACCGCTACTGTAAACAAAAGTAATATATAAATGAAAAGAAACATCATCACATATGAAATATCATGAATTGGGATACAAGAAATATTGTTACTGTAATCCAAATAGCCACCTAAATGTCATGCATAATTCAAATAATAGTACTATACATCAATAGGAAATACATATATGAATAGTCTAAATATACGTAATCACCGTAGCATATCATATTATTTACGTAACAGACCGTAGATGCAGCAATCTAACATTAAAGTTCATTTCCATTAAATTTTCGTACCAAATTTTTTGCGCATGCATGACTTTGAAATTCATATCGTGTAATGAATGGCAGCTATATATTACAAAATATTTTGTTCTAAACGTAATGTGGGGTATTAATTAAAGTCTACAACTCAAGTTTGACTCTACTCCTACAACTTTTCTCCTTCAAATATCTTTGTTCTTTCTCTTAGTCTTATAAAATTTTTTGAACTAAATTTTTTTTAAAAAAGTTGATAAATTTGACAACTTTTAGAAAAGTAAAATCTTTATTCTTTCTATTTGTCTTATAATTTATTCTTTCTATTAATTAGTCTACAACTCAAGTTTGACTCTTCTCCTACAACTTTTCTCCTTCAAATATCTTTGTTCTTTCTATTAGTCTTATAAACTTTTTTGAACTAATTTTTTTTAAAAAAGTTGATAAATTTGACAACTTTTAGAAGAGTAAAATCTTTATTCTTTCTATTTGTCTTATAATTTATTCTTTCTATTAATTAGTCTACAACTCAAGTTTGACTCTTCTCAGGACGAAGCCAGGATTTAATTATGAGGGAGGCCAAAATATATTCAAATAAAAATTTTAGTATATTATAATTTTTTTTAAAAAAATTTATTAATTAAATAATTAATATAAAAATATTATTTTTTTTAATTTAAAAATATTTAATATTTAATTATTTTATTTATATTATTTTATTCAAATAACTAAAAATTTTACTAAATATAATCGTAATTCAATTAGATAATAACTTTAGCTAAAAGATCTATTAAATTTAGTATAATATTTTATTAAGTTAAATAAAATAGCTTACCAGAAATAGTTAGAAATTAAAAAAATATGAAATAAAAAATTTGGAGTTAAAATATGTATTTCAAATAACTTGTAAGTACAAGACTCCTAATATATTTTCGTCTATTTAAAATGTATACAGATAAAAAATAAAGAAAATTATGTTGGCACAAAAATAAATATTAAAAAATTGAGGGGGGGCCATTATTATCTAAAAGAGAGAAAGTGATAAATTAGTATCAAGAACTATTGAGTAATATTAAAATGTTGAGGGGGGCAATGACCACCTTGGGCCCTACTATAGCTTCGTCCCTGACTCTTCTCCTACAACTTTTCTCCTTCAAATATCTTTGTTCTTTCTATTAGTCTTATAAAATTTTTTGAACTAATTTTTTTTTAAAAAGTTGATAAATTTGACAACTTTTAGAAGAGTAAAATCTTTATTCTTTCTATTTGTCTTATAATTTTTTTGAACTAAATTTTTTAAAAAAATTTAATAAATTTTACAACTTTTAGGGTGTGTTTGGTGGGCCGTAAAATGTGTAAAAAAATTATTTTTGATTTGAAAAATTATTTTTTATGTGTTTGTTAATTCAGCCGTAATTTTTTTTTTTTTAAAAAAAACTAATTTTTTGGATTTGAGAAAAATAAAATAATTTTGATTTTTATAAATTTTTGGCAAAAAAATAAGAACTCAAGCTACATAATTATTTATTTATTTATTTATTTTTTACGGAATCAAATAAATGTGAGTAGATGTATTTTCAACCAAAAAACTTTAATAAAAAATAATTATTCTTTCTACAAACCAAATACTATAAAGGCTAATTTTTATAAATATTCATAAATTTTGTATTTTTGTAAAAACGGATTTTTTTTTTTTTATAGAAATCGAATCTTTAAAAAATAGATTAAAAAATTCTTATTATCCTCTCTCTCTCTCTCTCTCTCTCTCTCTCTCTCTCTCTCTCCTCTCTCTCTCTCTCTCTCTCTTTTTCGCTGCCTCGCCTCGCGACCCTGACCCCGCACGATGTCCAAGTTGTCATCGCCCTCGTCGAAGCGTCACCCATGACACAGTGCTCTTTCATTGCACACTCGCGTTTAGGCCTATGAGGAATAAATATCTAATATATATATATATATATATATATATATATATATATATATATATATATATATATATATTTTCCTTGTTTTTGTTTTTATTTTTTTTTTCTTTTGTTTTTCTGCGCGGAACTGTTGCTTCACTCCGTGGACCAATTCAATTTCTATTTAAATAAAACGATAGTAAACTATTTTTTTTTTTAAAAAAAAATTAATATATTTGAAATTTAATTTTTTTCTAGCAAACAATGTGGCAGGCACGATTTTGATGCCTTGAATTTTTTTAAAATTCAGATGAAATTTATATATATATATATATATATATATATATATATATATATATATTATTATTATTGTTATTATTATTATAAAAAAATTATTTTCATCTATTTGATATACAACCAAACAAGACTTTACCATTTTGCCCTTTACATTTTCCTCCTTTAAATAATCACCCATTCAGGCTTTCACAAACACACTTCTTGTCCCCTCATCTTCCTACACGCATCAAAATCTTTCTTGTCTCCAACAATGGCCACCTCCTCCTCCTCCTCTTCCTCTTCGTCTCTTCCACTGGTAAGAGTGATCGAGACGAGCCGCGTATCGCCGCCGCAGGGCTCCGTCCCCGCCACCTCGCTCCCTCTCACCTTCTTCGACGTCATCTGGCTCAACCTCCCCCCGGTCGAGCGCCTCTTCTTCTACCCCTTCCCCCACCCCACCTCCCACTTCCTCTCCCTCTCCCTCCCCTCCCTCAAATCCTCCCTCTCCCTCTCCCTCCGATCCTTCTTCCCCCTCGCTTCCCTCCTCCGCCGCTCCCCCGACGCCGACCGCTTCGAGCTCTTCTTCTCCGACGCCACCTCCCCCGGCGTCCTCTTCACCGTCGCGGAGTGCTCCGACGGTGAAGCCGGCAGCGGCCTCTTCGAATACCTGGCGAAAGGCCACCCGCGCGAAGTCTCCCTCCTTCGGCAATTCGTGCCGAGCCTCGCGTCCGACCGCGCCGACTCCCCGCCGCCGCTGTTCGCGGTGCAGGCGACCGTCTTCCCCTCCCGCGGCATCGTCGTGGGGATTGCGTCACACCATGCAGCCTGCGACGGCAGCAGCATCTTGCGGTTCATGCGCTGCTGGTCCGCCTCCGCCGCAGCCGTGCCATCTCCCGGCACTGCCGACTCCGCCGTCGTCGTCGTCGACCGGTCTTTGATCCCCGACCCTCACGATATTTACTCTAAATTTTACAAAGTGGTTAAACAGATGAGCGGGTTTTCAGGCGACACCGCCGCCGCCGCAGCGATTGCGGGCGACAAAGTCTTCGCGTCGTTCACCCTGCGCAAGCGACACGTCCAGGCGCTGAAAGACGCCGTGTCGGCGAGGGCGGCGTCGGGCTTCCACTGCTCGACAATCGTCGTGACGTTCGCCTTCGTGTTCGCCGGCTACGTGCGCGTGAAAGGGGCGGCGGCCGGCGCGGCGGCGCACATGTGTTTCCCTGCCGACTTCCGGTCCCGGATGCGTCCCCCGATCCCCGAGGAGTACTTCGGGAACTGCGTCGGGCCGTGCTTGGTCGACGCCGACGCCGGGGACCTCGCCGGCGACGACGGGTTCTTCGTCGCGGCGGATGCGATCGGGCTGGCGATCGGAGGGCTCGGGAAGGGCCTGGAGAGCGCGCCCGAGTGGATGCACGAGTTCAAATCGCGCGCCGCCGGGCTCCTGCTCACTGCCGCCGGGTCGCCGAAGTTCGGCGTCTACGGCGTGGATTTCGGGTGGGGGAGGCCGTCGAAGGTCGAGATCGTGTCGGTTGCGAACACCGGCGCGGTGGCAGTGGCCGAGAGCGGCGACGAGGAGGGAGGGGTGGAGATTGGGCTGGGACTTCCCAGAAACGAGATGGATTTATTCCATAATTACTTTTACGATGGTCTCAAACGTTTTGCTGATGATCATGCATAATTATTGTTAAAAATTACTTTGATATGAATCATCTTTTGTTGGAAACTTCATGGAAATTGATTCAAAATTAAATGGAAGCTACATTACGACTCTTAATAATAATAATAAAAAAAAGAGACCAATTTAATTTGATTTATCTAATTATAGTTCTAGAAGCTGTACCACATTAAAAGCACATTGCATGGTGTATTATGCTTTATATATACGTACTGTTTAACTCAATAAATTTCTCTGCTTTGGTACAAATTAAGTGTCGAGAAATTTTCTTCACTTATTATTGTAGTTGGAAGTTTAATAAATGCATAAATGATTATTCCAGCAACTAAAATGACTTATAATTTTTACAACTCTTCATCTAAGAATATCTAAGGTTGTGTTAATCCTTTTTAATGCATTTTCATGTAGTTTTTTCATCTTTTTCATTGCATCATTACAGGAAACACTTTCCTTATATAGCCAGATTTAAATCTGCATATATATAGTTATAATTACAGTACAGTGATAATTCGTGTACTGAATTGTATAAACTTTACACTAATAATTTTTTACGGTCTATATTGCCTCATTTATTTGATCAATTTTTTAAATTTAATTTTTTTAAAAATTAATATTAATTTTTAAAATATGTTTGATTTATAATTAAAATAATTAAAATAAATAGAATTAAATCGTATTAGAATAAAAGTTGGATTATAAAATAGTAATAGGTTGGGTTGTTATTTTCGATTTAGAATAAAATAGTTATAGAACAAATTTCAATTCGAAAGTCTAAAATAAATGAACGGGAGCTTTCCCTCAAACTTAAATCTAATGTCTGATCTAATTTTATTTTTTAAAATAAAATTTCAATCTAGTCTTTCTTTTTTTTAAAAAAAAATTTCAATCTAATTTTATTTGAATAAATTTAAAAAACTAATATTTAATATTATTAATATAAATTTATATATTAATTAGGAGAGAAAAATTATTTTTTTCTTTCTCTTCTTTTTTATTTTTTAAGACATTCTATATTTACTGTATAGCTATATTACTTTTATTTTGATATAATGTATAGTCAAATTATTTTAATATTATATTAATTTTTTAGTTATATTAACTGCTACGTTAAGTGTATAGTTATATCCAATCCAATAATTAATTACGTAAGTATATATATATATAATCTTATTATTTTTATATATATTCATATTATATTTAGTGTGTAGTCATATTACATATTTAATTATATTAAGTGTATAATAATAATAATATTATTATTATATTTATTTATATCTAGTATATAATTATATTATTTATTTTCAGGAATATTAAATTTTATTTTTAAGTATGTAGTTTGATCAGATATTTAATAATATCAATAATATAGTTAAATAATAATAATAATAATAATAATAATAATAATAATAATAATTTAAATTAATAAAATTATTAAATTATTTAGAAAGTGGATTGAAAGAAAAAAAATCTTTTCTAATTAATATATAAATTCACATTAATAATATTAAATTATTTTTTAAATTTATTAAAATGAGTTAAAAAAAATAGATTGAAAAAATATTTTTTTAATAAAATTAGTTTGGGCATTAGCTCTTAAACAAACGAGCAATGCTATCTCTACACCTAATTTCGAGTGTAGATCTTACCTCCTATCCATTCAAAGATGAAGATTTTTTCACTCATCACTTCGAAGTAATAGATGAAATTCTCTCTATTCTAAAATAAATTAGGGTGTAACATATACACCCATTTTAAAATACATACTTAGCATTTTCCCAAGGGAATGTATAAGTATACACCCCTTTTGGGGTGATCATTCTGAGGTGGGGTGTATTCCACATTCTGAGGTGGGGTGTATTTCACATTCTCGGATGGGGTGTATTCCACTCGCCATATCATGTGACGAGTGAAATCCACTCCATCTTAGAATGAAATGGAGTGTAGAATGTACACCTCTAAAAGAGTGTACACCTAGCAAGGTCCTTTTCCCAAACTTATCCCTTTCCTCGGAGTGTGTGTATCTACATCAAAGAAGCATCTGGGGTCAGCTCGGGCCCAAAAAAAAAAAAAAAAAAAAAAAAAAAGTTCTGTGAAGCTTATGATAAAAGCAATGCTATTTTTAGCCCTAAACCCTTCCCCCACCCCACCTCCCACTTCCTCTCCCTCCGATCCTTCTTCCCCCTCGCCTCCTCCCTCCTCCGCCGACCGCTTCGAGCTCTTCTTCTCCGACGCTACCTCACCCGGCGTCCCCTTCACCGTCTGGGAGTGCTCGGACGGTGAAACCGGCAGCGGCCTCTTCGACTACCTCGCGAAAGGCCACCCGCTCGAAGTCTCCCTGCTTCGGCAACTCGTGCCGAGCCTCGCGTCCGACCGCGCCGACTCCCCGCCGCCGCTGTTCGCGGTACAGGCGACCGTCTTCCCTTCCCGCGGCGTCGTCGTGGGGATTGCATCACACCATGCAGCCTGCGACGGCAGCAGCATCTTGCGGTTCATGCGCTGCTGGTCCGCCTCCGCCGCAGCCTCGCCATCTCCCGGCACTGCCGATTCCGTCGTCGTCGTCGTCGTCGTCGTCGTCGACCGGTCTTTGATCCCCGACCCTCACGAACTCTACTCTAATTTTTACAAAGTGGTTGAAGAGACGAGCGAGTTTTCAGGCGGCGGCGGCGGCGCGAGTGCGACCGACAGAGTCTTCGCGTCGTTCACCCTGCGGAAGCGACACGTCCAGGCGCTGAAAGACGCCGTGTCGGCGAGGGCGACGTCGGGCTTCCACTGCTCGACCATCGTCGTGACATTCGCCTTCGTGTTCGTCGGCTACGTGCGCGTGAAAGGGGCGGTGGCCGGCACGGCGGCGCACATGGGTTTCCCGGCCGACTTCCGGTCCCGGGCGCTGCCGCCGATCCCTGCGGAGTACTTCGGGACCTGCGTCGGGCCGTGCTTCTCCGACGTCGACGCCGGGGACCTCGCCGGCGACGACGGGTTCTTCGTCGCGGCGGAGGCGATCGGAGGGTTCGGGAAGGGCCTGGAGAGCGCGCAGGAGTGGATGCACGAGTTCATATCGCGCGCCGCCGGGCTCTTGCTGACGGCTGCCGGGTCGCCGAAATTCGGCGTCTAAGGCGTGGATTTCGGGTGGGGGAGGCCGTCGAAGGTCGAGATCGCGTCGGTGGTGAACACCAGCGCAGTGGCAGTGGCCGAGAGCGGCGACGAGGAGGGAGGGGTGGAGGTTGGGCTGAGACTTCCCAGAAATGAGATGGATTTATTCTATAATTATTTTTACGATGGTGTTTGGATGATCATGCTTTAATTATTAAAAAAAAAGATCAATTTAATTTGATATATCTAATTCTAGTGCTAGAAGTAACTTGCTATAAATGTTTACCATCATAACGTTTTTTTCTGTACCATATTAATAAAAGTACATTGCAAGGTGTGCTATGCCTACGCTTTATTTATATATATATATATATATATATATATATATATATATATATATATATATATATATATATATGAGCAATGCTACATGTACACCCCGAAGGGGTGTACATCATACACCTCCACCATTTTAATGGTGGCGATATTTTTTACGGGTCACATCAAGTGACCTATCATCACACCCCCACCCTTGGATGGGTGGGGTGTATGATGTACACCCCGAAAGGGGTGTACACATAGCATTTTCCTATATATATATATATATATATATATATATATATATATATATATATATATATATATATATATATATATATATATATATATAGTTGGGCTGGAATGCTATTGATAGCACCAACCCAATTTTGCCACCCATTTTGTAGCCATTGGATCGCATTGAGATCTGTATAGGCTCTTTAATGAAAAAAAGAGAAAAGAAAAAGTAAAAAGAAAAAGTAAAAAGTAAAAAAAATTTTTTTTTAATTAAAGGACTTGCACGAATCTCAATGCGATCCAATGGCTACAAAATGGATGGCAAAGTTGGGTTGGTGCTATCAATAGCATTCCAGCCCAACTCTATATGAGTTGGGCTGGAATGCTATTGATAGCACCAACCCAATTTTGCCACCCATTTTGTAGCCATTGGATCGCATTGAGATCTGTGTAGGCTCTTTAATGAAAAAAAGAGAAAAGAAAAAGTAAAAAGAAAAAGTAAAAAGTAAAAAAGTTTTTTTTTTAATTAAAGGACTTGCACGAATCTCAATGCGATCCAATGGCTACAAAATGGATGGCAAAGTTGGGTTGGTGCTATCAATAGCATTCCAGCCCAAATTAAGTCTATAAATATATATACTGTTTAAGTCTATAAATTTCTCTGCCTTGGCACAAATTAAGTGTCAGAGAAATTTTCTCCACTTTCTATTGTAGTTGAAAATTTAATACAAAAATGCTTAGTCAGCAATTAAAATGAGTTATAATTTTTACAACTCTTCATCTAAGAATATCTCCTAAGGTTTAACTTTCTTTGCATCATTACACGCTACTTCCAAAATAGATTAATAGTTGAGGTTGCAAGTTAAATTCATCTAAATGTCAATTATACTGTTTAGTTATAAAGTCAGATTTGAATTTGTATGTACATAGTTACAATTATAGGACAGTTATAATTTAGAGATAATTGCCTGTGTACCCCTGAAATATGAAAAAATATCTGATTTACCCCTCTTATTTTTTTCTTTCCAATATATCCTTCATACGTTCCACCGTTATTAAAAATACCCCTACCGTTTCCTCTTGTTAAGTTAACTAGGGTTAAACTAGAGTTAAATACTAATCGGAGTTGAAAACTATCAGATATACCTATTTTGCCCGGGTTTAGGGTTTAGGGTTTAGGGTTTAGAATTTTTTAGGGTTTTAGGGTTTAGGGTTTAGGGTTTTAGGATTTAGGGTTTAGGGTTTTTTAGGGTTCTAGGGTTTAGGGTTTAGGGTTTTAGGATTTAGGGTTTAGGGTTTTAGGGTTTAGGGTTTAGGGTTTTAGGGTTTAGGGTTTAGGGTTTTAGGGTTTAGGGTATATTTGAAAGGGCAAAATAGTAATTACACACAGATAACGGCAGTTCCAAACGGTACACTAACAGAGTTTAACTTCAGGGGTATTTTGGAAAGAAGTTGGAACGTAAGAAGGGTAGTTTTAATATTAGCCTTCTAAGAGGGGTAAATCTGAAAACAGAGAAATTTTTAAGGGTATGTAGGAAATTGCCCCTATAATTTATGTAATAAATAGTATTTAAAGATAGGTATAAATTTTACGCTAATAATTTTTTATGGTCTATAATTCTATATTGACTTATTTATTTATCTTATTATTTTTTAAATTTATATTATTTTTTAAAAAGTTGTATAAATTTTCAGGACATGTTTGATTCATAATTAATAAAAAAATAAATCACGAATGATGAATTATTTAAAATTATTTAACTTATTAATAAAATAAAAATTAGAATTAATATATATAACTATAATAAAATTAGATTATAAAAATATATTATTGTGATACTTTTGTACAACCATTCTATCTATATTCCATCTATATCTAAATAGGTTAGAGGGATATATTTTTAGAATATATTATAATAATATATCGCTATATACTCTAGCGACTGCATATATAGCGACACTATTTTACCAGCGATATTTTTTAAAAAAATTTTAAAAATATTTAGAAATATCGTTATAGTATAATTTTACTGGAGTAATAATTTGAACAACTACAACTTTAAAAGAGAGACTTTGGTTAGACGAGAGAAAAATAATTAATGAAGGTACAAGCAGAAATAGGTATTTATGCAAAAAAAAAAAAATTAAATAATTTATTATAAAATAAGCTAATCAAAATTTAAAATAAAATAAAATTATAAATAGATCGGGTGAATTACATGTTTCAGAATAAAATAGTAATGGAACAAATTTTATTTGGATTAGATGAATTACATGTTTTAGAATAAAATAGTAATGGAACAAATTTTATTTGGATTAGATGAGAAATACTATTTATACATTCTAAAAAGAGTGTATAAGACAAATTTTATTTATTTAAGAATAAAATGTTTTTTACTAATTATTTATAAATAACTAATTAAACTTATCTAAGTGTAAAATATATATTTTTGAAAGATAAAAAAAAAGTATCTTTCTGATTAAAAAATCTAAAATAAATGAGCCGTACGGAGCTTTCCTTCGAACTCTTCGCTTTCCTCGGGAGTGTGTGTATTTAACATCAAATAAGTTTCCAGGGGAAGCTCGGGCCCTAAGAAATGAGTAGTTATGTGAAGCTTATGATGAGAGGAGTGCTATTCATATATCTTTAAATATATATATATATATATATACATATATATATATATATATATATATATATATATAGTCTGGCTAGAATATTATCGATAGCACCAAATAATTGGTACTATCAAGTTTTTAATTCTTGAATTAAAATATGTGCGATCAAAATTATAGCGGGACCTAAAATTTTTACTATTCAACCAACCACCCACTAAACCCTAGGGGACCACTATTATCCTAACCCCATATTTTTTAATCCAATGACTAACTTGGTGCTATTCATAATATTCTAGCCTAATTATATATATATATATATATATATATATTTTAAAATAAAATAAATTTATTTATTTATATTGATGTGATTTATAAAATATATTTTATATTAATTATTTTTTTAGAAAAAGATAGTATGTGATTCACTTTATTTATTTTTTAAAAAACATAAATTTAAATGAAAATGTGAAACAACTAGATATAAAAAATATAAAAATATGAAAATTTAAAATTTAGATATCAAATTTCAAATATCAAAATTTTAAAATTTAAGATAAAATTAAAAACTAAAAATTTTAAAATTTAAAATATTAACATTTAAAATTTAAAATTATAAGTTTTAATTTTCAAATTATAAATTTCAAAATTTAAAATTTTAAATCTTACTTTCGAATTTAAAATTTAAATTTCATATTTTATATTTTAAAATTTAAATTTAAAATTTTATATTTATCTAAGGCCCAATTTAAGCAAAATGATGAAAGATGAAGAAAAATTTACTTCACAGGCATATAAATGAGAAAAGGCTAAAATCTTCAACAGCTGATAACAGGAGAGTTCTTAAATATAAATACAAAATCCCTCAAAAGAAAAAATAAAAAAAATAAAAAAAAAATATCGAACAATATGACAATAAAATACGCAAATAACTTTTTATACAGGATGTGTTCAGGTATAATACAAGAGATCGTACGAACACACCTTATGATGATGCACAAGTGAAAGGTCACGCCGAGGGTCTTTGGTAGATGTATTTCGTCCGAGGATCGACGATGAGCCCCTTTCCTCCGTTCACTTCGAGATCGTGCCTGCACGATACAATTTCCGATAAGAGACCCAGCTTACTATTTCAGTAATGGTGGAAAAAAGATGATAGAAGTTTCTCGGGCACTGAGATTACTCACTGGAAAACAAAGTCGGGAATGGTTAATTGCTCGCGAGGTACGTATCTGAAAAGTTGAACGAGTCGGTCGACGTATACTACTTTTTTCCACACCTAAATGAACGTAAAACAAAATTAAAGGATTAGCATATCATTATGCATGTTGAGTTATATTCACTGCGCGGTTTTTACCTCCCCGTCAACAAATAGCTGCAGGGCAAAGATAGCTGCCCTTAATCCCAATGTTGGATGCAGAACATATATTGCCTGCAAAGATTTACTAAACTCATCACATGATAGTTTCTGAAAAGCAAATACATACATGTTTAGCTTTCAATTAAATGTACGTAGAGTCCTTCGACTTGCCAATCATGTTGCTATATATATATATTTTTGACTTAAATAGATTACAGTATCATCATCCCTGGGTTTATGTTCTGGCTAGAATCCCCAAATGTCAGTTCCAGGTTGTGTACAGCATGTCGCTGTTATCACGTTAAACAAAGTTACACCCCCTCGCTCAAAACTGAATCGACCGTTAAATGACGAGTAAAATTGTTATTTTGCTGGTTAGTTGTTCATTCTGTAAGCTAGTCCTAATAGGACAAAGAGACAACCCAATTATGACATTATGCAAATCAGGTAAGTGCATGTACTAATCAGCTCAGCGAAAAAAGGAGGTAGAAAATCACTAGAAGTAAGAAGTTTAGGAACTAACAAAAAAATTTCTGCTACTTTAATAAGATACTTACATGTAGGTTGCGCTGGTGTTTACGACCAAGAATCTGTTGCAACCGCTTCATAAATCCAAGATCTGGTTGCCTATATTCAGTACATAGAACCATAAAAATGAGACAAATTACAAATAAATCTATCAAACACAACTTAAGTGCCTTTTCTTTTGATCACACTGACATTTGTAAAGATGCTGCAGAGTGAAAATAGACAAGAGTGTAAGGTTTCTGAATCAACGGTTCAAACTCCTGCAAAAAAAAAAAAAAAAAAAAAAAAAAGGAAAAAAAGATCAACTGAGGTAGATTATTTCTGGTTAAATCTATAAAGTGTGGCGGCTGAGCTGATTAGATGACAAAATGTCAGAAAAAACACAAGATGCAGCTTCCGCAATAATGGCACTAAATAAATAAACATGAAAAAGACGATGCACCATCATGGCAATTGTGTTCATTTTACATACTGAATTTGATCATTTATGTTAATATAACACAAAGTATCTTGATAAAAATTTGAAAAAGCACAAGTGAAACCAAAGAAGAGGCTAGAAGTAGGCGGATTAAGAGAACAGCGTACTCTAAGTTTAAAGACAAACATAGTACCTTCACTACACTGAGGACAAAGCGTTCTAGATCAAGACATCGAAGAAGAAAGTGAGCTCCTACAATAACCATCACAGGACGCCCCTCGCTATCCACGCCACCGCGATAGCTGATTTTCATATAGAAAACTTGATTAACAATCTGATAATAGCCTATTAAAACAAGTTATACTCCACACAGCTACAGATATCATCAGAAGAAAAAGCAATTTGTTAACTTAAGAAAACAGGGGAAAAGCACTTCTTTTATAATCACTTTCAAGTACTCAGAAAATATCCTAATCAGAAGTTTCTGATATGCTATGAAATTAAAAATAAATCATAGTATATGCAATTCAAAAAAACTATCACAATACATACACAATTTTCATTTCAGCAATCTCGGAGAGGTTAACAGAATTTGCTTTAGCGAGATATCTAGAATGAAGCGAGTATTCCTCGGCAGCAGATAACGGAGGGCCACCAAGATCACCAAATCCCAGCAGCTTGCCACAATTAAATCCACTCCGAGCTTGGGCGGCTTTCTCCCACTGCTCCATCCGACGCTGATCAGGATCTTTAATCAATGACATAAAAGCAGGATCCAAATACGAATCTAGCTTGAAAGAATTCCTGTAGAGGTAGATTGACCAGTAGTCACTTAAAAAAAAAAAAAAAAATCCAGGGTACATGCACGTGTAGGTTTCAACAAAGAGTAAAAGAAACATCATATAAGTTGCATCATGATTTGGACAAATGAAAGAGGGCAAAGGTGAATATTAAAGAAAATCAGGATAAAAGCTGGATGACATTAGCATTCTCACCGCCTCAATGTCAACCCAAGATCCGCAACAGGAGAATCTACTGGGGTCGTGGATGGTATTGGAACATTTGTTGAAACAGCGGGCAATGGTTTTATTCTAATTTTCCGTTCATCGATTATTGTCTCGCCATTCTCATCCCCTACATCAGCTGGAAGCTTAGACACAGCAATTTCTTCTTCGTGCTTATCCCGGGGAAAGTAAAGTGGAAGCAATCTGTGTAAGCGCAGTTGTCAGGAAAAAAAAAGAGTAAAACAAAGCAAATATACTAGTGCCTATCTCAGATGAACTTTTAGAGCCATGAATTTAAAATAATTGCATACAAGCCACAATTATAAATTTAACTCCAAATCGGTAGACTCGATCTCGGTGTAATTTAATGTTATGTACCTTTTATATATCTCTGTGTCAGATGATGTAGTAGTACAAAAGACGACAGCAGAGATTTTGTCTTTCTGCTTCTCCAAAAGTCGTCGCACAGTCCCTAATTAACCCTCCATATAAAGCCAAATTAGAAGAATAAAACTAGACAATATAGTTCATACTGTATAAGATATGCAGGTAGGAAGAGAGTTCCAGTATTGAAAAGATAATATCGATTAAAAACAGCAAAAAATTGCTCCTATATTACATAAAATAGGTTTCTGTACTCACTTATTGCCACATGAGCAGCTGGTTCACGAGGGTAATTTTTACCTTCCGTGTATATACAGCCAGTCGCAATGCTACATAATGATTGATGGCATATGGTTACTTTCAACAGTTCTAAAAGGAAAGCTACTTGATGCTTTTATGTAAAATAAAAATATTAACCACACCTTTGGAGTCCGTTTTCAATAAGTAGTTCCAAGCAAGATCGATAGCAATGACTGAGGGCATTTTCTGCAGCAGTATGATATTTGACTGCATATTTGGGACCCACTGTATGAATAACCTTTCTGCAAGACAATATTGTTCCGGCTCACAATGCATTTACTAATCGGGTATGTACAAGTCGAACATGTGCAGCAAAAATTAGACAAACAAACAACTAAATAGTAGATCTATATCATAATTAAAAGGAATATTTAAGAAATAAAACTTCAGCTCACCTCATATATAATTATAACCCAATATACAAATATGAAAGAATCAATAATAGTCATTCCAGTTAAACTCCACAAACCAATCATGAATGTAACAATCATCTACAAATTACACTACTGATGCCGATTTTTGGGAAATTATGGGGATGACATTTGTCCTTACTAATGTATACATACCATAGGTTTAGTTTTGGAACATAAACCAGGCAGGTCTGGGTGCAATTTCCTTGAAAAAGTTCCACTTCGTTCCAAAGCTATAGACAGGGGAATTGACTTAAAATGCAATTTCCTTGTATTCTCTAACATATAAATCAATCGATTCCGAATATCACTGCAAACCAAGCGTACAGAGGACAACAAAATTCCTTCTAATTAATGTCAAAAACAAATCTACCTTGCAGGGAGATCATAGGCATTTGTCATTTTTGCCATTCCGGTCCTACAGCCACCCTGCACAAAATTCATCAAAACCATTCCCTTTTGTTGACAAACTTGGCAACCGAAACCAACCTAAATCAATTTAATCGAGAACAAAATCTTACATTTCCGACATAAATTCCAAAACTTACCAATGTCGCGCATTCCTCTGGAAGTCCAGACCCAGCAGCAGCATGTAAGCCAGGGCTACTATGTGCTTCGTCCAAGCTCTATAAATCCAACCGATTCAATCAACAAACGAAGCAAAAGACCATAAATTCTACGAATCGCACAAGGATATTGGCCAAAAAAGCTAAAAACATATATAATTGAGGTGAACTATGGCCCAATTTTGCACAATTACCCAACATTCAAAAGTTTTGGTTTACCCCGATTACTTTATCAGGAATGTAATCTTCGTAAATCACATAACATATTCTAAATAAGTCCACTAAAGCAAATTACACACCCAAATTCTATACTGCAGAATCATCAAATTGATCATATCAAACAAATTGAAGGATTAAATACCAGAATTAAAACATTTAACGTAAGCCTATCCGAAAGAATCAACACAAGGAAGGATCTTCTAAGACTCGCCTCGTTGGTGGAATTCACAACAGCGTCGACCTCGAGGTTCCAAGGGTTGCCCCGCCAC
Source organism: Tillandsia leiboldiana (assembly GCA_029204045.2). Taxonomy (NCBI): domain Eukaryota; kingdom Viridiplantae; phylum Streptophyta; class Magnoliopsida; order Poales; family Bromeliaceae; genus Tillandsia; species Tillandsia leiboldiana. Next base: position 49,177,149 of record CM055067.1, on the reverse strand, counting down.
AGGTAGATCTTCGAATTGATCTCGTGATCCACCGGGAACCTCGACTCCACTCCTCCTCCGCCGCCGGAATCCTCCTCCCCGGCGCCGGGGGACGCCGTGAGCGGATCCGAGAAGCTCGAGAAGAGCGCCGCGGAGGGATCTCCGCCGCCTCCGCCGCCCCCGCCGCCGTGCTGGTCGGCGTCACTCCACCGCGGGACCTGGTCGAGGGTGACCACCGCGTCGCCGCCGCCGCCGCCGCCGACGTCCGTCGCCATCGCCGGTCCCGAGGCCACGCTCCGGTACATCGGGCACGGGTCTCCACCACAAGCCGCGCCGCGCCGCGCCGCGGCGCTCTCGCTAGGGTTGAGGAGGAGGCGGAGGAGGAGGAGGGAATTGGGGACGGAGATGATTGAGGTGAATGGTGGAAAAGAGAAGAGTCGGGATCGAATGATAACTGAACCGATTTTTATGCATAATTATTAACAGGTAATTAACTAATTATTATTATTATTATTAATTATTTGATATTACTAATTACAGCTCATTTGTAGCTTAGTATGATACGCCTCGTATATCCGTACAAATAGTACACCACATCAACTGTTTGATCATTAATAAAAAAAATTTAATAGGTAATTTTCTATTTTTCCAGGGGTGGGGGGAATATTGAAACTTATACTCAAATAAAATTATAATTTAATTAAAAAGATGTTATTTATAATATTTAAAGAATATATACAAATAAAATGTTACAAGTTTTTGAAAAATTATAGTGAAGGAATTATATAAAATTATTCCTTGCATTAAAAGTTACGTAATTTTATTTTATATTTACTTTTAACTGAGATAAATTTAAAATTTGAGAAAATTATTGAATACGAATGTGAAATTTTGTAAATTTTTTTGCCAATAGTATTAGTTTACTCATTTAAGTAAAATTTGACTTTGTTAGCTTATTTTAGTAAGATTGTTAAACTACATTTACTAAATATTTTATAATTTTCAGTTTATATATAATATAATAATAATAATGTGCTATTTTTAAAAGTGCAAGGGGGTTTTTATTTTATTTTTTTTTCGTTGAGGATTTTTAAAATGGGTGTACCAGATATTGGGATGAACCCGGTCCACACAAAATTTCCTCTCTCACCGTAGATTGTTTGTTTGTACACGTAATTCATACACGAGAAATAAAAGGTATATGATGAGGACTTTATTTATTTAAAGGGGGCTATTTTTTATATTTATATAATTAGTAAAATTTATTTTATTTTATAATGAACGGAATATAAAACATTTATTTTATTTAATATGTATAAATAGTATTTAACAAAAGATCTAATAATGCTATTTTCACATTCGTTCGATTTTAAATGTATAATATATACTAGTGTAGTTAACCGTGCGATGCGACGGGTAAATATTATTAAAAAAATATTTTTATATTTTTTATTATTATAATATAAATACAGAAGTAAAAGATTATATAAAATAATTTAAAATACTGTTTTAAAACATCTTTTTCAATATATATAAAAAAATTATTTTCAATCATAACATAAGAACCTATATCACCAATCAGAGTAAAAGATTAATCTATTCGGGATTAAAATTTAAGGCATATGTGGGAATGTAATAAAATTTAGAAAGAGAGGGAGAGAGAGAGAGCTCACGTTCTATGAGTTACGGCAGTGTAGAGTTTCGATGAGATTGAGAGTAAAAAATTTTAACCTTGGAGGAGGAGAAGGATGATGAGGGCAAGAAGGCTTGGAGGTTCTTCACGGCGGGAAGGAAGAAGTAAGAATCGAGGGTGGAGGGGTCGAGGAAGAGAGCTTTGTTGCCGACGGAGATGGCGAAGAGGGAGGTGGTGGCGTAGAGAGAGAGAGAGAGAAAGAGAGGAGAAGAACTCAAAAATAGGGAGAGTGAGAGAGGAGAGAATGATGTTGGTCATAGTATAAGAGTTTTTGTGGTTGGGTGTGAATCGTGTAGAATTTGATTTTAGGTGTATAAGTGATTCATTAGGTTTGGAGTTCATAATTAATTCATTGGGGGGGGTGGGAATGAAAAGAGTCCACAATTAATTCATTGGGAGTTTGGGAATAAAAAGAGTCTACAATTAATTTATTATGAGTTTGGAATAAGAAAAGTTAGAAAATTCTCAATTGTATAGATGAAGGAAATGGTTACACGTGGCTAAAAAATAAGAGAAATCATATATAGGTATAGATTTTACTTATTTAGAAGTGAGAATTTATATTCAATTTAGAATGTATAAAAAATATTTTTCTTAACAAAAAAAAATTATATTCACATTTTGCCCCTTTTTCTTTAGTAGTATTTATATTATATTTTTGGCCTTTTTTTTGATGAGCTGAAAACATAGCCTAAGCCTATTTAGTTTAGATGGATGTGGTATAAAATGAAAATTGAAATGAACAGGCAAACAAAAAAAAAAAAAAACTCTGTGGGCACTTTATCCGAATAACTTATTGGGTCTAAACTATGAGTCTAAAATATTTAAGTATAATTTATATTACTAGAATACATGATGTTTTATATTCTCAATCATAGTCTTTTTTCCATCCAATAAAATTATTAGACGATATGAAATTTCGTGCACTAGGTGATTTGCGATTCTGTACTGTATTGTAGCTAGCACTTTCGCGTATTGTAGTGTAGCACTTCATGTATTAGGTAGTGTGCGATTTCGTACCATAGTGTAGCACTTTATTCTGTATAGGATTTAACTTTTATATTTTCAACTAATATTTAAGTATAATACCAATTGTAACGATCGGGAATCATTGGCCAAAAATATTTTAGCCTAATTTTTTTTATTACTAGAATGCGTAAGCTCTTACATTTTCAATCAGAAATAATTTTTTTTTTTTATTCGATGTGGAACTATTGAGACGTCATAGTAAATTAATCAAGGGTGAAAAAATATAAAAAAAAACTTTTATATATTAATAAAATAGAGCAATGCTACTCATACATCCCAAAAAGAGTGTACGATGCGCACCCCATCCATCCAAGGATGGGGTGCTCTTCACTGGTCACTTCGCAGTGACCAGCAAAATTTGTTCTATTCTTGAATTGATGGATTGTAAGATATACATCCTTTTTGGGGTACAAAAAGTATTTTTCAATAAAATATAAGGATGCCTTAAAATTGAAGTAGCATTCCATCATAAGCTCCACTTTGAAAGATGAAAAACCAAAATGAGTCATTCATTCATAGCAAATAGCAAAATCATACATTACACACAGGCCACAAATTTCTCATCTCTCATCAAAAACATGATCAACAACAAACACAGTCCAAATTAATCACACAAAATTTCCACTCACATGGGTAAAAGATATTGGAATTCATTATCAAATGGAATTACACCAACAATTTCATTTATGTTAAGATGGGTTTGGCTCCTCAAGCACTCAACCATGGATTTCCTCAAAGGCCAAGATGTAGGAAGTTGGTTTATTATCCAACCCATCAATGAGTCCAAGTCATTAGCAAACTCACTCACATTGGAATGTATGAGACTTGGGATCATTAATTTCCCTGTGGAAGTTACCACTAATGAAGCTTGTAAATACTCCAACTTTGATTTTTCTAACTCCCTTGTAACACCATCACCTGTATATATCCTCACCTACATGTAAAATTTCAAGTTAAATTATTACTAAGAGGTGATGTCATGATCAAATTGTGGTACTATATGTGATGTGCAATGTGATATTTCAACTTTGATTTTTCTTTTTGTTGCTCAATTAATCTCCTAATAAAGGGGGTTGAAATGGTAGTATATAGATTAAGCTTCAATTTTAGGTTATTCTATACTTAGATGATAGTTTAGCTGGAGAACTCAGAAGAATTTGGAGAGCCACACAATTTTTATCAAAGACCTTTTAGGTTCCAGTTCAATCTAAAAATGACCCGAAATCTACGGTAATTAAATTCGTTTTAAGTGGATCAATAAAAAAAAAAAAAGACCCACTAATAATCGTGCTAATACAACATATTGGCTTAAAGGGATGAGCATTCTGTCTTGTGGCGGGAGGTTAGGTCGGGCTGTGCCACATTCGAAATGACGGGAGGTTGAGTTGGGATGAGTCATGTTCGAAGTGGCAATGGCGTGAGGCTACTTAGACTGAGTCACAATCAAGATCCGTGGCCGCTGTGTCTGCACGCTTTAAGTGTATTGGTCGTGTATTTCTAACCGCTCCAATTTTTTAGATTAATAGTTAGCATCAACGATCCGACGCAACAGATCGCTAACCCGAATGCGACACAAATCCTCGAAGATTAAACCCACATCTGTTAACTTCGTTCTAGTTTAAGCTGTGTTCACAAGTCGTGTGTCGGTAACCGCCGGTTCTGGTTCAAACTGAATGGTTGTAGCAATAATTGTGTAGAAAAATTTAACCCTTTTTAGTAACAACATATTAATGTGACAACAACAACATTAAGTACACTTACAGCTGGAGATGATCCACTTCCACTGCATAAGGCAAATGCAATATTAGGTTCTTGATGTTCCAATCCGTAAATTTTTCGCACTGTTTCTTCTTGATTTTCCTTGTCACCTTTCCAAAATGCCTGGTGCAAAAGTAATATTGCAAGGTTATTATAATGATCAAAAGCTATTGTTAGCTTCCTCAAAGCCTTAGTTTATAAAACTCACTTCTTTTAGTTTTAATGGTTGTCTTAGTATGAAGCGCTCGATCGCCGCAGCGTTCAGTTTATTGCCTCCTATGTTGAGAACCGCCTGGGCGAATGAAAACTTGTTTGATATTTATCGTAGAACAATTCGAGATTCAATGGAGCCAGTGAGGAATCTTAGTTACCTTATTTCGCAATTCGGGTCTTTTTTCCGAATTTGCGGGAAAACCATGCTGTAGAAAGCCCTATAGAAGAGCACATACATTAGTAACATTCACCGAATGGACGAAAAATGTGATTTTAAATTCAAGCAAGGATCAATTGTAATTGCTACAATGTGCTTTACATGCATGATGCAGATGTTGTACATGTTGACCCAAAATGCCAACTTTTGTGGGTGTGTCGAAAATCTTAAATCCACTTGATGTAGAGAATTCAACATGTCCCTGCAATAAGATAAAATTGGAGTAGTATCCATAATTTGTGGATGTATATTTGTGGACAATGATTGATTGATAAGAAACATAAATTATACCTTAACTTATTTAGTAGGGGAAGAGAAGTAGAAATGCACTTCAGGTCGAACGAATTTGAAGTGAATCTAACAAGATTTTTGTAAGGACCGATATCTCGAAGAAGAGAGTCTTCAATTTGGAAAATTCCGTAAGGATCTTGTTGGCCTTTCTCCTTTTGAATTGAAATGCTCGCGGTTAGATTCACACTGCTGTCCATTCTGAAGCTTCCAGATTTCAGAAAAGATGTTGTAGATCTTGTCAAATTGCTCGATTTCTCTAGCTCCGCTACTCGCGACGTTCTTATTAATCTTAAGAAGATGCAAAATAGGCACTTGATGATTTTCTCGGATAACTTGTTTGGTTGGATCTTTTGGTAGTCCTTTTCCCTTGAGCTTGCAATGCTGGAAGGCTCCTGAAAGATCTTTAGCAGCTTTTCTGCGTCAGATTCCGATGGCTACAAAAAATGTGCAGAAGAAGAAATGAGAATTGAAGTTAAAAAAAAAAAGAGAGGCGTAACGTCAGTACATTATTAAAATATGGAGAGAATTTCGAGAATAAATTTGCAATTGAAACTTCGACTTAATATGATCTAATGCAGCAACAGATCCTTTTAACAGCTTCGCAAATTGCAACAACATTGCTATTTTGACTGAATAAATTAAGTGTACTAAAAATGGATGCTCGCTTACTTTATTTGTCGGTTGTTTCGGAGGCATTTTCGGTGAAGATGTCTTCGCTAGCACTCCGCTTTTCCTCTGAATCCTCTCTTTAGGTTCAACTATAGCCGATCTCTCCTTCTTATCATGCACCTTAACTAAGCTTCTACTACCTCTTTCATCACTTAATTGATGATGTAAATACTCTCCTTTCATGGCTTGGCTTATGAAGAACATAGACTTTGTTTCCTGCACCATCTTACCCTGCATTTCTCGGAAACTATGATCTTGAGTTAAATTCATGGATGAGCTGTTCAGATGCTTGAAGTCATTTAGCATCATAGTCGCTTGCAATCGAGTTTCGCGGATGTTGCACAGGCCTTCTTGAGTAATTCTTATTTCATTTTCGAGCAGCGCTATCTCTTCTTCCACCACCATGAGTTCTGCTAGTGTTTTTTTCGCCTGCACAGTGAAAAATATACAAGAATTGGCTTTTACTCAAATGTTTAGAATAGAGCATATATATATATATATATATATATATATAAACCTTCATGTTGAGAAACTCAATTGTCATTCAGACCTTATTAAGTAGCTGTTGGGAAAATAATCGCACTAACTTTGATTGTGATTAAATTATCTAACTATTTTTTGTATAAAATTTGAATAACAGAACTTACCTTTAATCGCTATGAAATTCCAGAAATTGTAGATAAAAATAAACTGAAATAAAATTGATCCGGAAGCGTGCGAGGCACTGCCCTAAGACGTATTTCCGTCCTTCGTGCGGATTAATCGGAGATACCACCCCAAGGTACGACCGGAACTCCCCTTCCTACGAGTACGACCGCGGAAGAGGTTGACGAAGTTTCTTTCAACACCCGATAAATAAAATTAACCAAATAAAATGTAAAAGAAAACTTAAAAGAATTCTTTTTCCCTTTTGTTTTATTTTTCACTAAACATAAAGCTTCTCTCCTATTCATCTACATCCTACTATACCACAATATATATATAGGTCTGTAGAGAGTGCCGTTGGGATATGCAACGGCTCCAATTTAATTAATTAAGGAGAGAGACTATATATAAAGAAACGTATCAAAATAAATGAATAATTAAATAAAAAAAATAAATGATAATAAATGAGAATAAATTTTAATAAATAAATTGAAATTGATAATAAAATAATTATTGAGAATTTTGGAATTTTAAATTTTATTCCAACAGTAGCTACCTACTATCCAAAATTGTTTTCCTTATATGTATTGGGTGTGCCATTAAGGTATCGTTTGGTAACGGAATAACTAGAAGTAGCTATTCTGGGGATAGGTATAAAGTACGGAATAAGAGCGAAAAAGAGTTTGGTTCGGTTTCAGGGATAAGAGATTTTGTGTTTGGTATGAGAATGAGGAATAAGAAGAATAAAGAGGTTGTGACGATGAGAGTGTATTGGGAAGGAAAAGAGAGAGAGGAGAGAGAGGGATTTGTGATGATGAGAGTGTATTGGGAAGGAAAAGAGAGAAAAGGAGAGAGAGGGATTTGTGATGATGAGAGTGTATTGGGAAGGAAAAAAGAGAAAGGAGAGAGAGGAATTTGTGATGATGAGAGTGTATTGGAAAGAGAGAAAGGAGGGGAGGAGGGATAGTTTAATAAAAAAAAAAATTATAAAATAATAGATAAGAACTGTTGTTCCAGCTTATTCTGCTTGTACTAGAACTACTATACCGAATAATTCTTGGTGCGTTTGGTAGAATAAGGAGGATAAACCTCTTATTCCCGGTTCTAGTCCCGAAACAAACGGTGCCTAAGGGATTATGCAATGTTACTACTCGAAACCACAATGTTTCTAGTGATGTTAATACGAAGGTGAATGTCTTTACCAACTGTATTATCAGAACAAGTCGTAGAAAGAAACTACCTCTTGCGGAACAAAGTCAGGGATTTGAACTGTGAACCGCATAGAAAGAGGAAGCAATGCTCGCTGCAGAATATCGTGCACCTTCTTCTCGTCTTCGAGTATTTTCTGAAGCTGAGCAACCTGCAAACGGAAACTCTTTTCTCATGTTATTCGGTTTCAGAACAATCAATTAGTACTTCATTAATCAATCAGTAATTATGTTGTTTCTTATCGCAACTTTACAGATTAATCAAACACTTCTGTTTTGCATAGAATTGTAGCTCTTTTGCAGCTTCTAAAGTGAAGTGCTTTTTCCAAACAGAGAAATGTTAATTTGGTGTAATTACTTTGTCAAATTAATAACTTTTCCCTGAAGCAGAAATAATTGCTTTTGGTTACTTTTGCAACTTTTACTTTGAAGGTAAGGCTTCAGTTAGTTTATCAGCTTTAATGTTTAATGGAAGATAGATAGATGATGTTAATTGCTTGACCAACTTGACTAGAAATGATAGGGTTCCTTTTCATATACATGCCTTTAGAAAAAGTCTACAGACACTGCAATAAAATTATATTATAGCGACACTTTTAGATATTTCTAAAATTTTAAAAAAATATTGCTGATAAAAATACCGACACTTATCATTAGTATTGCTATATGTGACGTCGCGAAGGTATATAGCAATAAATTATTATAATGTGTCATAAAAATGTGTTCCTATAACTTAATTTTGATATCGATGGGATATAGATTGTACACCTGTACAAAAGTGTCATAAAAATTTAAGGCATCTCGTAACAATTTGTGTTTCAAAAACTTCAGAAACAGAACTTCTACTTTCTGTTTACTACATACTCTACTAGTTAATTAATGATGATATTGACGTAAAAACATATTCCCGCCCGTTAGATGTGATTCCGAAATTAGAAATCGTTCTAATATTATGTTTTTGGTTCGTCAACGGCTTCGCGGTGCGACGACAAAATTTGGTAAAATTTTGGGATGCGAAAGTTTCGCCCCCGCGGTATGGATCTGCCAAAAAAAATTAATATTATTCTTTTTCTTTTTATTCTAAAAAGATCGAGCGATGTAATATGATCTTTTGTAATCCTTTTCAGAACTCTTCTTTTTCGTCCGTAATTTTTTTTCTATAAAGAGTTGTTTGAATTTGTGACAGCGCCAGAGCTCTAGCATTACTATTTAGAGAAAGTAGATATTAACAAAGTGGCAAGGGCAAATTTGGAAGGTGCTTTTCACTATCTTACCTCCTCTTCGAGCTCAAGCCTTCTTTGTTGCATGCTTGTTGTACTCCTCTTTCTCTGTTAATGGGGTGTTAATGGGGTCAATAACATTAAGCATCATGAAAATCTTAAAAAATATATAGAAACAAAAAAAAAAACACTTATCCATCTTACTACTTAAAATGTAACCTTCGATTAGTCTTATATGGAATAATTAATGTGAGAGACTTTGAGAGCAGAATTAGACTATTATATATACTTTTAATAGCACTAAATCATTGATGCTATTAAATTTTTGAACTTTCGATAAAAAGACGTGCGGTTATGACAATAATGATGTTCTAGAATTTAGTAGCTGGAAGAGATAAAAATGTTCAAGAGATGAATCTAATAGTGAAAAATTTGATAGCACCAAATGCTTTGTGCTATTGATTGTAAAGTAGTCAAACTCTATATATATATAGTACGTCTATTGTACTTTCGAAAATACGAAAATCGCTGTATTTGTAAATTATTTTCAATAATAGAATTTAATTTAACGGTCAGTTTTGTTAAGTATGATCTATACTAAAACTATTTAGAAATTAAATTTTATAATTTTTCGACATTATGTACAAAGTAATAAAAGGATCTTAAAAATGACTATTTTAACGGTCGATATGGTACGTTCGTAGGTTCAACGGTATAGACCAATTCAAATTACGTAAAGTTCTAATAAAAAATTTTACTTAATATCAAGAGTAAGATTAAAACTTCTGATTTAAAATTTATATCTTCTATTAAAACTTCTGTTCAATATTGGCTTCAATTATAATGCATGAGTAAAACAACTTCAGAATCATATATCATTGGCCTACCGATCAAATAGTGCACGTCTAGCTAATTCGTCTTACATTAGCAATTAAAAATTACTAACTTTTAAATTAGTTGAAGACTAAGTAAATAATATCAAAAAATTATAAAATATTTAAATTTAAAATATTCAAATACTCTAAATCATACTTAATAATACTAATTGTCTATCTTTCTCTTAAAAATAATAATAATAATAATAATATCCTATCGCAGAAAAAGATGTGGAAGCAACCTAGTTTAGAAGCCATTCGGACTCAATTCATTAAAGTTTCGCTTGGGTGAGACATAAAAGAGAATTAGTTGTATCAGAAATAAGTATAAATTTTGGAACAAGCTGGAACTAATATAAATTTGTGTTTGGTTGGATTTTAGGTTAGTACCAGGTATAAAAAAAATAGTATTTGAAAATAATTGAAGAATAAGAGAAATAGAGAATTAACTTTTATATTAAAAGACTAAAATATCATTTTCTTTTTAATTTTTTTTTTCAAAATTAAAATTTCAAAATTTATTCAAATTTTAATATTTATTAATTTTAATTTTTATAAAAATTTTAATTGGGAGCAAAAAAAAAAAGTTAATTTTTAAATTTTAAGTGGAAGTAAAAATTTTAATTTTTAAATTTATATGAATTTTAAAAAATTATAAAAAAATTGTATAAATTTTAAAATTTTAAAATTAATATTTTTTTACAACAAAAAATAAAATAAAATTTTTAGATTTATTAAAATATAAAATTAAAAAAAAATTAAAATTTATAAAATTTAAAATTAAATATATTTTAAAATTTAAAAATTCTAATTTTAAAAAATAATAAAATAATAAAATCAAAATGAAAAAAAAAAAAAAAAAAATGGTAAAGTATCCCTTCCCAAGGTAGAGTGCCTTGGGAAGGAGGCTTGTTCCGGCTTGTGGGAGGAGGGGGGTACCCCTATTACCGGGTTGTCTCGGTTAGGTTTTAACGGGACAACCAGATAAGGGGGAATAGATATGCCCATCTATTCTCCTCCATTCCACTTATATTTGGATACAAAAAGAGAATATTTTTTTTTGTACCTAAACCAAACGCTGTGTAATTGTGGTGTCTAAAGCAATCATATATAGAGGTTACCCATCTACTGCAGTGAGATTTGCCACGATAAAAACAATCGTTTGTTGATATATAACTAAATTTTAATTTTTACATTTTAATTTTGTATTATTTTTGACTCAAAGTTTTTAAGTCATTATAATCAATTCATACAATTTAGATTAGTTGACTAAATATTAATATGTTACAAATCAAGTAACAGTACTGCAATTGATAATGTGATAATAATTAAAGGGCAATGCTATATGTACACTCCGAAAGGGGTGTACATCCTACACCCGACCCATCCAATGGGTGGGGTGTTTTTGGGGTCACTTGATGTGACCACTTTTCACACCCTCACCCATTGAATGCGTGAGAGTGTAGGATGTACACCCCGGATGGGGTATACACATAGCATTTTCCATAATAAAAAGGGCAATGCTATATGTACACTCCGAAAGGGGTGTACATCCTACACCCCACCCATCCAATGGGTGGGGTGTCTTTGGGGTCACTTGATGTGACCACTTTTCACACCCTCACCCATTGAATGCGTGAGAGTGTAGGATGTACACCCCGAATGGGGTGTACACATAGCATTTTTCATAATAAAAATATTAGATTAGTTTCATATCAATAATATGTTAAAATTTAATAAACTAAATTGAATTCTTTAATTTGATTACAATAATTTAAAAAGATTGAAAACCAAAGTACCATGAGATCAAAGTCGGAGGATAGCTAACTTTTGCTGTGCAAATAATTAATCTTAAAAAAAAAAAAAAAAAAAAAAAAAAAAAACATGCAGACGTACGAGAGCATGCACTCACCGTGTCGGATACAACCGGAACCACTGCGCTCCCGCCGCCGCCGCCGCCGCCGCTGCGGCCGCCATACTGCGCCACGAACGACGAGAAGAGGTGCTTCGGGCTCAGCGACGACGCTGTCGACATCCCGAAGCAGCCTCTCGTGACGGAACTCCGTCTACGAATAAAAAAGCCGCAGTCGCCGGCAGCAGTTGAAGAAGAAGCAGCAGCAGCAGCAGCAGCAGCGGAAGAGCATGAAGCCGAAGGCACGAAGGATATAACATCTTCTTCCGGAGAAGTCGATGTAGGGTAGCTTTCAAAGAAGTTGGTGGTTGTGGTTGCGGTTGCTTCCTCTGGTAATGGGTCGGATGATATCTTCCTATGCCTTTGGAGAGCAACCATATTATGGGGTCCCTCTTTCTCTCTCTCTTTATTTTTACTTAGCTTGGAATATAACCTACTTTTGTGTGTTGAGGGGATTAGTTTATTTTATGCTGTTTTTAATGGTTATAATGGTGTGTGTTGTGGTGCTTAAACTTAAAGGTGGTGCAATGTATGTGGTGGAGAGGGGTAAGAGGTGTAGAGGGAAAGTTATAAATTCACTGATTCAGTAAATAGCTGGGGGGATTAAAAAAAAAATAAATTAAAGTACATGCATTTACAGCTTAATCTTATATGGTAATTAATTAATTGTTTTCTATTGGCACTGCTAACTCAAATACATTTCGCAGGATTGAAAATAAATTAAGATAAAATATTTACATAAATACATAAATTATTTTTTCTTATCAAAAGAAAAAAATATAATATTATCATGGAGGATTGCATTAAGTCTAAAATTTAAAAAGATTTATTTTTGGATTCGAATCCTTATTAACCCGACCCAAACACAAACGATTAGCAAATCTTAATGCTAATTAATTAAGTGCATTAATTCTCCATCATTAATTATTTATAGGAGATTTTGAATTTCACCTTTCAAAGTTTTACTTTTGGACAAAACTGGGGTTAGGTTTTGGAGTAAAACTTGTTGAGTCCGCAAATTTCAACAAAAGAAATAGAAAAAAGGTTGGGAGGATATGTCAATTTTACCTAAATTGTTGAAGGTTTAGTGTCATGATGACATGACACAAGGAAGGGTAAGTTGTAAGTTTCAATACATTCTCCTACTTTTTTTCTTGGAAAATACTACTTGTACACCCCATTTGGGGGTATACATCGCACACCCCATCCATCCAATGGGTGGGGTGTGGTGAGGGGTCACTTCACAATTTATGAAGTGACCCCCCCCCACCCTTAGATGGGTGGGTGTAAGATGTACACCCCCTTTGGGGGTGTACATGTAGCGTTGCTCTTTTTTCTTTTTGTTCTGCAACATTGAAATTATCAAAGCAACATTAAAATTAGTTCATTTGGTTTGTGATAACAGCTTAAATGATAATAAATTCCATTATTTATTTGAAAAGCTACCTATATAACAGCTCAATCCACTAATAATATTAATTCCTTAACCTTATATATATATATATATATATATATATATATATATATATATATATATATATATATACAGTAGAGTTTATATACTTTCAAAAACACAATCCCAACTATACTTGTGAATTTTTTAACATTGAATTTGCATTGAGATTTGTGTTATTGTAGAGTCAACTAAAGAGAGAAAAAAAAAGTAAATAGTACAAATCTCAATGCAAATTCAATGGTAAAAAATTCACAAGCATATTTGGGCTTATACTTTTGAAAGTATATAAGCCCTACTCTATAGAGTAGGAGAGTAGGGCTTATATAGGAGTAGGGCTTATATATTTTCAAAAGCATAAGTACAAATATGCTTGTGAATTTTTTATTATTGGATTTGCATTGAGATTTGTACTATTTACTTTCTTTCTCTCTCTTTAGTTGACTTTACAATAGTACAAATCTCAATGCAAATTCAATGGTAAAAAATTTACAAGTTCTTGGTGCTATTAGATTTTTTACTTTTGGATGAGGATATGTGGGGTTAGAATGATAATGGACCCCTTAGGTTTAGTGGGTGGTTGAGGAAATAGTATGATCTAAATGGTAAAAATGATCAGATCTAATGGTGGAAAATTTGGTAGCACCAAATATTTTGTGCTATTAATAGTATAGTAGCCGGACTCTCTCTCTCTCTCTCTCTCTCTCTCTCTCTATATATATATATATATATATATATATATAAAATTCAGTTATTATACTATCAATAGTATCAAGACTTGGTGCAATCAAATTTTTTGCTATTAAATTCACTCATTTGATTATTTTTATTTCTAAATCATACTATTTCAACAATTATCTACTAAATTCTGGAATCACTATTATCCTAACCACATATCCTTTCATCTAAGGGTCGAAAATCTAATAACATTAATGATTTGGTGCTATTAATAGCATTCAAGTCTAACTCTATATATATATAAAGAGAGAGAGAAAGAGAGAGAGAGAAGTGATATCTCTTTCATTTTTTTAAAAATTAAACTCATCTGTAAATGTGAATCAACTAGGCTTTAAGTTCAGTTATTACTACTCAAATTCTGATTCATATATTTTTATATTTTTAATTATATATATATATATATATATATATATATATATATATATATATATATATATAATTAGATGTGGAGCTATATGGATGTCACACGATCAAACCATTGTAAGTTTCTTTGATTTTTTTTTTAAAAAAATCCTATTTGGTCATTACAAACACTTAATTTTTATATGGTATTTGAACTTTAAGATAGGAAATAAATATTAATATAAGCCTGCAAATTTACAAGAAATTATAGTTTGCGAAATTGTTCATGAAACTTCAGGTTCTATATATGATAAGAGTTCCTACACTTTGTTATTAGATGATCAAATTTTAATTAATGTAAATTGAACCCCAGGAATCCTATCCTCAGATTTATTTATCACCTAATTTGATCTGTAGTGATCCTAATTAAATTTTCTATAATTGAAAAACAGCATAAATATTTTGAAATTTTTATACTTCTCTCTGAATAATTCGTACATGTACGTAAAATCATATTATTATTCATATGATGAATGCATGCTACGGATCTTGTATTATTTTGAATAAATTTTTACTTTTCTTTATAAATATATTTATATATTTACCATTAAAAAGGCCTGATAATTTTTTCTTTTTTGGTTTTGTTTTGTTTTGTTTTGTTTATAAATAGGTATTTGACTACTTCACAATCTGATAACATATATGCACCGTCCAAGACCAACGGTCACAATCAAGGCATCCAACAACTATTCGGTACATGATATGTATCAAAAGAATCAGAACCGTTCATTGTATTCCCTCCACTAACCTACGGCGGATATCGCATCCGTACCCAACTAAACATTTCCCGTTACTGCCATATACGTCAACGGCAAGCGAAGTCTACATATTCTTGTGTGAACTCGGTGCACCACGTCGTCCATGGACCGGCCATGAATGAATTATTTCCAAGCTGAATTTAAAATTATTAGAGCATGATTTAAATAGGTAAAAAAATATTTATTTTTTTAAAGTAATTACAACATAAATATTTTTAAAATTATACAGAAGGAATTACTATTTAGATGGTAAATTTTTAATTTTTTTAAAGTGCACGGGGCAATTTACAGTGCATACGATTTTGAACGGTCAACTGATGACGTGGTGGACTAGGTGTAGGCAATATGTATTATGCGTGCGAAGAATTTAAAATATTATCCATTCATCCACCGCCACGTAGGAACTACGCGCACCAGTCTATTTCTCCACCACGTGTCGAGATTCTATTGGCGGGCGCCTCCACAGTTCTCTACATATAATTTCCCTTCGCTGGGTCCCGACCAAAACCCTCCGTTTTGTTTCGAAGAGATCGCCTTTCGCTTTCGACTCCTCAGCTGAATCTTCTCATAGGAGTGGAGTTGTTGCTTCGATCGCAAGTAATTCGTGTTCCCCTTTTCCCATTTGTTGTGTTTTTTGTGGATTTATTGTTCTTTTTTCGGAAAAATAAGCGGATTTTCGATGATTTAGGGTTTCTTGGGCTTCTTGGTGGTGAAATTTGGTTAATTTGAAGCGATTTTTTGCGTGGTTTTATGCATTTTTCAAATTTGGATGATGGTTCGATGGAACGATCCAAAATTCGTATAATTTTTGGGGTATAATTGATAGGATTAGTACCATCGGCCATTTTTGTTGTGCCCAAATGTTCGCGAAGAAGCTCAGGGTTACAATGTTGCAATTTTCGGGTGGTTACTGATATTTGATTAGTTAGGGTTTTTATATTCTCAGGATACGTTGATCATAATAGCAACTGAGGAAATTATGTGTCGTTTATGTGAAATTCCTTCTCAGGATTTTGATTTGCACATGGTGGATGTAATTTTACCACTTTAGTTTAAGATGCATGGTAAAGAAACTCTGAAGATAATTGTTGCAAAAAGTAAGCATCTATATATGATTTGTTCTCTAACTATGGCTATTTGGCATTTGAATTAGCTTCTGGCGCCGAATACTGATTATCGCTCATTTTGACGTAAAGAATCCGTGTTCAATAATCTCGATGAAGATATTCGTTGGTCTGATCTGGTGTTCTTAAGGGAGGTTACAAAGTGAAAATTGATGATTATGTGTGAGCAAGATCCCGATCTTGTCCGGTGGGGTCTCCATCTTCTTCAAGGGGACCCATCTGCCGATTCTGTGGATTGTGGGAACACAAGTCAAATTGATGTCAGTATATACAACGGAGATTACACCGGTGAAAGTAAACATGGAACAGATCACTCTGTAGTGGAGAACGATGAGATTATTGCACATGTTCTCCAGGAAGAGCTTTCTCAGGTTGCATTTGCCGAAGCATCTGGATATTCACATGCAGATCAACATCAACTGCATGCACCCATTCTCATGCAAAATTGGTCTGGCCCACCTATGAGTCAGCTAGTTTCGGGTATATATTATTTGGGTTTGCTTTTGTACCATAACTGTTTTATTCCTCTCCTGCAATTCTTTTAATTTGGCCATCTTATCTACGGTGCATTGTGGAAGGTGGGGAAGACATGGGAACTGCCAGTTCTTGTTCAAGTCCTGGTGAAAAGTCGCATGATGACAATATGGTGTTTATAGAGCTCACGGATGAATTTTCTGCTTTAGATGGTGAAGTAGGCAAAAGATTCAATCGACTAGTTCCTATTGCTGTAAGTTCTGAGCTTCTGGAGTTTCATTATCTTGTTTTTTCGATTGAAAGATGAATTCTTCTCTAGCTACATTTCAGCTGGATGAAGTGTGGATTTCCATAGAAATAAAGATTAAAAGCTAATAAGGTATCGTTAATTTTAATGAGTTTCCATCAATGGACAAAATCAACTCAACTCAAAGGGGGAAAAAAAAAGTGTGGGGGCCTACTTCAAAATGACCTGTAGTTGAGACCGGAGGGAATCTCCATGTGTGTTTACTTAAAATTAAAAAGAAGAAAAAAGTCTCTGGGACTGAGAAGATGGTTGACTTGAAGAGTGAATCCGGAATAATTTCTTCATTCCCTCATAAACTTTTAGGATATTAAACGTCCTATAAAATTGTTATAGATGATTCATGTTTTATATTAAGTAAAGATACTTGTTAAAACTTAATGCCTAATAGTTGGCAACCTTTGCCTATCAATCTGCAACTTGAAGATGCATCTTTTGTAGAAAATAGTGTAGCACCTAAACACACAAAAAATGTTAAATGCCACTTGCTAAAGTGATTAAATTTTAGCACTGCATTGGTTCAAGAGGTCCAGAAAGAAGATTTTTAGAAAGAAGATTCTTGCTGAACAGATCACTTTGTAAATCATATCTGTCATAGTGTCATGCCAGTATTTTGTCCCTTTTTAAGTATCTGTTACTAACTTGCTGATTTTCCAGGATAAAAAATTTATATCAAACTGAATTTTCAGCAGTACCTTTATATGTGGTTTTAAGTTTTGTTCAGCTTACGAAGGTCTTTTTATGCTCACTTGTCATTATTGTCTTGGAATAACAAATTTTATCTGGATAGGAGGTTTAACTCATCATATCTCTAGATTTCTTGTGTAGCCATTAACCACCTGTTTTGTTTTATATGATCTAAGCCGAGTAGTTATCGTTGGCATTATAGTATAACTGATCTAATCATTTGGAGGTTAGTCTAGTGATGTACATGCTAGTTTTTTTTTATTTCTTTCTGATTGTTTGCACTGCAGCATGTTCCTAGGATAAATGGAGAAATTCCTTCTGTTGATGAAGCCACTTCAGATCACCAAAGGCTTCTTGGAAGGTAATGCTGAATTAATGGATGTTCTATCTCCTTGTAGGGCTACTCTATATACTTAAATTGTCATACATGATATTAATTATAATGCCAATCTTGGACCTAATCGTTTTAATGTGTCAGTTAGTAATTATCTGAACCTAATAAATCAATATTATTATCCTTAAAGTTGGTCATAATAGGCTGATTTTGTATTTAGTTTTGTAGCAAATAAACTGAAGCTACACAAATCATAAATGCTTAAATGTCAGTAAAACTAGAGGTATATCAAAAATTGGTTTATGAGACTGTAAGTGATTCTGTCTTGTAATTTGTCCAAATATCTTTTTGAACAGAGCACTTAATAACTACATCTTTGTAATAACAAATTGACTAGAAGGTATATAAATACATGTATCACAAGTATTTTCAAAATACTGAAGGTCAAAAGACAAGGGCTGTTAAAGAAAATCATCATGTAATTTCACTAAAGGTCATTAAGCAATCTGTATTTTTAGGCTATTGATAAATTGAATTTGTTGTTACTGGCCCATTTGTACCATAAGTGTATTGTCCAGCAGCTAAGTTGGGTAGTATTTGTGATGTTGAAGTAATTCTTTGATCATTATCATCAATTTTTAGTTAAGGCAGACTTATCCCACTTGGTTTTAGGTAGAGCTTAGTTAATTCATTATGATAGTACCATGGCTATTATTAATTATTAATTATGATGGTGCTCGCAAATTGTTGGTAATACCAGTGATCTAAGGCGACTCATAGATCTAGAACCATTCGGCGCCTTTGTGTGTGTAATCATTTTTCTGCTTATTTATGGTGAATCTATTGTTTGTGTAGGTTGCAGTTATATGATTTGGTTGAACATAAGGTTCAGGGAGATGGTAATTGCCAGGTCAGTTAACTTTATTTTTTGTTAATACGACTGAACGGATAGAACAATAGTTTATGCTCGATAATTATCTATCCAATAACATATACACTTTACATGATGAGCCAAAGCTAATTCTAAAGCCTTCGAAGTAGATGGGACGTACCAAAAAAGCATCATAATGATATTATCGGTTTCTTCTGTTGGTGCTTTCCTATATTTCTTTCAATTTTTTAGATAATATTAGTTTCTCTTTCCTGAATTCTGTTTCTTTCCAGTTCAGAGCGCTGTCAGATCAGTTTTACCGTACTACTGAACACCACGATTTTGTGAGGCAGCAAGTTGTCAAGCAGGTTGGCTCGTTAGGCAATGTTTCATACTTTCATTTCGTCCTACTATTCTTTAATTGTACAGTATTTTCCTTTTCTTTTCTGGCCTTCATAATATTATTATTTTGGTTTAGAGTGTCGCTATTTTACATCTTAATTCGGTGATCTTGTTCTCTTATAATTGATCCTCAGCTAAAGTCTCACCGAGAGATGTATGAAGGATATGTTCCTATGGCCTATGATGACTATCTGGAAAAGATGTCCAAGTGAGTTATAATACCTTTTTGTTTTTTAACTGATGATGCTGTTTTCTAACAACTTATGAAGTAATGCTTCCATTTTAACCATGTTGCACTGACAAGCAGGAGTGGCGAATGGGGTGATCACGTCACACTACAAGCTGCTGCAGACTCGGTAGGTGCATTGTGTATTTTCCTGCTACATTGTTTCTTTTAACTTCGTCAACCTTTCATTTCGGTATAGTGAGAATTCTATTCTTGTCAAGAAATTTTGTTATATACGTCTGTGTTGTGTTTGATTTGGGGGGAGTTGTTTGTATAGTCATTGCCATTATAGGATGCTTTTTGAAAAGTTGGTTCCAATGCTGGGCCCTTGAACTACTAATATAAGCATCTTTGTCGACTGATTATTTATGAGTATAATTAGTTTATTGTAATAAAGATTGTTTTATAACAGCCAAATGAGTAGCCTAATAGTAGGTGTAGGACAGGCTTTGGTGTTCTAAAGGAATGATAGGTTCTGTGACTTTTATATTGTTTTAGTACTATTGCAATGGGGGCTAACAGACTGAAATGTTTCTCTTGGCTACTTATCGTGATGGAGAAAATATATATCCATTTGATATTTATAGAAAGATTCCTTTTTAACCCATGTGTTATGGCCAAGGATTTAAATGCCGTGGCACTGGGTCGTGCCGAAAATTTGCCGGCACGGTGCGTGCCGGGCCCTGCCGATCACAAAAAATACATGTGTGCCGACACATAATGTCATGAAATATTTATTTTCTTTAGCAACAAAATTTTTTAATTGCTTATTATGCATCTTTATCAAATATTTTAAATTTTATTGAAAAAATTACTTAGTAATTTAAAGAAAAAAGGGTTTTGAGCTGTGCCGTCGGAATGGAGACTGTATCGTGCCGGTATCTTGTTGGCACGATACGGCACAGTGGATACGACCCGTACCGATGGATGCTTAAATCCTTGGTTATGGCTAACTTCTTGTAAACCACATTCATTATCCATACTAAAAAAAAAAAAGAAAACCTACTTTTGCTTGTAGTTGCAGACCGTAGATGGTTATAACATTACTACACTGGGATAGGTTATTTATCTTGCTATACAAGGTTTTGGGACTAGTCCCAATTAAAGGCCAATAGGGAATACATCAGTTGTCTGCTTATTCTATTTTCTTCATGCACTGAATTTCGTCCGGTTATTCTTGAATGTCTTCATTAACTGAATTTATCTAGTTTTAGTTCTCTTTGTTTAGCTTTTCAAAGTAATGGTACTTTTTAACTATGTTCTCTGTATTTCTTTAACCCATATTTTAGACCAAAATAGATACACCGTCACTAGCGCAAGCTGTTTACTTAAATCTTTTAGTACATTTCTTCAACATGTGGTTTTCTTGCGGTTTTGTTCTGTCATACGCAAGTTCTTTTGCTTGTAGGATACAATAGAGATGTAGTGGTGCATGAAATTTGTATTAGTTTGTGTTTATCTTAACAACACGAGAAATTTGTTATGACCAGCTAGTTTAGAGGTTTTATCAGCATTGGCAAAAGCTTGTGCTATGCTATAATATTAGAACATTCCTCTCAGTGTATCAGATGCTTTTTGTTCCTAAACATGGTATATCTAGAAAATTCATTATTTATTTTCAAATAGATGCATGAGTTACTAGGCTTGTGTGCATTGTAAAGACTTTTATGCTTTTGATGTCCTATTATTTATGCTGTAAGTATATGATCCTGTAATTACCTGGTTTACTAATGAATTTTGTACAAAAATTTGCTTTTGCAGTATGGCGTCAAGATTTTTATCCTTACATCATTCAGGGACACATGCTACATTGAAATACTGCCTGATGTTCTGAAGTCTAAACGAGGTATCTATGCTATCTTTGGTTGGTAGATTAAATAAAAGCTTTCAATCAGTAAGTTGATTTTCGCATTGGATAGTAGTGTTTCTTTCCATAAATGGTGTCCGATTTAAGAATCTTTACTGCCCCTTTGGTAGTGGACTACCCATTGAAAGGACTTAGAGAATCGTGCTGAAAACTGCTTATTCCCAACCACATCAACGATTGAAATCTGGTCTGCTTTTTAAATAACAGGAAGCATTTGTTATTGCATTACATTCAACTTTTCTTTACTTAAGAGCTTCTAAGCTCAACTGTGAGTAGTCATACCTTGCTTGTGAGGCTGATGTTTTTGTGTAAATTTTCATAACACAGAATTTGTACGAGTTTACGGTGAGTCTTGTATTCTTGTGTTAAGTTAATAATTCTTGTAATCACATGAAAATTTGGTTCTTAAGTAGCTGTTTCTATTGTTGATTATAGTTTATTATCTTATTAAAGCTTGGAATATACATGTTTGGCAGTTTTTATACATTTTGGTAGTTCCATGACTTCATACTTCATTTTCCCCTCCCCTCACCATGTTTATCTTTGAAAATGCATATTCTATGACGATTCACTACTACATTGTCATTAATCAACTCATGAACTTATAATAACCCGTGTGCTTTAAATGCCCGAATATAATATTTTGTCTTGTTCTTCTGTGCGTTATTTGAGTGTTATCTGGCTCTTTTCCAGTGATATTCTTGAGTTTCTGGGCAGAGGTGCACTACAACTCAATATATCCAGAAGGAGGTAACACACCATCTTTTGTCAATTGCTTTTTGTTTTTTTCTTCCCCCTTAAACTCTTTGTTATATACTAGAACATACTACCCCTCCAAAGTCATTCACTTCTCAAGCATCTATATATAGCTGGGGACAAATCTGACTTCTGAGGAATTCGTTTGGACTACTTACCAAAATCATGGGATTGCTTTTTATTCTGCTGCTACCTGCTCATCTACTTAAATTTCTAATCCAAACTATCATAATCAGTGAAGTCTGTCATATAGTTTATGCCTATTTCCTAATTCTTTCTGATTGCCAACATAAAAAGTTGTGGCTGTCTTGGTAATTCTGTCTCTGAATATTTGGGCTTTATATCATAACAAAAAGTTTGTGCTTGTTTACTCTGGGAAGCAGTTGTTTAGGTAACAGGTTCGATTAGGAGTGCAGTGTATAGGATTCGATTCATATTAGCAAATGAAATTTTCCTTTGTTGAATCATGCGCTTTTGATGCAAATCTTATCCATGTGTCAGAAATTTTATCTTTTATATACTTGAAGTAACTTTGGTTTAGGATTTACTCCATTAATCTATGAGGTTATGTAGATTGCGCGGAGTCGATTGTAAAAAAGGTATGGAACTCATAAGAACATTGACGGGTTTGGTAACTAACTGTAACACGCTCATACTTTTGTTGTCGAATTCAACAATCTCTATCATTTTTTTGCGTTTTCTGCCGATTTCACACTGAAGTTGACGTGAAATGAAATATTAAAATCCTCGTGGCATGCCCCTTTTCAAAACAAAGTAGTATAGGAGCAACACCATTTCTAGCTATAAAATTTTCTCTTATGAGATTAATAACCCATATTGCATCCTTTTCTCCAAACCACCCCTCTTATCCTCTTGTCATTGCATGAGAATGAACTTGTGGTAAAATAGCCTATATAAACAACAATGTTTTCGCCTTTGTCTCTCTTTTCGAGAACCAGTTTGGTTGATGAACATTGTATATTTGTGCCTGTGCAGAATTACCAACGTCAGGAACAGAAACGAAGAATAAAAAAAGGTGGTGGCACTTTGTTTTCAAAGATTAGGGAATATTGGAGTTCTCTTCTGGTGGAATTTTCTCGTGTTATTTGATTCTTTTTTTTTTTTCCATTTTATATAATTGTTTCCCAGGGACGGCCTTTCAGACGAGAGCTGGCCTTGTTCCTCAATGTGATTTGTGAAAAGCTCTTGGCAGGAGACGACGCATTTTCATCCATCTGTTGCTCTTATAGTCCCATACTAACAAACACTCTTAATAGTTCCTTTTTTTTTTGGTTTTTTTTTTTGTTTTTGTTTTACCCTTTTTCTTTTTTTTTTCTTGTATAGTGGCAATTACATCACAGGGTTATGATGTTCATTCATTACTTAGTACAGCTAGATGAATAGAAAGTTTTGTTTGTAAATGGAGTGTAGGGCCTTAGATCGATTTGATTCATTACTATTGTTCCTATTCATAGCACTCGGAATCTCTCCTGATGCATTTTTGATTCATCTATGGGTTGTATTTGAATCTGGTAATTTTGCGCAACAATTTGAGCATTTTGTACGGCCGAGGAACAAGAAATTAAACAATGTCTCATTGAATCATACTGGAATAAACTGCTGCAGGTAAAAAAAAAAAAAAAAAATCTGTAATTCAGTAGGCAGTTTCTTAATTTGCATCTAGCTAAGATTTAGATACTATATGAATAGCAAAATTTGCTCTGATAAAATTAGTTTGCAACTGTTTGTGAAGGGAAAGTTGCGTAAGAGCCATTCTGATGGGTTTTATTTTATTTTCTTTTCTTTTTTTCTTTTTTCATTTTGCTGCTTCTTGAGATAATATGGCTGTTTTGGCATTTGTTATTAGGGATGGGATTTATATATATATATATATATGTGGTGCAAGTTTTCTAGGAGAACTGTTTGAGTAGTAATTTGGGAGTGGTTTCTTTGTTTAACATTCTATATATTTGTATATAATTCTTTTCTATTTATAACTTTGATTCTACGCAAAAAGAAACTAAACTGAAAAATATAAAAATCTAATAAAATTGCAATTAATTTAAGTCTCGATTAATGATCTCACATTCACCAATCAGAATTTGAGAAAGATATGCTGCACATATATGAAATGCGTAAACCATTCGTAGGAATTCAACATGAAAGGAAGCAGAACGATGGCATTTACAAATTGTAGCAAATAAGGGATCGACTACTTGGAGTTATATTTCACATGTGTCAAAGTATTGTTTTTAATTAATATATAGTGTAAATACTAAATTGAAGTTTTTATTTTTGAGGTTTAAAAATTTATTACTATTTTTCATGGCAAAACGTTTTTTATTTAATTGAGCTATGTTATTTGTACATTTCATTTGGGGTGTATATTCTACACCTAGTCTATTTTAAAATGAACATTTATTCGCTCGTCATTTTGAAATAACGAATAAAATTTATTTTATTCTAAAATAAATAAAATGTAAGTTGTAAGGTGCCTAAAAAGTATTAACCATTTATTTTTTTATTTATTTATTTATTTTTTTTTTTTTGGTGTGTGTACCAAACACAACTTAGAGCTAGAGTTGGTGATGCAAAAAGTAAAAGTAAAAAAAAAGGAGAGAGAGAGAGAGAGAGTACACCACTCATTATGCATCTGTGCACAAAATATGAACAATTAATGTGATCAGAGGCTCTGAAACTTTGACACTGATGCGATGCGCTCAATAGGCATCAAACTGTTACCTTGATATAGTAAAGTTAATGGTGGACAACATCAGGGCATAAATTTATTAAGCTATTACTCCATGATGATCATCACTAAAAAAAATATAGGACCAGTTAGTAAATGATGGTACACTCAAGTGGGTCCATTCATTCACGAGTGCCTCAATGGTTAAATAGACCCCACCCCGACAGGATAAATTTTAAGCAATAGTGAAGTGTTAATTGCAATGCCTAAAGCCTGGAATGTTATTAATAGCATCAAATTAGTCATTAGTGTTATTAAATTTTTAATTTTTAAATTAAAAAATGTGTGGTTGAGATGATAATGAATTTTTTGGGTTTAATGAGTGGTTGAAAAAATAGTAAAAATCTAACGGTTGAAAATGATCAAAAAAATTGATCCAAAGATAGAAAATTTGATAGCACCAAATACTTGATGCTATCGATAGCATAGTAGCCGGACTATATATATATATATATATATATATATATATATATATATATATATATATATATATATATATATATATATATATATATAAAACTAGACTGGAATACTATCGATAGTACCAAATCATTGATGCTATCAAATTTTTAGCCATTGGTTTAAGTGATGTGCGGTTAGGATGATACTGGTCCCCTAGGATTTAATGGGTAGTTGGTTGAATAGTAAAAATTTTAGGAGACTATTGTAATCCCAACCGCACATCTTTTCATCTAATGACTGTAAACTTGATAACACCAATTGCTTGATGCTATCGATAGTATTCCAGCCGTCTCTCTCTCTCTCTCTCTCTCTCTCTATATATATATATATATATATATATATATATATATATATATATATATATTAGAGCTTATATATTTCTAAAAATACAAGCTCAACTATACTTGTGAATTTTTTACCATTAGATTTGTATTGGGATTTGTGCTATTGTAAAGTCAATTAAAGAAAGAGAAAGAGAAAGTACAATAGCACAAATCTCAATGCAAATCTAATAGTAAAAAACTCACAAATATAGTTGGACTTGTGCTTTTGAAAGTATATAAACTCAACTCTCTTTCTCTTTCTCTCTCTCTCTCTCTCTCTCTCTCTATATATATATATATATATATATATATATAGTTGTGCTGGAGTACTATCGATAGTACACAGACTTCGTTGCTATAGATTTGTTTTCGATAATGGAGTTTTGAAATCAACGATCGACACCGTTGAATATGATTTAGACCGTTGGAACTATATAGAAATCAAATTTTAAATCCTTTCGTCATCATTGACCTAATGATCAAAGGGTTGCAAAATTTATAATTTTAATAGTAGATATGAGACGTTTGCTCGTTTAACGGTCTAAAAAAATCTAAATAAATTAAATTTTAATTAGAAATTTTTTAAAAGTTTTTAAAATAAGATCTATACTCTCGATCTTGATTACAAGACTACTATCATCATTTTTTGAAGGATATTCAATTTTAGCTGTTAATTTTTGTGTTCACTTGATGGACAAAAAAAGAATATCGACAAAATATGAAATTTAATTTTCGGATAGTTTAAATGGTCTAGATCATATTCAATGGTGCCGATCATCGATTCGGAGGCTCCATTATCGAAAACAAATCGGTAGCAACGGAGCGCGTTTGCTACCGATAGTATTCCGGCACTATATATATATATATATATATATATATATATATATATATATATATATATATATATATATATATATATATATAGTTGAGCTGTAATGCTATATATCGATAGCAAAAAGACTCTATTGATACCCATTTGTTTTCGATTACGAAGTTTCCAAAACGACGATCGGTACCGTTAAATATGATCTACACTATTTAAACTATTTAGAAATTAAATTTCATATCTTTTCGATATTTTTTTCTTATCCATCAAGTGGGTACAAAAATAAATAATTGAAAATGAATATCCTTTATAAAGTAATGATAGCAGTCTTATAATCAAGATCAAGAATATAGATCTTGTTTTAAATAGTTTAAAACAATTTCTAACCAAAATTCAATTAATTTAAAATTCTTTACACCGTTAAACTAGCAAAAGACTCATATCTACTATTAAAATTATAAATTTTGTAACCCTTTGATTATTAGGTCAACGTTGTCGAAAAGATTTAAAATTTAATTTCTAACTAGTTTAAATGGTTTAGATCATATTCAATTGTACCGATCGTCGATTTGAAAGGTCCATCATTGAAAACAAATGGGTGGCAATGGAGTCTATTTGCTATCGATAGCATTCTAGCTCAACTCTATATGTAATGGTTGTGGTGGGCCGTTTGCAAAATAACGATGTAGAAATATTTAAATCACGAAAAATTTTGATAGAAAATTTTTTATACTATATAAAACAAGATCAATATCTTTGATCTAAAATTTTAGTATCATATTATCACATTTTGTGAGATTTTTATTTTCAGCCGTCGATTCTAAGCCATTTCGATTACTAGGTAAATGATATCGAAAAATCGTAAAATTTATTTTTTAGAAATGTCAAATATTTTAGATCAAATCTAATAGAGCCGATCATCTATTCAAATATATATATATATATATATATATATATATATATATATATATATATATATATATATATATATATATATATATATATATATATATATATATATATATATATATATTGTATAGCTACTATGCTCGTAAAAGTTTCAAACAATTGGTACTTGTAAGTTTTCTATCGTGAGATCTATCCCTTTGAAAAATTTTATTCCTTGGATCATACTATTCCACCAACCACCCACTAAACCCAAGGGGCCCATTATCATCCTAACCGCATATCACTTCATCCAAGGGCTAAAAATCTACAAGCACCTATGAGTTGATACTTTTAAAAACTCCGTTGCTACCGATTTATTTTTTATAATTGAGCTTCTGAATCGATGATCGGCATCTGAATATGATTTAGACCATTTAAACTATTCGAAAATCAAATTTCATGTTTTTTCAATATTCTTTTCTTGTCCATCAAGTGGGCACAAAAATAAATGTCCAAAAATGAATATCCATCAAAAAGTGATGATAGGAATCTTATAATCAAGATCGAGAGTATAGATCCTATTTTAAATAGTTTTTTAAAAAATTTAGCCCTTCGATTAAAAGATGTGCGGTTAGGTTGATAATGGTCCCCTAGGGTTTAGTGGGTGGTTGGTTGAATAGTAAAAATCCTAGGGGACCAATATAATTCCAACCGCACATCCTTTTATCCAAGGGCTGAAAATTTGATAGCACCAATTGCTTGGTGCTATCGATAGTATTTTAGCCGGACTATATATATATATATATATATATATATATATATATATATATATATATATATATATATATATATATATATATATATATATATATATATAGAGTTGGGCTGGAATGCTATTGATAGCACCAACCCAACTTTGCCACCTATTTTGTAGCCATTGGATCGCATTGAGATCCGTGTAGGCTCTTTAATGAAAAAAAGAGAAAAAAAAAAAGTAAAAAGAAAAAGTAAAAAGTAAAAAATTTTTCTTTTTAATTAAAGGACTTGTACGAATCTCAATGCAATCCAATCGCTACAAAATGGGCGGCAAAGTTGGCTTGGTGCTATCAATAGCATTCCAGCCCAACTATATATATATATATATATATATATATATATATATATATATATATATATATATATATATATATATATATATATATATATATATATATATATATATATATATATATATATATATAGGCTAGAATACTGTCGATAGCATCAAGCCATTTGTGCTATCAAGTTTTTAGTCGTTGGATGAAAAAATATGCGGTTAGGATTATAGTGGTCCCCTAGGATTTACTAGGTGGTTGGTTAAATAGTAAAAATCTTAGAGCACCACTATAATCCCAACCGCATATCTTTTCATCCAACGGCTGAAAACTTGATAGCACCAATTGTTTGGTGCTATCGATAGTATTCTAGCCGGACTATATATATATATATATATATATATATATATATATATATATATATATATATATATATATAACTAGGCTGGCAAACTATCGATAGCACCGAGTCATTAGTGCTACCAATTTTTTAGCCTTTGGATTAAGAGATGTGCGGTTAGGATGATAGTAGTCCCCTAGGCCCCGTTTGGTTCGGGGATAAATTTAAGAGGTATAAATTTTTTTATACCTGGGATAGCTTGCTATTCCGGAATAATGAAGTATAAAAGTTAAATTGCGTTTGGTTGAAAAGTTGGTATTTTCTGGAATAGTTAAAATTGTGTTTGGTTAAAATTATAGAATAGTAGAGAATAGTAGAAAAAGAAGATAGAATTTTTATAAAAATACCAACTTTGCCCTTAGCTTTTTTTTATAGAAAAATTAATTTAATTATTATATTAAATTTGAAGCAATTTAATTATAAATAATAAATTATATCTTACGTTAAAAAAAATAATATTTTTTATTTTATATTATATTTTAAGAATATAAATAATAAATAATATTTTATATTATATTTTTTATATTTTTTATATTTTATATTATAATTTATATTTTATATTATAATTTATATTTTATTTTATATTATAATTTATATTATAATTTATATTTTATATTATAATTTATATTTATATTATAATTTATATTTTATATTATAATTTATATTTTATATTATAATTTATAATTTATATTTTTTATTTTTTATTTTATATTATATTTTATATTATAATTTAATTATAAATAATAAATTATATAACTTTTCCCTTTCACTGCCCCAAGGGATAAAATCCTATTCCATGGGGGGGAGGAATAAGGCTTAACGGGTTATCCCAGGATAACCCGTTAAGCCAGGGATAAAAAAAAAATTATCCCATGCCATTTTGTAACACTGTTTAGCAGGAATTGGGGGATAAAGGAGGTTATTCCCCATTTATCTCCCAACCAAACGGGGCCCTAGGGTTTAGTGGATGGTTGGTTGAATAGTAAAAATTCTAAGGGACCACTATTGTCACGCCCCGGAACCCGGGCTCGCCAACAGATCCGCCGTGCACACGGGATTTCCCGAGTACACGAAGCGCTGGTAACCTGCTCCGATATAATATGAACAATAAAAGAGCATAATACAGAGCTGAAGTAGAAGGACCACATAGTATCTCATACTGGAACTAAAAATAAACAGTAATATGTACAATAATCTCCCAGCTCACCAAAATAATACAACCAGCCGGCGAAAGGCAGACTCAAAATAAAAGGAGAATATCACAGTCTGAGTGAAGGGTACAACGTCTATCTACAGCTCTCAGTCTCCCAGGAGATCTATCTACTCAGCGATCCCCTTACCTTTATCAGCCGCTGATAGCCTAGCAGCTCCCGCAGACGACTCTGCAAAATAAAGAAGAAGAAAGAAACAGAAAAGAATAATGGGGGTGAGAACTACCAGATAAACCAGTAGCCTCCCCTAGTGGGCAAAACCTCAACTCTGATGCACCCACTAGGATTACTAGAGGCCAGAAAGGAAAAAGTGGTAAAGCTGTAAGCAGAACTGCTGAATAAAGGGGAAACCACCACTAGCATGCCTCTAAATGCAGTGCCAAAAGGAATGACTGTATGTATGCATCAGTATCTAACATGCCTGCCTGAATAAACCCAATCTTATGCCACCAGTAAAACTGGTACTGCCTGCTGCGCCTTGCCTGCCAAATCGGGTATGCTGGCCAATGCATAACACCGATAGGGAATGAGAGTCTCAAGGACTCAAGCCTGCCTGTAACACACTCCGGAGTGGCACTCGAGGGGAGCGACCCACACGAGTAAAAGTACCTCAGTAATAAGTATCATAAGTGTCGTAAACAGCAGGACTGGATCATGACTATGATCAAAGTGGGAAAAGCCATCCACTAAGAAACCCTGATCTGATGCCATAGTACTCAATAAGTGGGAAAAACCATCCACTAGAGAAAAACCCGATCCCCTGCTGATGCCTAAAATAGACCAGAATCAACCCCATTCTGATGCAAGGATAAACATCCGGCCGACCGCCTACAGTCCGCGGTCACCGCAACACCCCACAAGTTTATAATCTAACATAACCTTGGCTATACTATCCCAAACCCCTGCTCATACTCGAGCGACAAGCAACTGAAAGCAAAAGATAGCAATAAAATATGTCAAGTCTTAATATGATAGTGTAGCAATAAATAGTGGCCCTACCTGATGTCCGGGCATGCATGCAACTGTCTTTATTTTAAAAGTTGTAAAATAGTGTCAAAGATTTAAAAAGATTGATTTACTGAATAAAAGTCATTTGCATGCGAGATTATAGCCTTTGTCTTAAACACAGTGTCCCAATATAAGTCATCATATCATCTGTGGGGTTATATTAAATTTTAGGAGAGTTCGTCCCAGCGGTTCTCGTCAATTGTCACATTAGTTCGTCCCAATAGTTCTCATCAATTGTCCTGTTAGTTGTCCTGTTAGTTTGTCCTGTTAGTTGTCCTGTTAGTTGTCCCAATGGTTCTTATCAATTATCAATTAAATTTTAGGGGAGTTCCAGTAATCCCAGTGAGCTTGTCAAAAATGAGGTAAGCAACAACCGCCCACCTCGAACAGCTCAAATCACCCCCAGAAAGTCTCCTGGCTGTCCACAGTCCCCTAGAACTGCTGTCTGCCGAAAACGGTGTCCTACAGCAACACACATTGCACAGGGTGTAACTATAGTATTCATAAAAATACAGCTTTTGTTGTTTTTCAAATGACACGAAAAGAGAGGAGTTTTTCACCTCTGTACAGTGCTCAGAAAAATCCAGAAAAATTACGGTTGCGTTCCTCGCGAAGAGTAGATCAAAATTGACTCTTTAAACGTCTTGATCTGATGCTCCTACGCCAAGATAAAAATCGGAGAAGTTGACGCTGTCCAGAAATTTCCACAGTAAAAAAGGGGGGTCAAAGAGACCTCGGGAAACGTGCAAAAAGTACGAAATAGAGCAAAGTGATCAACACGGAAATCGAAGCCTTACCTCATAGGAACGCGCTGTCGTGAAAATCGTCCAAAAATTCCTCCTGGTTAGCCCACAGGGAATTTTCGACGGAACTGCGACGGAAAATGGGCCGAAAAAGAAAACCGTCGCAGTGCGCCGCGTCGCAGATAACTCACTAACGGTACCTTCAAAAATTCTAAAATTCTGAGGAGAGAGAGGGGAGAGAGAGAGGAAGAATTTTTGTATAGGGCACTTTCTCTGGTTCTCTCTCTACTGCACGGAGCCCGAGGTGAGAAATGGTGGGGGTGGGAGGCTCTATTTATAATGGGCCAAGGACCCTCACCAGATCCCGGGCAGAACAGCAAACACCGAGATGGACCATCCAGGACGCGCCACGTGGCGACAAAACAGGAAACAGCCTTGTGCAATGCCACAGAGAATCCGCCACGTGTCCACGTGGTGCACGGGCCCGGTCCCCGCGCCGGGTCTTCCGGAAGATGTCGGCCAATCCGGGTGTGCCATGTGTCACAGTCCCCGTGGACTTCTAAAAGCCGGCCAGCCAATGGGAAGCTGCCACGTGGCAGATGCAGGGTTCGGTGCTCCCGGTGCACGCCAGGCCCATGGACCGCGCACCCGAGCCCCCCGCCCGCGCCTGCGCCGTCGCCCTCTGCCGCTGTGCCGCCGCCCGCCGCCGCCCGCCGCCGCTTGCCGGTCGCCGGAATAGTAATTCCGGCGGCCGGAGTTACTGTTCCGGCGTGAACAGTACCGAGGTGCCGAAAAATTAAAGTAAATATACCGTTTCGATCGTTTTCGCGCGCTGAGTCCAAATACGACGTCCATTTCGCCAAATTCTCATCCGAAATTTTGCCGAAAGCTCCCGAAAAATTCCATTTGCTCCGATTTTCGCGCAGAGTCTATATTAAATGTCCAATTTCGATTCTACAAGCTCTGCTTCACCGAATAAGCTCCCTACAGTCACTGTTTAATGTTGCACAGTTCCTGCGGGAGTCCGGATCATCACATCCTCCCCCACTAAAAAGAGTTTCGTCCTCGAAACGAGACTAAACAATAATCCTCAGTCCGATGTCTCGAATAAGTAGGGGTGAGCATCCCTCATCTCCGACTCGAGCTCCCATGTAGCCTCGCGCTCGTCATGATTGCCCCATTGGATCTTCACATAGGGAATGACCCGACTGCGTAATTCTCTCACCTCTCGATCCAGAACTCGCAGTGGGCGCTCTTCATACCTCAAATCCTCGCTGATCTCAAGCGGTGTGAAGTCGATGACGTGTGATGGGTCGAAGATATACTTTCTTAAAGTAGAAACATGAAATACATCATGGACACTAGCAAGCCTTGGAGGAAGTGCGAGTCGGTAGGCAACTGGCCCGATACGCCCCAATACCTCAAAGGGTCCAATATATCGGGGGCTAAGTTTCCCATGAATGCCGAACCTCCTGATTCCTTTGGACGGCGAGACTTTCAGGAATACATGATCTCCAACCTGAAATTCTAAGTCTCGTCGCCGAACATCGGCATAGCTCCTCTGTCGGCTTTGGGCGGTCTGAAGATGCTTTCGAATCACCCGGACCTTCTCTTCTGCCTCTATCAAGACATCTGGTCCCAAGGTCCGCCTCTCGCCTACGTCACTCCAATAAAGTGGTGATCGATACTTGCGTCCATACAATGCTTCAAACGGAGCCATCTGAATGCTCGCTTGAAAGCTATTGTTGTACGCGAATTCAGCCAAAGATAAATGCCGAATCCACCCTCCGCCAAAATCCAGGACGCAAGCCCTCAACATGTCCTCCAGGATTTGTATCGTCCGCTCCGATTGCCCATCAGTCTGCGGATGAAAAGCTGTACTGAACCTGAGTTCAGTCCCCAAGGCTGTTTGCAAACTCTTCCAGAAATGCGAAACAAACCTCGGGTCTCTATCCGATACTATGGAGGCTGGTACTCCATGTAATCTTACTATCTCATCTAGATATAACTGGGCTAGTCGCTCAAGTGGCCACGTAGTCTGCATGGGCAGAAAGTGCGCCGACTTGGTAAGTCGATCTACAACTACCCAGATAGCATCAGCTCCTCCCTGTGCCCTAGGTAGTCCGACCACGAAATCCATCGTAATGTGGTCCCATTTCCACTCGGGAATTGGGAGACTTTGTAACTTGCCAGCTGGCACTCGATGCTCAGCTTTCACCTGCTGACAAGTTAAACACTGAGCCACAAATCTCCCAATATCCCTCTTCATGCCTTTCCACCAGAAGTGTGCCTTGAGGTCTTTATACATCTTAGTCCCACCAGGATGTAGGGTATAAGGTGTATAATGGGACTCTCGCAATATCTGTTCTCTAATCTCCACATCTATTGGCACACATGCTCGGTTCCTGTACCTCAGTACTCCCGAGGCATCTACCGTAAAGTCCCCAGACTGATCACTCGGAATCTGATCTCTAATCCTGGTCAAGTGGGGGTCCTCACTCTGTTTCTCCCTGATCCTGTCCAGCAGAGTGGGCTGCAAGACTAAAGATGTCAGTCTAGCAGTGACCCCAGGGGACACAACCTCTATCTCGAGTCGTCTCATCTCCTCTAATAGCGGCGCTTGGTCTGTGATCAATATAGACAAACTTTGCACCGCTCTCCTACTCAAGGCGTCAGCGACCACATTAGCCTTGCCTGGGTGGTAGAGAATATCTACATCATAATCCTTTAATAGCTCTAACCACCTACGTTGCCTCAAATTCAGCTCCTTTTGCGTGAACAGGTACTTTAGGCTCTTGTGGTCAGTGTAGATTTCACAATGTTCCCCATACAGATAATGGCGCCAGAGCTTTAGCGCAAACACTACAGCTGCAAGCTCCAAGTCATGGGTAGGGTAATTTTTCTCATATTCTTTGAGTTGTCTAGATGCATATGCAATTACCCTCCCTTCCTGCATCAACACACAACCGAGTCCACTGTGTGATGCGTCGCTGTAGATCACATATCCTTTTCCCATAACAGGAAGGGAAAGGATAGGAGCGGTCATCAGTCTATTCTTCAGCTCCTCAAAGCTCTTTTGACAGTCCTCACTCCAGATAAACTTCACTCCCTTACGCGTCAAGCGAGTGAGGGGTGTGGAGAGCTTCGCAAAGCCTTCCACAAACCGACGGTAATACCCAGCTAAACCCATAAAGCTACGTACCTCAGAAACCGTCGTCGGTCGGGGCCAATCACGGACTGCCTCAATCTTTGCTGGGTCTACTGCTACACCTGCGGCGGAAATCACATGGCCTAAGAAGACTACCTCCCGAAGCCAAAACTCGCATTTTGCTAGCTTGGCAAACAACTTATTCTCTCGCAGAAGTTGCAGCACAATCCTTAAGTGCTCCTCATGCTCAGCATCACTTCGGGAGTAGACCAAGATATCATCAATGAACACCACCACGAACCAGTCCAAATAAGGTCGGAAGATCCGGTTCATCAAATCCATGAACGCGGCAGGGGCATTAGTTAGCCCAAAAGGCATAACTGTAAATTCATAATGCCCATACCGTGATCTGAATGCCGTTTTCGGAATATCCTCGGCCTTTACTTTTAACTGGTGGTAACCGGATTGTAGATCTATCTTAGAGAAGACACAAGACCCTTGCAGCTGATCAAAAAGATCATCGATGCGCGGCAAAGGGTACTTGTTCTTGATGGTCACTTTATTTAATTCCCTATAGTCCACACACAATCGAAGTGACCCATCCTTCTTTTTCACGAATAGCACCGGCGCTCCCCAAGGCGACACACTCGGCCTAATAAAGCCCTTGTCCATCAAATCCTGGAGTTGCGCTTTAAGCTCTCGCAGCTCAGCCAGTGCCAACCGGTAAGGAGCCTTTGAGATTGGCGCAATTCCCGGAACTACGTCAATCACAAACTCAATCTCCCTATCTAGCGGCATGCTTGTCAGCTCCGGTGGAAAAACATCCGGGAACTCGCGGGCAATAGGGATATCCCCGAGTCCCGGCGCCGCCGTAGGCCCTTCAACAACACTAGCCAAAAAGGCTACACATCCTCGATGGATCATCTGCCTCGCTCGGGAAGTCGAAACCATAGAGGCAAAGAAAGCTGTCACGCCCCGGGGTCGAAACTGCGACCCGGCTCGCCAACAGATCCGCCACCTATGCCAAACCCGCATAGGCGAAGCGTCCTACCTGCAAGAGAAGTACTACAGCTAAACAGATATCAGAGCTAAAAATAAAAAGTCTGCTGTATAACTAAATCAATCACTGTACAACTGGAAATAATACAACAATGTCCGTCTCCCAAAATGATAATCATACAATATCCTCATATACAAACTCAGAACTCAACCGGGAGGTATCTCCAATAAATACATCAGTGTACAGGCTCTCAATACATAACAATCCTCACTACAACAGTCTCTCAAAGAAGGAAAATAAAATAACTAATCTACTGAAGCTCTCCTCTGAAGGGGTACCGCTACACTCCAACGACGGGTAGGGAACTAGCTCGCGACTCCCTCGCTCGGTCAGAAGGATCAGCAACAGGAACAACAGGAACCAGAGTAGAAGTTCCTGTGGGAAAAGACACCACGACGGGTGTGAGAACTACGTCCCAAGTAGTTCTCAGTGGGTGCCGCCAACAAGCCCGACGGTCTGCCCACTAAGTCCACTAGAGGCATAAAGTAACAAAAGCAATGCTGTAAGGAAAGCTGGAAAAGTAACTCTACAGCTACTATGCCTCTACCTAGATGCTCAAGGAGTGGAACAGAAAGAAACGTGATGCCACAACTAACTCTCATCTCTGATCACCCAATCTGAACTGACTGCCTCATCAGGTCCAGTCAAGCCTGCGCCAACCTACTGCCGTTACGTCCCGGAGGAGCGGACTTACGTAGGACGTCCATGACTGCCAACACCAGCACAGCCAGAGGGACAAATGCAACGACAAGTCGCGATAGAAAAGCTCAATCTCACGCCGGTACACAACCCGGTCTCGCCTACTCCGGAGTGGCACTCGAGGGGAGCGACCCGCTCGAGTAAAAAGTAACCCATCTCAAGTATCTCTGTAAAGTATCTCTGTCAAGCTCAAATGTGGCTCATGCAGGCAATGATCCACGATCAAAAAGATCGGTAACTCCAAGCTCAAGCACAACTCAGTCGGAAAAAGGACCTCGACTCGAACAGGAATAGCCCAAAACACTCTCACAGCTATGTCGGAGAACCCTCAACGACTCAATCTGATAAATGCACGACCATGGCTGAGTCGGGAAACCTCCACGACTCGATCTGCCAGAACCCCAAGATCCTCAAAGCTAAGTGGGAGAACCATCTCCACCACTAAATCAGAAAAACAACCTCTAGATCACACTCTACCAACTCATAGCACAAAGTCGCATCCACTGCGAGAAACTTCCTCAACAGGCCAACATTGCAACCACTGACACGAGGAAGGGTCCGGAAACCCCGAAAGACTAGGACCTACAATCCAAATCAAACAAGAACAGGCTTTAGGCATAGCCTCTCGTTGTTCTCGTCCCAAGAAGAAGGCAGACCTTAGAACCCAGACCACTCGAATCATCTCGGGTGGTTAATTATAGGAAAAAGGTGACATTTCTTACTGAAGCCATCTGATCTGTACAGAAATCCATATTTAATGATTTTTAGTTCTTTTAGGAAAACAATTGAAACCAAGTTTA
Source organism: Tillandsia leiboldiana (assembly GCA_029204045.2). Classification (NCBI taxonomy): domain Eukaryota; kingdom Viridiplantae; phylum Streptophyta; class Magnoliopsida; order Poales; family Bromeliaceae; genus Tillandsia; species Tillandsia leiboldiana. Next base: position 49,139,633 of record CM055067.1, on the reverse strand, counting down.
CATCTAAGCCTCGAAGAGCTAATGCCTTCGTCCAATCAAACAGGAACAGACTCAGGCGACCCTACGATGCTTGGAAGAAAATATTTGGTTGACAAAAATCATATGTGTGTCCAAAAAGGTTCTGGGTTTAAGGTCCTGCTAACACTGATCTACCGCTGCCACTAACACAGCGGCGACGGATAAAACAAGAAAAATAATACATCTCGGGACCGCGTCTACCCAAACAGCTCCCGCTACAAATGAACAACCAACTACATCTACCAGACTCCACTCTGCTCCCAAGCACGAGTGTAACATGCATCCCACACTAAAAGATAACTCCTGACCACTCGGCCCACTACCCCGGGCGAGGAAGAACACTATGTCCAGGAAAGTAGAAGTGTGGATGTCTAAAGCAGAAATAACCCTAGCCCAAGTGAGGGTTTTCTACTAGTCTGGTTACACATGCAATATATGACGGGGTGCTAGGTCAAGTTTCCAATAACTATAACTTACAGATGGTAGAAAGCAAGGAGATACAATACCATCAGATAATACAAGGAATAGCAATTCCTACATTCTAACATGCTGTACAAGCATTTCACTATCATGCATAGTCCTACTGTAGCAGATTTAAAGCACAGTCCATCAATCATGGAGACAAGGCCACCCACCTGAAAATGCTAACTGTCCGGAGTCGCACAGATGAGAAAGTCCAGAAACAGATATCTCTACACACCCACCAATCCAACAATACAGGAACAGTGATCAATACTCCTGGGTACAAAAACACGACCCAAAGTTACACTTAATTCCATAAAATCCAAGCATCACAAATCTGCTGGGAACAGTCCCCTTAATGCGAAATTTTCACATGAAAAACGAACTCCAAAAATTCCAATAAAAATATCACAGCGAGCGTCTCGTCGAGACCTTCGAAACGGGTACCTGCACGCCCAAATCCGAGCCCCGTAGGCCGAGTTACAAATTCCACAGTACAGGTGCGCAAACACTCACAACCACACAACTGTAACTCAAACACAGATAAAAGGGGAATAGTATACCTTCGGGCAAGCCTCAGAAAAATCCCGGAAAAATACAATGATAATCCTTGCGACGAGTAGATCCAAAAAGTGTATAGGCTCGTCTCGATCCGACACTCGGGTGCGGAGATAAAATTCCGGCAAGGGGCCGCTGTCCAAAAACTCCACCAGAAAACAGCGGCTTATAAATGCCTCGAAACCGTGTCATAAACTCTGAATCCAGCAAGATGATCAACACGAAAGTCGAAGACGTACCTCTCGTGATTCCAACGCCGCAGAAATCGACCAAAAATTACTGACGGAGTAGCTCTGTAGACCTCTCAGATCAAACTGTGACGATAACGGGCCTCCGATGAAAAATCGCCACACTGCGCTCCGATGCCGAAGTCGTCGACGCCGCGGCTTCCAAAAAATACGGGCACTCTGCCAGAAGATGCGCAAGATGAAGATCTCCAACTTTGCTAAAGGGGCCATGGGCAGGGGAGCTCGGGAAAGGGGGGCAAACTCCCCCACAAGACAGCTATTTATAGGCTCAGCCCGAAAATCCGAATTTTGGACTTTTGGCCAAAGTTTCGGGCGCTTGGCACTTCCGGGCTGCTACAGTAACGGGCCGGGCCTGTTACTGTTCACGCCCGAAAGCCCCTAGGCCCGCCACGCGTCCACCGACACTCCCCGCGCCCAGGGCGTACGCGCGCCCGCGAATCGCGGAGCGACGTGTGGCCGACACGCGGGCGTGGGGTGGCTGCGCCCCGGCCAAATCGCGGGGCGCCACGTGGCGCCCCCCACGTTGCCATCCCAACCGCCCCGCCGTACGGCCACCTGCTCCAGCCGCAGCGTGGACCGCGCACCACCAGGACCCGCCAACCACGCTCGACCACGTGTCCGCACCCGGTCCACCGTGCACCCGCGCCTCTTCCGTGGACCGCGCCCGCTGCGCCGGCCAACCAGAAGGCGCCACGCGTCCTCCCGGTGCACGACCTCCGCGGTGGACCGCGCGCGCCTCCGCCGCCGCCAACCGCCGCGCTCCGCCGCCCGCCCGCCGCCGCCGGCGCCCTTTCCGGCGGCCGGAACAGTACCAAAAAATCTCGAAATGCGTGTTTTCGCATCCGGACTCCGAAAAATACAAATAAATAGCCCGTTTCGATCGTTTTCCCGCGCGCTGAATCCAAATCCGAAGTCCAATTTGCCAAATTCCACTTCTAAAATTTTCCGAAAATTCTCGGAGAAGTGTTCTTTACTCAAATTCCGCGCTGAGTCCAATTTTAATATCCATTTCGCGCGAAACCACATCTAAACATCCGACGGGGTCCTCCGAATCACGTGAGTCCATTCTCCCGTCACTCACGTGATCCATTACACACCCGAAGTCCATCACTTGAGTCCAAATTGGTGCAGAAACACCGCCGACAGGCCACACAGGCCTAGAAGCTGCTAATCGCACTGTAGAAGCCCTGCGGAGATCTGGGTCACCACATCCTCCCCACTAAAAGAAAGTTTCGTCCTCGAAACTAGCTCAACCCAAAAGGTGCCACAAAAACAAGGGTAGGTACATAACACTTGCCGTCTCCAGCTCTGAAGTCACCTGCTCACTCCCCGGATTACACCACCACAACAACAACAACCGGTACGGCATGGCCCAAATTGCCAAATTCTCTCCATCTCACGAGCAGAATGTGCACGCATCCCTCGTACCACAAGTACTCGCAGATTCAAAGGAAACGGTCCATCACGGGCGAGAATCCACAAGCCTAACACTCCTGAGCTGAGACGTGGAAGAAAAAGGCTGGGGGAAAAGAGAGAACAACCAACGTAGCACGCACCAAAAACGCTCCCTAGTGCCAGCTCAACCAGGCGATCCGAACAAACCCCATACGGTCATCCAGAGAAAAGAAGCCCTAATCGGCTAGGGTCCTCGCTCAATCACTCTCGGATCCTGACCAGTCCGCATGACTCTTCACCGCAGTCTACCGTCGAAATGGACCTCAGGGACACAACCTCGATGCCCTGTTCCGCAACGGTCCCACCAGCGCCAGCAACGAATCATCAACTCAACCCCCATCTTGGCCAAGCTGAAATCGGCGCTAGTACACAGTTCATCATCCATTCGCCATGCTCTCTGGCACTGCCAAATCCAAAAGCTCCTCACCTCAACAATAAATGTTGATCTCAGCCAAGCTCAAAAGCATCCACTTGGCGGAATTCCACCGCCGCTCCTACGGCTAACACAAGTGACCCAAGAAGGTAAGCTCTAAAGCTAAAACTTGCTATCTCAATAGCCTGGCATACAGCTTCATCCACAAAGCATGGTAACACATCCACCAGTGCTCTCATGCTCCCAGCTGCTCAGGAGTAGATCATAATATCCCTGGAGGATCTAGTTACCAAAGCAATCAGTACAGCTGGAGCACAATTCCTCAAACCAAAGAGTGGCAGGCGCTAATCAATCCATTGGCTTACTAAAACATAATGCCCCTACCGTGTCCTGTGAACACATCTGGCGAAATACTCAGCCGTATGATTCCAAAACTGTACCTGCATCCATCGTACAACTGCCGGAGTATAATTCCATCAAAAGGTCCAGAATAATACTTGGACCTGTTCACTCGACCCATAAAAGGGCCCTCACAGTCGTGTATCAACGATTGGCATCACCACCGTATATCCAACGGCGTGGCACTAGGTCAACAGACCCCTCGATCCATCAATCCTGCAACTGCGCCATCAGCTCTCACAGCTCTACTGGCAATATCCATGAGGTGCTGTCGAGGGTGCGCGGTCCCCGAACCACGCCAACTCAATCTCTATCTCCCTAACCGGCGGCATTATCAACAGCTCAGGTGAAATCACAACCCGGAATCTCGTGGCAACAGAGATATCTTTGGGTCCCGGTGCCGCCGTAAGCACCTCTCACACTGTCGCTATAACCAGTGTGCTCTAACGACCTCAAACACCAAATCTCCTCTTCTCTGCCTCTCAGAAGGTCAAAGTCCTCTCCTTCGCAGTCTACACCCTGTGGCACTGTGCCAACCAAAACCCAATGATAGTCGAAACGCCGAACTGCCAAAATTACCAATAAGTCTCCCCGTATATCTCGCGGCCTCAACTGATAGGACATAATCACAAGGGAGCAAAACCTCTGTCTCTGCTCATTTGAGGCGACGAATAATATATCCGCAGATAACAAACCCACGGTACCGCTTGCGCTACTCTGATATAGCTGTGATGCTGCCATCGGGGTTCCACCCGATCTCTCTGGCATCTCGAAAATTCGACACAAGGAAGAGATGAGAAATGCCTCTGCCGGTCAGTCTGCCGCAGGGTGGGGCACCCGGCGCAAAGCTGCCGATATCAGAACTCGCCTCTGGCGGCGATCCTATCCAAAGAAACTGCAGCGTCATGCTACCCACAATGCCTACCTCATCGAAGCGTCAATAATCAAAACGGAGGGACCAACTAAAAAGTGAAAGGTATCCGGCGCAAACCCATCCACCGTCAAACATATCCTATGCGCCCCGCGCCCTCGAAACTTGGAGCGTTGCAGTTCGACAATGTATAAACTACCTAGCACATGGCGGCTCTCCGAGAGTCTCTCCATCACCACCCACCCCAATTCTGCCTACAAAGGCTCCACTCAAACCCTGAATCGGGATGGTTCAGACGCTGCCGGACTGGCTCCATCGATCAATGATGTCCTAAGCTCAGCTACTATCCACTATCCACCCTGTCTCGGTGCTCGGCACTGCTCGTCGGCACGGAGGGGGCTGCTCGCTCATCGGCGCCTGGCGAATGGAAGATACCATGCATAGAAGAGATACTGGAGGACACTCAAGCGTAATTGCCACTGGCTATGCTCTCTGCTCACAAGTCACATCAACCGTTCCATTGGCTTCGTCCTGGCATCGGCCGCCACGACTCCGTGCCATCTGGATCCATAACTCTTGGGTCTCGCTCTGCTCTGATAGCTCTGCCTCCCGCTCGGTACTAATCGGTTATTTTTCAGATGCGGAAAGCGCATTCCTCACTGCCGACGTATCACAAGCATCGTAGACCACTGCACAATACAAAATCAGGCACAACAACCATACGACCCATCTAGCGAAAGTCTAAGACATGTTATCAATTCCACCGCATTCTGTTGTCTGCAGCCAACATAATCGCTTAGGAGCATAAACTGCCAATCACTCATCCCGTCTCTTGGGAGAAGGTACAAAACTCGATCAGGACTCTCGCTAAAATGAGTCACGACTCTCACCGTAGTCATCCTACTGTCCAACCCACAAGCCTAGGGTGTCTAAGTCTCAATGACCTACAACCTAGGCTCGGATACCACTCTAAT
>CM055067.1:49071359-49134175 GCA_029204045.2 Tillandsia leiboldiana | reverse complement strand
CAAATCGCTGGAACAGTCCCCTTAATGCGAAAATTTTCACACTGTAAAACGAACTCCACAAATTCCAAAAAAATATCACAGCGAGCGTCTCGTCGAGACCGTCGAAACGTTACACTGCACGCCCAAATCCGAGTGGCCCCGTAGGCCGAGTTTACAAATTCCACAGTACAGGTGCGCAAACACTCACAACCACACAACTGTAAATCAAACACAGATAAAAGGGGAATAGTATACCTTCGGGCAAGCCTCAGAAAAATCCCGGAAAAAATACAATGATAATCCTTGCGACGAGTCAATCCAAAAAGTGTATAGGCTCGTCTCGATCCGACCTCGGGTGCGGAGATAAAATTCCGGCAAGGGGCCGCTGTCCAAAACTCCACCAGAAAACAGGGGCTTATAAATGCCTCGAAAACCGTGTCATAAAACTCTGAATCCAGCAAGATGATCACACGAAAGTCGAAGACGTACCTCTCGTGATTCCAACGCCGCAGAAATCGACCAAAAATACTGACGGAGTAGCTCTGTAGACCTCTCAGATTCAAACTGTGACGATAACGGGCCTCCGATGAAAAATCGCCACACTGCTGCACACGATGCCGAAGTCGTCGACGCCGCGCTTCCAAAAAATCCGGGCCTCTGCCAGAAGATGCGCAAGATGAGATCTCCAACTTTGCTAAGGGGCCATGGGCAGGGGAGCTCGGGAAAGGGGGCAAAACTCTCCCACAAGACAGCTATTTATAGGCCCAGCCCGAAAATCCGAATTTTGGACTTTTGGCCCAAAGTTTCGGGCGCTTGGCACTTCCGGGCTGCTACAGTAACGGGCCGGGCCCGTTACTGTTCAACTGCCCGAAAGCCCTAGGCCCGCCACGCGTCCACCGCACTCCCCGCGCCCGCGTCAGCAGCGCACCGCGAATCGCGAGCGACGTGTGGCCGACACGCGGGCGTGTGGTGGCTGCGCCCGGCCAATCCGGGGCGCCACGTCGGCCACCCGTTGCCCTCCCAACCAGCCGCACCCCGTACGGCCCCCTGCCTCCAGCCGCGCGTGACCGCGCGCACCATACCCCCAACCCACGCTCGGCCACGTGTCCGCACCCGGTCCACCGTGCACCCGCGCCTCTTCCGGGACCAGGCCCCTGCGTCCCAACCAGAAGGCCACGCGTCCCCCCGCCCGTGCCCGACCTCTCGCGGTGGACCGCGCGCCTCCGCCGCCGCCAACCGCCGCGCGTCCGCCGCCCGCCGCCGCCGCGGCGCCCTTTCCGGCGGCCGGAACAGTACCAAAATCTCGAAATGCGTGTTTTTTCGCATCCGACTCCGAAAAATACAATAAATAGCCCGTTTCGATCGTTTTCCCTCGCGCGCTGAATCCAAATCCGAAGTCCAATTTGCCAAATTCCCTTCTAAAATTTTGCCGAAAATTCTCGGAGAAGTGTCCCTTTACTCAAATTCCGCGCTGAGTCCAATTTTATATCCATTTCGCGCGAAACCACATCTAAACATCCGACGGGTCCTCCGATCACTCCGTGATCCATTACACACCCGAAGTCCATCACTTGAGTCCAAATTGTGCAGAAACACCGCCGACAGGCCACACAGGCCTCCAGAAGCTGTTAATCGCACTGTAGAAGCCCGGCGGAGATCTGGGTCACCACAAAAGCACTCTGACATCCCCCCGGTATACCAATTTCTTGGTCTGGATCTCTAAAAGTGACGGTCCTCGCGGCACAATCAATGGTCGCAAAATACCGAGCCAGCCAGTCCATCCCGGGACCACATCGAAGTCCTTCAATTGTCTCAGGACCAACAGGTCTGCTGGCATAATCCAGGACTCGATTTGCATCGGGCAGGACCACAACACTCCTCTACGTGCAAGGTGTGATCGGGAATCTGACCTCTCGTGCACGTGGTAGAAGTCCTACCTTTAACCCATGTAATGATGCAAATGATCTACTGAAAAAGAATACGATGCTCCAGTATCAAATAATGTACGAGTCCTAATGCCAGAAAGTAAGGTGATACCTGCCACCACCACGGGATCTGCTGCGAAGAGTCCTCTACCTGCGCAGCATACACTCGCCCCTCTGGGCTGGAGGGCGATACTCCGTGGATAGAGAGATGGCCTGCTTGCTGGAGCATGTGGCCGCTGAGCCGTCGACCGTTGCTGTGATGAAGATGGAGCCGATGCTGACGAAGGGGCCGTCGATGGCGCATAAGGCAAGTAGCTCGGACGTGGCCAGACTGTCCACATCTATAGCAGCGACCCCACCGCTGTCGCAGGTGTTTGAAAAGTGCTGACCTCCACAGAAATACAATTGCTGGGGCCCCGTGGTTGTCGTGACTGCTGTTGTCGCTGAGGCTGTCGCTTGCGACCCACGCTGCGACGGCTGGGATCTCTGCTGCTGCTGCTGCCGCTGCTGGGGGCCTCTGGGGTCCACCAGGCCCTCGCCGCTCCGACCGTTCCTTGGCCGGAAAACTGAGGCGGTGGCGGTCGGGGCGGCCTCCAGGAACTGGCCTGTCCTCCCGTCGTCCTGCCTGGTCGCTTTCTGTGTCTGCGCCTTGAGCGACCAGGCCCCCACGTCTGGCGACGACGTGGTCCTCCCTCTCTCAACCCACTGGCATGCTCTGCTGCCTCCTCCAAGGTTGTAGTCCTGGGCATGCACCAGAGTATAGATCTCTGGGCGCAGGCCCGACTCAAAGAGCTCCACCTGGTGCGGTCCGTCCCTGGTGACATAAGGTACGCAGTTGAGTAACCGCGTGAACTCCTGAAAGTAGTCCAATGCTGTCCGTCGCCTTGCTGAAGATTCTTCAAATCATCTTCCAGCTTTTTCTTCATACTCGTGGAAAAGTACGTATCCAGAATCATCTTCTTGAACTCTGACCAGGGTAGCTGTCGAGTGATCTGAACTCCAGAGGCTCTACCCGACGCCACCATGCATCAGCGTCCCCGTCTAAGCAGTGTACAGCCATATGTACCCTGTACTTCTGGTCAATGAAGAAGTCTCGAAAACTTCTCCATTGACGAAAGCCAAGTCCCGATCTCCCACGCTGGGTATTCCGCCCTGAAAACCTGGGCGGTCCCCGCTTACAGAACTGAGTAAGTTTGTCAGCAATCTCCTGCTCCTCCGCAGGAGTCAATGGCCGGATTGCTCCCTGAGCAACAGGGGATGCCGTGGTCACCGGTCCAACGGGGAAGCCACAGCAGGGGAGGGTGGTACGGGAGAACTCTCAGGGGGTGCAACAACAGGCTGCGCCCTCTGTTCTAACATCTGCGTCAGCCGACCCATGGCCTCCTCCTGACGCTGCACGGCCTCTGCCATCTGGGCCATCTGAGCCTGAAGCTCCTGCACCTCACTCTACTGGCCCTGCTCGACTCCTCCGGCTCGGGCTCACGGATTCAGGCTGAGAACGCGTCAACATTCTACATCGCGGAGGCATCCTATCACAAGAAACCATACTCAGTATCATATCCCCACAGACCCAATCTAGCGAAAGTCAAAGACATCCCCATATTTCGTGACTTTATGTTGTCTGCAGCCAACATAACGGTTCACCAGAAATTAGGCATGTCGATCCCTCTTCTCTCACTGGAAGAGTCAAACAATAAAATCAACGACTTTCGCAAATATCACGTCTCTCGTACCCTATTATCCTAGGGTCTACCAAAAGCCTAGGTTTCCTAAGTCCAACTGACCAATCCCTAAGCTCTGATACCAACTAATCTGTCACGCCCCGGAACCCGGGCTCGCCAACAGATCCGCCGTGCACACGGGATTCCCAGTACACGAAGCGCTGGTAACCTGCTCGATATATAATGATAAAAAAGAGCATAATACAGAGCTGAAGTAGAAGGACCACATAGTATCTCATACTGGAACTAAAAATAAACAGTAAGATGTACAATAATCTCCCAGCTCACCAAAATAATACAACCAGCCGGCGAAGGCAGACTCAAAATAAAAGGAGAATATCACAGTCTGAGTGAAGGGTACAACGTCTATCTACAGCTCTCAGTCTCCCAGGAGATCTATCTACTCAGCGATCCCCTTACCTTTATCAGCCGCTGATAGCCTAGCAGCTCCCGCAGACGACTCTGCAAAATAAAGAAGAAGAAAGAAACAGAAAAGAATAATGGGGGTGAGAACTACCAGATAAACCAGTAGCCTCCCCTAGTGGGCAAAACCTCAACTCTGATGCACCCACTAGGATTACTAGAGGCCAGAAAGGAAAAAGTGTAAAGCTGTAAGCAGAACTGCTGAATAAGGGGAAACCACCACTAGCATGCCTCTAAATGCAGTGCCAAAAGGAATGACTAGTATGTATGCATCAGCATCTAACAGCCTGGCCTGAATAAACCCAATCTTATTCCACCAGTAAAACTGGTACGCTTGCCCTGCTGGCGCCTCTAGCCCTTGCCAAATCGGGTATGCTGGCCATGCATACACCGATAGGGAATGAGAGTTCTCAGGACTCAAGCCTTGCCTGTAACACACTCCTGAGTGGCACTCGAGGGGAGCGACCCCAACGAGTAAAAAGTACCTCAGTAATAAGTATCATAAGTGTCGTAAACAGCAGGACTGGATCATGACTATGATCAAAGTGGGAAAAGCCATCCACTAAGAACCCTGATCTGATGCCATAGTACTCAATAAGTGGGAAAAACCATCCACTAGAGAAAAACCCGATCCCCTGCTGATGCCTAAAATAGACCAGAATCAACCCCATTCTGATGCAAGGATAAACATCCGGCCGACCGCCTACAGTCCGCGGTCACCGCAACACCCACAAGTTTATAATCTAACATAACCTTGGCTATACTATCCCAAACCCCTGCTCATACTCGAGCGACAGCAACTGAAAGCAAAAGATAGCAATAAAATATGTCAAGTCTTAATATGATAGTGTAGCAATAAATAGTGGCCCTACCTGATGTCCGGGCATGCATGCAACTGTCTTTATTTTAAAAGTTGTAAAATAGTGTCAAAGATTTAAAAAGATTGATTTACTGAATAAAAGTCATTTGCATGCGAGATTATAGCCTTTGTCTTAAACACAGTGTCCCAATATAAGTCATCATATCATCTGTGGGGTTATATTAAATTTTAGGAGAGTTCGTCCCAGCGGTTCTCGTCAATTGTCACATTAGTTCGTCCCAATAGTTCTCATCAATTGTCCTGTTAGTTGTCCTGTTAGTTTGTCCTGTTAGTTGTCCTGTTAGTTGTCCCAATGGTTCTTATCAATTATCAATTAAATTTTAGGGGAGTTCCAGTAATCCCAGTGAGCTTGTCAAAAATGAGGTAAGCAACAACCGCCCACCTCGAACAGCTCAAATCACCCCCAGAAAGTCTCCTGGCTGTCCACAGTCCCCTAGAACTGCTGTCTGCCGAAAACGGTGCCCTACAGCAACACACATTGCACAGGGTGTAACTATAGTATTCATAAAAATACAGCTTTTGTTGTTTTTCAAATGACACGAAAATAGAGGAGTTTTTCACCTCTGTACAGTGCTCAGAAAAATCCAGAAAAATTACGGTTGCGTTCCTCGCGAAGAGTAGATCAAAATCGACTCTTTAAACGTCTCGATCTGATGCTCCTACGCCAAGATAAAAATCGGAGAAGTTGACGCTGTCCAGAAATTTCCACAGCAAAAAGGGGGGTCAAAGAGACCTCGGGAAACGTGCCAAAAGTACGAAATAGAGCAAAGTGATCAACACGGAAATCGAAGCCTTACCTCATAGGAACGCGCTGTCACGAAAATCGTCCAAAAATTCCTCCTGGTTAGCCCACAGGGAATTTTCGACGGAACTGCGACGGGAAATGGGCCGAAAAAGAAAACCGTCGCAGTGCGCCGCATCGCAGATAACTCACTAACGGTACCTTCAAAAATTCTAAAATTCTGAGGAGAGAGAGGGGAGAGAGAGAGGAAGAATTTTTGTATAGGGCACTTTCTCTGGTTCTCTCTCTACTGCACGGAGCCCGAGGTGAGAAATGGTGGGGGTGGGAGGCTCTATTTATAATGGGCCAAGGACCCTCACCAGATCCCGGGCAGAACAGCAAACACCGAGATGGACCATCCAGGACGCGCCACGTGGCGACAAAACAGGAAACAGCCTTGTGCAATGCCACAGAGAATCTGCCACGTGTCCACGTGGTGCACGGGCCCGGTCCCCGCGCCGGGTCTTCCGGAAGATGTCGGCCAATCCGGGTGTGCCACGTGTCACAGTCCCCGTGGACTTCTAGAAGCCGGCCAGCCAATGGGAAGCTGCCACGTGGCAGATGCAGGGTTCGGTGCTCCCGGTGCACGCCAGGCCCATGGACCGCGCACCCGAGCCCCCCGCCCGCGCCTGCGCCGCCGCCCTCTGCCGCTGTGCCGCCGCCCGCCGCCGTGCGCCGCCGCCCGCCGCCGCTTGCCGGTCGCCGGAACAGTAATTCCGGCGGCCGGAGTTACTGTTCCGGCGTGAACAGTACCGAGGTGCCGAAAAATTAAAGTAAATATACCGTTTCGATCGTTTTCGCGCGCTGAGTCCAAATACGACGTCCATTTCGCCAAATTCTCATCCGAAATTTTGCCGAAAGCTCCCGAAAAATTCCATTTGCTCCGATTTTCGCGCAGAGTCTATATTAAATGTCCAATTTCGATTCTACAAGCTCTGCTTCACCGAATAAGCTCCCTACAGTCACTGTTTAATGTTGCACAGTTCCTGCGGGAGTCCGGATCATCACAACTATAATCTTAACCGCACATCTTTTCATTCAAGAGCTAAAAATTTGATAGTACCAATTGCTGAGTGCTATCGATAGTATTCCAGCCGGACTATATATATATATATATATATATGTATACTCTTATCTATAGAGTTACTTTTACTATTTGCTGAACAAATTTTGCTAAATCTAGTAAATAAAATTAACCAAAAACATAATAACCAAAGATAGCAAATTTCTCTACCAATATACAATTAATACATCCCTCTTAAATGTGTCAAATGATCTAAAATTCACATCAACTTCCGTACCTTTTTACCTACTTGATTGTGCATATCCTTTAGGACACTTTCTCAGGACAGAGGCCCAGATAATGAATGGTCCACCTCTTTTCTCTCTCTCTTTTCTTTATTCTAGGTTCTAGTGTTTCCTTTTCTTTTTCTGTTGAGAATGGTCCACAGTGAAGGGGACAACAACATTTATTTATTATTGCATGATGTACGCAAACTTAGGTCCACCTCCATCATCGATCACCACTGCTGATGACTGTTAGTTGCAAAAAAAAAAAGCTCTTGACATGTTCTACCAACTTGACCAACTTGATCTTTGAGGGCATCACCATCTCCCATGACTTGCTCGTTTTAAAGATCTTCTCTTTTTTGGTCCCTTCTCATCACAGAATCTAGTGCAATATATATATATATATATATATATATATATATAGACACACACAAACACATGCCCCCACTAAGCTACTTTTAGTACAGTTAAGAGAGTTTTTCTTAAAATAAAGTTTCTGACTACATACATAGTATTTGATTAGTTCAGGAGCATAATCAAATATCTAAAATAGATAATATATTTAAGTTATTTTTTCCTAATAAGATAAATTATCAGTTAAGTAACATATCCTATCTTACCAAAATATAGATGCCAAAACATTTTAGAAATCAAAAAATGGAACTCCTTGCTTCTAATCATACAAAAGAATCTTCGCATAGAATACGTTACAATTGGATATCTTATTCCAACATTCAAACAACACCAAAACATGTGAAAGAGTGTATCACATTCCTAGGTAGGGTTGACATATCCTAATCGTTCTTCTAAACTATGTACATTTTGTGCCAAATGTATTTCAATAGATGTAACATAACCTTGATTTATGTAGGCCTGGATCATATATATATACGGTCTCCAATGATTGGTATCAGAGGTGACGGTTTTAAAATTCTATGATATCGTATCATTAGTGTGGTGGAGGTGATTTTTCTTTTCTTTGTTTCCGACGGATACATAGCTAGACTCACAGGTGGTGATACGAGATGACATTGTGCTGTGCCTAATGGAGAAAGGGCTCGAGATTAGGGCACAAGTGCATAGGATTAGCACGCGGCGCACATGAATTAATATATGCTAGGATTAGGCTCGAGAGTGTAAATTAGTGGGGTCCCTCGAGTGATTCAATGAAAAATTTGGAGAGCGGTGAGTAATATTTACAGTAAAGCTATAGCTAGTTCATATGAGATGGAAGAGAATTTTGTCTCACTAGTATAAGAGCAATAATTCTCTATATATATGGAACAACAATTTAAAGAGTAATGGACTCATGTATAACAATGGACAAAAATCTACAAATTAATCTAAACTTTTAAATTCAATAAGTGAAAGGTTATGTATCATCATACCTTTGATTTATACGGGCTAGAACTTCTTCCATTGTCACCCTGCACACCTTTACCTGTTGAAAATCGCATGCCATGCAATAAAAACTTCGTATCTAATATTTCTATTTTTCTTCCAAACACTTACATATTGTACATATAAGGATGATCAAATCAAAAACTTCTCACCAGAGTAGATTTTACTGTCGGATCGTTAACACTAACCAATTCAAGCTGTTGGAAAAATACAATCAATTTACTTAAAATGTATAAACACAACACTTAGAAATCTCGATTGTGACTCGATCCAACCAGTCTCATACTGCTTCGAATAAGACTCGGCCCAATCCAACCATCTACCACAAGATAAAATGCTGACCTCTTTAAGCCAAGAGTTACAATAAATTTACAACTTAATTTGGTACGTATTTTTGATATATTTTGATAACTTGAAATTAAATAAGCGTACAAACATTAACCTTATGAAAATATAAACACTATAATAGACAACAATAAAAATACTCCGATACTATGAAATTCGGCAGAATCCAAACACGCCCCGGTATGCTTTATTATTTTTCATTTACATTACTTTTTAACTCGTCTCTTCCTTGGACATTGCAAGAGATTTAATCATCATTTAGGTCAACACTAGCGAAAGAAAATAACTAGGTTACATTGGCCTGTTTAGTAATTATATTTTTTTTCTTCTAGAAACCTCTATGACATCAATTTAACATATAAATTTTGCAGAGTTGAAAAGAAACATGTTAGGTTGCTTATGCTTTCTAGTTAATTAAAGTGCTTAATTAGGAAAAGATAGGAATGGCAAATAATTGTTACCCTAGTCAAAAAGCATATAAATTATGAACATATATATATATATATATATATATATATATATATATATATATATATATATATATATATATATATATATATAGAGAGAGAGAGAGAGAGAGAGAGAGAGAAAGAGAGAGAGAGAGAGTAGAGCTTATATACTTTCAAAAGCACAAGCTTTGAATTTTTTATTATTAGATTTGTACTATTGTAAAGTTAACTAAAGAAAGAGAAAGAAAAAATAAATAGCACAAATCTCAATACAAATTTAATGATAAAAAATTCATAAGCATATTTGGACTCGTATTTTTGAAAGTATATAAGCCCTACTTTATATATATATATATAATTGAGCTCTTATTCAAAAGATTAGATCTAACTGTAGAAAACTTACAATCACCAATTGCTTGGTGCTTGTACAAGCACAGTAGCCGGACTATATATATATATGGTGATTAATTTTATTTTTCCACTTAATTTGGAAACTAACATGTAATTGCTTAGTATCTCCTTAATATTTGCCTTTAATTAAAAATTGTGGCTAGTAGATATCTGTTAGTCCTATATATATATATATATATATATATATCAATTGGATAAACAAGGTTTTAGAAACATAATCTTAAGAATACAATAATCTTCACAATACTTGCATGTACCAAATAACCTAAAAATGGCAAGTTAGTAATGCATCAAAACAGAAAAACAGGAAAAAAAAAAAGTAAGAAAAAAAAGGTTTGTTTTGGACTTTCATAAAGAAATATAATTCCTTAGAACTACCTGTTGTTATGCTGTTGACATAATTAGTAAAGAGAAACTATTGCAGTACAAGAGAAACCCAATAATTCTTGCTGCAAATGCAAAATAATTCAAAAAAAAAATCAAAACTTTGTTGACTCATCTTTCTGTTTAACTCCTAACTAAAGGAGCTATAATTATATAGATCCAAATTTTGAATCATTTACAAATGAACAAGAACAATAAAATCAAGATAAGGCCTTAGATATAACTATGAGGCAAAAAAAAAAAAAAAAAAAAAAAAAAAAAAAAAAAAAAAAAAAAAAAAAAACTTTGTTATGTACTCATCTTACTGTTTAACTGCTAAATAATGGAGCTGTATATCGAACCAAAGTTTGAATTATTTATAAATGTACAGGAACAATAGAATAAAGATAAGACCTAAGATATATAACTATGAGCAAAAAAAAAATTCGAAACTTTGTCATGTACTCATCTTACTGTTTAACTCCTAAATAATGGAGCTGAATATCGAACCAAAATTTGAATCATTTACAAATGTATAAGAACAATAGAATCAAGATAAGACCTTAGATATAACTATGAGCAAAAAAAAAAAAAAAAAAAAAAAATCGAAACTTTGTTATGCACTCATTTTACTCCTAAATAATGGAGCTAAATATCGAACCAAAATTTGAATCATTTACAAATGTACAAGAACAATAGCTAGAATCAAGATAAGACCTTAGATATAACTATGAGCAAAAAAAAAAAATGGAAACTTTATTAGGTACTCATCTTACTGTTTAACTCCTAAATAATGGAGCCATATATCGAACCAAAATTTGAGTCATTTACAAATGTACAATAACAATAGAATCAAGATATATAAGACGTTAGATATAACTATGAGTAGAAAACCACACAGTACTTTTTTTTCTCACAAAATGAAAAATTGTCCCTTGAGATCATAGATTGAAAATTTTGACAGTCATCAAAACAAGCAATCCAAATTGATGTTAAAATGTATTACTGCATTGATCATGCACTTCATCAGAACATTGAAATCTCAAAAAAACATAACAAGGACTCTCATCATATCGATCATACTCCTGAGATCGATGATAAAATGTTATATACATTACCAAATAATCGAATTATTGCACGAAATTTACATTACACAACCACACATTTTATAGAAGAACAAACAATTGTGTAGTAATCCATGTTAGCATATTCCTTTCTTCGCAAACTCTTATTATTGCTTATATATCCTATTAAATTTTTCTTTAACCTTTGATAATCAAGCAACAAAAGAATTCAGCATCATGTAATGCCCAGAAAGAATTTAAAAAATGAAAAGTTTTCAAAAAAGAAATAAAACTTATCTCATAAAAAAATAAATAAATAAAACTAAGAACATATATATATATATATATATATATATAATATATATATATATATATATATATATATATATATATATATATATATATAGGCGTATATGGTGATTAATTACTTACCTCAGTGTTGTGAGGACAAAGCATTTTCCCTGGTGTATATATAATAGTCGATTATTGCCGATGCAGCATCATCAAGATTCTCATGCATGTAAAATTTGCTCATGGATGGATCATGACCATGTGAATCTTGATGATGCCACATCCGCAATCTTCGACTGCTCCATTCATCCTGTATATGCAGCACCATTGGATAGAGAGAGAGAGAGAGAGAGAGAGAGAGAGAGAGAGAGAGAGAGAGAGAGAGAGAGAGAGAGAGAGGAGGGGGAGAAATGGAAGAGAAACTATTGGAGAAGAGAATATTATTCCATGCACCCAGTGCATGCATTCGTACATCGGTGCACCGTGCACCCATCGACAGTACATTTATTCCATCTTAGGACTTATTTGGCTCTGCTGCACGGCAAAGAAGAGACGCACCAGATCGGCACTTTGGAAGTGCTCTCTTATTACGCTGCATGCACTTCAAATGGATCGAAAGCATATATATATATATATATATATATATATATATATATATATATATATATATATATATATATATATATATATAGAGTACGCATGCGATCACAGAAGCAGAGCCAAACAAACCCCTAAACTTCAATCGCTCCATAGATATACGGATGAACCAGGTGCGCGCAATAATTAATTAGGGGGAAAAAAAAGGAGAAAGTACAAAACACATATATTATTAAATTTTGGATCAAATTAAACCTGACCAAAGAAAGAACAAGAGCAAGCAGTAGAGACCCAAAGGATAAAGGGATCCAGCGAGATAACAGCAAACAATTGAAAAAACAAAAACCAAAAAAAAGCAAAACAGTAAAAAAAAAAAAAAAAAAAACAAAACAAAAACAAAAACTCTTAAAAGATTGATGCACCATTAATTTCCCCAACCCAGTGAACACGAGCTCGAGACCAACATGGCGCGACGCAATTGGCTAGGCCGTAAATGGCGGTGGTGCACGTGGGCCCCCACACGAAGAGATCTAACCCTAGCAATCGTACGAAAGATCTAATTGTTGAACATAAAAAAAGGTTCCATTTTCTTTTTTTCTTCAAATTTTCTTCAAAAATTTTGAATATGGTAATATCAAAAGAAAATAAAGGTAACAAAATTTGAACCAAAAATCGAATTATAATTAACATATGGGTTTTTCTCAAAGGGATCATAGAATAATATCAGAATTAAAAAAAAAAGTATTAGAGAGAGAGATTAAGAGAAAAGAGAGAGAAAGATCTATTACAAGAGGATGGAATATGGTGGAAAGGGTGCTTCAATTGTGAGGAGGAGAAGCATAATAACGAACTATGGTAGTGGGGGGAGAGAGAGAGAGAGAGAGAGAGAGAGAGAGAGAGGAGAGAGAGAGAGAGAGAGAGAGAGAGAGAGATGGGGGGTTGGATGGGGAGAGAGAGAGAGAGTATGGTTAGGTTGTATTTATACCAGTTGCTAGATAATCTATGTGGGGACTTTACTTGGAAATAATTTATGATATATACGTATTTTTAATTGGTTACTACTTAAAAAACTTGCCCCAAAATCACTCGCCTTCTTGTATCACATATAATAAGTAAATTTTTAAGTTTATCTTAAAACATATTTCAAAATATTAAATATATGGTCACTCGAGTTTCTTACGTAAGATAATTAATATTTTTTGTGGTTTCTCAAATATTATTTTACATGACTTTATTTTGAAACAAAAATAAAAAATGCACTACAAACAAAATTTCCGTCTTATAATATATCAGAGGTTGCCATTTCAATTTTCTGTAAGGACTTTTTTAATTATCAATGCCTTTGGAGTTGTGGACTCGATCTTAAACCCAACGCAAAAATCGAATTTAAATAGGTTTGGATCAAAGTTTTTATCAAAAAAACAGAACCAAAATAAATTAATATCCGTTGTATTCAAACAATAACTAAGAACATCAATCTAAGTGAAACAAACAAAATTGTAAAATATTCACAAGAAAAATGTTCAATCCTATGTGACATCTTTTGACCTTTTCTGAAAAATAATTACCACTTTACGTAAAAAAAAAAACTGATTTATTAAGAAATTTTGGATTATAAATCTCTTATTATATATATATTTTAAAAAAAAAAGTGCCATGACTTGCAGAACTGATAAAAATTTACTACTGTGAATTATGTTTTGTCTACATTCTGTGTATTCAAAGTAATTTCCCTTTTATGGGAAAATTTTACCGCACAAGGTAGTAAAAATGGTAAATTTTTCTCTGTAGTACAAATTAAATAAGCTGTAGCATATAGTGCGCATTGTACTATTGTTTTTAACGGTTACCTGTGCCCATGACTTTTCAACAGAAACCCTAATGATCACTTATTCCTAGTCAATAGGCATGCAAATTAATTTTCCTTTTGACCATTATACATTTAATTAGCATCCCTTCTCTTCTACCTAATCCTTTGATTTTGCCTTGAAATTTCACAAACTTTAATTTATTGTTGGAATGTTAAATTCCTAAAGTTAGGCGCTATAATTAGGGTTTGGATTTTCTACATGCCCCACAGTGGAAATTCCTAGAACTAGGGCCCATGGCATCATTCAAACGACTGTTTAAAGTTTAAATACTGTCCAAATTAAGGGGGTAGGTGATTTTGAAATTAAAAAAAATGTTTTTGAGTATGTAAATAATAACCAGAAAATTAAACATGAAGAGTGCTACATGTACACCCAAAAGCGGGTGTACATCTTGCACCCCACCCATCTAAGGATGAAAATTTTTTTATCTATTACTTCGAAGTGATGGATAAAATTTACCTCATCCTTAAATGGATGGAGTGTACACTTAACATTTTCCATTAAACATATCCTGCGTGCCTTTAATTACCATACTTATTATATATTAATACATTAGTACTCTAGCACATGCAGTTAGTTTACTTAGGACTTGTTTAGTCAGATGTAATTAAAAATAATGTTCATTTCAAATGTGCAATTGTAAGAGTTGCTACTGCAACTTTCTGTTGTTGTGACGTAACTAAAAGTTGTATCAATTACGAATCTTATCATGTTATATTCACCATGTAAGATAATATTATTCTTTTCCATTGTCAATTTTGGAGTTGCCTATGATCATGCATGTTGAACTGAGTACATAGAAGAGAATAATTTAGATTCATTGCATATGTACGAGACAAAAAACTTTCTTTTTTTAAATTGAAAGTCATATTGGTTTTAAAGTTTAAGCTACATAAACAATAATTTACACCTAACTAATTATTTCAATATATATATCCCACTATACTAAAGTATATATGAGACAAATCTCCATTCTATAACGAGTTGAATCTTGAACTAGCGTACAAACAGAATTAATTCCTAAGGATCAAGTTAAATAAACTCACCAAGTCACATGGGTACGTAGTGGATAATTATTGGATCATATAGTAAAAAAGATTCCCCTTCTACAATCCAACCATTCCCTATTCGCAGATTTAGTAGAATCACATGTTGACAAAGTCTCCATTTATTCTCAATATTACTTAAGAAATTAGTACGATGCGGTGGATAAATATTAATTATTATAATTTATATAATTTATTATTAAAAATAATTTATATATTTTATTAATTCATTCTATATATATCAATAAATATGTATGTATTGCTACGAAAGTAATTTATCTGACCCTCTTTAAAAGTTATTGAAAAAAGTATTACATTTATATATATATATATATATATATATATATATATATATATATATATAGTTATTATAGCATTTGTTATGATATATTTAGTATTTTGTATATCATAGTCTTATATAGTGCCAAACTATATAGTATATTTTTGATTATATTATTACTATAATAGGTTGGCGAGCATATTTATTTTGTACTATGTATTTTTATCAATATAATCTTAAATGGATAAACTTTTTTTCCTATCTTCCATAGTATCAAAACGGAAACCCTAATTAAGGAATATTAATTCATAGCCACTATTCACAAAAAAATATCACCGCTCAATTGACGCCTGGTGTGGCTACTCGGCTCTTCTTGTTGTCGTCCGGTGTGGCTACTCGGCTCTTCTTGTTGTCGTCCGGTGCTGTTCAGCTCTTTCTGTTGTCAATAGGTGTCGCTCCACTCTTTCTGTTGACGCCCGATGCCTTTCGACTCTTCCTACTGTCGCCTAATGCCGCTCGGCTCTTTCTACTGATGCCGCCCAGCTCTTCCTGCCGACGCCTGATGTCGTTTGGCTCTTCCTTATGTCGCTCGGCTCTTCCTAGTGTCATTTGGTTTATAAACTATGTTCGCTGCAAGCAGACATTATTATGGTTTGCATTATTTATTATTAAAGATGATTTATGTATTTCGTTTATTCCTTCTATATTAACCACGAAAGACGTATGTATTACTGCCACAGTGATCTATCTAAGCCTATTTGAAAATTATTATAAAGAGTAGTACACATTTTTTTTCACAGTTATTATAGTATTTGTTACGATATATTTAGTATTGTATATTTTTATCATATATAGTGTTGGTCTATACGGTACGGTATTTCTGGTTGTATTATTATTATAATAGGTTGCCTAGTATACTTATCATGTATAATACATTTTCATCAATACAACCCTAAATGGGTAAGCTCTTTTGTCTATCTTTTATGGCATTAGAGTGGAAACCTCACATTCCTTGGTGCCGCACAGCCTTCTTTGGTTTCGCTCGGCTCTTCTCGCCGACGCCTGGTGCTGCTCGGCTCTTCGTGTTATCGCCCAGTGCTGCTCAGCTCTTTCTGCTAACACCTAGTGCCGGTCAGCTCTTTTTGTCGTCGTCCAGTGCTGCTCGACTTTTTCTGTTTAGCCCGATGCCACTTGACTCTTCCTACTAACGCCTGGTGCCACTCGGCTCTTTCTGTTGTTATTTGGTGCCGCTCGGCTCTTTCTGCTGTCCCACTCGACTCTTCTTACTGTAGCTGGGTGTTGCTCAGTTCATGAACTATGTTCCCAGCAGGTAGACATTATTACTGTTTGCATAATTTATTATTAAAGGTAATTTATGTATTTTATTAATTCATTTTATATTTCTTGAGATAAATGTATATATCACTATGGCAGTGATCTATCTAAAACTCTTTGAAAGTTACTAGAAAGAATATTACACATGTTTTAACAGTTATTACAATGTTTGTTATGATATATTTAACATTGTATATTGTTGTTATATCTACTGTCGATCTATATGATATTTCTGATTGTATTATTACTATAATAGGTTGCCCTGTATACTTATCCTATATTATATATTTTTTTCTTTTTCTTTTTTTTTTTGAGAGAAAGGCAGCATACTGCCGCTTCATTCAAGGCGGAGATGAATTTAGCAAGAGAGTAGCCAGTATATGCAAAGGAGAAGCCGGCCAAAAAGAAAAAAAAAAAAAAAAAAAAAAAAAAAAAAAAACTAGGTACAAAACCTAGTCCAATGCGAGCGGTATATTATATATTTTCATTAATACAGTCTTAGATGGGTTAGCCTTTTTGTCTATCTTTTATGGTATTAAAGCGAAAACTCTATTTAGGAAATATTGATCCATAATCACCATTCACTAAAAACCTCACATTCTTCAATAGGTGATCTCTTCTCTGGCACGGTCTTCTTTGATTTCGCTCTGCTCTTACTATTGCCGCCTAGTGCTACTCGGCTTCTGTTAACGCCCAATGTTGCGTGGTTCATTCTTATTCCCAATCAAATTCAAAGATTAAAAATGCAAACACCAATTCATATATTTCCAAATTGAAGAATGACTGATAAAATTGCAGTTATCAAATTTTAAAATCTAGGATTCTTCCATTTCTCATTCACAATCAAACTCAAAGCTTAATAACACAATCTAATTAGTAATTAATCCAACTCAAATAATGTTGCTGAATCAGTAAACTTGAGCTCTCAAGACTTAAAATCTAGGATTCCACTCCCATTCCCAATCAAACTAAAAAATTCACTCCAAATAAATCACACATAATCATAAAAAACACCAACATAAACCGACCTAAATATTAACGGTAGCCGAGGTTTGCTGCTTGAGCCCTAGCCACCACTTTCACTCAAGTCGTGCCTGCTCCAACAGCATCTACCGGCCCCGCTCCTTCGAGCTCCGACCACCGAGGTCGACGTGCCGCCGTGCCGGCGCTTCGCTATTAAAGAACATCCCCTTCACCCACCGAAGAAACCTCACACCATACCACACTACACCACACCAAACCCCGATCACAACACAACCCCAAAAACTACCCCAAAAATCGACAAAAAATTAAAGAAGAGAAATTAGGATGAGCAAACTCGCCTCGAACCCCAAGCGTGTCAACCACAACGCAGGCCACTCCACTGTCCGTGCAGTCAACCACAGCATCGCTAACAACAACCTCACCATCACGTTGACCATATCCCGATTTCGAATTCTATGGCGCAAAAGAGATGGTTTTGGGAAATAGGAGATAGGTAGAGAAAAAGAGATATATGATGGAAAGAGGGAGAAGAGTGAGGGGAAGGACAAACCCGTTATAGGTCTTTTCGGATAGTAGTTTCGTCATCTCATACCGCTGATGGTGATGGCGGTAGTTGCTGCTGTAGTGATGTGATGGAGGAAAAGGGAAAGGAAGGTTGGGCAGGATGTTTTGTAGAATTGCCTGGTCGCCCCATGTCATTGAGGACTACAGGCACACTTGACAGTGACGGATCCTAGTGACGGGATATGCAGCAGGAGAAAAGGTGACGATGAGAGAGATAAAAGGGAGGGATTAAGAGAGGTACATGGAAATGTGAGAGATTGAGAAATTGATGGAGATATGAGAGATGAGAGAGAGCAAGAGAAAGAGGAAGAGAGAAAAATGATCGAAATTAGGAAAAAGAAAGCATGAGAAGGCAAAAAAAAAAAAATATGGGCCCATCCTTTGGCGACATGGATTTATGAGAAATTGATCCGGGATGATCTAAATTCTGGATAAGTTTCAACCATTGAGAATAGTGAGAGGCGGTTATAACTACTCTGGATAAGTCTTAACCATTGAGGATAAGGCAGAGGCAGTTACAACTACTTCGGTTAGGATAAGGATCGAGATAGTTTTAGATGGATCGGGTTGTAAAACCAAATTGGATAAAGCCAATTTGGTTAAGAATAAAATTGTTATTCTTATCTTTTGTAAGCCTAAGGGCTATAAATAGGGGTCTATTGGCTCTTGTAAAGGCATTCCCAGTTAGAGAGTAAAAATAGAAAACTCTTCCACCTACAAATATATTCTTCGTCTTCTTTTTTCTCTCATCCGGGTTTCAGATATCCATCGGGGAGGCGCTGCGACATTGCCTCCTCCTCCGACGGATCAAGTGGTATCAGAGCGCCAGATCCTGGCGTATGGTGCGAACCAGAAGCGTCTACAAAACTACCAGCGAACAACTCTCCGTCCTCGACATCTTCCGCAGGCCATTGACGAGGAAAACGAAGAGCCCGCCTGCCATGTCCGCAGACGAGCAGATAGCGACACTGGCCGACCTTGCCGCCAGAGTTGCGACATTGTCTGACGACATGAAGACCGTCTTAGATTGGATCAAGGCCCAATCTGCAGCACCATCGGCAATACCGGTGGAGAAAAGTGGTCGACTCGCAGGAACTCCTCCAAAGGCACATGTGACGCCGATGAAGGGCGCTGCCGAGGGTACCTCGGGTGCGCGAGACGACGACGACTCTGATGATGACGGAAGCATCGCTCCGTCGCTTGCAGAAGGAAGGCCACAACCGTTCAAGGTTGAGGCCAAGATCGAGATCCCCAACTACGACGGCACTGTCGACGCTGAAAAATTGGACGGTTGGCTCGACCAACTGGAGACATACTTCGACCTCTACAACTATAGTAGCGCGAACAAGGAAATTTTCGCAAAACTAAAACTTATAGGTCATGCATTGACTTGGTGGAAGGTCATTCTCCAAACTTCCACCAATGAGGATTTTACCTGAAGTCAGTTTAAACGATTGATCCGCCAGGAATTCTACCCTATGGGGTATGAAGAAGAGCGATGGAAGCGCTGGCATGTCCTGCGCCAAAGGCGTGACCAGACTGTGCAGGACTACACCACCGACTTCCGGCGCCAAGCATTGGTGCTTGGCATCTCCATTGACGATCCACAGGTTTTTCGCAAATTCACTGCCAGCCTACAGGAGAGTATCAATGATGAACTCCGCCTCTTCAGTGTTCATGATATCGCCTTGGCAAGCCAAACAGTCATGGCGATCGAGCGGAAGAATAAACTGTCTCGCGGGGAGAAACCATCTAGGGAGTCTGCCGAGGGCTTCAAAAAGGCTAAAAAAAAGGGCCCATCTGATCCTGATTTGTACTGTGATCATTGTAAAATCACAGGACATGTCAAGGATCAATGTTGGAAGCTCCATCCAGAGTTGAGACCGAAGAAGAAAGACGATCATGGCAGACGCACAACAGCAACGACAACGACGATGGCAGCATTGACAAGTGATGCTCCTACCTTAATCGGACGGATTGATCAAGCGGACACTAGTTTGTCTCTGATGGCTATGCCGAAGGAGACAATCCTGTGCCCGTCAAATCCGACTGATAAGAGAGAGGAGTTGTTCACTTTCCGAGTTCAAGTCAAGAATGAGGTGATCGATGCTATTATCGATCCCGGCAGCCAAAAGAACTTGATCTCAGAGACCTAGTTCAAAAATTGGATTTGTCGACTACACCACACCCACACCCATATCCATTGGGGTGGATCAACAGCAATATCGAGATGAAGATCGATCGCCAGTGCAAGGTGAAGTTTGCAGTGACTGGCATCTATATCGATGAAATGGTGTGCAAGGTTGTGCCGATGAACATTTGCAACATCATCTTCGGCAGTCCCTACCTATGGGACCGCGACGCTATCTTCTTCCGTCGTCCTCAGCAATATCAATTCATTAAGGATGGACAAAAGTTTTTGTTCACCACAGAGCCACTGTCAACAACAACAACTGTAGACCTGGTAACCGCTTGCCAGGCCAAGAGGATGATCAATGCCTGTCAAAAGTTTGCCTTACTGGTCATTCAGCCAGTTGAATCGGAGAAGGCAAATAGCAAGGTATTGAGCCTAGCATGCAAAGAAAGAACGGACGACGTCGCCAGGCTGATAGGCGAGCATCAGGATCTGTTCCAAGAAGTCCAGGGACTACCACCAAAGCGAACCGTGGAACATGAGATCCAATTGATCAGCGACGCTCCGTTACCGAATCTCGGCATGTACCAAAACTCGGTAATGGAGAATGAGGAGATAAATTGACAGGTGACCGAGTTACTCGAGAGTGGTGCTATCAAACCGAGTAGCTCCCCCTGTGCCTCCCCGATCGTGTTGGTGCCAAAGAAAGATGGCGGGTGGCGAATGTGTATCGACTACCGCGCCCTCAACAAAATCATCATCAAGAATCGGTACCCCTTGCCGCGGATCGATGATCTCTTGGACCAATTGAAGCATGCTCGCTACTTCACCAAACTGGACCTAAAGTCAGGCTATCATCAGGTTCGAGCCCGAGAGAATGACACCTGGAAGACCGCATTCAAGACATGACCGACATCGGGTGAAAGGCGACTTCCAAGAGGGTGATCTAGTCTGGCTCCATCTCGGCAAAGAGCGCTTGAAAGGCGAGGGTAAAAAGCTTAAGCCCATCCGCTATGGACCTATCAAGATCGTGCGCAAGATTGGTGAGAATGCGTGTCAACTAGAGTTGCCCGCATACATGAACATGTATTCGGTCGTCAATATCGAGAATCTAAAATCCTTCGAGCCGTCAATGCTAGACGATGAGCCCGGAGAAGTATTGCCACCCATGGAGGATCTCGTGGTAGAACGTGAAGAGCAGCTAGCTGATGATACTATTCTGGAACACAAGGTCAGAACGACACGCAAAGGTGAACGTGAAGCCTTACGTATTGGACGGAAAGGTCAAAAGCCAAGTGCCGCTAAGTAGTTCACAAAGGAAGCTGGAGAAACTCAATTTCCTTGCTTGCAGTTCTAGATCCAGCAGGTGCTGGTTCCTCTCAAAATTTGGGGAGTCATGATCCAGGACGATCTAAATTCTGGATAAGTTTCAACCATTGAGAATAGGGAGAGGCGGTTACAACTACTCCGGATAAGTCTTAACCATTGAGGATAAGGCAGAGGCAGTTACAACTACTTCGGTTAGGATAAGGATCGAGATAGTTTTAGATGGATCGGGTTGTAAAACCAAATTGGATAAAGCCAATTTGGTTAAGAATAAAATTGTTATATTTATCTTTTGTAAGCCTAAGGGCTATAAATAGGGGTCTATTGGCTCTTGTAAAGGCATTCCCAGTTAGAGAGTAAAAATAAAAAACTCTTCCACCTACAAATATATTCTTCGTCTTCTTTTTTCTCTCATCCGGGTTTCAGATATCCATCGGGGATGCGCTGCGACATTGCCTCCTCCTCCGACGGATCAGAAATCTTCGTACCCATAGGATGCGGAGAAGGCTTCTAAAGATTGTCAATTCATAAGTATCAGGATTTGCTTAGATGTGTAGTTGAATTCCGTTGGATTAAAATTAATATTTAAATCAGTTAGAGATAAATTTGTTAAGATTTAATTATTAATTAGAATACAAATTTATTTAGACTGAAATTTGGATAGTTTTTTATGTAAGCTATAAATATAACATAGGTGATATTATTTGGTAGTGGTAGTGGTGGTGGTAGTAATAGTGGTAGGATTTGGCCACATCCACGCTACAACAAACTTAGGTTATAGGGACACATGTTTGTGACACTTTTGTATAAGTGTCCTATCTATATTCCATCTATATTCAAAATTATGTTATAGGGACATATTTTTGGACATATTATAAAAATGTGTCGCTATACACCCTAGCGACGGCACATATAGCAACACTAACAATAAGTGTCGGTATTTTTGCCAGCGACACTTTTTTAAGATTTTAGAAACACTTAAAAGTGTCGCTATAGTATAATTTTATTGTAGTGTATATAATGCGGTGGGGGATAGGATTTAGCCACGCCCATATGGCATGACCAAGATGTCCATGACTTTGAACACTGCTACGGGTGCGTTCAAAGAGAGAAATCTTCTAAATTTATAGAAGACGAAAGAAAGGTATAAGAGAGATTTAGGAGGAAGGGCTCGGGTTGAAACTACTCTAGTCTAGAAAATAAGTTGGTGTAATTCCTTTTTTAGTTAATAAATCTTATTTCACCCGTATTTTTTCTGTGTTTGATTTTCCCTTTTTTGAAGCTGTGTCGGTTCTAGCTTCGGTTGAGTGGCAGATTTATGATAAAATTAAATTTGATTTGATATTTTCGTTGCCAAATCCTAACAACCCATACCGGAACGAATTACGGAATCAACAAATCTAGTATAAGGGCGAGTACCAGATTCCCAACAATTAAGTTTATAAATTATTTTTAAATGTCATACTGCGTACCAACTATTTCGTTTCAACAAGGTTCCATAACAAAAACCCAAATTAACAATCCATATTCATATGATTTAAGAGAGATATCTAGTGCTACACCTATATATCTATAAACACTGACTTCACATAAGGAAATGTAAGTGTATCCGGTGAAGGTACTCCTAGATAGTAGATACTACGTACATAGTTCAACAAAATGTGATGTGATTATATTAGTTATAATAGAACATTGTTTATTAGCTTCTAAGGACCATTCAACAGATCAGTAGCATAAAATAAATAGAGTAGAACATGAGAGTATCTTTGAAGGATCGCGCTGCTTAGATTAAATATTAATGAAGCTTTTGTTTGTTCCTCAGATGTCGTTTTGCCTCCTCGCGCGTCGATGTCTCGCGTGGGCGGCGACTAATTAATGCATTGATTACACTTCTCGAGTAGTAGATTAATGGCGATCACCGAGCACTTCATTTTCTCCTATTTTATCTCATGCTGCTTCCTTAATGAAGACCACAATAGCGAATCCCGATCTCCTATTTACGCAAACATGTTTCATTACTTAGAGGCCACGAACACGAGATACGCCGTATGATACGACTTAGACATGATAATTTGATAATTTTAAAAAAATTAAGATACGAAAATAACATAAATACAGCTAATAACATAAAATATTATTAATATAATAATATATATTTATTATATATAAATTATAACTAATTTTGCTAAAACATTAATATTATATTAAAATCATATGAATTAAAATTAATGAAATTTTTATTAATAATTCATATATATTTTTTTAAAAAAAATTACCATATATAATTTATTTATATTGTCCCAACTTATTAGTATCCATCCATAAAAATAAAATAAAAAAATATATATCTCATCTTAGATTATATATATATAAAAAAATAAAATAAAAAAATTTTAATGGGATGCATAAATGATTTATGTCAAACGCATGTTCATGACATGTCCTGATACAAACACGGGATTCATAAAAATATTTGTGATATATAATTCATTAAATATTTTACATGTAGCCTCAGTAACAAATACTATATATTTATTGAAATCTGAAACTTTGGCACACAAAAAATAAAATAAAGTTATTTTATTTTCCGCAATATATATATATATATATATATATATATATATATATATATATATATATATTCCTTTCTAAAGTCATTTATTCCTTTATCAATACATACATATTATGTACGTATAAATATACATAAGAGATCTAAAGAGAGAGATCTACTAAAAGAGAAAGTTTTCAAGTCATTTTAGATGATAAGACATTCAAACCGACAGCCACATTGGCGAGAATGGTACCTCTGGTACTCTAAGTAATTGTCTTGATGTTTCTAGAAATTAAAATTTAAAATTTTATTTTCTAACCTATTAATTGTTAAGAATATGAAGATTGTAACTAAACAACTTTATAAAATTAAAGAATATGATTCTTCAATTTAAAATCAAGAGTGCTCATCATGATTTAGATAATTCAAATTATTTCATAACAAAAGTTTAATTAATTTAAAGTAGTTTAAGCCGTGAAAACGACAAATGTGTGTTATTAATTATATTGCTAATTGAGATGTTTTTTATGATTAGGTAGATACGATTCGCCATATTATTTAAAGCTATAGTTAAACCACTATTAATTAACAATCCTGTACGTAATGACAAAATTGTTCTTATTTTCGTATTTGAGACCTTAAAATTTCATGAGCACAAAAAAAGGAATAATTAAACATGACAAATTTCTCTGACAAAAAATAGGGTTAAAGACGCATCAAAGTAACCTAATTAAAATTTTCAGATAACACTGGTTTAGCAGTGAGGTTTAGGTTACGAAATGGTTATATAGATACAATCGAATTTTGATAAAATCATATTTGCGTTTATAATTTTTTTCGAATACAAATTTGAATGCGGATACATATCAGAAGCTAAATTTTTATTACCATATCTGCTTAAAATAAATTCGAATATAATAATACATATATACTAATATATATGTATATATAAATATATAAATATAAATTAAAATTAGTTCTAATAAAACATACGATATAATTAAAAATTCGTATTCAAACTTTATATACCTATATTTTATTCAATAAAATTTAATATAAATATAATTTTAAATAAAATTTATAATAAAATATTATTTTATTCTCCTATAATATATATTAACAATTTTTTTATTTTTTATGGGTGAAAAACGGTCGAATAGAGTCGAATTTTATAAAAAACTATATTTGCATCTATATTTTTTTTACATATTTTTTTTCGGATACAAATATATATCAAATATTAAATTTTGACAATCATATTCACATCCTATCGAATTTGGTGTTGGATTCGGAGTTTATTAATTCTAACCACTCTCACCCTTGACCTACAAGCAAATACTGAATAAAAAAAATAAAAACATGAATATTAAATTTTGACAATCATATTCACATTATTTTTTGTTGGATTCAGAGTTTATTAATTCTAACCACTTTCACCCTTGACCTACAAGCAAATACTGAATAAAAAAAAAAAAGACATGTTTAGGTAACATGGTACCTTAGTTAATTTAAGTGTCCCTTTGGTATTCTTATGCTAATAGTTAAAATGAATTTAAGGAGAGGGTACATAGGATATATTTTTGCGTTATCCAATAATACCGTAAAAAATATATTATAATTAATTTATTATAATATATAAAATGCCATAATACATATGAAATTCTTTTGCAATCCTAAATAAAATATTTTTTTATTATATTTTTTCATCGCAGGGAACTTAATATTTCTGCAATATAATCTTTTCACAATCTTAAGTAGAATAATTTTTTTTTTTGCTTTTCAACTCATCATTTAACTCAATCTTTTTGTAATAAATATGAAGTTACAAAACTGCACTGATTTGGACGGCAAAAAATAAATATTTTATTTATTTTTATAAGTATTGTGTGGGACTTACTGATTTGATTAAAATATAAGTTTTATAATTTTTTATCTTTTTTCTCTTATCTTCATCACGAGAGCGATGGGTGCATTAAAACAACTAACAAATCAATTATTTCGTACAAAATTAAACATGATGCGAAATTGCTCAACAAAAAATATCTAAAATCAACACAACACGAAATTGAAAATACACGTACGTACAATCGAAAAATGACATACGTGTGACAAAATACGACACAAACATGACGCAAATCTAATTCTATTATTCGAATATTCAACACATCTTGTCACAAAAAGTAAAGCAATTTTCAAATTTTTGTCAAACACAAACACGACTCACGAATCTGAATCACCACCCTTTTGGCATCTCACGCATTAATTATTTTCTCAGAAGCTACCATCGAGCTACTTGGACGGGGACGTAAGAATTCGTGTGTGGATTCTTTGCCACGAACTCTCTTTTCATAAAAGAAATGATAAAACCTTGATCCAAAGGGGCCTATAATTGAGATTTTTTGTCATCTTATATCCAATGAAAATAAAAATTAGGCTAATAATTGAGATTTTTTGTCATCTAAAATCCCAATGAAAACACTAATTAGGTTAATAATTGAGATTTTTTTGTCATCTTACATCCCAAGGAAAACACTAATTACTCTATTTATATAAAAAATTCTTTGTAAGGGTTTAATTATGGGCATATACCCTCCAAATATACATATTTGCATGTGTGCATATCCGACCATCTCTATTCGTACCTGCGGGTATCCATGAGTTACCTTCAAATTTGCAAATATAAATATTAATTTTTCTTACCTAAAAATTTATAGATAAAATAAATAAGTATCTGTTAAATTATAGGCATTTTGTATAAGCTGCGGATGCCCACAGATATCCACATATATTTTTTAATTAAAAATATTTTATTTATCTATTCATTTTTAAAAATTTTAAATCTAATTTCTCCATGTAATTTTTTTATCGCTTTTGCCCTCTCTTTGCCGCCCTCCGCCGGCTCGACCAATAAAATAGTTTAACATATAATTTATATATATTAAAATTTTATATTATTTATTTTATATTGTGATGATACTTTAATAATAAATTATATTATTATCTTTTAAAATGTTATGCATATATATTTTATATTTAAAAAGTATAGAAGCAAAAAAATAAAAAATATTTATTTTACGGGTAATCCTAATACCCACTTGTCTATCAGCGGACAAGGATAAAAATATAGGCAACTATAAAAATTTACAAATAAATTTTATTTATATTCATTTGACCCGCGATTTATCTAATCCAACCATTTGCAAGGATTGCATATATGCCTCTTAAAAGTTCAAATTAATCAATTGCATGATATCTATAATGTTAGTGGTAGCTCATTGTACTAATCTGAGCTACAAAGTTATCATATATATATATATATATATATATATATATATATATATATATATATATATATATATATATATAAAATCCGGCTAGAATACTATCGATAGCACCAAGCAATTGGTGCTATCAAGTTTTCTACCGTTGGATGAAAAAATATGCGGTTAGAATTATAGTGGTCCCCTAAGATTTTTACTATTCAACCAACCACCTAATAAACCCTAGGGGACCACTATCATCTTAACCATATATTTTTTAATCCAAAGGCTAAAAATTTGGTAGCACCAATGACTTGGTGCTATCGATAGTATTCTAGCCTAATATATATATATATATATATATATATATATATATATATGAGCTTTGCTATATATAAAATCTATTTGGGATGTATATCTTACACCCCACCATATTCAAGGGTGTGGACTAATTCATCGGTCACTTCGAAGTGACCAGTGAAATTCACCCCACCCTTCAATGGGTAGGGTGTAAGATGTACATCCCATTTGGAGTGTACACTTAGCCTTTTCCTATATATATATATATATATATATATATATATATATATATATATATATATATATATATATAGGGAAACCAAGGGTTGAAGTGTCATGGCGCGAGATCGTGTCAAAAATTTATCGGCACGATACGGTACGATACATGTCAAATGGTGTTGATGAGTGTCGGTCACTAAAAATACTTACGTACCGACACATAATGGCATAAAATATTTACATTTTTAGCAATAAATTTTTTAAATTATTGATTATATATTTTTATCAAATTTTTAAAATTTTATTAAGAAAATTACGTTGTAATATTAAGAAATGAGAGTTTTCAACTGTATCATTAGTATGGACGCTATATTATGTCGGTATCTTAGTGTCACGATACAATACGGTGAATACAGACCGTACCGATAGATACTTAAATCTTTGAGAGAAACATATATAATCGTAAAAAAAGGCCCAAAATATAACTATTTACAGATCTCGGCTTAAAAGGGCCCATTGGGTGTTTTTGGGTCTTTTGGGCCTTTTGAGCCTTCGTGACATGGGTTTCCGATCTAGTTGATCCAACCAGAACCAAAGAAACCTGTTGGGTGATGCTAGGTGTACTCCATAAGAGGTGTACATCCTACATCCCACTCCATCCTGGAATGGATATTCACCCCACCCGTCACTCGGAATTCACCCCACTCCAGAATGGGGTGGGGTATAGAATGTACATCCCTTTTGGGGTGTACACTTATATATACCCATAAACTAATTAACTTGCATACAAGCTAACAAAAATTTTGTTCACAGAGTGGTGAACTGTCATGCGAATCCAAATGCTTATATGTATTCCATAGATAGGCGGCAGAATCACATTTTGTGCTGTATTTTGTACTATATATATATATATATATATATATATATATATATATATATATATATATATATATATATATATATATATATATATATATATATATATATAGAGAGAGAGAGAGAGAGAGAGAGAGAGAGAGAGAGAGAGAGAGAGAGAGAGAGAGAGAGAGCAAGGTTGCTGTCCTATTAGAAGCAAGGAAGCATCTATACTTTTAAGTCATTTTCAATAATTGGACTTTCGAATCCATGATCGGCCCTATTAGATTTGATCTAACATATTTGAA
This sequence comes from Tillandsia leiboldiana, assembly GCA_029204045.2. Lineage (NCBI taxonomy): Eukaryota > Viridiplantae > Streptophyta > Magnoliopsida > Poales > Bromeliaceae > Tillandsia > Tillandsia leiboldiana. The sequence goes on along the minus strand of CM055067.1, from coordinate 49,105,222 downwards.
GTATCTAGAAAAATAATTTTGTGATTTTTTTGTTATCATTTGTCTGGTGATCGAAGGAGTTCGAAATTAATAATTTTTAGCGATTGATGTGTGTCGTTCATATATTTAACGGTGTAAAAGTATTTAAATTAGATACAATTTTGATAAAAAATTCTGTATACTATTTACGGCAAAATTAATATCTTGATCAAAATTTTAGTGTTACATGATAACATTTTGTAAAAATGTTCCTTTTAGCTATCTATATTTAGTCCTTTCGATTATTAGGTAAAAAATATTTAAAAATTATAAAATTTATTTTCTATATATTTTAAATATATTAAATTAAGTCTAATATAACCGATCGTCAATTCGGAAGTTTTATTATTAAAAATAACTTAAAAGTACGAAAGCCTCTATGCTTCTAATAGCGCACCCTGCTATACATATATATATATATATATATATATATATATATATATATATATATATATATATATATATATAGAGCTTATATACTTTTAAAAGTATAAACTCATCCACACTTTTGAAATTTTCACCATTCTCTCTTCTTAAATACTTTTATAATAATACGGATCTCAATATAAATCCAATGGTGAAAATTTCAAAAGTATGGATGAGTTTATACTTTTAAAATAATATAAGCTCTACTATATATATATATATATATATATATATATATATATATATATATATATATATATATGGCTAAATTACAGAAAACCTCCCTATAATATTCCGTTTTTTCACTTTGCCCCTATGTCTTTTAAAAGCCTATATTTTCCCCCCTCGTAATTACCGAATTGTATTTAGGGAGCAACGGCGTTAACGGAGGAGGTAAATTGACGAAAATGCCCTTACCTTATATTGGAGAGAGAATGGATTTTAGCTTATTTCCTGTCATTTTTTAAGGGTATTTTGGGTATATCTAATAATATTTTTAAAAAAATTGACGGTTCACTCACGGAATGATGACGGCGGGGGTAAATGCGTATTTCGGTAATTATGAGGGGGCAAAATGTAGGCTTTTAAAAGACAGGGGGCAAAGTGAAAAAGCGGAATATTACAGAAAAGTTTTCTGTAATTTAGTTTATATATATATATATATATATATATATATATATATATATATATATATATATATATATATATATATATATATATATATATATATATATATATAATCCGGCTACTATACTATCGATAGTACCAAGCATTTGGTGTTATCAAGTTTTCTATCCTTTTCACCCGTTAGATTTTACTATTTCCCCAACCATCCATTAAACTCAAAAGACCTACTATCATCTCAACCACATGTCTTTTAGTTCAACAGTTAAAAACTTAATAGCACCAATAACTTTGTACTATTAATAATATTCCAGCCTAGCTATATATATATATATATATATATATATATATATATATATATATATATATATATATATATATCAAATTTCATATGAATAACAACATTTTTGTTCCTTCAAAAATATCTACCAAACTTGATTAGGAAAATACCTTAAGCTCACTATGACTACTGATTTCATGTAGTCCAATGTCCAAGTTGAAGATGTAATTCTCATCTCCACTGAACACATGAAGGTCTGAGCTCATGTGTTGAATTACTTTTTTAGGAATCAAATTTCTCCAGTGCAGGTTTTCCACCTCATGAATATATATCCATCTTTTTATTTGATTTGCATTTCAGAATTTCTTTTTTTTTTAAAATTGGAATTATATTTTTCATATGTTTAGTTAATACATAAGTTATATATCCTAGTATTCAATAAAGCTTGATCAATTCAACACCTATGAGAAAAATTCTTAGAAGTACTTCTTTTCACGTGCATAAGCCAACCTAGCTTTTTGACTAACTACTACCCAATAGCATAATCAACTGTTCCTACATAAATGGCAAAAAAAAATAAATGATGATTGCTATTTAAAATTTTAAATTTGAATGCTAAGTTGTTATACATTTCCAACTAAATTATATTTTTTAAAAAAAGGATAATATGTGTAAAATAATTGATAAAAAATGAATGAAGCGATGGATAGTATAGACTTCCTTTCTCTATCAAATAAAACTATCAAAGATAAACAAAGTAGATATTGCGCTATTTTTTATTTTTAAAAAATAATAAATAAATAAAATTAACGAAGCAGGATAATATGTTATCTAAAATGATCTAAAATAAATAAAACAGATAGTAAAAAAAAAATGATCTATAATGAACAAAGTAGATTGTATAGTAATATCTTTCTCTCTAAAAAAAAAATCTATCAAATATGAACGAAGAAGATAATTAAAAACTAAATGATCTAATTAAATCAACAATGCAGATAATATGTTATTTTTTTCTCTCAAAAAAAAATCCATCAACTAGCGTAGTGGTTGTTATCCAAAAATGGTCTTTGAGATTGGAAGTTTCATCCTTGGGTTGGACATAAAATTCAGGCGTGACCCCACGGCTTCTTGGGTTAGAAAAGTATAGATTCCTCTCTCTCTCTCTCTCTCTCTCTCTCCCTCTTGGATACCTTCCAATGTTTATGCACCATTTTTTTATAGACCTGATTCGAATATAAATTTAAAAATATAATTTTATTTATATCTAAAATAGTTTATTATTTTTGAATAATTAAAATTAAAAATAAAAATTAAATTATATTTGGTTCAAAAAATTGATACTTTCTGTAATAGATAAAATTATTTTTGATTAATATTATGAAATAGTAAAGAAGTGTGAAAAAAGATGATAAATTTTTTCACAAAATGTCAACTTTAATTTGCTCTTACCTTATATATAAAAAAATATGATTTATATTTTATAGTGAGTTTGAAACAATAAAATAATAAATAATAAATTATATTTTATGTAAATAAAATAATATTTTATATTTTATAATATATTTTATAGTAAATAATAAATACTAAATAAAGTAATAATGTAATCTGGCCAGTATTTAACTTTATCAAAGATTTGAAAATAAAATTACTTTAAGTAGGATATATAAGAGTAAGTATATATATTTTATATTTTATATAAAATATAAAATAATATTTTATATTTTATAGTATATTTTATAGTAAATAATAAATACTAAATAAAATAATAATGCAAGTAATCCAATATTTAACTTTACCAAATATTTGAAAATAAAATTATTTTGAGTAGGATATATAAGTGTAAGTACCAATAAAATTTTAGATTAAGGGTGAGAGAAGTAAATTTCATTTTCTATTTCTAAAATTTTTAATGGGGATAACCTTATTCCATGAGATTTCTGGAATAAAAATTAACGGATTATTCTAGAATAACCTGTTAAGTCAGGAATTATTTAAATCCGATTTTTAAGCCTCTATTTGACCGAAATTATAAGATAAAAGAGAATTATTTCTTCTTTATTTCACAACCAAACGGTCTCAGTGTTACATCCCCTAGTGTAGATAGTGCATTGAAGCATCTGATGGCCTTTTAAGGAAATGTTATATAATCGAGCTATTAAGAAAAGTTACCATCTACTTTTTATGTAATGTATGTTATATATTGTGCTCTAATTAAAAGTTTTACTCAACTTTTGGGTCTAAAGGCATGTTTCGCGCCTCTACTAATCGTTTGGCAAAACGAACAAAAAAATCTACAGGCCAACTACATGTAGTAGAAAAGCAAAAGTACGATTCCGAGATTCAAACACAAAAGAACAAATTTGAATATTCTGATTTTGCTATAGAAAGAGGCTATGTACTGAAGATATTTCAATATATATATATACTATATTTCTTCTTGTACATCTACTTCATCATTATATTTCACGAGCAGCAGCACTGGATCCTACAAACAGAGCCAAGAAAGCTCTTATATATCATACTCACATTTCTACTTCCCGTCATGGTAGAAACATCGAGCACTTTTAGCAAGAGAAAAGTAGATAACTGCAGTGGAAGGCAAAAACAGAAACAGAACCAAATGCTAGGCACTAACTACATTTAAAGATCTTCTCAACCCAGCCTCAACAACATAGGTGTGAACAAATCCAAACAAGTCTAGTCATCTTGGTCCCACGCACCTAATATGATACAACCCCTTTTCTATGTATCGACAGCATAGTATAACACCATATGCCAGTGCTCATGGTGTGGTGGACTTGCACCATTAATACAAAAGGACATAAGAGCTCTCTCATGGTCTTCCTATGAGCAATGAGATCTCAAATCCTTTAAAGACTACAAGAGCAACCACCAACAACAGTTTTAAAGCACCACCAGATATTTATTTTCCTTCACTCACTCACTAGCTCACTCACTCACTCTCTCACTCTCTCACTCTCTCTCTCTCTCTCTCCTCTAGCTCTCTCCTATTTAGTTCAAGTTACAGAAACATAGAGAAAAATAGAGAGGTACTGGAGGAGAAATGGAAAAGAGTGAAGAGAGTTTTCCACGTAACTCGTTTTGCAGGCGGTGTCGGCGGGCGGTGAAGGAGAAGAGAGCCAAGTTCTACATCTTGCGACGCTGTATCGCGATGCTCCTATGCTGGAGAGATGGAACAGATTCCTGATCAATTTCCCTATCATATATATTGAGCACATGCATGTATTTTTTAGAAGTACGTACGTACATACGCTGTAATTGGCATATCAATGCATTAGTTACATTATAACGTAGGTTGATATGTAGCTATATATTACAATGCTTAATTAATAGATCATGGGAATGAAGTTAATGAGTTCCTGCATGATTTAATCAGTTTTTTATGATAGTGAATGCCTTGGAATGTGTGATTTTGGTTGGCATTTTGGTGATCATTAAAGCTATATATATAATTTAATCAAGATAAATTTTGTTTTCAATAATCTTTGATTGGATGGATCTAAATGTACATTTGTAATTATATTGATATTGTTTTTAATTTTGTTCCTCCCTGGGCCTAAGGATTTTTACTTTGCTCCCACAGTAAACTTGCTCTCATAATTAATATTTCATCTTTTATTTTCTTTTTCTTTGTGAAAGGCTCTGCTTTTAAGTGTTTTTTAAGAAGTTAGTTGCGGAGAAAACAAATTAAGGTCCTTTGATAATTAATAAACCATTCTTTGGTTCTCTATATAGTTTTACATAAATGCTAGTTATTATTTAACTTGTTCCAAGGGAACATGTATGTCACACTTATGATTATTAACTTGGCCTCTTCAAAAATGATAATTAATTTGAAAATTATATAATGATTAATTTTCAAAGCCTGTATCATTAATTAAAAATAAAACTCCCAGTAGTGTTTTTTTTTTCCTTTCATTCCTTCTTGTCCTTATTTTCAAAGCTCAATTATAATGTGATGATATATTAAGTTCCTTTAAGCTGTTCAACTAAAAGAAAGGGCATCTAATTAATGATGTGGCACTAATTAAATGGTTGGAGAAGAGATCAACTCACTTACTACTCATTGGAATTTATATATCTTATTCCTTATTTAGCAAATTTTGGGTTTCTTATCTTGTTTCCAATAGAGAACATGCATGCACCGGTCATATTTTATTAAAGTTATTTTTTACAAATGGAAACTCGTCATGTATATACCGACTTTTAAATATAGCGTGGTCATCAGTATGATATAATACTTTAAAATATTAAAAAATTAAAAATAATAATAAATTTTATTATTTAATAAATTAATTTTATATAATAAAAAATTCATATAACGATAAATTTTAAAACGTCAGTATTTATTACATTATAAAAACATTTATAAATATTTTTTTTCTTAACTTTGTCCGAAAAATATTTTTATATTAATATTTTTTTATAGTAAATCGTATGAAAGTATTATCTATCGCAGTTATTTTATATTAAAAAAATAATATTTGATAATCAAATATCTTTTCAGTACATAAAAATATAATCAAATAAAAAAAATTTTAATGCATGAAGTAAGAATATTTTTTTTTTTTCTTAAAGTGATACGTTGCACAATAAATGTGGGAGTGGCGTGGGACCCAGGAGGGAGCACGTGTGGCTGGGGGTTGGCACAGGGAGAGGTCTTCTTTAATCGCACTTTCGAGCGTCTCGTCAAAGCACGTGGGAATGCTCACCTTCTTCGTCTTCAAAGTTCACTGCCAAGGACGAGACTTTTCAACGTGACCCCACTCACACGTGCACCACCTCCATTCCCCCCCCCTCACACGCACGTGCGTGCACTGACACCGCGGGACCCACTTCATCTCTCACTCTCCCTCTCTCTCCAAGCGAAATTGGAAAAGAGACTACGTACTCAATGTGGGCCCTCGTGGGCAGGTGCAAATATTTTTTATAATAGAATGTGAACAAATTTTCTGCACAATATATATATATATATATATATATATATATATATATATATATATATATATATATATATATATATATATATATATATATATATATATATAGAGTTGGGCTGGAATGCTATTGATAGCACCAGCCCAACTTTGCCACCCATTTTATATCTTTTGGATTGCGTTGAGATTTGTGAAAGCTATTTAATTTTTACTTTTTCTTTTTACTTTTTCTTTTTTCTTTTTTTCATTAAATAGCTTTCACAAATCTCAACGCAATCCAAAGGGTATAAAATGGGTGGCAAAGTTGGGCTGGTGCTATCAATAGCATTCCAGCCCAACTCTATATATATATATATATATATATATATATATATATATATATATATATATATATATAATTGAGCTTATAAAATTTTAGTTTTTAGATAAAAAAATATATAACTAGAATGATAGTGATTTTTTCGGATTACATAAGTAGTTGGTGAAATAGAATAATTTAAAAAATAAAATTAATCAAAATAGTCGATCTAACGATTAAAAACTTGTATAAACATAGTAATCTCTCTCTCTTTCTCTCTCTGTATATATATATACTCTCTCTCCCTCTCTATATATATATACTTTAAAAGTATAAATTCATCAAAACTTGTAATTTTTTTATTATTAAATTTGTATTGAGATCCGTGTTATTGTACTTTCTATTTCTCTATTTTTAGTTGACTTTACAATAACACAAATTTCAATACAAATTCAATAATAGAAAATTCGTAAGTATAGTTAGTCATGTGCTTTTAAAAATATAAAAGTTCTAATATATATATATAGTCCGGCTGCTATGCTTGTACAAGCACCAAGCAATTGGTACTTGTAAGTTTTTTATCGTTAGATTTACCTCATTTGACTAATTTTATTTTTTAGATCATTCTATTCTACCAACCATTCACTTAACTTAATGGGCCCACTATCATCCTAACCAAACATTTTTTTCATCCAATGACTAAAAACTTACAAACACAAATGACTTGATACTTTTAAAATAGAGGAACTCAATTTATATATATATATATATATATATATATATATATATATATATATATATATATATATATATATATATATATATAAGCTAAAATACTATAAGTAACAAACGAATTTTATTAGCATCTATTTATTTTTTGTGATGGAACTTTCAAATCGACGATCGACTCTGTTGAACATGATTTAGACTATTGAAAGTATCTAGAAATTAAATTTTAAATTTTTTCGACGTTATTGACCTAATAATCAATTAGTTACAAAATTTATAATTTTAATGGTAGCTAGAAATTAAATTTTAATGGTATCTAGAAAATTTACAAAATCGACAACAAGATTTAGACTATTGAAAATATTTAGAAATTAAATTTTAAATTTTCAGAACGTTATTGACCTAATGATTAATTGGTTACAAAATTTATAATTTTAATAGTAGATATAAATTTTTTGCTTGTTTAATAGTATAAAGAAATCTAAATTAATTAAATTTTGATTAATTTTTTGTTGGTGTAAATACACAAAATAGAGAGGTTAGACTACAAAAATATATGAAAAATATCAACGAATCGATCAAGCCGAGGCACGGATATCTCGCTCTCTTTAAGGAGATTCAAGCCCTCTGCGGTAGGCAAAGCCTTCGAACCGATGCAGCAGAACACTGACTTGTCCCCTCCAGGATACAACGGCTCGACCCTCGTCGTGTGGCTTCACCAACTCTGCACAAGTAGATGAGCCCAAAGCTCCACCAAAAGAACACCTTTTCTTTGACCTCTTTTCTCTCTCAAGTTGAATAGTTATTAGTTTCTTTTTTGTGTGTTGGTATGTCCCAAGAGAGTGAATTAGCTCTCTATTTATAGGCTTCATAGGACTTAAGGTTACTACATAATTAATTTTAGAATTAATTACTAGAGTTAAGTTTCGTATGCTAACTCAATTTGAAAAAACTAACATGAATGCAATAGTAAAGGAGTTTTAACTCCATTAGTTACATAGGCATAGGTTAAAGAAATTAAAGTTACATTTAATAATAAAATGTTACAACATTCCCCCACTCATTTTATTATTAAAGAGAGCTCGACGGTCAAAGAGGGATCATTATACATAAAGAAGGTGTGCTCTGCATTGAACCTTCACTTAGTGAAACAATGATCTCTACTCCAGAACCAGAGTGGTCTCAGACTTGAACTTTGGCTGCTTAAGGAAAATAAAGTGTCACTGCTCACATATAACAATCCAGGTGTTGACATGAGCTTTACTAGCTAGCACGTTACGACCTTGTGCTTATCCTAGTTTTCATGAGCATTTTTTAGAGAAAGCCCATTCTCATAGGAAGCGGCCCCACTTCCATGCTCATATAGGTCAAATCCGTCAAGGGTGCTCCTGTAATTCTGACACCCTGCTCATAAGAGCCACAGACTCCATTAAGACTGTAATAACTCAACCCTCATTCCATTACAGGATGAATGCACTCACATCATAGGGATAGATAAATATTAGATCATGTAGATCTATATGTTGTGCATTCTTTATGACCACCATATGATTCGTTTTTTCCATTGAACCCGACTTTCAGGATCTCTGATCATCAGGTTGGGTATCCTCATACGTGGTTCATGATGTTATAGGCTTTAACCCTATCACCCTCGATGTATTCCAGATCCTTTCTCTTCCCAAGGCCTTGGTTAATGGATCTGCTAGATTATCAGTAGATTTTATATAATCTACATTGATAATACCATTGTTCATATATGATCTCACAGTACTGTGTTTTCTTCTCACGGATCTGGATTTACCGTTATAATAACAATTTTTTACTCTACCAATAGCAGCGGTGCTATCACAGTGTATCAACACAGATGGAACTGGTTTCTCTAGAAATGGAATCTCAGACAATAAGTCTCTCAACCAACTAGCTTCCTCGCTAGCTGAAGCTAAAGCAATAAGCTCGGCTTCCATGGTTGAATTAGCAATGATAGTTTGCTTTTTAGATTTCCAACATATAGCACCACCTGCTAAAGTAAAAATATAACCAGTGGTAGAGAGAGAATCAATTGATAAGGTATTCCAATCAGCATCACTATAACCCTCAATTACAGCAGGATACTTCCCATAAAACAAGCCATAAGTTTTGGTACCAATGAGATATCTCATCACACGTTCCATGGCATGCCAATGCTCTGTACCCGGCTTGCTTGTAAATCTACTAAGTATCCCTACTGCATATGCAATATCAGGTCTAGTGCAATCAGTAGCAAACCGCAAGCTTCCAATCATACTAGCATATTCCTTTTGATTTATAATTTCATTTTTATTTTTAACGGAAAATAAGTGAACACTTGAATCAAAAGGTGTAGTCACATGCTTGCAATTAAGAAAGTTGTACTTTCTTAAAATTTTCTCAACATAATGCGACTAAACAAGAAAAATACCATCTAGTGTTTTGGTAATTTTCATACCCAAAATGAAGTTAGCCTCACCAAGATCTTTCATATCAAAATAATGATTTAGCATAATTTTTGTCTCATTAATAACGTTTAAGATAGAGCCAAAAATTAGCAAATCATCCACATAAAGGCTAACAACTACATGCAACTTTTCAAAAGTTTTGTAGTAGATGCACTTATCACACTCGTTTGATTTAAAGCCATTCTCAATCATGCAAGAATCAAATTTTTCATGCCACTGTCTGGGTGCCTGCTTTAAGCCATAAAGGGATTTATTTAGCTTGCACACTTTATTTTCTTGTCCAGGCTCTATGAACCCCTCAGGTTGGTCCATATAAATTTCCTCATCTAGGTCACCATTCAGAAAGGCGGTTTTTACATCCATCTGATGAATATGTAAATCATATATTGCTGCAATAGCAATGAGAACTGTGGTGACCCGGATCTTGGCAGGGCTTCTACAGTGTGACCAGCAGCTTCTGGAAGCCTACGTGGCATGTCGGCGGTGTTCGTCGGCCAATTTGGACACAAGTGATGGACTCGGGGCTTAAAATGGATCACGTGGGTGATCGAGGGACCCCGTCGGATGTTTAGAGGTGTTCTCGCGCAAAATGGATATCAAATTTAGGCTCAGCGCGAAATTCGGATCAAAAATACCTTTTCGGGAGCCTCCGGCAATTTTTAGGATTGGAATTTGGCAAAATGGACACCGGATTTGGACTCAGCGCGCGAAAACGGTCAAGATGGGCTATTTACTTATATTTTTCGGGGGTTGCTACAGTATTTTTTCACTGTTCCGGCCGCCGGAACAGTGATTCCGGCCGCCGGAACAGTGATTCCGGCAATCGCCGGCGCCGGCGGGCGGCGGCGCAGCCTCGGGCAGGCGGAACAGCGGCGGCGCGGGGGGCGGGCAGCGCGCAGGGGCGCGGGCAGGCGCGCGGTCCACGGCGGCGGCCGTGCACCAGGGCGGTGCCACGTGGCGGCTGGTGAGTGGAGGGCTCACAGCGCTCGGTCCACGGAGCAATTTTGGTGCACAGTGGACCGTCAGTGGACACGTGGCATTACGTGGTTCGTTGGTGTTGTGGACCCGGTCCACGGAGCAGGGATCGGTTACCTCGGTTTGCGTGCACAGTATGGGCGACGCGCGCGCACGTGGGCGCGGATCCCGAGGCGCGGGTGAGCGGGAAGGCGGGCCACGTGTCGCAAGGGGAGTGGCCGAGTTCGGTGTTTTGCTGTTCGGATGCCACGTGGCGTTCAAGGAGTGGATCATTTCGGTGTTTCGTGTTTTGGGGACACATCGGGTATTTTCTAAAATGTTGGATTTGGATTTTTTTTCCCTTAAGTATGGAACCCGAGTTTGGGAGGGGATTTTCGACCCCTTCGAGCCCTCTGCTCGAAGGGGGACTTGAAGAAGAAATCCTCTCCATGAAGTGAGGATTAAGCCTACCAAGTTTCAGATTTTTGGGCGGCACGGATTTCGAGATTTTGATTTTACGGCGCGGCGCGACGTTGCATTTCCTGTGTTCTTCTTCGGCGCAGCTGCAGTGTTTTAGCTCCCCTGGTCTACCCCGAGCTCCTTCTTCTGTGATTCTTGCGCCGACAGACTCCTAACAGGTAGGGCTTCAACTTTGATTTTGATCACGCTTTCCGATTTTGAATCTTTGGCTCGGATCCCGAGGTAAACATGGTCCCCCTTTTTCTGTGTGGGATTTTGGGACAGCAGCGGATTGGGGAGGCGATATCTTCGCTCACGAGCGTCAGACGGAGACGAGCTTTTACAACTTTTTCATCTACAGATCGCAAGGAACGCGTTCGTATTTTTCTTGGAATTTCTTGAGATTTATTTCGAGGTGAAAATCCCTGTTTTCTCTGTGTTCAGTGCTACAGTATTTTTGATACAGATTGTGTTGAGTGTACTACCTTGTCGAATTAATATCTTGACTTACCGAACTCAGATTTGGACGTGAAAGCTACCGTTGCGAAGCTATCGACGCGAGGATCGCTGTGGTATTTTTCTGGGAATTTTCTGGGCACTTTCTGCAGGTGAAAATTTAGCAGTTTTGGGACTGTTGTTGTATGTGGACTGTATGAGCATTATTTGGGAAATTAAGTGTTTTGGTGGACTTTGTATTGTGCCAGGAGAGTTACGGGTGTTGCTGGACTTGTTGGAGCGAGAGATTGGTTTATCTGTTTGGGCGAGTACACTTTGTGGATAGCAAGAAGGATTTTACAGACTTGGATTGCGCAATTCCAGGTGGGTGGTTGCTTTGCTCCTCTTTTCTGATATACCCACTAGGAATATTAGAGTGATCCCCTTTAATGGACATGCATGCTGAACTAAATAATTGTGAGCCTATCATATGGATAATATCTTAGTGGAAAACGTGATAGTGGTTGGAACTTACACATGCTTATGGGAATATTATTGGTATTTAACTTAGCATGGGAGATTTACTTTTATGCTGGAATATTATGATATGTCTTGCGGGAGGGTACCACTTGAGGATATTTTGGACAGGCTTAGGGGGATGGTTTATATGATGGTGATTAGCAGATTATGGACAGGTGTGGTCGGATTATGATTTTAGCATGATGATTATACCCAGGTGGAGCTATTGATTGATACACTGGTCGAACCACTATTGGTCACATCTTCTCCTATCTTTCATGAGGACATAGGCTGGCTTATTTGGACATTTTGTAGGGCCATTTCTTATCGCTACTCTTTATATTGGGATTGATTTAGAAGAAACCTATTTGCTTCTTCTCCCCCTATTCTTTAGTTAGGTGACTATTTGTTGCTCGGGTTTGAGCAGGGGATTGGCATAGTGTAGCCGGGGCCTGGATTTTAGCTTCTGGGATATTATGGCTACCGCGGATAGTAGGCGGTCGACCAGATGTCATATGTGGGACATGTTTGTGATCATGAGTGTTGTTGTGAACCCTACTTTTGATTACCCACTAGGTGTTGGAGTAGCTTCTATGATTAGAAGGCTGATTACTAAAGTGGAGGCTTTGGGCATGCAGTTTAGACAGGCTATCTCTTATTTCCTATCCTTATATATTTTATCAGCATGCTTTAGCGAGGTAAGATCTTATCGATATCTGCTTTATTTCTATATATACCATCTTGGGACATTTGCATGCTTGTATGGTCACCTAGATAGGCCACCTTTTTCTGCTACACTATCATGCTGGAATTGACATAGGAGAAACCCTTTTTGTTATTCTTTTCTCCTTTCATTTGAGGCTCTGGGTATTTACAGCTCGTGCGCGAGCAGGTGGATAGGATAGTGTAGTCAGGTTCTTGGTTTTGGGACAGGCAGGGTATTGCGGCAACCGCGGACATTGGGCGGTCGACCGGAGATTTCTTATGCATCAGATTGGGTATCGGGTCTCTTGTGGATGGAGTTTCCACGGTTTGTCTACCTTGCATCGGGTTGAGATCGGGTCTTTCTTTAGTGGATGGGTTTTCCCACTTTGATCAGAGTCTTGATCCAGTCCTGCTGATTTATGATACTTGGGTTACTGAGATACTTTTCCTCGTGTGGGTCACTCCCCACGAGTGCCACTCCGGAGTGCGCGGCTGACAGGTTTTGAGTCCTTGGGACTCCTTTGCTTCGGTGTTATGCGTAGGCTGGCATACCCGTCGCGGCAGAGCAGGCAGTACCAGTGTTTACTGGTGGTTAGATTGGGTTATTCTGGCAGACATTTATTTTCTGATGCATACATTTAGCTATTCTATTAGCTCGGCATTTTAGAGGCATTCTAGCGGTAGCTTTTCATCAGGAGTCTTATTCTTTTTAGCATACCACCTTTGTTTCCTTTTGCCTCTGGTAGACCTAGTGGGCGTGTCAGAGTTTGAGGTTTTACCCACTAGGGGAGGCAGGTTTACTAGTAGTTCTCACCCCCATTCTTCTTTTCTCTTTTTCTTCTCCCTTGTTTTGCAGAGTCTTCTGCGGGTGCTACTGGGCTTTCAGTGGCGGGTCGAGGAGAGAGGACGGCTGAGTAGATAGATCTCGTGGCAGGATGAGCGTGTTAGCTGGACTGTTGATGTACCCATGTTTTCCTCAGACGGTTGTACTTTTACTTTTGGGACTGGCTTTTGCCAGCAGGTTGTATTTTATTTCCAGCTTTAGTCTGAGATGTATTAGTTTTAGTTCAGCTCTGTTTTTATTGCTCTTTTATTATATCTTTTATATCTGAGCAGGTTGTTGATGCTTCGTGTACACGGGAAATACCGTGTGCACGGCGGATCTGTAGACGGGCCCGGGTTCTGGTTTACACCCGGGGCGTGACAAGAACTCTGATGGATGTCACTCTAGTAACCGGAGAAAAGGTATCAAAGAAGTCTAGATCTTCTTTTTGTTTATAACCTTTTGCGACAAGTCTCGCTTTATACTTGTCTACACTCCTATCCGGTTTCAATTTCTTTCTGAGGACCCATTTACAACCAATTGTTGTACAGCCAGGAGGTAAATCCACTAATTTCCAAGTTTTATTAGAAATTAGAGATTCCATCTCATCAGTTACAGCCTCTTTCCAAAAAATAGCGTCATTTGAAGATAAAACTTCTTGTAAAGAAAATGAGTTTTCTTCAATATTAAGAATAACATAATCAGGGCCAAAATCTTTTTCTATTCTATTTCTTTTACTCTTTCTAGGTTCAAAAACATATTGTTCTTGGTTTTGCGAAAGAGAGTTTGAAGAGTTTGGTTTGTTCGAAACACTTTTAAATTCTTGGCCCCCACTATTTTTCGATTTTAAAGGAAACTTATCTTCATGAAAAATAGCATCTCCTGATTCAAAAATCACATTGTTTTCAATGTCTAAAAATCTATAGGCTGAACTGTTCAAGGCATATCCAAGAAATATACAAGTGGCAGCTCTAACACCCAATTTGGGTCTTTTAGGGTTTGATAGCCTCACATAAGCTAGACAGCCCCACACTTTAAGATATCCCAAATTTGGCTTATACCCTTTCCACAACTCAAAATGTGTCATTTTAGACTTCTTATGTGGCACGCGATTCAAAACATAACTTGCAGTTAAAATAGCTTCACCCCAAAGATTTAAGGGTACACCAGTGTCAACTATCATAGCATTTGTTAGCTCAATAAGTGTTCTATTTTTTCTCTCAGCCACTCCATTAGAAGCATGCGAATATGGAGCTGTAGTTTCATGGATAATTCCTAAAGACTGAACAAAAGAATTGAATCCTGTAGATTCATACTCACGACCTCGATCACTTCTAATTCTTTTAATCTTTTTACCGAATTGATTTTCTACTTCATGGAGGAAATCTTTAAATCTGTCAAAAGCATCGCTTTTATTTTTCAGTAAATATACATAAGTATATTTAGAAAAATCATCTATAAATGTAATAAAATATCTATTTCCTCCACGAGTTAAGAGTACCTTCAAATTCACAAATATCACTGTGAATTAACTCAAGTAATTCGGTACTTCGATCAACACTCTTATTAGATCGTTTAGTGATTTTTGACTTACTACATGTTTCATATTTGTCAAAATCACTACTCAGTCTGGGAATTAATCCTAAACTACTCATCAAGCTAACATATCTGCTATTAATATGACACAAACGAGCATGCCAAAAATTCACAGAAGAAGGCATATAAGCAGAAGTAGATGATGCTTTATTCTCAATGTTTAATTTAAACATTCCATCGCATGCATAACCTTTACCCACAAACTTTCCATTCTTGGAAATAACATACTGATCAGACTCAATGGTCTGTTTAAAGCCAGCTTTATTAAGAAGAAAACTTGACATCAAGTTCTTCCTAATCAAAGGTGTATACAACACATCTTTTAAGATGAGCACCTTTCCAGAAGAAAATTTTAACTCAACCTCACCACTCCCTAAAACTTCAGAAGTATGTGAATCACCAAGCATGATACTTCTTGATTGTTCATAGGGAGTATAAACTTTAAACCAAGTCTTATCATGACAGACATGCCTATTGGCACCAGAGTCTGCCCACCATCCTTCAGCATTTTCAACCAGGCATACGTCTGTAATCATTGGCACAAGTGGTTCCTCGGTAACGTTAGCTTGAGGTAAAGCTTTACGTTTTCGAAATTTGCAAATTCGAGCAATATGCCCACTTTTGCCACAGACATAGCAAATTATAGAATTTTTCTCTTGAGAAGGAGGTCCTTGGTTATTTGAAATTTTTTTAAATTGAGGTCTACCACTATTCTTTCCAATTTTCTTCTTAGGCTTCAAATATGTATTTTTAGAATGATTGTTATTAGGTAAAGAATGAGATCATACTAAGTTTACCTTAGTGTCGCTAGCATCATTTTCTTTTGCTTCAAGTGCATCTTGACCTCTTGCCTCATCTTCCACGCGAATGCATGCAATTAATGTCTCGAGAGACATCTCCTTTTGTTTATGTCGAAGGGTCTTTTGGAATTCCCTCCATGATGGTGGTAACTTGTCGATGATCCCTAGCACGATCAAGCTGTCTCCGAACTTAACTCCTTCGGATTGAACTTCATGGGCGGTCATCTGAAAATCTTGCACTTGTTCCACTACGGATTTTCCTTCGACCATTTGATAGCGAAAGAAGCGACTAGCAGCGTACTTCTTTGCACCAGCTTGTTCTGTATCATACTTAAGCTGCAATGCCTTCCAAATCTTCTTTGCAGATGAATAAGTATTTTCATAATAATCATAAAACTGGTCTGAAAGGCAGTTAAGAAGATAATACCGACAGTTATACTCATCCTTCTCATATTTTTCGGTTTTTTCGTAGTGTTCGTAAAGATCATCCTCCGTCATATTGTCGGTGTTAGTCTTCTTTGGATTTTTCTCCGTAAGGACATATGCCACTTTAAGTAGATTGAGGTAAAATAGCACTTTTTCTTTCCACCTCTTGAAGTGGACTCCTTTGAAGCGGAAGGGCTTGTTAAGATCCCCGGTAGTTTCGTTGGACTTTTCATGTGTAGTCTCCATCTTTTGAATCTCCTTAAAATTGTTGGTGTAAATACACAAAATAGAGAGGTTAGACTACAAAAATATATAAAAATATCAATGAGTCGATCAAGCCGAGGCACGGATATCTCGCTCTCTTTAAGGAGATTCAAGCCCTCTGCAGTAGGCAAAGCCTTCGAACCGATGCAGCAGAACACTGACTTGTCCCCTCCAGGATACAACGGCTCGACCCTCGTCGTGTGGCTTCACCAACTCTGCACAAGTAGATGAGCCCAAATGTAGAAACTCGAAATATTTTATTTTAATAAATGAATTAAAAGTGAAGTTTGCGCTGGTTTTGAAATCAAAAGACTTGTGTTGACCTATATGGTCAATCGCCAGTGTGCAAGTCGCACTTTGCACTAGATAAAAAGGCTACTTTCCAATCCAGACATGATCTTGGAAATCCGAATTGACCGTTGCAATCGTCTCGTCGAACTGAGCGAGATTCATATTCAGCACTTTTCGATCTGACGGTCGGATCTTCCGGAATTCAGCGAAGAAGCGGACAAATTGCCGCGGCCAATGTAACAGTGCTCTGCACAGTATAACTTAAGTTATTACTGTAGATGCACAGTAACTCCTATTTTCGAATCTCCCTCGGTTGCAATAAGCACTATTTCACTGTTCGGATTCTGAACATAGCGATCCAAATAGTCGATTTGATCCGTTTCGACGTTCTGGACGCAATGGCGCTGACGGAATTTCCGTTTGACGACCCTAAAGCATCGTAAAGTATGCCGAACCGTATAATTTACAGTATAAGATGCAATTTAAAAATTATGGAGCGAAATTTTAGCGAACCAAAATCGCTACCTGATAGGTCTCGTCGAGCCGGACGTCATGGCGCAGTCCATTTTCCGTTTCGACGAACGGATCGCCTCGAAATGCATGAAATACGACGAAAAAGGGGATATTTACACTTAAAACCCTATGCAAGTTGCCTCGATTAGCGCGCCAATGCTTGGAGAAGGACTGGATTGTGAGAGGAGTATACTGGGAAGGACTGGGTTGGAAGTGAATGGCCTAGAGGGGACCGAACCGCAATTGTGCAATACACACCCGTCCGGTATTGCAACCGTGCCCACACCCCCTTTCCGGTTTTGTAACCATACCAACTTCCTACCCACGTTCTTCCCTAACTACCCACACCTCGCAACCGAACCAGCCAAGGCAAAAAGCCCTCTCCCCGTCGCTGGAAACGAGAGAAGATCAAAAGCCTTGGAGCTCGGGTTCTTGGAGAGGAAGGTGATCAAAGAAGTTTTGGGTGATCAAGAATTCACCTGTGGGGCTCCCTGTGAACCCGCAGCCGAACCCGAGGGAGCCAGCAACCCGGCGCCGCCGCGAGCCGCCGAGGCCACCTTCTCCTTCTTCTTGTTCTCCGGCGAGGTGAGATGTTGGAAATTTTATTTAAGTTTGGGGTTTTAAGCTCGACCATGGTGCTCCTGACATCAAGGCCATTGTTCGGTTGCAGTCCGAGCCCTCGCCGCCGTCCCCGTTGCCGGCAAAGCTTTAGTTCACCGGAAATTATCGTTTTCCGACGAACTCGGTTTTCGATTTTTACAACCGTTGGAACTCGGATCAGAACCGTTGATCCTCTTCTTCTTGGTGACTGCTCACTACCCACGAAGTTTCAGGAAGATCGGGTGAGTGGTTAAGCCGCGCGAAGAAGCCCTAGTTTCGGGTTTTCTTGCTTTCAACCGAGCTCCACCGTCCGGCGCCGCCGTGCATCCCCGTCGCCGGCCACCACTGCAGGAAGCTTCCTGGTACCAAGGGGAGTACTTTGGTCCAAGTTGCGCCGGCCCGGAGGGACCTCGCCGGAATCCGCCATTAGAGGCCTCGAAGCTTGACCGAGCTCCTCCGGCGCCGCCTTGCCGGAGCTCCTCAGCCACCGGGAACCCCTCAGGTAAGCTCCTGTGGTCTGTAGGAGTCTCCCCATCGATTTGCATGGCTCTCCTAACGTCGGGTTTCTCGTCACTGTAGTTGCACCCGAACCATCTTCGAGCTCGGTTTCCGGTGAACTCCGGCGATCCCGGACCCCGGCGACCACCCAGGTAAGATCCAATCAACCCATTTGGGATCCCCACCATCTTGGTTTTGGCCTAGGGCACTTCAATAACTGATCTCTCAACCTTGCACCCGAGATACCCATTGCGGGCTCTAGCTCCGGCCGCCGCCCCTCCGGCCGCCGGGACTCGACCCCACATGGACCCGAGACCTTCTGGGATACTCCTCTAACTGATGCTCACCTTGGTTCCAGGTCCGAGCCACTGTTGCTTCAAGGCAACCTAACCCGAGCCCTAGCCCGAGTTCAAGGTTGCTCCGGCCATCTCTCCGGCGAGTTTCCGGCGCACCAAAGGTGAGCCCTCCACTTCTTGATGCTTGCTGAACATGATGCTTCAGTTAGCTCTCAATATGATCAAGTATATGTTAAGATCCAACATAGTGGAAAGTGGACCTTAGAAGACTAAGGGCCAACTTTGTATCGGGCTTGGTCTCGGCCCATTTCTTGTGAGCACGGCCTGGGTCTCGTTGTAACGGACACGCTGAAATTTACGGCGTCAATTTTGGACCCCCGGATTGCGAGAACGGGGCAAAACACTGCGTCCAAAATTGCGAGTTAAAAGGCTAACTTTGCCTTGGGGTTTCGCGCTGACCCAAGATAGTGAGCACGGGATTCCTCGCATCAAATGTGACTCGCTGGCATTTCCGGAATCGAATTTGGATTCCCGGATCTTAAGATCAAGCTAAAACAATATTGACGAAAAGATATTTATGCGAATTTTTATACCTGTTGGATTTAAATGCAAAACGGTCACTCTAGCTGACCTTAGACAGCACCTACGCACTACCTGGCCATTTTATTGGATTCCGATGGGTCTCGTTGACCAGGAATCAGTTATCAACCGACGAAATGACTGATTAGACCCGTTTAAACGTTTCGTTGGTGTAACGCCGTCGGGAAAGGGTTATGTGAGTCTATTATTGATTATAGCACTTTATACAGGGCCCAGTTGTTCGACGCCAGCCCCCAGTTGTTGATCGGGAGTTCGGGGACTCTGCCTTCATTCAGGTGGGTTAACTTCGGCCCGGGCTTGATCTATTCGGCCCTCTGGTTGCTTTAGTCCAGTCGGACACTTGTTCTTGGCTTGCCCTGCTGATTTTACCTATATGACATATATTGATCTCTTTTGACATAGCATGATCCCTCTGATTGACATTGACCTGATTAGATCGGTGATTGAGTTTTATTGTCACTATCAGCCGATTATCATATATATACTCCCTGATTAGTCATGACTGATTCTGATTGACTGATATATAGATATGCATGATTGATCCTATGATTGATATACAGACATATGCATCCTATGATTGATGTACAGACATATGCATCCTATGATTGATATACAGACATATGCACCCTATGATTGATATATGATTGATATACAGACTGCATGATATATGATTGATTTATAGACATCTGCATCCCTGTGGGGATTTCCGGCAGTTTGCCGATTACCCGGTCTGTGGACCGTGAGATTTAGCATTTTGCATTGTGATGATTGTACACCTGCTGTTCGTTCGCGTACGCTGTGGGATTGATCCCCCACATTGCGTTCTTTACCGGTAAAGGGTCTGCTTGACCCGTGAGCTTGCCCCTCTTGTCGTATCACTGGGTACGGGGAGCCCCTTTGGTTGTACCGATATGAGGAAAACTCTTGGCTGTACCTTTTGGTACGAGGATCCTCTTGGCTATATCAATGGTACGGGGTTTGCGGTTCAGTTCTGCTAGGTGGAATCCAGGATGATTATGATTGGCGCGGCATAGATATCTTCGCCTGAGGTCCCCGTGACCAATAGTGGCATTGGTTAGTAGTTGCTGTTCTTTATGTTGATGCATAACTATATTTCCATATTCCAGCTTGTCTGATTTGTCGTTTCAGTTATAGCATGATTTCCAGCACTCATTATGTTCAGTATCTTGATTTATGCTTCTTGCCAGTCTGCTTCCTTTATCAGCTGTTACCTATTGATTTATCTACTATCCGCAGATTATTGTACCCAGTAGGTACGATTAGCTATTCTCGGCTCGTCGTGCCCACTGGGATACACTCCGGTGTATCTCACACCCCTGGGTGACTGTTTTTCAGGTCGCTGGGTGATGGGATGTCGGGACACGTTGGTGAGACGATTGCGATAGTATCGACCCCTTTGTAGTCAGTATATTTATTTTCCGCACTTCTGTTTAAATATTATAAATTGACTAGTCTTGCATGCGTAGTTTAGACTACTCTGATATTGACTGATTATGATTAGCCGTGCATGTATAGGAAAGGATCTGTCCAGTTGGGCAGGGAATTTACTATACATGTGGCGGTCTGTTACGCCTGGTTTGCGAACTCTGATTTATAAAAAAAAAAAAAAAAATTTAGCCTGCTTTTCAAAACTCGGGGCGTGACACCAAAGCTCCACCAAAAAAACACATTTTCTTTGACCTCTTTTCTCTCTCAAATTGAATAGTTATTAGTTTCTTTTTTGTGTGTTGGTATGTCCCAAGAGAGTGAATTAGCTCTCTATTTATAGGCTTCATAGGACTTAAGGTTACTACATAATTAACTTTAGAATTAATTACTAGAGTTAAGTTTCGTATGCTAACTCAATTTGAAAAAACTAACATGAATGCAATAGTAAAGGAGTTTTAACTCCATTAGTTACATAGGCATGGGTTAAAGAAATTAAAGTTATATTTAATAATAAAATGTTACAATATTTTTTTAAAAAAATTATTAAAAATAAGATCTATACTCTCAATCTTGATTACAAGACTCTTATCATCACATTTTAGAAATAATTATTTTCAGTCATGTATTTTTGTGTCCACTTAATGAGCAAAAAAAAAATATCAAAAAAATATTAAATTTAATTTTCAGATAGTTTAAATAATCTAAATCATATTTAATAGTACCGATCATCATTTTAGAATCTCTATCATCGAAATAAATAGCTAATACGGAGTCCGTTTGTTATCAATAGCATTCCACCACCCCGCTCTCTCTCTCTCACACTCTCTCTCTCTAGCTCTCTCTCTCTCTCTCTCTCTCTCTCTCTCTCTATATATATATATATATATATATATATATATATATATATATATATATATATATAATTTATTTATTTGAAACTATTTTTTTTTTTCGGTGATTGGATAATCAAATTAAAATACGGATTCAATGTAGGTAATAGAAGAAACTTTCTTTTATCACAGCTATTCGAGTTGTGAAAATATATCCAATTAAATATTTCTCAACTATATATATATATATATATATATATATATATATATATATATATATATATATATATATATATATATATATATATATATATATATATATATAGCGTAGGGCTATTATACTCTTATGTGTATAAATTCTTTTATACTTATAATTTTTTTACCTTTGGATGAAGGAATGTGCCGTTAGGATGATAGTGGTCCCCCTAGGATTTACTAGGTTGTTGAAAAAATAGTATAAATCCTAGAGACTACTATAATCCTAACCGCACATTCATTCATCTAAGGGATGAAAACTTATGAGTACAAAAGGATTTTACTCATAAGATCGTATAGTAGCCGAACCATATATATATAGGGAAATGCTTGATGTACACCCAAATTTGGGTGTACATCATACACCCCACCCATCCTAGGGTGGGGTGAATTCCACCCATCAGTTTGAAGTGATGGGTGGAAAAATCCCCACCCTAGGATGGGTGGGGTGTATGATGTACACCCAAATTACATCAAGCATTTTCCTATATGGGCAAGAGCAATGCTACCTCTACACTTATTTTTGGGTGTAGATCCTACACCATACCCATCCAAGGGTGGGGGCTTCTCCACCCATCACTTCGAAGTGATGGATGGAATTCACCCCACCCTAGGTTGGGTAGGGTGTACGATGTACACCCAAGAATGGGTGTACACTTATTATATCCCTATGGGCAAGAGCAATGCTACCTCTACACCTATTGGATGGGTGGGGTGTACCCTCTACATCCACTTTTGGGTGTAGAGGTAGCATTGCCCATATATATAATACAAAAACAAATTTTAAAAAAACTTTATTTTAATATAAAACTATAATAATTTTATTTCTGACTCAATTATATATGTATCAACTTGGTGATATAATATGATTGATTTGGAGTCGTGCTATAATTTTTACAAAGAAAATTTTTATTGTCCGACTGCATCAATCATGCATAAATTTTAGAGAGAACTAAGCATTTCTTTTCTTTTTGAGAAAAAGTTAGCACGCTATCCGTTTCATTCAACTGAAAACTGAATTTAGCAACATCGATGAGACAACAAGGTCTCTCAAGGGTGAAAAAAAAAAAAAAAAAAAAAAACGAGTGGACCAATATTATGTCAGTCCAAATTCTTCCGATGTGCCAACACTCTCCTAACCGAGCTGATGGCGAAAAGTGAATCAGTATTACGTTGTTGGATTAAGATAACCCTATTTCTGATATTCCTAATCACCCACCAATTCGCCGACAGGACAATAAGAAATCTGCTCCGCTCCACTGATCCATCCTCTCTCAACCAATTCTCCCACGTACACCTCGCTAACACAAAATCCTAACTCCTCGAACCCAGGTCCTTCCTTTCTCGACCCGAACACGAATCTTGAGTAAATACAACTCAAGAACATATGGTTAACCGTCTCCAGCTAGACGCCACAGAGCACACAGTGGTAATTACCGGATCACCCCCTCTTTCTAAGGTTGTCTGCCATTAGGAGCCGATTCTTAAAGACAAGCCAGACGAAGACCTTGACTTTGGTCGGCATACGAAACGCCACACCGAGGGGGTAATATACTCTCTTAGCCCCCCCGTCACTAATTACTTTATAGGTGGACTTGACGGTAAAGGTATCCTTCTTATGCCATCTCCACACCACGCCATCCTCTTCATTGCCCGGTGTGACCCCCCCCTCTCCCCACAACCTCCTTAATTAACCGAACTTGGTCTCTCCCCCTCTGCCTCCTCGACAGGGCGCCTTTTAAAATTTTCCTCCATTTCCATCCATTATTGTCGAAGCAAGCACTAACTCTGATCACCTTCCTATCCACTTCGCTAAATAGCTCTAGAAACAGTGATTGCAGGGTCATCCTGCCACACCATTTGTAAATCCAAAAATTGATTGTATTCCTCTTCCAAAGTCGGTAGGACACCCCTCCTTAAATATCTCTCTGCTATTGGTAACATTTCTCCACCACTGAGAGGCAGGCCTGAAAGATCCCCCCTCCCACAAAGGAATTCTCTTGGCGTAATACAAGCCTCTAATGAGTTTGTTCCACTGAAGGTTAGGTTCCGTGAAGAACCTCCGCCCACCATTTGCAGAGAAGTGCGTCGTTTATTGTGCTCAGGTCTAAAATACCCAACCCCCCTTCAAGCTTACTCCTGCACACATTTCTCCACCCAACTAGTCGTCCCCACCCTCGTAATCCCGAGTTGTCGGACCAAAAGAAATCCCTCCTGAGAGCCTCAATACGTTTAATAACCCGTTTCGGTGCCTTGAATATGGAGAAATAATATAGAGGCATGTTGGTAAGCACAGCATTAACCAACATTAGCCTACTACCCCTCGATAGTAGCTTAGCATGTCATCCTTTAATTCTTTTTTGTATCTTATCGATGACCCCCCACCTATTTCGGCGCCTTGAAAATGGGTAGTCCAAGGTATTTTGTCGGGAACGCCCTAACTTTACACTCCAAGATCTTTGCTAATCTGCTTTCCTTGTTCTCCGAGCTACCAGTGTAAAACAGTTCTATTTTTTCCTTGTTAACTTTGATCCCAGAAGCCCACTCGAACAGATGCCAAATGAAGCTAAGGTTTCTTACCTGTTTCTTCCGAGCCTCACAAAAAAAATAGCGTATCATCTGCGTACTATATTATCGATACCCGTCACTCCTCCGACGGTCCTAGACCCCTAAAAAGCTGATTACAGGCCGCTTCGTCCGTCAGCCATGAAAGGCCCTCAGCCACTATGAGAAACAGGTACGGGGATAGAGGGTCTCCTTGTCTCACCCCTCTCTTGCTCTTGATCCAATTAGTTGCTTCACAATTAATCATTATCGCCAATTTAGCGTTACCGATACATTGATGTATCTACCCGCACCATTTGTCATCTAATCCCCCACCACTTCATTATTTTGTGCAAGAATGCTTAGTTGGTTCTATCGTACGCCTCCTCGAAGTCTACTTTCACTCTGACACCCTCACAATTCATCCTACCACCCCATCCAATTAGCTCGCAAGTCGTTACAAAAGCATCCGATATATTCCTCCCCTTGAGAAAGGTGGATTGGGATCGCGAGATTACGGACTGCAACATCGGTGCTAATCTATTAGCAAGGACCTTAGAGATAATCTTATGTATCCCGTTTACCTTCTTTTTCTAGGATCAGACATACATAAGAGTAATCGAATGGACCTGTGAAGATACTCCCATCTTGTAGATCACGAAAAATTCTACCAAAGTCCTCCTTTAATGTGTCCCAAAAAACTTGATAGAAACTCAGTGGAAACCTATCGGGCCCCGGAGCTTTGTCCCTTCCTAGTTGAAAGACCACTGTCTTGATCTCTTCCATACTGAAATGTGCGCCCAGGTTCCCCCGGTCCAAGTCAGAAATCCGGCGCTCGCGGAATAGTGCACCCCAGTCCCCGAACGCCATCGCCCCAGTGTCCATGGGAGAAAAAAGTTCCTTGAATTTACGCACGAAATAAGCTTTCTTATCCTCTTTTCTAGTATAACATCTGTCATCATCCTCAATCGTGTCAATCATATTGGAGCGCCTCCTATCATTTGTGTATGCATGAAAGAATTTAGTGTTTCCATCTCCCTCCTTCAACCACTCTAGCTTGGCACGAGCTTTCCTATTGGACTTTATATACCCATGAGAAACAACCCATGCTCTAAACACATTATAAAAGTTTATCAAGAATAAAAAAGTGCTCAAAATTTTAATTTTTACTCATATTATTATTAAGAATGCAATATTTCTATATTTGTTTCGCATAATCATATTATTTAAAATTATAAAAAATATAAAATTAATATATTTATTTCGTTAATTAATTTTATATGCTAACAGAAATGCCAATATCTTTTTAAAAAAACCAGATAAGATATTAATGATCGAATAGTAATGAATAAAAATATCTAGCTAATATATATTTTTCAGAAAGAATAGTTTAGAGAGAGAAAGAGATATATTTGAGATTAAAATAAGAGAGTTTTTTAGATTAGAAATGTGAAAAGATAAAAAGTGTGAGAGTGCTCAACTTAAAGAGATATTTAAAGTCAGAAAGAGTGAGAGAGTTGAGATTTTAGAAAGAATAAGAGAAAGAGAGCACATGTTAGAAAAAGTGCATAATTTAAAAAAAGAAAGAAAAATAGAGTTGAAATTAATAGAAAAGAAAGAAATATGGCCAGAGAGGGAAAAGTATTTAAGTTTAGAGAGAAATATAAGATTAAAGAGTAAAGAAAAATAGTACCAACTATCCGACCGGTGGGGAAGAAAAAAAAGAATGGGCCGGATTAGAAATTTTACGACTATCCGAATTCATTAATATGAGGATACCCACCATCTCTTAAAGGGATGAGATTAATATTTTGAGATGAATCTTATTCTCAAATATATTTAACATTATCGACTAAATTACTTAATGTATTTAGTCAAATACCGTCATATTTTTTTTATTCTTATTAAATTACTGAAAATATTCATTAATACGAGGATATCCACCATCTCTTAAAGGAATGAGATTAATATTTTGAGATAAATCTTATTCTCAAATATATCTAACATTATCGACTAAATTACTTAATGTATTTAGCCAAATACCATCATATTTTTTTTATTCTTATTAAATTACTGAAAATCTTAAAAAACTAGCGCAAATAAAACGCACCTTCAAATCCTAAACTACTAAAGAATGGCATTGTTTTATATTTTATGTTTAAGTACCCTTACTCACACTTGGCTCAAAATTTTTTTATAGAGTAATTAAAAACATATATATATCTGATTTCATGAGAGAAAATTGAGTAAATAAGTAAACTTGGAATGGCAATTTACAGAGCAGTGGCAGAAGGGTCCTTCCCTGTTCCCACTCCCACAAGTTTTCATGATCCCCATCTTTGCCCTATCCCCACCATTGAGGATCAATTTCCCCCATCCTTGTCCTGAGGTGGATTCCCATCCCCAGGAATACCCATCAAATTTTTAAAAATATACTAGCTTAAATTAGTTTGAATTTTTATTTAATTGTTTAGATTCTTAATTTATTCATATCAAATTGTGAAGCATGACATATCAAAATACTGAAAATATATAACAATCAATAGTAGTAAATTGTATTAAAATTTAAATATATTTAAAATATATAATTAGAATAAAAATGCATTAAATGTATCAAATTAAGTTAACATTCTATTTTTATAAATAAATTAAAAATTATATGATAATATATAATATAATTTTATCGAAATCGAGGGTTTCACGAGGCGGGATAGCAACTCCGTCCTCACTCCATTGTTCCCGCGAGCAGGGAGAATCGTTCATTTCTATGCACGAGACAAATTCTTTTTATTCCCGCCCTATTCAGAGTAGGATACTCACAAAAGTTTCGATTAAAATATCGGCAAATAAAAAATCGTCACGTATATACTGACGCTTATATCAAACATCGGTAGAAAATATTTTCTTACGCTTTAAAGCGTCAAGAATTTTTAAAATTCGGACGCTTTAAAACATCCAAAAATTAAAAATAATAATAGAATTTATTATTTAATAAATTAACTTAAATAATAAATTATTTATATGACGATATTTTTTGAAGTCTTCATATTTGCTATATTATAGAAACACTTGAAAACGCTTCCTCAAGTGACATCTAAAAAACTTCCTTATATTTAAAAAAAATTGTAGTGTATGTAACAATATTTTTTGGTATTTTACATTCAACAAATGTACTAGTTCATACTATGCTAACAAATTACTTTAACAATTTACATTGTTGAACCAAATCTACGTTCAACAAGTGTACTGGATTGGACCTGAGCGAACCAAGTCCAATCCAAGTTAGGCCTGAAAAATAAAAGTCCAGTCCAAGATCGACGACCAATTTGCTTATTTGGTGGCCGGATCCCAACGGATTCGGGCCCATTGGCTCCACCAAAGGTAAACTACAAAAAGATTTTTAGGGTTAGTATTGAACCCATATTATCCAGTTCATCAGTTTCAGTTGGTTAATCTACATGATTTGCATCTAGGATGACAATTTTTTCTACCAACTTAGACTCAAACGAGTAGAGATCGCGGGTGTTACTCTTTTACCGGCCGGTGGAGATTGGGCGGGAATAGAAGTGTTACTATCGTTTTCATAATTTCATATTCGCTGTGTTATAGAATTCTCGTGATATCGTTAATAATTAGTAAATATTATAAAATATGATTGTAGATTTTGAAACAATATATCATGTAATTAATTCGTTAAACGATCGAAATTAAAACTATGCTGAAAAAAATAATAATCATATATTAGGGCTAAAATTCAAGTACCGATCACAATGGTATACAGTGATTTGCACTCTTGTGACAGATTTAAATTTACTAAGAGTCACATTGCATTTCTTAAGCCTAGTCGAGTTTAATAAATGAATGGTGATCACTAGGTTCTATATATACATGAATGTGTTATTAGTAATTTCAAAAATGTTAATATAACCATTTTGTTATAATAATAATAATAATAATAATGTGTCACAACTGATAAGGCCAAAACATTCAAACATACTATTAATTGTATGAGATCACAAATGTCGGATCGCTGGTGTTAATTATTAATTTTAAAAACTCTTGTTATTAGAAATATACTAATTCACTTAGGTCCTGTTTGGTTGGAGGATAAAGGGGGAATAACCTTCTTTATTCCCCAATCCTTGCCAAACAACAGAAAAAAAAATCTAGAAATAAAAATTTAAAATATTTCCGGCTTAACGGATTATTTCAGTATAACCTGTTAAACTCTATTCCATCCCTTTTCCGGAATAAGATTTATACCTAGGGGTAATGAATAGAATTTTTTTTTTTTTTTTTTTTTTTTTTTTTACTTTAGCTTACCTTACAATCTGAGACTATATTTACTAAAATATACTATTTACTAATTATGTTTACTAAAATATACTATAAAATATAAAAAATTATTTTATATTTTGTTTGCTAATTATTATTTACTAAAATATATTATAAAATATAAAAAATTATTTTGTTTAGGTAAGATATAATTTATTATTTACAATTAAATTGTTATTTTAATTAATTTATAATAATTAAAATTAATTTTTATATATAGAAGGTAAGGATAAAGTTAGTATTTTAATAAAAAATCTATCATCTGTTTTCACTATTCTCTACTATCATATAATTTTAACCAAGTATAATTTTTTTTATTTCAGAGAATACCAACTTTTGAACCAAATATAATTTAACATTTATACTTGATTGTTTCGGAATAGCAAACTATTCCAGATATAAAAAAAATTATATCTTTTAAATTTATAACCGAACCAAACGGAACCTTAAAGCGTATAGATATAACACCTACGAATTTTAATTATTATTCGATCCAATCAATCTCATTTCACTTTAAACAAGACTCGTCCTAATCTAATGAATGTGACTCAATTCAATCGACTTTTCGTGGCAGGACAAAATACTGAATTTTTTAAGTCAAGTGGAATCCTTTTGGTTCATGCTTATAATCCTGACTAATTGGATGGAGCCAAGTAGAATATTAGGCCTTTCAGGAGAAAAAAAAAAAGAAAAAAAAGAGGGGTAACAACGGAGACATGCTGAAAAGATGATAGTAACATATAAGAAACTTCATGCATGGCTTAAGTGGCACATGTCACCAAGCAATTTGCTACTTAGCTGTTTTGAAAAAAATATTGTAATATATATATATATATATATATATATATATATATATATATATATATATTATCAATGAAAGCAACACGTGATATTTCGTTTGTAGCCTAGTGCTCCATACATATTTTACAACAGTTTACTAATATATATTAATAAATAAATAATAATTATAATAATTAAAAATTAATAAAATTGTATTAAATTATTTGACATAAATAAATTATTAAGAAAAATCATCTAAATTAATATTGTTAAACATAAATATTAAAAATATTATTTCCTGACAGCTCTCACTCTCTTATTATGTATCAGATTTTTTGCGGTCCTCGCTAAAGTCACAATAATACGATAGATGATAATAAAAACAAATATTGTCTTAACTAAGTGGAAAACATCAACCACTTGTTAGTGTGCTTCGAAGTCACAAAAGTATACATTGAATTGTAGTTAGTTTAATAGTATACATTGAATTGTAATAAGTTTTTGTAGAATAGCAAAGATACAAGATTCCTTCTTGCTATAGTTATCCTTTTCCTTCTTTTTGTCTTAGCAAGATGCCAAGAGCTTAGAGGACTCCATCAACTTTTTCCTCTTCCATTATTTGGTACATTATATATCTATGTCCAATTAATAGAACAAGGTCTTAATCATGCTTAATTTGATACTTTGGAAAAGCAATTAATTGGTTATTTATTCCACATATATGGAACATCGATCTTAGAAAATAATCAATTATTTTACGTGAAATCAGTTTCACCACACCAAGTACATTAATCAATTATTTTACGTGGAGTCAGTTTCACCACACCAAGTACATTTATCTACAAAAACAGATGTAAGTTTAGATTGTTTAGACTGCATTTGGTTTTGGTATAAGTTAAAACTGTCTATTACAGAAATAGAGATAAATTCAGAAACAAGCATAAACTAATATAATTTTGTATTTGAATGAGTATTAGAGTTGTACCAGATATAAAAAAAAATTATGTTTAATTTAATAAAGCGGAATAAAAAAAAATAGAGAAAAAAATTAATGTAGTTCTATTTGTCTAATTTGAGCGAACTTTAATTAAAGCACCAAGGCTGCGTTTGGTTCGGGGATAAGAAAAATTTAGTTATACCGGGGATAGGTATAAGTTATGGTATTAGCAGGAACTAGTGTAAATTTCTGTTTGGTTGGGTTTAAGAGTTATACCGGGTATAAAAAAAATTGTGTTTGGTAAGTTAAAAAAAAAATAAGAAGAATAAAGAGGATTAAAATTTTAATTTATGATTAAAATTTTACTGATATGATTTTAAATATTTATTTTAAAATATTTATTAAATAAATTATTAAAATTTATATTTTACTTATATAAAAAAAAAATTATTAAAAAAATTTATCATATAATTTATTAAAATTATATGATAAATTTATTAAAAATTAAAGTTAAAAATTTTAAAAACTATAAAATTTAAAATTTAAAATTTAAAAATTTAAAAATATTAAAAATTTTAATTTTAATTGTCTTAAATAATTAGTTAATTATCTAAATACTTAAATAATTAGTTAATAAAATAATTAAATTAATTAAAATATTGGATTAATTAAAGAGTTAAAATATTAATTAAAATTATATTAATTTAATTGAGCTTATTCTCAAATTGTTCCAGAAAAAGGTGGAATAGTAATTCTAGTCTTATACCAGCCAGAATGACGAGAACATTTACTTTCATTCCTGCTAAATAGCGTTTGGGTATGACTGAGGGATAAGTCCTTATCCCCCTTATTCCGCTCACCAAACGGAGCCCAACGGTACAGATTGATATGGGCTAGATACAAATACATCCACAATACAACATAACTAATAACGTACATGCCAATTAATTAACATAAAAAATCCATGAAGTTCTATAGTAATTTAGTAACTAGAATTCTAACTCATTACATGAATTCTAACTCATTACATGACCTCCATTATTCGCTTGATGATCACCATCCAATTTGCAACTGTGATTCATTAAATCCGAAACGAACCGGTCGAAATTCTTCGTGGACGAACCGTTAGGGCTTATCGCGCTCTCGAGCTCAATCTTTACCTTCTTCATCTCTTCTCTAATGTCCTCCCCCTCTTTCCCTCTAATCAACCGATCAATCCTATTTGAAACCACCTCTTTGTTAACACTATTGAGCTCACCAATCTCAATCCCAATTCTCCAATCCTTAACCAACAATTTCCTATTTGTAAATTGATCCGTTAACAAAGGGAAACACAACATTGGGACCCCACACCAAATGCTCTCCAATATTGAGTTCCAACCACAATGTGTTAAGAAGCCACCGATCGATGGGTGCGAGAGAACCACCTTTTGGGTACACCACTGCACTACCACGCCCCTTCCTTTACTCTCCTCCGCGAACCCGTCCGGTAACGGGTCGGGTTCGTCGGAGCTGACGATATCGGGCCTCAGCACCCAAATGAACCTCACCTTGCTATCCAGCAATCCGCGGGCGATCTCGTGCAGGTCGCGCTTGCTGATGTGCGCGTAGCTCCCGAAGGAGATGTAGAGGACCGACCGGGGGGGCTGCAGGGCGAGCCAGTGGGAGCAGTCAGACTCCGCCCACAGGCTGGTGGCGATCGAGCTACCGGTGAATCCCAGAGGAAAGATAGGGCCAATTGCATAAAAGTGCTTCTCAATTTGCAAAGCTGAGATTGTGTCAGGCTCGAGCTCGTAGACGGTGTTACCGAGCACGAAGTCCGCGCCCTTAGCATCTTCAAAAGCCTTGAAGATGATTTGGTGGACCACTGATGACGTGTCGCTCTCCTGTAGGTACGACATTAGCTCGGTCGGCTCGATCGACGCCACTCCCGGTATGTACGTAATCGTATCCGTCCGATTTTTTTCTATCATAAGTTCATTTTACTATTACCAACATATTGTCACAAATTATAAGGAAATAAAAGAAAAGGAAAATTTTACTAAAAAAAAAAAAATAGTAAAATATGTGGACAGATTGGATTTAGAGAAAAATCTGTCCCTTAACAAATATTTTAACAAGAAATAACAAATTTCAATTAAAAATTTTCATGTTGCACAAAAATATTTTTTACCATCATTTTAATGTATTGCATGCTCTCTTGATATTTTGTATTCAACAAATCTTATTGTGCTATATATATATATATATATATATATATATATATATATATATATATATATATATATATATATATATATATAATATAATATACATGTGATGCATTGAACGATCTAAGCCGATCTATAGTAAAATAATGACAAAAAATAAATGTTATTATACTTTTATGTAAAATTAAAACTTTTAATTAAATACTGTTACAAAAATAAATTTGATATTGTAACTGGGCCTATATACTTTTAGCTTAAATAAATTTCATTTCTAAATTTTTCTCATATATTGTACTCTTTTATTTTCCAATTGAAATTCATTTTCTTCTCCCTATAGAATGTGTTTATTTCACCCAATATATAGCCCGAGCAAATCATAATAATATAGCGAGGAAGAACCTATATTTTTTAATTATTTAATTAAATATAATTATAAATACAGTATAATTCAAAATGCATGCACGCAGAATAAGACTACTCTCTCTATATATAGGTAAACTTATTTTTTTGTTTGCAAGATTATAAGAAGAGACATAGTTACAATTGGATTCAAATATATGAAACCAACCGGCAAATTTGAATTTACATCCAATTACAACTGCAGTTCAGTACCTAGCTACAAGAAACTACATTATTTGTCTCTTCTTATAATCCTGCAAACAAGAAATATTTGAAACAAAGAAATTGTTGTAGTTACAACATCCAATTACATCAAATATATGAAACAATAAATCTAATGGTAAAAAAATTAGTAGCATCAATTATTTGGAGCTATCGATAGCATTCCAGTCGAATATCTATATATATATATTAGGGTTTATATACTTTCAAAAACATAAATCTAAATATGCTTGTAAATTTTTTAACATTGAATTTGTATTGAGATTTGTATTATTTATTTTTCCTTTCTTTTTCTTTAGTTGACTTTACAATCGCA
>CM055067.1:49026359-49068859 GCA_029204045.2 Tillandsia leiboldiana | reverse complement strand
GGAACACTTCTCTCAAGCGTAATGTTTTTTTAAAAAAAACGATCTTATAACAAAATTATTTATAGTAAATTAATTTTATTTGAGATTTACTCATTAGGGAGCTCCACGCAAATTTGCAATGATGGTTGCTAAGTTGATTATAAAGTTTAGTTGGATCATATTGAAGTTTTATTTAGTGTTGTTGAATCAAATTATAGTTGGATTATTAGGTACTAATTAAGCTCGTCTTAAAATTTTTTATAGAGGGTTGGTGTACTACTAGCTACTTCAGCTACTAAAATATTTTTGTTAATAAATAATATAGTAGTTAAAAGATTGAATCAAATTATTATTGTATAAATTAAGCTTGTCTTAAAATTTTTATTGGAGGGATGGTGTAAGCAAATACGTAAGATCAGCTACCAAAATATTATTGTTAATAATGACATATATATATATCAATTTATTTTTGAAAACGATATGCTTATTTAATTGTAACGGTCTTAAAATATGAGAGCTGAATCAACTATTACCACATAATTTTTCGAAAATAAATAATAAGGTATATATGTACATAAAATAGTTTTGTATTATTATTTGTTTACCAATTTTTTTTTAATAATAATAATAATAATAATAATAATTGATCACCAATTTTTTTTTAATAATAATAATAATAATAATAATTGATCACCAATTTTTTTTTAATAATAATAATAATAATAATAATTGATCAATTAAAATAAAAACTAGAGTTCAATGATTAATTAAGTACAATAAATTAAAGTTTTATCATCATCATCTACATGAAACTTCACTAGAAATTTTTTAATGACTAAGATCCAAATATAATTAGTTTAGTTAAGGATATATAATAAATAATAATTAGCTGAAGATATATATTTGATTGACACGTGGAGTAATATTACGTACCCAACCTCGTAATGGACAACAAATCCATCAATAATACACTAACCTTTTTGATTTGGTGTTCTCTCTCTCTCTCTCTCTCTCTCTCTCTCTCTCTCTCTCTCTCTCTCTCTCTCTCTCTCTCTCTCTCTCTCTCTCTCTTCCTCTTTGGAACCTTATATAATTTGTCCCCATTCCTCTCCACAAGGTATATCCTTTTCTAGTTGCTTCGTGTGAGCTTCGTTTGCTTTTACAATAAAATATATGCATGTATATATCAAAGAGTATGTGTAATGTAATAAAATACTTTGATGAAGCTGTAGTTTTTCAATTCATACATCTGAAATGCTTTAATTTAGTTGTTAAATAATAATTATTTTTTTAAAAGAAATTTACGCCAGTAAAAAACGATAATTTTATATTTTTTATATTTAATATTTTTTTTTACGTCTGAATTTTAAAATTTATGATAAATTTATAATATAGGCTTGAATTAAATAGAAGTAAACCATTATAAGTATAATATATAGATTATAGCATCATAATGATCAAAATGCTTTAAAATTAAACCTAAAATATTGTTACTGGTTCGAGATTTAATCCATTTAACTGCACCATTAGTTCGACCAGTTTTCAATCCGATTGGATTAAAGAGGGTCACTGTCGAGCAAACGGGTCCGACCCGACACATTCAATTGATGAAAATTAATGCATGGCCTCATATATCATTTCCAAAAGCAAACATGTTCAAATAATGGAATCGAAATTGGTAAACTATTATTAATTCGTTCAAATGTGGAGGAGAGAGCTTCGTACATTATTCGATCGTGGGACAACATTATGCATCTGTCATGTGCACTTGTTTGTTGCAGTAATAATTTTTTAGGTTAATTGTATACGACTTTCTGTAAATATATCGAATAGCAGATATATTCCTACAAAGTTCAACTTTTCATATTTATCCCTTCAAAAGTCCAACGTTATTCATATATATCCATCCGGTTTAATTATTTTTAACAGAGTATATGTGAAATGACAGTTTTGCCCTTTTAAAAATATCCATCCAAAAAATAATGTAGAAATATTTGAAAGAATAAAAAAATAAATTTACCTCACTAACTAATCAAGATTAAGTATTTAACCTATGGTTAACTAAATTTTTCTAATAGAGATAGACGATAGGAATAACGTTGGACTTTTAAAGGGATAAATATGAAAAGTTGAACTTTGTAGGGATATATCTGATATTCGATATGTTTACAGAAAGTCGTATGCAATTAATCCTAAATTTTTTTAAAATAAACTAAATAGTTTTTTTTTTTTTTTTTTTTTTTTTTTTGTATATATATGCAACCTAGCTCACAAGTTCCATATTAAGTGCCCATGCACTAGCTTAATTAGTAGGTCTAGCATACCCACATGGTGAACCCGGGTTCGGGTCTGATATTTGCTATGGACTAACCTTTTCTACTATCAAAAACCTTCGTGCACCATAAAAAAATTTTAATATAAAAATACCTTTTAGATGATGTTTCAAAGAAATATTTTTAAATATTTTTAGAGTATAATAAATATTGATACTTTAAAAAATATTGTCAAATAAATTTTTTATTATATTAAAGTAATTTATTAAATAAAAAATTTTATTATTATTTTAAATTTTATAACATTTTAAAACGTTAGATACGTAATAACTCTTTATTTGTTAATATTTTAATTAATATTTTTAAATATCATGTCAAATATTAAAATATTTTTAAATATTATTAAATATAAAAAAAATATTTTTAAATATTAATTTTTTTTTGGAGTGATAGAACTATTAAATTTGAAGTCGTAAGGTGTAGTCTAGAGTCTAGACACGCCTACTCTGCCTTAAAAAATTTTAAAAAAAAAATGCTTTAAGACTTTCCACGATAGATGCTATAAAATAAATAGTGAAAATAGTTAAATTAATATTTTTTTTAGTACCATTTTCCGACTATTTTACATCATCTATGATCGAATGTTGTAGAACAGTTTCGAACTTACCGGACCTTTAGACATAAAACAAAGATGTATTTAAGTCTTATTCAATGCGTGGCAAACCCACACATTTTATTTATTATATATATATATATATATATATATATATATATATATATATATATATATATATATATATATATATATATATATATATTAGGACATTCAAATATATTTGTAATTTTTTTTACCATTAAATTTAGTTGGCTTTACAATAATACAAATATTAATAAAAATTTACAAATATAGTTGGGCTTTCACTTTTAAAAATATATAAATTTTATATATATATATATATATATATATATATATATATATATATATATATATATATAGTCCGGCTACTATATTTGTACAAGCACCAAACAATTGGTGTTTGTAAGTTTTCTACGATTAGATATAATCCTTTGATTAATTCTACTCCTTAGATCATACTATTCTACCAACCACCCACTAAACTCAAGAGACCCACCACATCCTAACCGCACATTCCTACATCCAAGGATAAAAAACTCACAAGCACAAATAACTTTGTGCTTTTACAAGCATTGGTGCTCAATTATATATATATATATATATATATATATATATATATATATATATATATATATATATATATATATATAGAGAGAGAGAGAGAGAGAGAGAGAGAGAGAGTCCGGCTACTATGCTTGTACAAGCACCAAACAATTGGTGCTTGTAAGTTTTCTACAGTTAGATCTAACCCTTTGATTAATTCTACCCCTTAGATCATACTATTCTACCAACCACCCACTAAACCCAAGAGACCCACCATCACCCTAACCGCACATTCCTGCATCCAAGAGTAAAACACTCACAAGCACAAATAACTTAGTGCTTTTACAAGCATAGGAGCTCAATTATATATATGGAGAGAGAGAGAGAGAGTTCGGCTACTGTGCTTGTACGAGCACCAAGCAATTGGTCCTTGTAAGTTTTCTACTGCTAGATCTAATCTTTTGATTAATTCTACCCCTTATATCATACTATTTCACCAACCACCCACTAAACCCAAGGGGCCCACCATCATCCTAACCGCACATTCCTACATCCAACGGTAAAAACCTCACAAGCACGAATAACTTTGTACTTTTAGAAGCATAGGAGCACAATTCTATATGTGTGTGTGTGTGTATATATATATACACACACACACACACACACACACACATATATATATGTATATATATATATATATATATATATATATATATATATATATATATATATATATATATATATATATATATATATATATATATATATATATAGTTGGGCTGGAATGCTATTGATAGCACCAATCCAATTTTGCCATCCATTTTGTAGCCATTGGATCGCATTGAGATCCGTGTAGGCTCTTTAATGAAAAAAAGAGAAAAGAAAAAGTAAAAAGAAAAAGTAAAAAGTAAAAAGTTTTTCTTTTTAATTAAAAGGCTTATACGAATCTCAATGCAATCTAATGGCTACAAAATGGGTGGCAAAGTTGGGTTGGTGCTATCAATAGCATTCCAGCCCAACTCTATATATATATATATATATATATATATATATATATATATATATATATATATATATATATATATATATATATATATATATATATAGTAGAGCTTGTATGTTTTTAAAAACACAAGCCCATTCATGTTTGTGAATTTTTTATTATTGGATTTGCATTGAGATTTGTGTTTTTATAAAGTCAATTAAAAAGAGAGAAAGAAAAAATTAAATAGCACGAATCTCAATACAAATTCAATGATAAAAAATTTACAAGCATATTTTTATTTGTATTTTTGAAAGTATATAAGCCCTACTATATATATATATATATATATATATATATCATTTCTTGATATAATTGCTATAATAAAATTATGGTATAACAACACTTTTAAGTATTATTAAAATTTTTAAAAAATATCGCCGACAAAAATTTAGATAAAATATAAATAAGACACTTGTTAAAAATATCATAAAAATATATCTCTATAATATAATTTTGTTGTAGTGAATGATGGTTATCCTAAATCCACGAGGATTAATGAAACGAAAAATAGAAAAGTTTGCATATCAGCCTAAGATGTTGCAAGCTCTTGAATAAGTAAATTTATACTTTAATTGGATCTAATTAAATTTTAGTAGTACTAGCCCAAGTTCGAAGTCCGATTTCGAGAGCCCAAATCCGGATCCACGCTCGATTAAGGCCTTGCCCAATAATTTATGTTTAAGCTCGAGTCCAGTTCAACCCCTAATAAATGTCCTCATATAGTAACACCCCTAGATCACACCTTGTCATTTAGGGCAAATATCAAAGTAAATGCTCTCACCATCCATATTCAAAAGAACACTCTTAGATCAAATCACCCATTAAAAGCAAACTAGCTAGTCAATAGTAATGGTTTCTAGAAGAGAAGTACTGGAAAATATAAAATATATCATAAGCATGGCAAGGACATGATGAGCATCACATCCATGTCATATATACCCATGGCCATGTCATGATAATACACATACCAACTCATGTTTTGGCACCATGCATGGAGTGGGCTCTCGCTGATGAGGATGCCATGTGCTTCTAGTGAGGCAAATCAAAGTCCCTGGTGGAGTTGTGTGACTCCCAGAAAAGAAACATCATAGCTTCATGACAAAATAAAATAATTTTTAAAAACTAAAGCTACCATATATATATCTTCACACATATCTCTATATTTAAATAGAAGTTTTACCCCTCACCCTAAAATTTACAAAATCTCTTGACTATTTAGCTAAAAAATAACTTAATAAGTTAAATAAAAAATTAACATATATATATATATATATATATATATATATATAACTACTACAACAAAATTAAATTATAGAGATACATATTTGTAACACTTTTGTATAAGTGTTCTATCTATATTCCATCTATATTCAAAATTAGGCTATAGGAACATATTTTTGGGACACATTATAAAAATGTGTCGCTATATACCCTAACGACGGTACATATAGCAATACTAATAATAAGTATCGGTATTTTTGCCAGCGACACTTTTTTAAAATTTTAGAAACACTTAAAAATGTCGCTATAGTATAATTTTATTGTAGTAAAGTGTATAATTTTAATTTTTTATTATATATATATATATGGAACAATCCAAAAGTATAGTAACAAAATTATCTGATTTTTGTTTAAAATTTGCAAACTTTTAATTGTTTGAGTAATTAATTAAATCACAAAATTATTCATTAATATTTAAATATAAAAAAAAACATACCAAACTAATGAATAAATAGTAAATTAATTAACTAATTTAAGCATTTTTCATATTGATCCGTATACCGAGTGAATCATTTGTTGTATTTTAACTAGCTATAACCTTAAATTTGACCCCCCAAAAATAGAATAATTAATAATATCACTACAACAAAATTAAGTTATAGTGAGACATCTTTGTGACACTTTTATACAAGTGTTCTATCTATATTTTTTCATC
The DNA here is from genome assembly GCA_029204045.2 of Tillandsia leiboldiana. Lineage (NCBI taxonomy): Eukaryota > Viridiplantae > Streptophyta > Magnoliopsida > Poales > Bromeliaceae > Tillandsia > Tillandsia leiboldiana. The sequence continues at coordinate 49,062,446 of CM055067.1, read as the reverse complement.
TATATTCAAAATTAAATTATAGTAACATATTTTTGAGATACATTATAATAATATGTCGCTATACATCCTAGCGACTGCACATATAGCGACACTAATTATAAGTGTCGGTATTTTTACTAGCGGCATTTTTTTCAGATTTTAGAAATACTTAAAAGTGTCGCTATAGTATAATTTTGTTGTAGTACATATGAATTCTATACTTTTATATATTTTTAATTTTGTGTATTCAAATTTTATTAACCTAAAAATATATTACTGAATATTTTTTGAATTTTGTCCTCTTTTTTTCAAACTTCAAATTTTTTTAATTGGCCAAAATTAATCCAAATGTCAAATCTGTGACTAGTATCCGATATTTTAATCCAAATATTAATTAATCCAAAATTAATCCAAATTTTTTTTACTTGGATCAAAATCGAAAGTTTGATTGATTTTGTAATTTTGGTCACGAAACAAATGCCAACAGTGATAATTTTTTTTGAATTATTATGACCTTATCCCGTTAGGATTCAATATATAACCGGGAATAAAAAAAATATTTTTTTTATTTTTCCAAACGCATTAGAAATCAATCGGTATAATTTATTTCGGTACAACTAGAATAAGTGAGCATTACTGTTCTCACTCTTTCTAGCCATCTTTTTTTTTTCTTTAAATACCCTTCCACGTCTACCGAGGCACCATCTCTCACCTCATTATTACATAATAAAGTTTGAGGACAAAATAATAATTTACCTTAATTAAAACTCTTTATTCCTCTTATTCCTCATTCTCATAACAAACACAAAATTTTTTATTCCTGGAATCATTCCAAACGCTTTTTTACACTAGTTCCGTACTTTATACTTATCCCTAGAATAATTATTTCTGTCTTATTCCGATACCAAACAAATTCAAAATATCATAAAAGCAAATAAATTCAAAATATTATTTTTATTTGTGTGTTTGTTGTGCATGCCGACATAGACCCGACTGATCATCCACCGTACAAAATTGCTAAACTTTGTGAGTTTCTTCTTCCACTTTGCCCCAACTAATCAAAACCCTAATAATCAAACAACAAAAGAGAAGGAAAAAGAATCTTTCCTTTTAATAATATATTTGGCTATAAAATTAATTATTCTTAGTACAAGTGAGTCAAATGACAAAAATAATTAATTATTTAACAATTCATCTAAATTTATTTATTTAAAATATAAATAAAATAAATAATATATTATTTTTAAAGTTTTATTTTGCTGACCTGACATTTCAATCTTATTCTAGAATAAGTTAAAATAAAATATATATATATAAATAAAATTACATCATAATTAATTAAGATCGTTCTAGAAAATGGAAATCCACAGCTGGAGCACCATGATCTCTATAACGTAATTGGCTCATAGATTTTAATAAAAAATTTAATTAAATGTCAAATGGATAAAGATGGTGACATTATTAATTGCGGCTGCTTAATTAAGTTTGTTTTAAGTTTACAATTTAATTAACAAGCAACATTAAAATTAATTAAGTGACAAATAAAACACTTAATGGGATAGGACAAATGAGCATGTGAGTATGTATGTGACTCGACATAGACATAAGGGCTTATTTACATTTGTATCCTTTCACTTTCAAGAATTAATTCTCTGAGCCCTTAACTTTTTAGGTGATTTTGAATTGATGCTTGCAACTTTATTTTATTTTTTTGATCGACCATGCTCCCTTAACTTTTAATTGCATAAATAAAGTTGAGGGACCAAAAATAACTACTTACTTTTTTGGCCTGCTTAGATTTGTCTAATCCAAATCCAAAATTATGGTGCATATATATATATAGGAAAATGCTATGTGTACACCCCTTTCGGGGTGTACATCATACACCCCACCCATCTAAGGGTGGGGGTGTGATGATGGATCACTTGATGTGACCCGTAAAAAATATCGCTACCATTAAAATGGTGGAGGTGTATGATGTACACCCCTTCGGGGTGTACATGTAGCATTGCTCATATATATATATATATATATATATATATATATATATATTGAAGTTCAATATGCTTTTAATTTAAGCTAAAGTTCAATATGCTTTTAATTTAAGCTAGTATTAGGTTGGGTATAGGGTGAGACATCCAAAATAGTTGTAAATAGGATAACATGTGTGAGTATTATCTTATAGTTATTGTGAATAATTAATATTAAACATTTAAATTATTAGAAGTACGTAAATAATTTATTTAAAATGTATCAATATAATACAGTGTTTACACATTTTGATTATAATTTTGTTCAATCAGTCTTATACTATCTTAAACATGACTCGAGCTTACCCAGTCTCACACTGTCATTTCGAACGTGGCTAAACTCAATCTGATTTTCCGTGCGAGTATGCAAGCTTCTTTTAAGCCAATATATATATATATATATATATATATATATATATAGGGTCTGACTATTATATTTTTATGAGTAAAATTTTTTTGCACTCATAAATTTTCAACCCTTGGATGAAAAAATATGCGGTCAGGATTATAGTAATCTCTAGAATTTATACTATTTCTCCAACAACCTAGTAAACTCTAGGGGGACCATTATCATCCTAATGGTATATTCCTTTATCCAAGGGTGAAAAAGTTATGAGTATAAAAAAATTTATACTCATAAAAGTATAAGTAATCCTATATATATATAATTGTAGCCAATAAACCAGCATTAATAATTTGGTGTTAAAATTTTTCAACCAATACTTGAGATTGAATAAGTTGCCAGTTGTGATTGGTTGAACTAATGTTACATATAATAGTAATTGATCCTTGGATCCGTTTGACAATAAGTATAAGGAGGATAAGGGGGTTATTCTTTTCTTTATATTCAAACATGATTTTGGATTGGAAAAAATAGTTGTTCTTTTCATACCAAGTTATTCGGTATATGGGTGGAACAGCGGTTCCACCTGTTGTTTACTGTTTTTTTTAATTAAAAATTTTAAATTATAAAATATTTAAATCTATAAAATTTAATTTTTTTTTTATAAATTTTAATTTTCTATATTTTTTTTATTCTTCTTTAATTTACCAAACATAATTTTTCTTAGTCCCGGTATAACTCCTATATTCAATCAAACACAAAATTACTTTAATTTCTGCTTGTACCTGAATTCATAACTATCACAGAAATAACTAATTTCTTCTTATATCCGAATGAAACGAAAATCATTAATCGAAATGGACAAAGCAAATATGTTATTATTTTTAAAATAATCGTAGGATAATGTTGTATAATAATCTTTCTAAAAAGTTTAAAGAAAATTTTTATGACAGTTAGAATGGGAATATATATAAGTTTGTACTCACTTTGTTTAGGAATTTAGGCCAAAAGGGAACCTGACACTGGTATGCTGGAGTGGTGGACCATTTTACTGGGGATATGCCCAAAAATAAATTAAAAAAAGAGAGAAAGAGAGAGAAAAAAAGTTCTTTAGTTTTGTGCTTTTATTAGGAGCTTTCCCAGAAATGAGAAAGCAATCATGTGATAAAAGTGAGGGAGCCAAAAAGAAAAAGTAGTTCTTAGGATATATAATCTTAAAAAAAAAGTACTTAACCATCGTTGATGAATTACTTTGTAGTGAACATTCAACATTCTAAAATCAATATATATATATATATATATATTGTTAGAAATTATAATTCAAATTTATTTTAAAATTTTGTTAGAAATTAAGTATATTTAAAAATTTATATAGTTAGAGTAAGTTTGAATTTGTCATCTGTTTTGACTTGATAGTTCGATATATTGGCGACAGTATATTTTGCTGTACACTACAATAAAATTATGCTATAGCGACATTTTTAAATGTTTCTAAAATCTAAAAAAAATATCGCTGACAAAAATACCGACACTTATTGTAAGTGTTGCTATATATGCCGTCGTTAGGATGTATAGCGATATATTTTTGTAATGTGTTCCAAAAATATGTCCCTATAATTTAATTTTGGATATAGATAGAATATAGATAGGACATTTATACAAAAGTGTCACAAACATGTGTCCATATAATCTAATTTTGTTGTAGTGGTATAAGATCAAGAATATCGCTGTTGTCGAAAGCTGTGAGGTTGGTTGGGGTACGTTAGGGATGTAATTATGTGATCTAATTAGTTGTTCTTCATGGGAGGAGGGAGAATTAATTCATATATATTTGAGATTCCCAGGTCATAATTATAAGATCCCTTCCATTTACATTGGAAGAAAAGAAAAAAAAAAAAAAAAAAAAAAAAAAAAAAGAAGAAAAGAAAAATAAACAAAAGCTGGTGAAAAGTGCTTTTGGTTAGGCTCGCACAGTACTGTAGAGGTTGTGCGCAGTGCAACTTGGGCTATCATCATTGCATGTCACATTCGACTGCTCAGGGATTTCGAACGTGGCCGCCACTCTGCTGCGTAAAAGCACTTCCACCACCACGGCAGTGCGGGGTTAAGCTTTTCCTACAAAGTGATCTCAAACACCTCGATATATATTACTTTTTTTTTTTTTTTTTTTTTTTTAAAGAAATGCAGCATGCTGCTAGCTGCTTCATTCATTACGAAGTTAAATTTAGCAGAGGGAAGGGGCAGCCGAAGGCTGCGAAGAGCAGCTGGGCCCCTAAAAATAATAATAATAATAATAATTTAGACGCAGAATCTGGACCAGTATGATAGGTGGAGCCTGATGTCGGTGAGGATCTCACGGAGGGAGCGGTTCTTATTTTCGAAAATTCTTCTGTTCCTTTCCAGCCAAATAAACCACCACGTGGCTGCGATAGTGATGAGAGCTCTTTTGCCCAAGCTCCCTTTCTTGACTGCATGCGTTTCCCACGGTCTCGATATATATTACTGTATAGAAACAGTGTCTCTGAAATATCTAATTAATTTGGACCTTCTGTTCACTAATAGGACCCGTTTGATAATAAGACAAGACAGAACTAGTTACTCCAGAAATAAATATAAAGTACGGAACTAGTGTAAAAAAGTATTTGGAATGGTTACAGCAATAAGAGATTTTGTGTTTGGTATGAAAATGAGGAATAAGAGGAATAAAAAATTTTAATTATGGTAAATTATTTTTTTGCCCTCAAATTTTATTATGTAATAATAAGGTAAGAGATGGTACCTCGATAGACGTGAGAGGGTATTTAAGAAAAATGTAAGAGAATGGTTGGGAAGAGTGAGAACAGTAATTCTCACTTATTCTAGTTGTGCCGGAACAAATTATACCAATTAATTTCTGGTGCGTTTGGAAAAATAAAAAAAATATCCCTCCTATTTTCGGTTCTATACCTAAAGACTTTTTTTTAGACTATACTTAAAAAATATATTTTTAAATATTTTTACAGTATAGTAAATACTGACGCTTTAAAAAATATCAGTCATATAAATATTTTATTATAATAAATTAATTTATTAAATAATAAATTTTATTATTATTTTAAATTTTCTGACGTTTTAAAACGTCATGATTTTAATAAATCCTAACGTTTTAAAGCGCTAGAATATATTGAGTGTCATTATATATATACGTGGTAACTCCTCATTTGCTGACATTTTAATCGACGCTTTCAAATGCGACGCTAAACTATATTGAGATGTTTTTAAACATCATTAAGTAATAATAAAAAAAATATCCTTAAATATTAGATTTTTTGTAGTGGTTGTTTCTAAATCTAAGTACTTGTATTACGCTTACCAGTTTATTTTATTTCTAACCGAGATTATTATCAGATTATTAGTGTTAATCATTAATTTTAAAAACTCAAGCAGCTAGAAAGATATAATGAATTCACTTAAAACGCAAGGACACAGTATCTACATGTCAAAATTATAATATGTTCCAACCAACTTCCGCCATTTTAAATATCACTCGATCGATCTAACCCAACTTGATCTCCTGCTATAGAATAAAATAAAAAAGTCTAAGACCGCTACGGCAAGAAGCAAAAAAGAGATTACGAGATTTTAGATCAGTAATTTTAATTGCTACAGTAAAAATTTAACACATACTATAACAAAATTAGATTATAGAGAAATATTTTTATAACATTTTTGTACAAGTATCTATCTATATTTTATCTATATCGAAAATTAGATTATAATAATATATTTTTAGAACATTATAATAATACGTCCCTATATATCTAGCGACTGTACATATAGCGACACTAATAATAAGTATTGATATTTTTATTAGCGATATTTTTTTAAAATTTTTAAAATATTTAAAAATATTATTATTACATAATTTTAATATAGCAACCGTAATAATTCTAAGAGTATTTATCATATAATTATTTGAGGCTCTAATATTACTACCAACAAATAAATATTCATTGATTCTGGTAACTCTAAATTGACTTAAATTGACCAGATTCACCGCGGCATATAATCTGCACATGCAAAACAAGTATTAGTAAGTAAACTATTATCATCACCTTTAAAGAAAATTTTATTTATATATATCCTAATCTGATCCATCAGATCATGATGAATCATAAAAAAGGGAGAATGAGAAATATGCTAAAATAATTACCAAAACGTTAGATGTAGGAAGTACATTTATGGATAAATTAATACTTCTAAAAAAATACTAATTAATTTCTCAATTATTATTATTATTATTATTATTATTATTATTATTATTCCATGCATAACACTGTTGACACTAATGCACGCAAGCACTATTATTACGCATTATAATAAAATATATTAATACCGACGTTTTTGAAACGATATTTTATTCTAGTATTTTTAATATTTATTATATATCGACATAATAATTAAGCGTCGTCAATAAATAATTAATTAAGAATACTTAAAAAGAATCATCATAATAATTAAGCATAATCAATAAATAAATAATTAATGATGTTTAAAAAAATTTATAAATAAATAAGGATTTAATGATGCTTAAAAAAATATCGGTAATAAATAATTAATTATCAACATTTTAAAAAAGTCGGTAATAAATAATTAATTAGCGACGCTTAAAAAGAGTCAGTAATAAATAATTAATTATTCATATTTAAAAAAAATTGATAATAAATAATTAATTATCAATTGATAATTAATTAATTATTTGATTTGCCACGTACGATATGCATGGATTAATATACCTATTTGATTTGCCACGTCAACACATGCCACGTCATCTACTACGTAAGCGAATTGGTTTGGAAATTAATTAATTAGAATAAACCTGTCAAATTTATTTCAACAATAATAAAAAAAAAAAAAAGTAAAAATGGAAGGGAGAGGAGAGTACTGAATGAGTAGAGTAATCACAATTAATAATTAACCGAAATGATGTACCAGGTCCACGCAAAATAATACAAATATTTTTGTGATAGAGCTGGACCGACTTATATTCATTCACTTTTTTTATTAAACGAGCCCAAACACGAATAATTTTATAAAAATATCATAGCTCGTTATGCGTTAGCTCGCAAACAACAAATTAAAGTGTCAATTCTATTTCTTGCTGAAAAAGTAAAAAAAAAAAAAAAAGTTAAAAACTAAAATGTTATTATAATAATTAAATTCATAATATATATATATAATTAGATTATTATATTATCGATAGAATAAAGTTTTTAATGTTATTAAATATTTGATACTTGAATGAGCAGATGTGTGGTTATAATAATAATAGATTCTTTAAATTTAGTGGGTGATTGAAAAAATAGTATAATTTTAAAGAATAAAAATAATTGAAGGAGTAGACCTAATAATAAAAAATTTGATAATATCAAAAATTTTATGCTATTAATATATAGCATAATTAATATATATATATATATTAAATTGAACACGAATAATTTAATTCCACCTTATGATATTTGAGTCGTTAAAATTTTAGACTAAATAACAAAATGCTTACATTTCTATAGTGGAAATACAAGTTACGTCTCCAAAATATATATATATATATATATATATATATATATATATATAAAGGAAATTTTCAAAGAGAAATTAATTAAAAGGAAAAATGACATGTATGATGTAGAGAAAATAATATTAAAGTAAATATTAGAAAACTTAATAGCACCAATAACTTGATACTATATATATATATATATATATATATATATATATATATATATATATATATATATATATATATATATATATATATATATATATAAAAAGAGAGATTATATGTTTTTTAAAACACAAGTTTATTTATATTTATAAATTTTTTATTATTGAATTTGTATTAGGATTTATGCTTTAGTAAAATCGACTAAAAAGAAAAAGATAAAGTAAAAAATATAAACTTTAATATAAATCAATAGTAAAAAATTTATAAGTATGGATGGACTTATACTTTTAAAAACATATAAGCTCTATTCTAATTTTGACAACTAAAATATTTTATATTTTATTTTGAAGTAGAAAAATATAAATTTTTAAATAAAAGTTTTAAAAACTAATATGCAATATGGTGTGATAGTACATGCACTATATATCTTATATTTTATTCATCTAAAATTAAAAAAAATTTGGCTGATCATTTCGAAATGATTAATAAAATTTATTTTTTCTATAATAAATGAAATATAAAATATACACTTAATTCAAAATAATCAAATAAAATTTATTTCATCCTAAAATAAATAAAATATAAAATATACACTTCAATTGAATAATAATCTCAATAATAATAATAAAATTCGTGACATCTTTTTTTCTTATTTAATGATTAGGTGCACCAGTAGATTAAGTTAGGTTACATTTATTATATGATCCCTACATTATTTAAATTTTTCTAATTAAGTATATATTTTTTTTAGTACTTCGTGTTTTTATCTACGTCACGTCTAATTCTCAATTTATACTTTTGAATTTAAATAATGTAAGTCAATTAGATTAAATATTTGTATAAAAAAATAGTTATTCCATCAGATTTATTAATAAATATATTAAATTTAATATACTGAGGTTCTGTTTTGAAATAGATTTTATAGAGGAGTTGAAATTGGAAAAGATGAAAGAGTTCTAGAACACTCTAGACGTTTCCATTTTTAATTCAGAGTTAAAATAAAATTAAAAATAATTTTTTTTAATAAACAATAATTAGATTTTAAATTTTAAAATAGATGGATGGACAAAACAAATCTTAAATGTCTACTCAAATTTAACTCAAATATTTTAAAATAGATGGATGGACAAAACAAATCTTAAATGTCTACTCAAATTTAACTCAAATCTTTTGATTTGATTTTTATCTATTTAATTTCAAATCAAATAACAATTTTTTTTCTCAATTGACAACTTAAATATCTGTTTTAATATAAGTAGAGCATTCCCCACAGAAGCAAGAGAAAATAAATTGCATAAACTTTTACACCAGTTTTACAATAATCTAGCAAAAACCAAAAGAGAAAAATAAAATTGAAAAAAAATTGGATTAAACTCCACCCAAAATCTAAAAAAAATAAAACAAACACAACCAAAATAATAAGAAGCAAAATTGATATAGAAACGGCTAATCGATCCATCCAACGGCTGAGATGAGGTGTTGTTTTTACTCGCGAGTAAAATTATCAAAAATTATCAAACCGTTGGATGAGCGGAACGTAGAGTGTTGCTTCTCAAACAATTATCCTAAAATTTTTACAGCATGTACATATATATATTTTTTATTAAAAAAAAAAAAAGAAAAAAGAAAAAAGAAAAAGAAAACACTAATAGAGCGGTAACCTCACAGGGGCGGTGACGAGTCTTTTTTCTTCGTCTCCCTCGATCGGCGTTCTCACATGACGGAGCAGGCGTTAGGGTTTTCGTCGCTGAAGAGCTGCGGCGCGTGCCCGTACGGCGGATAGTACCCGTACGGCGGGTAGTACTCGAACCTGCTCGGCTCTCCCGCCGCCGCCGCCACCGCAGCAGCAGCAGAAGCCACCGGAGGCGGCGCCGCTACCTCCGCCGCCGCCGCAGGTTTCGCTCCGCCGCCGCCGCCGCCCTTCTTCTCGTCCTTGTCCTTGGAGGGGGGGACGAGGTCGACGCCGCGCTTGAGCTTTTCCTTGAGGAGGGAGGGGAGGGACTTGGAATCCATGGTGCCCTTCACGGTGACCAGATCCTTCGCAGCGTCGACCTTCACCTCCTCCACCCCTGCGGGAGAGGGGGGAGACGAAGAAGAAGATGAGGGCACGATCGTAATAATCCCCCCACCTCAGGGGCATTTCAGGTAACAAACAACACCACTAGTACTACACTTCGCTACTTAACCAGCTATTGTATTGGTCGTTGTATTTCGTAAAAAATGTGCGGAGACCCCTCAACTATAGCCGCGTTCCAAAAACGTCCCTCCAATTTTAATTTCTTTCTTTCTTCGGGTATTATATATGGAAAATGCTATGTGTACACCCGCAAGATGATGGGTCAATTAATGTGACCCGTAAAAAATATCGGCACCATTAAAATGGTGAAGATGTATAATGTACACCCCTTCGGGGTGTACATGTAGCATTGCTCATTATATATATATTAACCCTTTCCTCAACTTTTATAAAATTATTATTATATTTAAAATACACTTCAAAACTTCACAAATATTTAATATAAAATATTATTATTAATTTTCAAAAATTTACTACTAAAAATTAAAATTTTAACATAAATTTAAAAATCCTCAACCTATAAATTTTAATTAACTAGAAATGTAATTTGAGCCCATTCACGTATGAAAATGCTAACTGTTTAATTCGACGGAGAACCATATTATTAAGACATAATTCCAGGGACCTGTTTTAAAATAATCTATAATTGAGGGAATCTTTACAACTTTTCACCCCGAGTATAAAATCAACATCCTACTTAAAAAATTTGATTAATTAAAAACAAAATTACCTTTAATTTTGGAGATGGTTCGTTTGATTCGGTCGATGCACCCTTCACAATGGAGTGGAATTTTAAGAACCACCGTAGACACGGGCAACTGCTAATTCATGTGTTCCATATCAAATAAAAAATATATTTTTATAATATTTAATTTTTTATATTTCACTATTTATATATTCTAATAAATTTTCAACTGTCACAATAATACAAAAATATTTTAAAAAATATTTTTTAACCAAAATTAACTCTAAATAATAAAAATACTAGTACATACCTCTTTGGGTTTCTTGGTGTCGTTGCCCTTGGAGAAATCGGCGCCGGACTTCTTGCCGTCGCCGACTTTACCGTCCTTCTTGTTATTATTAATATTAATAATAACCTTTTTATTATTATTATTATTATTATTATTACTACTACTGTTCTTGGTGTTCTTCGGGGGATTTGCAGGGGAAACGATGTCCACCATTTTCCCCGTTTTCGCCTCTATTTTCTCCTTAATCTCCCACGGATCCGCGTTTCCCTTCACCGTCACCTTGTCGTTTCCCATGTCCAATAACACCCCCTCCACCCCTTTAAAAAAAAAAAAAAAATAATTAATTAATTGTTGGGTGCCTAAATATTAATTTGCCAAAATTAGAGGGCCTAATTTTATATTCTGGAAATTTTCAAAATTTCAATAGCGCGGCAATTGATAGTGCAAATTTAAATAATTTATTTTATTACGATAATTAAATCATATTTAATAAATAATGAAATATATATTTTCTAAATTTAAAACTGTAAAAAAAAATATGCAGAGTTTAAAATATTTTTGGATTTGAAATAAAATAAAAAAAAATTAGAAAATAGGAAAATACCTGCAATTCCTTTTATAGCCTTTTTCACCTTGCTTGCGCAACCCTGGCAATGCAACTCCGTCTTCAACACCACGGGGGCAATTCCGTCTTTTCCTCCCCCTCCTCCTCCTCCTTCCTTCTTCTTCTTCTCCCCTTCTCCTCCCTTCCCTCCCTTCGCTTCATTCTATACAACCCAAAAAAGAAAAAAAAAAAATTGAATTAAATGATCAAAATAATAATAATAATAATAATAATAATAAGAACAAAAAAAAGAAAAAGAAAAAGAAAAAAACGAACTCACCTCTCCCATTGCTTTTCTCTCTCTCTCTCTCTCTCTCTCTCTCTCTCTCTCTCTGCAATGTATTGTGATTGTGTTTTGAGGTTTGGGGAGGAGAAAATGGTGGTAGGTGGGATATAAATAGAGGGAGAAAGAGGAGGGAATGTGGCCCGATTCGGTACGGATCCGAAGAGTTTTTTTAAAAAAAAAAAAAAAAAAAAATTGGATGGTTCATTTCATAACATCATCATCATCTTCATCATCATAACATCCATGTCATGCCATGGCACGTGGACTAGTGGGTCCATTTAAGAACATAATAATTCCGTGGACCAAGGTTTATAGACCGATGTTTTTTAAAAAAATAAATAAATCACTGTGGTTTAGAAAATGAATAAAAACTACTTTCAAATTCAATTTTTTTTTCAAAAAAGGTAAACTTTTCGGTTCTTAATCCACGCCAATTCAATTTAATCCAAATCTCTCAACTCTAAAATCCCCACTCTAAAATAGGATGCGTTGTGGGAGCAATGCAAGAGGTTGCTCCACCGCTTTTTCCGACGATACAAGAGTTTAAGGGAGTAGTATAGAACGCTTAGAATAAGCCTCAGAACTACAGAGAATGAGATAAAGAGAGTTTTTCGATAATTTGCACTTTAGATTTCGTCATCGCTCTCGATGGCGAAAATATGTAGTGTCTTTTATTTTTGCATAAACGATTAAGTTTAAACATTTTGAATCAATTTATTATTAATTTAATATAATTTTTTTTTTTAAATTTTTATAAATTTATTTAAAATTTTGTAAGAATATATATCTTATTAATATTTTTTATTATTTTTTTATTATCTATATGTCGTATCGTGCGAATTACTATACTATTCTTTTTTTTTTTTAACGTGATATGTATATATTTTTTAGAGAAGTGCTAGGTGTACACCCCTAAATGGGGTGTACATCCTACACCCACCCATCCTAGGGTGGGTATTCATCCACTCGTCACTCAATGTGACGAGTGGAATTCACCCACCCCTAGGATGGGGTGGGTGTAAGATGTACACCCCATTTGGGGTGTACATCTAGCATTTTCCTATTTTTTATTCTAAAAAAGTTTTGTTTAAAATTTATTATTCTATTTATCTAAACTGATTTTTTTATAATATTTTAAGATTTGCAAAAAAATATGTGTACCCGCATAAATGGAAAATGCTATGTGTACACCCGTAAGGGGTGTACATCTCACACCCCCACCCATCTAAAGGTGGGGAAATGCTATGTGTACACCCGTAAGGGGTGTACATCTCACACCCCCACCCATCTAAAGGTGGGGGTGTGATGATGGGTCACTTGATGTGACCCGTAAAAAATATCGCCATCATTAAAATGGTGGAGATGTATGATGTACACCCCTTCGGGGTGTACACGTAGCATTGCTCTATATAGGTCTGATGAATATATTATTAATTTAAATATTCAGATCAAAATTTGCACCGAAATTAAATAAATAAAAAATATTATTTTTTTATTAGATTTTTTAAAATATGAATATAATATATTAAGGACTCGTTTAGTATTGAAATTATTTAGGAATAAGGGAATATTCTCAAACACAGAAATTATGAGAATATTTTGTACCAGTATAATTAGAATAAGTGAGAATTACTGTTCTCATTGTTCCCAACCACCCTCTTATTTTTTTAAAAAAATACTATTTTACGTTTCCCGAGACATCATTTCCCACCTTATTATTACATAATAAAATTTGAGGGGAAAAAGTTTATTTAAAACAAATAATACTCTTTATTTTTCTTATTCTTCATTATCATACTAAATACAAAATCTCTTATTTCTGAAATCATTCCAAATAATTTTTTACACTAATTTCATATTTTATATTTATTTCTGAAATAGCTAGTTTCGGTCTTATTCCGTTATCAAACGGCACTACCTATCCAAGTCGATAAAATTAAAGGCAATGTTATCCATACACCCCAAAATGGGGTGTATGATGCACATCCTACTCATCCAAGGATAGGACTTTCTTTATTGATCACTTCGATGTGATCAGTAAAATTTATCTCATCCTATAATGAGTGGGGTGTACATTTATATATGCCCTAAAATTAAACACTATCTGGGGTGTACATTTATATATGCCCTAAAATTAAACACTATCTAGATAGTAGCACATTCAAAATGATAAATAATTTAGATAAATTTTATAGATTTTTTTAAAAAAAATGGGTGTATGGAATAGTAAATTTTAATGGGGGAAAGAGAGGAAATAGTGCAGTAGGTGGCGGGTTGTACCAGGAGAGAGACGTCGGTTTTTGACCGGGAGGGTGCGCCCACGTGGCGTCACAGTGCGGATTCAGAGGGAGAAGTGGAGGCGAAATGGCGGTGGAACTCCCTCGAAAATATTCTCGAATCTAGAGGCATTCGAAATTACCCAATCGCCCCTCGTCTCCTCCCCGTGTTCGGGGAGCTACGGTGGGGGTATTTTCGGGAGTGCCCACGTGGAGGAAAATTCGCGAGTGCTGAGGATGAGGATGCGGAGATGACGCGTCGTGGCGGTGGCAGTTTTGGTGTTGGGGACTCCTTCGTGGTAATAATGTAATATAAGATAATACGGATTATTTTTATTTTTTAATTTTTGTTAATTATAAAATTAGACAGTTAAATTAAAATAATTTATAGTAATTTATTTGTTGTGATATGAGAAACGTAATATTATATTACATACAAGCACTGAAACCGCACATTCGCACAAATGAAGCCGTGCTGGACCGGGCTGACTTACAGGCCGCTCAGCCCGTTTTATCACGTGAAAGTGAAAGCGGCCCAACCCGGCCCAACCCGGCCTGTCAAAAGTAAACAGGAAAACAAAACCCTAACTTCAATTCCCCTAATCTTCCCGCCCTCTCACTTTTCCCACCCTGTCTCTTCCTCTCATCTCCAGGCCCTAAACCCTAACCCAAAAAAAAAAAAAAAAAAAAAAAAAAAAAAATGAGGGCCCCGAAAACATCTTCCGCCGCCGAATTCCCCAAACTCTCCTTCCGCTGCGTGCCGCAGTCAGCCGACTGGGACACGTGGGTGACAGAAATGTCGCAGTGTGCGGATCTCCGATCAATCTGGCGCCAGGCCGGCATCGACGACGCCGTCACCGCCTCCGCATCCGCCGTCGTCCTCGATCGCCACGTCCTCGACGCACTGCTCCAGTTCTGGTCCCCCGACACCTCGTCCTTCCTCCTCCCCTTCGCCGAGGCCTCTTTCACCCTCGAAGACGCCCACGCCCTCTCCGCCCTCCCCCTCTCCGGCTCCCACCTCCACCGCGACCTCTCCCCTTCCGAAGACGACCTCCGCCTCCGCCTCCTCGTCGAGCGCGAGAAGATCGTCGAGCTCCACCCTGCAGCCCTCCGCTCCCGCCGCGTCTCCTGCTCCGTCTGGCTACGATGGTTCCTCGACCTCGCCGAAGAGCCCCAGCTCCGCCACCTCGGCTTCTTGGCCTACTGGCTCGCCAGGGACGTCATCCCCCCTTCCCCGCGCGGGGAAATCCCCGCCCGCGCCTTCGCGATCGCCGCCAGGATCAGCACAGGCGACCGCATCGCGCTCGCGCAGATCGCCACCGCCAATATCTACCGCGATCTCAATCGGATCGCCTGCGCCATCCGGAGCGGGAGAGGGGGACGGGTCCACGTCTGGGCGCCGTTCGGGCTGCTGCAAGCTTGGGTCTGGGAGCGGTTCTGCAGCCTGCGGCCTGTGCTGCCGCGCAGTTTGGTGTACCCCCTGTCGAGGGCTCGGATCGTGTACTGGAGCAAGAGGAGGAGAGTCACGATGCCGGAAGAGGCCCTCCGCGTGTTCCGGGACGGGCGGTGCTTCGTGTGGAGGCCGTACTCGGAGAACAGCGGTAATTGGAAAGAACCCGATTGGTACAGTCGAGAACCAGAGGTGATTCATGTCGAGAACGGGGTGCCCGATTCGTTTCCCGATTTTCTCGCTGTCGTTTCGCCGTCTACGTTGGTTGGCTTTTTAGGCAACAATCTCATTTCCTCAGAGGAGTATCGGCCTTATCGGGTCGCTAGGCAATTCGGTTATGATCAAGACGTTCCGGAGTCGTCGAAGAAAATGAATGCGCTCGGCCTTGATGGATCAAAACTCTGCGTTCCGAGCATAACCAGATGCGGTGAAACAAGCGCGGATTATGTTTCTTGGTGGAATAAGTTCATGGAAACATCCCAAAAAGAGAATGACGCGCTCAAAAATAGCTCGAAAGCATCGGATGAACGGAAAGAACATGAAGAGAATGAAAGGGAGAATATAGGGAGTGCAACAAAGGAGGTGAAGGGAAATGATGGTAATAGGGTAGATCATATGATGCCAAAGCATAATGTAAAGCGGAGAAAATCAGATACAGTTGAGTGTAAAAGAGAGGCGGAGAACGAAAATATAAATTTAGATTTCGATATAGACTATAATGTACAAACACCTTCGGTGCCTGATAAGAGATCTGAGGTCATAATTATCGACAGCGAAGAAGAGAGTGCTGATTTTGAGGAGGATGAAGATCGACGTCTTGTTGAGGAGTTGGAGGAGTTTGTACGCTGCGGGCTTTTGACGGAATGGGAACCGAGCTCGCCCGAAGCAGACAAAAAGAGCAGCGGACGGGATAAGACGGCCAAAAAGAGTGAAGACCCTTACGGGAGCGAGGCAATTCGGATGTATCCCCGATTTTTTGAGTTTATTCCCCAAAACCCACACTACAAAGGATTACTTAGTTTGGGCGTCAGCGAAGATGTGAGAAGTGATGTTTACCTCGCGAAGTGGTATAGACTGGTGGAGTTGACGAGGCTAGCACTGAAAACGTCGTGGGATACCAATTCTTTAGAGATTGAAAAACTGATGAGGGAAGCTCAAAAACTCGACCAGTTTGGGTTTAATGTTAGGCACCTGATCGCGCGTTTGAAAGAACCACGAGCCCGAGTGGAGAGACTGGAAAAAGCTAGACGTAGGCTCGAAGAGGCACAGAGAACAGAGAAAGAAGCAAGAGATGTGAAAGCTCTTTCGAGCCATATAAACGAAATAGAAAGCAAGTTGAGATCTATCGAGAAAAAGTTAGACGAAAGCCGACAAGCCATCGGTTTAATACGGCAGGATAAGTTGAAGCACCCGATAAATATGGAATATTTGAAGAAGGAAGTGGAAACTGCGGAAGAGAATTTGCGAGCTATGAAAAGGGGATGTTCGGTTTGTGAACACCAAATTTGAGTAATCTGGCAAGTAAGGTTTTGATGTCATTAATCATCTTGATGAACACACTCTTTAGGGCTCTTTTTTGTTTCATGTAATTATTTTGTTACAGCAACTTAGATGTAAATGTTTTGACTACTTTAGCATGCACATTTTGTTGTTTGTCCAGCAAAACTTACCAAATGGTATAAATTTTCTGTTTATTTCATGTGACTGTACATCTTTTCTCGTATCAATATTTCAGTTCTTAGTTTGTGAAATCAACTCAATCTTAGCTACATGATTCTCTCTCAATGCAAATTTAATCCCATTTTAGATGTCGGCTCCGATATATGCATCCGAAACTGTGGCTCATGTTAAAAGCCATACTGCAGGTGTCAGGTACTTTCCTTTATGCTATTTTATCCTGTGTTTTCCTGTCATGTGGGTAACATCTAATGTTAGATTTGTTGACTGAACATATCTGTCAATTTAGCTCAACTAATCTTTTTCGAGAAGAAATAACAATGCTCGCCTAATCCTGCAAAAACCCTGGCTTAAAATTTTTTCTTGTCATAAACATATGTAGGGGGGTGTTTTAGATTGTTGTTCTGGGTTGCATAATAATTCTTTGTTGTTTGGTTTTACCTGTCAAGGGAATTGGCATGCTAACTTAACCGCTTTTTATCGATTACCTGTTAAATGTGAGTGCTTAGTAGTGTTCTAGCTGATATATTCTCGAGTCAGTGCTTATATGGCACTAACTGTGATTCTGACAAAAGGACCAAAAAGTGATTACACCATCTTGAAGTCGTCGCTTGTTCGATTATACTATCGTGATAGTTTTCATTCTTAATTCTGGGTGTTAAAAGTCTGTAGTTACTGAACTGTAAGTGATTTCCATTATTCAATGTCTTCTTGCTGCTGTGCTTTCTTTCTTTGGTTCTGAGGAAAAAGTTTCAAATGTAAGTGCAAAAATAATAGATTGATGCATGCGGAAAGAAAAATGTATGGGGTTATTGTTTGTTGAGTTGTACTTGTTAGACATCCTGATAGCTTAGCAAAGTTTGGAGGTGAATATTAATTGAGTCATGCTTAATATATAACATTAAGTATGTAGATATCATAATAGCTTATCAAACTTTCAAGATGAATACTAATTGATTCATATTCAATATATAACATTAAATATTATTCTCTAATAGCTTAAATTTTTTAGAATAATAATTGTTTCATATTTTTTAACAATTCTTTTCTCAAAAGAAAATCATTTAAAAATTCAATTTGGAAATATCAAAGATAGCTGTACTTCTATGATCGAAATAGTTTGATATGGCCTGCCAAAGTACATAAAAATCAATATAATTCTATTAGAGGACTAGAATCTACAACATTGCATGAAAGTAGTTCTGTTTTGTATTATGGTCTTGTTTGAACAATGCTTGAATTTTTGGGATTTCCTTTTCTTTCTTTTTCTTTTTTTGGGGTGGAAAAAACATCTGGTGATGAAGGATAGATTATTTATGTCATGTGGTTTTTAGTGCTGTTGCATTTTATACTCTTCTTTGCCCTTAGTTTCATTCAAATTCCTTAACTTTATATAAAGCAAAACGCAAAACTCAAGTTGGATCGTTGGTGTTAAACATTAATTTTAAAAATACGAGCTAATTTTGTTATTTCGAATCTCTTGTTATTGGGCAGAATGCTGGCTTCTTTATGTCAATAGTTTAAAATTTTAAAAATTGAAATAAAATAAAGGTTTTTTTCGTGCATATATTTATTTATTTTTACTAATGGTAAAATTATAAGGATCAGAATTGTAACAAATTTAAGCATTTAAGAGTGATAATTTAAATTGAACGAGTTATTAATATTTATATATATTAAATTTGTTTTCTGCTTTAAGTGCATGTAAAATTATATTATTTATGTGATTTAAAAAGATACTGTAAAATTTCCACAAACAACTCAAAGGGATAACACCATAGTTAGTTAATTCGGATTAGGCATTCACTGATTAAAAATTCGGGATCAAAAATTCGGTTATTAAATTTAAAAAAAATTAAAAAATTTATACTATTAGTATAAACAATTATAATTTTTTAAAATAATTTAATTAATTTACTTTAGAAATAAATAAAATATTTATTTAGAACAATATATATATATATATATAATTTTAAGTTACTCCTGACAAAAAATAAAAAAAAAAATAAACAATGACTGAAATATTAAAAAAATACATTTTAAAAAAATTAAATTAATTAAAAGTAAATATTAATTTCACTCATAAGTCATCAAAATTATAAATTAATATACAAATTTACAAAATCAGAACTCACAAATCAAACGGTGGCGGCGAGGATGATGACGAGTGGTACGCGGTCCGGAGGGTTCCGATGCCGAGCGCGGTCCGGAGGGTTCCGATGCCGAGCGCTACCCGACCAGGATGGGAGGAGGCGGTCGTGAGGGGGCGAGAGAGCAGAGAAGGGAAGTGGGGTGGAGTGGGCTGCCGGGGTGGTGGGAGGAGGCGGTCGCGAGAGGATGTGCGAACAGAGAAGAGAAAGATGGGGTGGGCCTGTAATGACACACCATCTTTTCTTTCTTTCTGTTTTTTTTTTTTTTTTCATTTAAAAATTTAAAATTTGTAAATAATTTACGAATCATTTTTTTAAATTCAAAATTTCGCACATTATTTTAAATTTTTGAAAAAAAGTCGGGAATAGCACTTTAATTCGAATTCTTAATAATTCACCAATAATTCACCTGTGGATAGCACACTATATATGTACACGTGTCCATGGCCACCGCTCCCTCACTCCTCTCCGCTCTCTCTCTCCTCCGCATCTCCTCCAAATTCCCTTCGATCCCGCGCATCCCCGTCCTCGCCATCCCCGCCCAATCCAAGGTGCTCCGTCTCTTCTCCCCGATCCCTTTCCGAAACCCTAGCTCGTGCGATAATCCGTCGTGTGTTTGCAGAGATTTGATCGATTTCGCCCCTTTTTTTCATCGTCCATGGCGAGCTCTTCGGATTCGAAGGAGGCTCCTGCGAACAACCCCGGGCTCCGATCGGACCCTGATGAGGCCACCAAAGGTTACTTCTTGCAGCAAACGGTGAGCCCCGATTTGGTGCTTTTAGGGTTTAAATGAGTGCTTGTTTGATCGTGAGGGCAAAGTTTCTTTCTTTTTCTTTTTTTTCAATCTAGTTTTAGTGTAGATTAAACCATTGATCACTGAAATTAGGGCAAAGGTTCATTTAGATCACTGAAACTTTAATTATGATCTGTTTCGAGTAAAGCATTGGACTCTAATTTTTGTTTCAATTTGAACATTACGTTTAGTTTCATTTTTTCCATGTGAAAATGTATAGGGACTCCCCTAGCTATAGGCCATTTTGATATAGAATCCTCAAAGATCGAAAAACCCTTAATTTTGATTTTTAGGTTCATGTTATTTTGATCAATAAAATTGGAAACTTCCTTATGCCTTGTGATTATTTTAAGCATATCTAGTGTGAACACTTTTGCAGCGAATGGAACTGCTGGTTTTATCAATTGATAACTGATAGCTAATAAAATAGTTGATTTTAATAAGACTCGAATTTGATTTAGGAAAGTAACTAAAATTGGAACAGTTAAAAGTTGAGTGTCAATCAAATGAAAAATAGTCGAGGAGTCTAATTGAAATTGGCCTATAGGTAAGGGGGTTTGCATACATTTGAATCATTTTTCCTAAGGAATGATGCGGAAGCTGATTCATATGTGAAAAGATGATACGGCAATGACTTGTCAGTTGATTTAGTTTCAACTGTTAAATTTTATGAAACGACCGTTTATTTCAAAAGTTTTAGCTAGTAGAGAACGGTATTATTATATTTTTTGTATTTAACACTTTCCCCAACGTCTGGTCTCGAGACTTTTTAGTAGATCCATGACATGAACTTGAATTAAATGGGAGAAAATCAATTATGCTAGGAGCCTAGCATGACTCAAACTTAGAACTCCTGTTCTGATATCATGTTAAATCATATGAAACAATTGTTATACTCCAAATGGTTAAGCAAGTAGAGAATGATATTTTTATATTTAATAGCTACATTGTTTGAAAACTTATTATTCAACTATCACGCCGTCTCCAAGAGGTGTGTTGTCGGCTGAATCAGTGATTACATCATCACCAAGAGATGAACTGGTAGCCATGTTATAGGAGCTCAATTGAAACAAATTAAAGTTGGTGACACAAGTGAAATTTTACTTTAAATTTAGTGACTGATGGTATAATTTACTCTTTATTTTCTTATATTTTCCCTTTGAGTTAGGCAGTTGGTGAGCCTAATCTTCTGTTGACAAGACAAATCTGGATTTTGTTTTTTATAATGGTTTGCAGATGTTTCGAGTTAAAGATCCTAAAGTGAGTCTTGATTTCTACTCTCGTGTGTTGGGGATGAAGTAAGTTCCATTCAGATATCCTTTTCTTCGTTACTTATTTTTATTTTTCTGCGGTGCATTCTTTGCAACCTTAGAAATAAATCAATGATTGGCTGAGGACAAACTCTGGCATGCGTCTAGAGTATGTACCCAGAATGTATATTGTGATGTCCATAATTCAAGCTATCTGAGTGGGATCATTATTACCTGACAAGCATAACTCCATGCCTAGAGAAAATCAACTTGGATTTGTTAATTACAATTAATGTCCCTTATATTTGCTTCACTGGAAGTCATTACGATGCAGAAATGTTTTGTATAATTAAATAGGTATCAAGAAGCTAACAAAAAGTGGCAATAATGTAGAGTTTCTATTTCATATCTACTCTTCTTATGTTAATTTCTTAAACATAGTAGAAACCATTACAAGTTCTATTGTTGGAGTTCTTCCTATTCACTTAATTTTGGGCTTTAGGCTTATAATTTTTCTTGCATGAAAAATCAGGTTATTGAAGCGACTGGATTTCCCTGAAATGAAGTTCAGCTTGTACTTTCTTGGCTACGAGGTTGGATTTCGACTTTCACCTTCTTTTCCCAGAGATATATTCTGCTTAATGACTCGAGAACACTGTAAAAATGATATTTCTTTGTCGTGTTTAGGATACTGCATCAGCACCAGCTGATCCAGTTCAGCGAACTGTGTGGACCTTCTCACAGAAGGCCACCCTTGAGCTCACCCAGTAAGGATTGCTCTCTCCTATGATTTGATAGTTATGATCATTCTCTCTCTTATCATACTCTTTTCTACTAATCCTCGTGTTGATAGCTTGTTTTTTTTTTTTTTTTCTTTTTTCTTGATATATCTTCATTAATCATATCTTTTTTCTATTCCCTTTGTATCCTTTCAGCAACTGGGGTACAGAAACTGATCCGGAATTCAAAGGTTACCACAATGGGAACTCAGAGCCTCGTGGCTTTGGTGCGTATTGTTATGCATACATTACATGCAGCATGTCTTGTTCACAATCCGGCCCGTTTAGATATTTCCCTTAATCGTGCATCTTAATAATTCAGAACAATCACTACTATGATACTTCAATTTTGTTATAAGCTTTTTTTCTTCCCCTTCTCTAGGACATATTGGGATCACTGTTGATGACATATTCAAGGCATGCGAGCGATTTGAACATCTAGGAGTGGAGTTTGTGAAGAAACCTGACGATGGTAATTCTACTTTCAAATGGACTTCTGCATTCATCTAAATTTGATTGCTGACTTGATTTGACTGATAAGAGCAGTAAATCAGTTGTGATGCTAAAGGTGAAGTGTGCAAGGTTTCCATGTTTTCTACGTTTAATCATATTCTGATATTGGTGCTCAACTTCTCAAAGTCACCCTGCTTATGAGCCTCTTAATTAGTTAAATTACGCTTTCTGTAGAGAACATCAATGCTATTTTAGTTCCCTTGACTCTATACAACACAAACTAAGTTTAATGAGTTTAAGTAATTTCTCCAATGAACCGCATATTCGCGAACCCCTTTTTTTCTTCATTTGCAAGTGTACAAGTGTCCTTTCTGTTTTTCTTTATGCGTGGATTATTCTAACGTGCTGGTTGATTTTCTACTAAACAAGGTGCCCCAACCGGCTGTATCAAGAGATTAGTATTAGATTATGTACAAACAATTTGTATACAGCATTCATAACAGCATTTGCTAAGGCATAATTCTCGCAATTGAAATTATATTACTTCGATTTACTGAAGTAAACTTGTGTAAACTTATTACATGCTTGGATGCAGACAAAATGAAAGGCATTGCGTTCATCAAAGATCCTGATGGCTACTGGATCGAGATCTTCGACCTAAAAAGAATCAGGGAGATCTTCGACCTAAAAAGAATCAGGGAGGTGACTGTCGCCGCATCATGAGATAATGAATTTTATATTTCATAATACATTACCAGTTGTCTCAGTATTTTGCCCACGACTATTCTTGTTGTACTATGTTCATGTTATGAAATAAATTAGCGTCGTTTGTTTCGATGGACGCTAAGATTTGTGGTACATCTTTTTGCAATATATTTGAGTAATTTGAAAGAAGATCCATTAAGTTGTCTTAATCTTCTCCCATTATGTTTTTGTCATTTTTCTTGATTACTTGTTCTCTCTGAAAGTTTAAGCTTAAGGAGAGCAGTATTTTAATATATATATATATATATATATATATATATATATATATATATATATATATTTGGGTTATGTTTGGGCTTGATTAGTAGACAAGTGTCTATAACTACCTTTCCTAGAAAACATCTTGGAGATTTCATTGCAGACTTCTTGTACATACAGGAGAACAATCTGTTCTCCAAAATATGGCTTCACTGTAGGAACAATGGAGCCAAGCACATCATCCCTTCATTCTTTTTCTGAAACGATCCGGTTCACTAGCAATAATAATTTGTTGGTTTCAAGCCACAATTTAAAATGATGAAATTTGATTATTATTATTAGTGTTAGATTTGTCTTTCTAGTCCTGTCATCAAGATTCAGAATTAGCTGAAATTTGCCATACATATTTTCGACTGGTGATTGACTCTGATACTAAATGTAACGATTCGATTTGCCAGTAATAATAATTCGTTCGATTTAAATTATTGATTTAAAATATTTAAGTTCGGTTATTATTATTAATGTTCATTGTCCTTTATAAACCCAATTAGTTTAGGTGCCACAGTATCTCTTCACCATCTTAACAAATGTTCCACGCAACGTTACATCTTTTGCCGGAGGAGGCCAAACTCATCCATGGCAACTCATACCGGCCCAATTCTGCTGCATCCGACCATCGGAAAGATGCCACCTCCGCCTCGACTACTTCAAATCCATCACGGGGTTGCCGGAAGCGGTTCATTCTCTGTTGGCGCACCTGCGGTGGACGCCGTCGTCAATCTAAACACCAGCAACAGCTACTTTCGGCACCAATGCGTCCTGTGTCGCCACTGCTTTCTGCAGAAGAATCCTTCCTTACTTTAGTCCCAGCAAGTCATCCTCCTTCAGGTAACAAGAAGTGCAACGCGACGCGTCGTCGTGTCTTCTGCATCTATACTATCGATAGTACAATAGAAAGTGTGCTCTTTAATTCTACAGCGATAAAAGGAAACAACAGAAAAAGAAAAATTTCTACCTAAATTTAACATTATCTGAAAATCTAACTCAAAATGAATTTTATCTTAATGTGAAACAAATAGAACCTATGTTGGTAATGTGATATGTGATATAACATAGGAAGCTTAAGTCATAATTTAAATTATTATTATTAAGCCTGATTTAAATTAATCTAGCCCGTGTATTGTATGTCTAGTAATCTCTAATATAATCTAATCTTCGTTTGGAACGGGGTTAAGCTGGAATTGGCTAAACCGGGGATAGGTATAAAGTTGGGAACTAGAGCTTAATCTCGTTTGGGGATGGTTCCAGGGATAAGAGAATTTGTGTTTGGTTTATTAATGAGGAATAGGAGGGATAAAGATGATAAGATGGGTAAATTACCTTTTTGACCCCAAGAGTTAATATGTGATAAAAGTTGTTAAAAATTGATTAGTTCGTTTTAATTAATAGATTAATAATTTAAAAAAATAAAAATAAAATTATAATCATAATTAAAATGTATTATTTAAAAATAATACATTTAATTTAATAATTAATTTTTCTAACTTAAAATTGAAATTTAAAATATAAAATTTCAACATTTTAATTTTAATATTTACAATTATATAATATTAATTTTAAAAAATTAATTTTTAACTTAAATTTTTTTTAAAATTCGCAAAATTCGTATATTTGATAAATATTTGTAAATTTGTACCCACGAGCTTTATTATGTCATTAAAATTTACTAAACTCGTTTTTCTCGTCTTAATTAATGGATTATTGGTTTAAGAAAATATAAATAAATTTATAATCATAATTAAAATATATTATTTAAAAATAATACATTTAATTTAATAATTAATTTTTTCAACTTAAAATTTAAATTTAAAATATAAAATTTCAACATTTTAATTTTAAGATTTATAATTATATAATATTAATTTTAAATAATTAATTTTTAACATAAAATTTTTTTAAAATTCGCAAAATTCGTATATTTACTAAATATTTATAAATTTTTGCCCACGAGCCTTATTATGTCATTAAAATTTTCTAAACTCGTTTTTCTCATTTTAATTAATGGATTATTGGTTTAAGAAAATAAAAATAAATTTATAATCATAATTAAAATGTATTATTTAAAAATTTTACATTTAATTTAATGTTAACTTTTTTCAAATTAAAATTAATGGATTAATGGTTTAAAAAAATGTGATAAAAGTTGTTAAAATCTAATTATTTCGTTTTAATTAATGGATTAATGGTTTAAAAAAATAGAAATAAAATTATAATCATAATTAAATTATATTATTTAAAAATAATATTTAATTTAATATTATATTTTTTCAAATTAAAATTTAAATTTAAAATATAAAATGTCAACATTTTAATTTTAAGATTTAAAATTTTATAATATTTATTTTAAATAATAAATTTTATAATATTTATTTTAAATAATAAATTTAAAATTTTATAATATTAATTTGTGATGATGAGAGTGTATTGGGAAGAGAGAAAGGAGGTGAGATGAAGGAAAAGAGAGAGAGGAGAGAGGAATTTGTGATGATGAGAGTGTATTGGGAAAGAGAAATGAGGGAAGAGGAGAGAGAGTGAGGAGAGAGTTTTTATTATAATAATATGTTGGGATGAGATAAAGTAGATAAGAAGGGTAATATGGTAAAAATTTTTATAGTAAAATAATAGAATGAGATTTGTTATACCAGCTATTCTCCTTGTTCTGAGTTAAGCAATACCAGATAGATCCTGAGGCCCCGTTTGGTAACGGGGATAAGGGGGGAATAACCCCCTTATCCCCGTTTCCATACCCAAACGGGGATAGGTATAGTTGGAATCCGGATTCCAATTAATCTGGAATAGGGGGTATGGGGGTGGGAATTGGAATTCCCACCCCCAGCTGGAATTGGGGTTCTGGCACGGGAATCGAGGATTTCTCTTTCTCTCTGCACCTCCTCTCTCTCTCTCCACGGTAGTTTTTTTTTTTTCTTTTTTCTTTTTTTTTTTTTCCTTTCTTTTCCATACACTAACAAAAATTAGTTTTTTAATTTTTTTAAATTAAAATTTTTAAATTTTAAAAGATATTTAAATTTCTAAATTTTAAAATTTAAAATTTTTTATTTAATAAATATTATTTTTTTTAACTTATTTTTTAATAAATCTAAAAATTTTATTTTATTTCATTTTTGAAAAAAAAAAAGTATTAATTTTAAATTTATAAAATTTATACAATTATTTTATAAATTTTTTAAAATTTATATAAATTTAAAAATTAAAATTTTTACTCCCACTTAAAATTTAAAAATTAATTTTTATTTACTCTCATTTAAAATTTTTACTCTCACTTAAACTTTAATTTTATTATGTATTTTTTAAAATTTATATAAATTTAAAAATTAAAATTTTTAAAAATTTAAAAATTAATTTTTATTTACTCTCATTTAAAATTTTACTCCCACTTAAACTTTAATTTTTATTATGTATTTTTTAAAATTTATATAAATTTAAAAATTAAAATTTTTTAAAAATTTAAAAATTAATTTTTATTTACTCTCATTTAAAATTTTACTCCCACTTAAACTTTAATTTTTATTATGTATTTTTTAAATTTTATATAAATTTAAAAATTAAAATTTTTACTCCCACTTAAAATTTATCACTTATTAATTTTCTTATTCCTCTATACTCAACCAAACACAATTTTTTCCTATTCATCTTATTCTCCTTATTCCTATATAATTTACCAAACACAATTTCCTTTAATCCCGGTATAACTCATAAAACCAACCAAACACAAATTTACACAAATTCCTGCTAATACCAGAATCTATACCTATCCCCGGTATAACAAAATTTTTCTATTCCCGTTACCAAACGCAGCCTGAAACGTTTGGGAGAATAAGAGAGATAAAACCGCTATTTCCGTTCCCGTTCCAATAACAAACGGAGCCTTAGGCCCCGTTTGGTTAAGGGGATAAGGGGGGAATAACCCCCTTATCCCCTTAACCATACCCAAACACTAATTAAGGGGGGGGGATTTCCTAAACCCCCCCCTTAGCGGGTTATCCGCGGATAACCCGCTAAGGGGGGGGTTTAGGAATCCCCCCCCCCCCGGGTTTAGCCATTGAACCCGGTATTACTCTGGTCTCCGCGCGGTTACCGAGGTGAGCTCCCCGTGACCTCCATCTCTGTCTTCTTCCTCCCTTCTCCGAAGCCTCCCTCTTGCTCGAGAAAATCTTGCTCCGATCCCTTGCTCCGATCCCTTGCTCCGATCCCTTGCTCCTTGCTCCTTGCTCCTTGCTCCGAGCTCGTCGCGAGATCTCCGATCCGTAGCCGATATTGCTCCGGTATTGCTCCGATCCCTTGCTCGTTCTTCGGGTGTTGGGTTCCGGCGCGGTTAGCCAGGTGAGCAGCCCGTGGCTCTGTCTTCTTCCTCCCTTCTCCGAGGTAAGCCTCCCTCTTGCTCTAATCCCTCTCGAGAAAGTGTTGCTCCGATCCCTTGCTCCTTCGGGTGTTGGGTTCCGGCGCGGTTACCCAGGTGAGTAGCACGTGGCTTTGTCTTCTTCCTCCCTTCTCCGAGTAAGCCTCCCTCTTGCTGTAATCCATCTCGAGAAACTGTTGCTCCGATCCCTAGCTCCGATCCCTTGCTCCTTGCTCCGAGCTCGTCGCGAGATCTCCCAATCGAGAAACAGTTGCTCCGATCCCTCTCGAGAAACTGTTGGTTTGGGTTTAATCCTGATAAAACCCTAGCTCCGATCCCTCTCGAGAAAGTGTTGCTCCTTGCTCCGAGCTCGTCGCGAGATCTCCCTGTTGGTCCGATCTGAGAGATCCGCTTCTGCGGCGCGCGACGGTAACCTAGTAAGCTACCTTTTTCGACATCCTCACAAAGGTAAAAAAATCTTCCATCTTGTTTCAGATAAATTTGTGCTTTTTGAAGTAATTGTGCCATCTTGTTTGTGACATCTGTGTGCTGCTTGTACTAATTGTGCCATGTAGTTTGAGAGAAATGTGTGCTGTTTGTACTAATTGTGCCATCTTGTTAGAAACAAATGTGTGTTGCTTGTTTAGATACAAATGTGTGATGCTTGAACTAATTGTGCCATGTTGTGGGAGATAAATTTGTGATGCTTGAACTTAATATGCCATCTTGTTAGAGACAAATGTGTGATGCTAGAACTAATTGTGCCATGTTGTAGGAGATAAATTTGTGATGCTTGAACTTAATATGCCATCTTGTTAGAGACAAATGTGTGATACTAGAACTAATTGTGCCATCTTGTAGGAGATAAATTTGTGATGCTTGAACTTATTATGCCATCTTGTTTGAGACAAATGTGTGATGCTACAACTAATTGTGCCATATTGTAGGAGATAAATTTGTGATGCTTGAACTTAATATGCCATCTTGTTAGAGACAAATGTGTGATGCTAGAACTAATTGTGCCATCTTGTAGGAGATAAATTTGTGATGCTTGAACTTAATATGCCATCTTGTTAGAGACAAATGTGTGATGCTAGAACTAATTGTGCCATGTTGTAGGAGATAAATTTGTGATGCTTGAACTTATTATGCCATCTTGTTTGAGACAAATGTGTGATGCTACAACTAATTGTGCCATCTTGTAGGAGATAAATTTGTGATGCTTGAACTTATTATGCCATCTTGTTTCAGACCAAATCTGTGATGCTTGAACTATTTGTGCCATCTTGTAGGAGATAAATTTGTGATGCTTGAACTTATTATGCCATCTTGTTAGAGAAAATGTGTGATGCTTCAACTAATTGTGCCATCTTGTAGGAGATAAATTTGTGATGCTTGAACTTATTATGCCATCTTGTTAGAGACAAATGTGTGATGCTACAACTAATTGTGCCATCTTGTAGGAGATAAATTTTTGATGCTTGAACTTATTATGCCATCTTGTTTCAGACAAATCTGTGATGCTTGAACTATTTGTGCCATCTTGTAGGAGATAAATTTGTGATGCTTGAACTTATTATGCCATCTTGTTAGAGACAAATGTGTGATGCTTCAACTAATTGTGCCATCTTGTAGGAGATAAATTTGTGATGCTTGAACTTATTATGCCATCTTGTTTCAGACAAATCTGTGATGCTTGAACTATTTGTGCCATCTTGTAGGAGATAAATTTGTGATGCTTGAACTTATTATGCCATCTTGTTTCAGACAAATGTGTGATGCTTGAACTATTTGTGCCATCTTGTTGAGAGAAATGTGAGCTGCTTGTACTAATTGTGCCATGTTGTTAGAGAAAACTTTGTGATGCTTGTACTAATTGTGTCATCTTGTTTAGATACACATGTATGATGCTTGAACTATTCGTGCCATGTTGTTAGAGACAAATGTGTGCTGCATGTACTAATTGTGCCATCTGTTTGGGAGCTATGTGTGCTGCTTGTATTAATATTGTCATCTTATTTGAGAGAAAAGAGAGTTGGTTGATTTAATAGTGCCCTCTTGTTTGAGAGAATTGTGTGCTGGTTGAACTAATAGTGCCATCGCCGAGTGATAATGTTAATTGATTAAACTAATATTGGGATCTTATTTGAGATAAATGTGTGCTGGTTGCACTCATAATGTGTATTAATAAATGTGTAATGTTGGCATGTTCTGTGCTGGATGTGTGTACGCTTCCTATCCCCTTTTTTGTGTGTATGCGCTAAGGAGGAATTTTGTTTATGATGAGAATAACAAAATCGACGATGATGACGGTTGCCATAAGTATCAGATGGCATGGCATGGATTTATAATCCACTGCAGCCCCATATCACTTGGCAATCAAATGAGTCAAATCTTTTAAATAAAAAGAAATATGTAATTGGCTGATACGCAGCATACACACAAATTGGCATATCATAAGGCAAAATAGGTGATAGGCATCGTACACACAATCAGCGCATATTAAGGCAAAGAGGAAGGCAATATAAGTTTAACCATCACCCATTTCTCTCAAACAAGATGACACTATTAGTTCAAGCATCACACATTTATCTCTAACAAGATGGCATAATATGTTCAAGCATCACACATTTCTCTCCAACAATATGACAATATCAGTACAACCAATAGTCGGAACAAATGGGTTTGTCGGATAATCGCTTAAAATATCGACGATGATGACGGTTGCCAGAGGTATCAGAAGGCATGGCATGGGATTTACAATCCACTGCAGCCCCTATCACTTGGCAATCAATTGAGTCAAATTTTTTAAATAAAAAGAATATGTAATTGGCTGATACGCAGCATACACACAAATTGGCATATCATAAGGCAAAATGGGTGATATGCGTCGTACACACAATCAGCGCATATGAAGGCAAAGAGATGGCACTATAAGTTTAACCATCACCCATTTGTCTCAAACAAGATGACACTATTAGTTCAAGCAGCACACATTATCTCTTAACAACATGGCATAATTAGTTCAAGCAACACACATTTCTCTCAAACAATATGACAATATCACTACAACCAACAAGTCGGAAAGTGGGTTTGTCGGATAATCGCTTAAAATATCGACGATGATGACGATTGCCAGAAGTATCAGATGGCATGGCATGGATTTATAATCCACTGCACCCCCATACTCTTTTTGGCAATTCAATTGAGTCAATTAAGTATTTAAATATACTAAGTTTTACTACTGGTTGAAATTCCCCGGCAATATCCGTTCAATTAGATAGCTCCGAATATTTTCAACTATGTATTTTTCATCTTGTATGATTGAGAGTGGTACTAGTAATTCACTTTAAATTGTACTTACTTATTGTTATCATTGTGCCAACCAAACACCTTATTCCAGATGCGTCCATTCAAGAAACAAACAAAGCATCAAGCACGAAAAAGTGTAGCTTTCGAAGGCTTCCCTAATTTCGTAGCTTCACAGGAGGGTAATTCTGGGCAGCCAGCCCAAACGCATACCCGAACCCAGAATTGGTCAGAATTGATGGACCTCTCAATTTTTTTGTCCTTGCTCACTGAAGAGCATGCATTGGGGAACTTCGTTAATGTGGGCGTTCACCAGTGTAGCCTGGGTTCGAATCATATCTGCATTCAATGCAAGGACCACTTGCATTTGAACAAAGAACAAATAAAAATCGGCTTAAAGTTTTAAAGCGAAACATTCATGCGTTATAACACTTTAGCCAACAAGAGTGGTTGGGGCTGGGACTTTATAAACAATATCCCGACCGCCGGTGATCCAGCTGACTGGGATGCAGTGATTGCGGTAAATTTAACCTACAATCATAAAGATTTTTGTAAATGCTCGCGTACTATTCACATAATTGACATTAGACATTCATTTAAATCTTCTCCAGGATAATCCGGCATTCGCAAAATGTCGAGGGAGGCCATTTCCGGCTTATAAGGATCTGGCCTTCTTGACCGCGAAAACAACGGCCAGTGGCCAATATGCTAATACTACTACAATGCAAGGACCTCAAATTGTTGAAAGTTCATCCTCATCTTCCCCTGGTGAGGATGCTACTCTTATTGGGGAGCGAATGTCGACTTTCAATATCTCATCTAGTCCATTTGAAGCAGGATCTTCAGAAGCCCCTCAATATGCAAATACAAGGGGGACGCAATTCTCCGACTCTCAAACCCCTACTCCTGAAACCCAACTGTCGGAGGTAGTGCAAGTGGTAGCGGTTCTGGGGGAAAACGTCCACGCTCACCAGATCCCACAAACCCTACACCCAAAACTACCACGACTGGAGGGGGACGGCGTCGCAAATCTGACGCCGGCCTTGCTGTAATCACTGAGATGGTTGAAATAGGCAGGCAAAAGCTAGAGCTTGCCCATGAAATTTATCAGTCTGAAAGTCGAGCAGACCAGTTGATTCCACCATCCAGGAGTGCATGGCCCGGTTGTATGCTATGCCATCTATTACTCCAGAAAGGGTGCTATATGCAGGCGAAGCCCTGAAAGAGCCAAATAATCGTCAATTCTTCATGTCCATGACAGACGAGATAGCTGAAATGTGGGTTGACCGACAAGTCCGCATTGCAAAATGTCAATATAGGGGTCTCTTTCCTGGAATTTAGATTTCGTTTTAAATTTGTTTATGCTTTCGTTTTCTTATTTAGTCCGTTGACATTCTATGTTTTATGCTAACGTAGACAATATTTTCTTTATTTCGCATGATGGTTGATGTGTTTTGTAAATATTGACTTTATTAACAGTAATGTTTGAAGTTGTGTTGTATTTTATCCCCATATGTTGCGATTGTCAATGTTCAATATATATTGTACTTACAGCATAAATGGGTGATTCGAATGATGGCCATTGTTAACCTCCACAATCAGTACCGTCTTACGAGACCTTTTAGATGATGACGATGACATATGGAATGATGTACTTGCAATGTTGATTCATCCAAGGTTATCTCACATTTACGGAAACCGTCGAAAAGCAACCGTGTCGTACCCGTCCATTTACAGTGGCACCAGCTAATATGTGATATCTTGAATGTTCATCCTGATCGTGGGTGCGACCAATTTAGAATGCCGACCACGGACGTTCATTGCACTGCGCGATGAGCTACTCCGAAGGGATTGGTACAGAACACACGCAATATGACATTGAAGAACAGTTAGGAATATTTCCTGTTTTGCATAGGACATGGGTAGCTAATAGGGTCATGGCTGAAACATTTCAACATTCAGGTGAAACTATCAGTCGACATTTCAACAATGTCCTTCGGGCGATTGTAATGTTGAAAGACGATTACATTAAACTTCCGCCGAATAATCTTCCGGTACATTCTCGAATAAGAGATAATGCAAATTTCATCCATTCAAGGTATGCATAATTTTATATTTGTGATTAAAGTTAATGGACATTTTGAAATGTTATTAATTCACTTACTATGTTTGATGTTTACTGTTAGAATGCAATTGGTGCGATTGATGGGACACATATTCCCGTGGTAGTGCGCAAGAGCAAGCAACCGAGATTCCGGAATCGCAAAGGATTTACTTCACAAAACATGATGGCTGCAGTATCCTTTGACCACAACTTTCTATTTGTCTGCACGGGTTGGGAGGGATCAGCAGCTGACATGCGAGTACTTCGATGGACTTGCGAAAGTGGAGGTTTCACGGTGCCTGAAGGTATATCACACAT
This sequence comes from Tillandsia leiboldiana, assembly GCA_029204045.2. Classification (NCBI taxonomy): domain Eukaryota; kingdom Viridiplantae; phylum Streptophyta; class Magnoliopsida; order Poales; family Bromeliaceae; genus Tillandsia; species Tillandsia leiboldiana. The sequence continues at coordinate 49,028,510 of CM055067.1, read as the reverse complement.
ACTTACTTTTCTTACATTATTTTAATCATTGTGAATATTACAAATGACATTGTACATGTTTCGTAAAATATATAGGCAAATATTATTTGGTAGATTCAGGCTATGCAAATACAGAAAGATTTCTTGCACCATATCGAAATGAGCGTTACCACATTAGCCAATTTGATGGAAACTCGGGGTCCGCACTCATCGAAGTCCACGCGATCTATATAATCATCGACATGCTCAATTGAGAAATGTCGTGGAGAAAACATTTGGTATTTTAAAAAAAACGGTTCAAGATTTTGACAGTTGCAACACCGTTTCCATATAGAGTTCAATGTCAGATTGCGATGGCATGTTGTGTTATACACAATTTCATTCGACGACACCAAGGTGCAGATGCTATCTTTAACGAAGAGTTGGAGGAAGAACCAACGGATTTAGGTGACGAGGATACGGGTGATAATGCTGGGAGTTCAGAATCACGGGGAGGCGACGACTTGCGCACATTTTAACAAACCAGTTATGGAATACTCGTACTTAGGAAAATTAAGGATTGTATTATACAAAAATTATGGAGTGTGCTGCTTGTATTAATATTGTCATCTTGTTTGAGAGGTATGTGTTCTACTTGTACTAATTGTGCCGGCTTGTTTGAGAGGTATGTGTGCTACTTGTACAAATGTGGCGTCTTGTTTGAGAGGTATGTGTGCTGCTTGTATTAATATTGTCATCTTGTTTGAGAGGTATGTGTGCTGCTTGTATTAATATGTCATCTTGTTTGAGAGGTATGGTGTGCTGCTTGTAGTAATTGTGCCGTTATGTGTTGGGAGCTATGTGTGCTGCATGTATTAATATAGTCATGTTGTTTGAGAGGTATGTGTGCTGCTTTAGTAATTTGTGCCATCTTGTTTGGGAGCTATGTGTGCTGCTTGTACTAATTGTAGCCGTCTTGTTTGAGAGGTATGTGTGCTGCTTGTATTAATATTGTCATATTGTTTGAGAGGTATGTGTGCTGCTTGTACTAATTGTGCCGTCTTGTTTGGGAGCTATGTGTGCTGCTTGTATTAATATAGTCATCTTGTTTGTGAGGTATGTGTGCTGCTTGTACTAATTGTAGCCGTCTTGTTGAGAGGTATGTGTGCTGCTTGTACTAATATTGTTATCTTGATGAGAGGAATGCGTCAAGCTTGTAGAGATAAATGGATTTTGGTTCATATAATTGTGCCATCTTGTTTGAGATAAATGGGTTTGCAAATTTTATTAATTTTTTTTTCATTTTAAAAATATATAAAATAAATTGTTAATTTTATATATTTTATAAAAATATATAAAATATTAAAAAAAGAAATAAAAATTTAATTCTTTAATATTTATTAATATTATAAAGAGTAATTATTAAATAAAAATTTTTAATCCTTCAATTCTTCTTATTCCGTATTCACAACCAAACACAAATTTCTCTTATTCGTCTTATTCTTCTTATTCCTTTTTAACTTACCAACACAAGTTCTCTTAAACCGGTATACTCTTAAACCGAACCAAACGCAAATTTACTCTAGTTCCAACTTAAACCACAATTTATACCTATCCCCGTTATAACTAAAACCCGGCTAAACCCGAACCAAAACGAAGCCTAGGGACCTCCCTGTAAAAGGTTTCTGTTGTCGCGAGCCCCGTCCCCTTCCCTCAAAACACTCAAAAAATTCATGCGATGTGGCGTCGGAGTGGGGGTCGCGGCGATCCGCTCCCTCCGCCGAGAGATTCGCCCTCCCTCCTCGGCGGCCGTCGCCCCTCCGCTGGCCGCACGCCGCGGAGCCCGGAGCTCCCGGAACCTCCGCGGCTGCTCCCCGAAGAGATTATTCGAGCTCGTCCCCGCGAGGTCTTCGCGGCCCCGATCCAAGTAGGGTTTCCGATTACGATGATGAATCCGTTGCGAATCTTCGCCTCGGGTTGGTTAAGTTTGTGTATAGCTAAAGTTCTGAATTTGGAGTTGTTTTTGTCGTGTGTGCTTTGAGGCGAAGCCGAAAACTGCGAACGATGCTTCTTCGGGGCATAGGGTTAACGGGCGATTACTGTTCCCTTTGTTCGGCTTGTTACTGATGAAGGTATATGAATCATTGTTTGATTTTCTCTATTTGTGAGGATTTGTTGCATTCCAAACCCTAT
>CM055067.1:48932520-49026259 GCA_029204045.2 Tillandsia leiboldiana | reverse complement strand
TCTAGAGTGAGTTTGTGAAGAAACCTGACGATGGTAATTCTACTTTCAAATGGACTTCTGCATTCATCTAAATTTGATTGCTGACTTGATTTGACTGATAAGAGCAGTAAATCAGTTGTGATGCTAAAGGTGAAGTGTGCAGGTTTTCCATGTTTTCTACGTTTAATCATATTCTGATATTGGTGCTCAACTTCTCAAAGTCACCCTGCTTATGAGCCTCTTAATTAGTTAAATTACGCTTTCTGTAGAGAACATCAATGCTATTTTAGTTCCCTTGACTCTATACAACACAAAACTAAGTTTAATGAGTTTAAGTAATTTCTCCAATGAACCGCATATTTCGCGAACCCCTTTTTTTCTTCATTTGCAAGTGTACAAGTGTCCTTTCTGTTTTTCTTTATGCGTGGATTATTCTAACGTGCTGGTTGATTTTCTACTAAACAAGGTGCCCCAACCGGCTGTATCAGAGATTAGTATTAGATTATGTACAAACAATTTGTATACAGCATTCATAACAGCATTTGCTAAGGCATAATTCTCGCAATTGAAATTATATTACTTCGATTTACTGAAGTAAACTTGTGTAAACTTATTACATGCTTGGATGCAGACAAAATGAAAGGCATTGCGTTCATCAAAGAATCCTGATGGCTACTGGATCGAGATCTTCGACCTAAAAAGAATCAGGGAGATCTCTGACCTAAAAGAATCAGGGAGGTGACTGTCGCCGCATCATGAGATAATGAATTTTATATTTCATAATACATTACCAGTTGTCTCAGTATTTTGCCCACGACTATTCTTGTTGTACTATGTTCATGTTATGAAATAAATTAGCGTCGTTTGTTTCGATGGACGCTAAGATTTGTGGTACAATCTTTTTGCAATATATTTGAGTAATTGAAAGAAGATCCATTAAGTTGTCTTAATCTTCTCCCATTATGTTTTTTGTCATTTTTCTTGATTACTTGTTCTCTCTGAAAGTTTAAGCTTAAGAGAGCAGTATTTAATATATATATATATATATATATATATATATATATATATATATATAATATATTTGGGTTATGTTTGGGCTTGATTAGTAGACAAGTGTCTATAACTACCTTTCCTAGAAAACATCTTGGAGATTCATTGCAGACTTCTTGTACATACAGGAGAACAATCTGTTCTCCAAAATATGGCTTCACTGTAGGAACAATGGAGCCAAGCACATCATCCCTTCATTCTTTTTCTGAAACGATCCGGTTCACTAGCAATAATGAATTTGTTGGTTTCAGCCACAATTAAAATGATGAAAGTTGATTATTATTATTAGTGTTAGATTGTCTTTCGAGTCCTGTCATCAAGATTCAGAATTAGCTGAAATGTGCCATACATATTTTCGACTGTGATTGACTCTGATACTAAAATGTAACGATTCGATTTGCCAGTAATAATAATTCGTTCGATTAAATTATTGATTTAAAATAGTTAAGTTCGGTTATTATTATTAATGTTCATTGTCCTTTATAAACCCAAGTAGTTTAGGTGCCACAGTATCTCTTCACCATCTTAACAAATGTTCCACGCAACGTTACATCTTTTGCCGGAGGAGGCCAACTCATCCAGGGCAACTCATACCGGCCCAATTCTGCTGCATCCGACCATCGGAAAGATGCCACCTCCGCCTCGACTACTTCAAATCCATCACGGGGGTTGCCGGAAGCGTTCATTCTCTGTTGGCGCACCTGCGGTGGACGCCGTCGTCAATCTAAAAACACCAGCAACAGCTACTTTCGGCACCAAGTGCGTCCTGTGTCGCCACTGCTTTCTGCAGAAGAATCCTTCCTTACTTTAGGTCCCAGCAAGTCATCCTCCTTCAGGTAACCAGAAGTGCAACGCGACGCGTCGTCGTGTCTTCTGCATCTATACTATCGATAGTACAATAGAAGTGTGCTCTTTAATTCTACAGCGATACAAAGGAAACAACAGAAAAGAAAAATTTCTACCTAAAGTTAACATTATCTGAAAATCTAACTCAAAATGAATTTTATCTTAATGTGAAACAAATAGAACCTATGTTGGTATGTGATATGTGATATAACATAGGAAGCTTAAGTCATAATTTAAATTATTATTATTAAGCCTGATTTAAATTAATCTAGCCCGTGTATGTATGTCTAGTAATCTCTAATATAAGCTAATCTTCGTTTGGAACGGGGTTAAGCTGGAATTGGCTAACCGGGGATAGGTATAAAGTTGGGACTAGAGCTTAATCTCGTTGGGGATGGTTCCAGGGATAAGAGAATTTGTGTTTGGTTTATTAATGAGGAATAGGAGGGATAAGATGATAGATGGGTAATTACCTTTTTGACCCCAAGAGTTAATAGGTGATAAAAGTTGTTAAAAATTGATTAGTTCGTTTTAATTAATAGATTAATAATTTAAAAAAAATAAAAATAAAATTATAATCATAAGTTAAAATGTATTATTTAAAAATAATACATTTAATTTAATAATTAATTTTTCCTAACTTAAAATTGAAATTTAAATATAAAATTTCCAACATTTTAATTTTAATATTACAATTATATAATATTAATTTTAAAAAATTAATTTTTAACTTAAATTTTTTTTAAAATTCGCAAATTCGTATATTTGATAAATATTTGTAAATTTGTACCCACGAGCTTTATTATGTCATTAAAATTTACTAAACTCGTTTTTCTCGTCTTAATTATGGATTATTGGTTTAAGAAATATAAATAAATTTATAATCATAATTAAAATATATTATTTAAAAATAATACATTTAATTTAATAATTAATTTTTTCAACTTAAAATTTAAATTTAAAATATAAAATTTCAACATTTTAATTTTAAGATTTAGTAATTATATAATATTAATTTTAAATAATTAATTTTTAACATAAAATTTTTTAAAATTCGCAAAATTCGTATATTTACTAAATATTTATAAATTTTTGCCCACGAGCCTTATTATGTCATTAAAATTTTCTAAACTCGTTTTTCCTCATTTAATTATGGATTATTGGTTTAAGAAAATAAAAATAAATTGTATAATCATAATTAAAATGTATTATTTAAAAATTTACATTTAATTTAATGTTAACTTTTTCAAATTAAAAATTAATGGATTTAATGGTTTAAAAAAATGTGATAAAGTTGTTAAAATCTACATTATTTCGTTTTAATTAATGGATTAATGGTTTAAAAAAATAGAAAATAAAATTATAAATCATAATTAAATTATATTATTTAAAAAATAATATTTATTTAATATTATATTTTTTCAAATGAAAATTTAAAGTTAAAATATAAAATGTCAACATTTTAATTTTAAGATTTAAAATTTTATAGATTTATTTTAAATAATAAATTTTATAATATTTATTTTAAATAATAAATTAAAATTTTATAATATTAATTTGTGATGATGAGAGTGTATTGGGGAAGAGAGAAAGGAGGTGAGATGAAGGAAAAGAGAGAGAGGAGAGAGGAATTTGTGATGATGAGAGTGTATTGGGAAAGAGAAATGAGGGAAGAGGAGAGAGAGTGAGGAGAGAGTTTTTATTATATAATATGTTGGGATGAGATAAAGTAGATAAGAAGGGTATATGGTAAAAATTTTTATAGTAAAATAATAGAATGAGATTTGTTATACCAGCTATTCTCCTTGTTCTGAGTTAAGCAATACCAGATAGATCCTGAGGCCCCGTTTGGTAACGGGGATAAGGGGGGAATAACCCCCTTATCCCCGTTTCCATACCCAAACGGGGATAGGTATAGTTGGAATCCGGATTCCAATTAATCTGGAATAGGGGGTATGGGGGTGGGAATTGGAATTCCCACCCCCAGCTGGAATTGGGGTTCTGGCACGGGAATCGAGGATTTCTCTTTCTCTCTGCACCTCCTCTCTCTCTCTCCACGGTAGTTTTTTTTTTTCTTTTTTCTTTTTTTTTTTTTTCCTTTCTTTTCCATACACTAACAAAAATTAGTTTTTAATTTTTTTAAATTAAAATTTTTAATTTTAAAAGATATTTAAATTTCTAATTTTAAAATTTAAAATTTTTTATTTAATAATATATTTTTTTAACTTATTTTTAATAAATCTAAAAATTTTATTTAGTTCATTTTGAAAAAAAAAAAGTATTAATTTTAAATTATAAAATTTATACAAGTATTTTATAAATTTTTTAAAATTTATATAAATTTAAAAAATTAAAATTTTACTCCCACTTAAAAATTTAAAAAATTAATTTTTATTTACTCTCATTTAAAATTTTTACTCTCACTTAAACTTTAATTTTTATTATGTATTTTTTAAAATTTATATAAATTTAAAAATTAAAATGTTTAAAAATTTAAAATTAATTTTTATTTACTCTCATTTAAAATTTTACTCCCACTTAAACTTTAATTTTTATTATGTATTGTTTAAAATTTATATAAATTTAAAAATTAAAAATTTTTTAAAAATTTAAAAATTAATTTTTATTTACTCTCATTTAAAATTTTACTCCCACTTAAACTTTAATTTGTATTATGTAGTTTTTAAATTTTTATATAAAATTTAAAAAATTAAAATTTTTACTTCCCCACTTAAAATTTATCACTTATTAATTTTCTTATTCCTCTATACTCAACCAAACACAATTTTTCCTATTCATCTTATTCTCCTTATTCCTATATAATTTACCAAACACAATTTCCTTTAATCCCGGTATAGACTCATAAAACCAACCAAACACAAATTTACACAAATTCCTGCTAATACCAGAATCTATACCTATCCCCGTATAACAAAATTTTTCTAATTCCCGTTACCAAACGCAGCCTGAAACGTTTGGGAGAATAAGAGAGATAAAACCGCTATTTCCGTTCCCGTTCCAATAACAAACGGAGCCTTAGGCCCCGTTTGGTTAAGGGGATAAGGGGGGGAATAACCCCCTTATCCCCTTAACCATACCCAAACACTAATTAAGGGGGGGGGATTTCCTAAACCCCCCCTTAGCGGGTTATCCGCGGATAACCCGCTAAGGGGGGGGTTTAGGAATCCCCCCCCCCCCGGGTTTAGCCATTGAACCCGGTATTACTCTGGTCTCCGCGCGGTTACCGAGGTGAGCTCCCCGTGACCTCCATCTCTGTCTTCTTCCTCCCTTCTCCGAAGCCTCCCTCTTGCTCGAGAAAATCTTGCTCCGATCCCTTGCTCCGATCCCTTGCTCCGATCCCTTGCTCCTTGCTCCTTGCTCCTTGCTCCGAGCTCGTCGCGAGATCTCCGATCCGTAGCCGATATTGCTCCGGTATTGCTCCGATCCCTTGCTCGTTCTTCGGGTGTTGGTTCCGGCGCGGTTAGCCAGGTGAGCAGCCCGTGGCTCTGTCTTCTTCCTCCCGTCTCCGAGTAAGCCTCCCTCTTGCTCTAATCCCTCTCGAGAAAGTGTTGCTCCGATCCCTTGCTCCTTCGGGTGTTGGGTTCCGGCGCGGTTACCCAGGTGAGTAGCACGTGGCTTTGTCTTCTTCCTCCCTTCTCCGAGTAAGCCTCCCTCTTGCTGTAATCCATCTCGAGAAACTGTTGCTCCGATCCCTAGCTCCGATCCCTTGCTCCTTGCTCCGAGCTCGTCGCGAGATCTCCCAATCGAGAAACAGTTGCTCCGATCCCTCTCGAGAAACTGTTGGTTTGGGTTTAATCCTGATAAAAACCCTAGCTCCGATCCCTCTCGAGAAAGTGTTGCTCCTTGCTCCGAGCTCGTCGCGAGATCTCCCTGTTGGTCCGATCTGAGAGATCCGCTTCTGCGGCGCGCGACGGTAACCTAGTAAGCTACCTTTTTCGACATCCTCACAAAGGTAAAAAAATCTTCCATCTTGTTTCAGATAAATTTGTGCTTTTTGAAGTAATTGTGCCATCTTGTTTGTGACATCTGTGTGCTGCTTGTACTAATTGTGCCATGTAGTTTGAGAGAAATGTGTGCTGTTTGTACTAATTGTGCCATCTTGTTAGAAACAAATGTGTGTTGCTTGTTTAGATACAAATGTGTGATGCTTGAACTAATTGTGCCATGTTGTGGGAGATAAATTTGTGATGCTTGAACTTAATATGCCATCTTGTTAGAGACAAATGTGTGATGCTAGAACTAATTGTGCCATGTTGTAGGAGATAAATTTGTGATGCTTGAACTTAATATGCCATCTTGTTAGAGACAAATGTGTGATACTAGAACTAATTGTGCCATCTTGTAGGAGATAAATTTGTGATGCTTGAACTTATTATGCCATCTTGTTTGAGACAAATGTGTGATGCTACAACTAATTGTGCCATATTGTAGGAGATAAATTTGTGATGCTTGAACTTAATATGCCATCTTGTTAGAGACAAATGTGTGATGCTAGAACTAATTGTGCCATCTTGTAGGAGATAAATTTGTGATGCTTGAACTTAATATGCCATCTTGTTAGAGACAAATGTGTGATGCTAGAACTAATTGTGCCATGTTGTAGGAGATAAATTTGTGATGCTTGAACTTATTATGCCATCTTGTTTGAGACAAATGTGTGATGCTACAACTAATTGTGCCATCTTGTAGGAGATAAATTTGTGATGCTTGAACTTATTATGCCATCTTGTTTCAGACAAATCTGTGATGCTTGAACTATTTGTGCCATCTTGTAGGAGATAAATTTGTGATGCTTGAACTTATTATGCCATCTTGTTAGAGACAAATGTGTGATGCTTCAACTAATTGTGCCATCTTGTAGGAGATAAATTTGTGATGCTTGAACTTATTATGCCATCTTGTTAGAGACAAATGTGTGATGCTACAACTAATTGTGCCATCTTGTAGGAGATAAATTTTTGATGCTTGAACTTATTATGCCATCTTGTTTCAGACAAATCTGTGATGCTTGAACTATTTGTGCCATCTTGTAGGAGATAAATTTGTGATGCTTGAACTTATTATGCCATCTTGTTAGAGACAAATGTGTGATGCTTCAACTAATTGTGCCATCTTGTAGGAGATAAATTTGTGATGCTTGAACTTATTATGCCATCTTGTTTCAGACAAATCTGTGATGCTTGAACTATTTGTGCCATCTTGTAGGAGATAAATTTGTGATGCTTGAACTTATTATGCCATCTTGTTTCAGACAAATGTGTGATGCTTGAACTATTTGTGCCATCTTGTTTGAGAGAAATGTGAGCTGCTTGTACTAATTGTGCCATGTTGTTAGAGAAAACTTTGTGATGCTTGTACTAATTGTGTCATCTTGTTTAGATACACATGTATGATGCTTGAACTATTCGTGCCATGTTGTTAGAGACAAATGTGTGCTGCATGTACTAATTGTGCCATCTTGTTTGGGAGCTATGTGTGCTGCTTGTATTAATATTGTCATCTTATTTGAGAGAAAAGAGAGTTGGTTGATTTAATAGTGCCCTCTTGTTTGAGAGAATTGTGTGCTGGTTGAACTAATAGTGCCATCGCCGAGTGATAATGTTAATTGATTAAACTAATATTGGGATCTTATTTGAGATAAATGTGTGCTGGTTGCACTCATAATGTGTATTAATAAATGTGTAATGTTGGCATGTTCTGTGCTGGATGTGTGTACGCTTCCTATCCCCTTTTTGTGTGTATGCGCTAAAGGAGATTTTGTTTATGATGAGAATAACAAAATCGACGATGATGACGGTTGCCATAAGTATCAGATGGCATGGCATGGATTTATAATCCACTGCAGCCCCATATCACTTGGCAATCAAATGAGTCAAATCTTTTAAATAAAAAGAAATATGTAATTGGCTGATACGCAGCATACACACAAATTGGCATATCATAAGGCAAAATAGGTGATAGGCATCGTACACACAATCAGCGCATATTAAGGCAAAGAGAAGGCAATATAAGTTTAACCATCACCCATTTCTCTCAAACAAGATGACACTATTAGTTCAAGCATCACACATTTATCTCTAACAAGATGGCATAATATGTTCAAGCATCACACATTTCTCTCCAACAATATGACAATATCAGTACAACCAATAGTCGGAAAAATGGGTTTGTCGGATAATCGCTTAAAATATCGACGATGATGACGGTTGCCAGAGGTATCAGAAGGCATGGCATGGATTTACAATCCACTGCAGCCCCATATCACTTGGCAATCAATTGAGTCAAATTTTTTAAATAAAAAGAAATATGTAATTGGCTGATACGCAGCATACACACAAATTGGCATATCATAAGGCAAAATGGGTGATATGCGTCGTACACACAATCAGCGCATATGAAGGCAAAGAGATGGCAATATAAGTTTAACCATCACCCATTTGTCTCAAACAAGATGACACTATTAGTTCAAGCAGCACACATTTATCTCTAACAACATGGCATAATTAGTTCAAGCAACACACATTTCTCTCAAACAATATGACAATATCACTACAACCAACAGTCGGAAAAGTGGGTTTGTCGGATAATCGCTTAAAATATCGACGATGATGACGATTGCCAGAAGTATCAGATGGCATGGCATGGATTTATAATCCACTGCACCCCCATACTCTTTTTGGCAATCAATTGAGTCAATTAAGTATTTAAATATACTAAGTTTTTACTACTGGTTGAAATTCCCCGGCAATATCCGTTCAATTAGATAGCTCCGAATATTTTCAACTATGTATTTTTCATCTTGTATGATTGAGAGTGGTACTAGTAATTCACTTTAAATTGTACTTAACTTATTGTTATCATTGTGCCAACCAAACACCTTATTCCAGATGCGTCCATTCAAGAAACAAACAAAGCATCAAGCACGAAAAAGTGTAGCTTTCGAAGGCTTCCCTAATTTCGTAGCTTCACAGGAGGGTAATTCTGGGCAGCCAGCCCAAACGCATACCCGAACCCAGAATTGGTCAGAATTGATGGACTCAATTTTTTTGTCCTTGCTCACTGAAGAGCATGCATTGGGGAACTTCGTTAATGGGGCGTTCACCAGTGTAGCCTGGGTTCGAATCATATCTGCATTCAATGCAAGGACCAACTTGCATTTGAACAAAGAACAAATAAAAAATCGGCTTAAAGTTTTAAAGCGAACATTCATGCTTTATAACACTTTAGCCAACAAGAGTGGTTGGGGCTGGGACTTTATAAACAATATCCCGACCGCCGGTGATCCAGCTGACTGGGATGCAGTGATTGCGGTAAATTTAACCTACAATCATAAAGATTTTTGTAAATGCTCGCGTACTATTCACATAATTGACATTAGACATTCATTTAAATCTTTCTCCAGGATAATCCGGCATTCGCAAAATGTCGAGGGAGGCCATTTCCGGCTTATAAGGATCTGGCCTTCTTGACCGCGAAAACAACGGCCAGTGGCCAATATGCTAATACTACTACAATGCAAGGACCTCAAATTGTTGAAAGTTCATCCTCATCTTCCCCTGGTGAGGATGCTACTCTTATTGGGGAGCGAATGTCGACTTTCAATATCTCATCTAGTCCATTTGAAGCAGGATCTTCAGAAGCCCCTCAATATGCAAATACAAGGGGGACGCAATTCTCCGACTCTCAAACCCCTACTCCTGAAAACCCAACTGTCGGAGGTAGTGCAAGTGGTAGCGGTTCTGGGGGAAAACGTCCACGCTCACCAGATCCCACAAACCCTACACCCAAAACTACCACGACTGGAGGGGGACGGCGTCGCAAATCTGACGCCGGCCTTGCTGTAATCACTGAGATGGTTGAAATAGGCAGGCAAAAGCTAGAGCTTGCCCATGAAATTTATCAGTCTGAAAAGTCGAGCAGACCAGTGATTCCAACCATCCAGGAGTGCATGGCCCGGTTGTATGCTATGCCATCTATTACTCCAGAAAGGGTGCTATATGCAGGCGAAGCCCTGAAAGAGCCAAATAATCGTCAATTCTTCATGTCCATGACAGACGAGATAGCTGAAATGTGGGTTGACCGACAAGTCGCATTGCAAAATGTCAATTATAGGGGTCTCTTTCCTGGAATTTAGATTTCGTTTAAATTTGTTTATGCTTTCGTTTTCTTTATTTAGTCCGTTGACATTCTATGTTTTATGCTACGTAGACAATATTTTCTTTATTTCGCATGATGGTTGATGTGTTTTGTAAATATTGACTTTATTAACAGTAATGTTTGAAGTTGTGTTGTATTTTATCCCCATATGTTGCGATTGTCAATGTTCAATATATATTGTACTTACAGCATAAATGGGTGATTCGAATGATGGCCATGTGTTAACCTCCACAATCAGTACCGTCTTACGAGACCTTTTAGATGATGACGATGACATATGGAATGATGTACTTGCAATGTTGATTCATCAAGGTTATCTCACATTTACGGAAACCGTCGAAAAGCAACCGTGTCGTACCCGTCCATTTACAGGGCACCAGCTAATATGTGATATCTTGAATGGTCATCCTGATCGTGGGTGCGACCAATTTAGAATGCCGACCACGACTTTCATTGCACTGCGCGATGAGCTACTCCGAAAGGGATTGGTACAGAACACACGCAATATGACAATTGAAGAACAGTTAGGAATATTTCTGTTTTGCATAGGACATGGGGTAGCTAATAGGGTCATGGCTGAAACATTTCAACATTCAGGTGAAACTATCAGTCGACATTTCAACAATGTCCTTCGGGCGATTGTAATGTTGAAAGACGATTACATTAAACTTCCGCCGAATAATCTTCCGGTACATTCTCGAATAAGAGATAATGCAAATTTTCATCCATTCAAGGTATGCATAATTTTATATTTGTGATTAAAGTTAATGGACATTTTGAAATGTTATTAATTCACTTACTATGTTTGATGTTTACTGTTAGAATGCAATTGGTGCGATTGATGGGACACATATTCCCGTGGTAGTGCGCAAGAGCAAGCAACCGAGATTCCGGAATCGCAAAGGATTTACTTCACAAAACATGATGGCTGCAGTATCCTTTGACCACAACTTTCTATTTGTCTGCACGGGTTGGGAGGGATCAGCAGCTGACATGCGAGTACTTCGATGGACTTGCGAAAGTGGAGGTTTCACGGTGCCTGAAGGTATATCACACATACTTACTTTTCTTACATTATTTTAATCATTGTGAATATTACAAATGACATTGTACATGTTTCGTAAAATATATAGGCAAATATTATTTGGTAGATTCAGGCTATGCAAATACAGAAAGATTTCTTGCACCATATCGAAATGAGCGTTACCACATTAGCCAATTTGATGGAAACTCAGGGGTCCGCACTCATCGAAGTCCACGCGATCTATATAATCATCGACATGCTCAATTGAGAAATGTCGTGGAGAAAACATTTGGTATTTTAAAAAAACGGTTCAAGATTTTGACAGTTGCAACACCGTTTCCATATAGAGTTCAATGTCAGATTGCGATGGCATGTTGTGTTATACACAATTTCATTCGACGACACCAAGGTGCAGATGCTATCTTTAACGAAGAGTTGGAGGAAGAACCAACGGATTTAGGTGACGAGGATACGGGTGATAATGCTGGGAGTTCAGAATCACGGGGAGGCGACGACTTGCGCACATTTATAACAAACCAGTTATGGAATACTCGTACTTAGGAAAATTAAGGATTGTATTATACAAAAATTATGGAGTGTGCTGCTTGTATTAATATTGTCATCTTGTTTGAGAGGTATGTGTTCTACTTGTACTAATTGTGCCGGCTTGTTGAGAGGTATGTGTGCTACTTGTACAAATTGTGGCGTCTTGTTGAGAGGTATGTGTGCTGCTTGTATTAATATTGTCATCTTGTTTGAGAGGTATGTGTGCTGCTTGTATTAATATTGTCATCTTGTTTGAGAGGTATGTGTGCTGCTTGTAGTAATTGTGCCGTCTTGTTTGGGAGCTATGTGTGCTGCATGTATTAATATAGTCATGTTGTTTGAGAGGTATGTGTGCTGCTTGTAGTAATTGTGCCATCTTGTTTGGGAGCTATGTGTGCTGCTTGTACTAATTGTAGCCGTCTTGTTTGAGAGGTATGTGTGCTGCTTGTATTAATATTGTCATATTGTTTGAGAGGTATGTGTGCTGCTTGTACTAATTGTGCCGTCTTGTTTGGGAGCTATGTGTGCTGCTTGTATTAATATAGTCATCTTGTTTGTGAGGTATGTGTGCTGCTTGTACTAATTGTAGCCGTCTTGTTTGAGAGGTATGTGTGCTGCTTGTACTAATATTGTTATCTTGATTGAGAGGAATGCGTCAAGCTTGTAGGAGATAAATGGATTTTGGTTCATATAATTGTGCCATCTTGTTTGAGATAAATGGGTTTGCAAATTTTATTAATTTTTTTTCATTTTAAAAATATATAAAATTAAATTGTTAATTTTATATAATTTTATAAAAATATATAAAATATTTAAAAAAGAAATAAAATATTTAATTCTTTTAATATTTATTAATATTATAAAGAGTAAATTATTAAATAAAAATATTTAATCCTTCAATTCTTCTTATTCCGCTATTCACAACCAAACACAAATTTCTCTTATTCGTCTTATTCTTCTTATTCCTTTTTAACTTACCAAACACAATTTCTCTTAAACCCGGTATTACTCTTAAACCGAACCAAACGCAAATTTACTCTAGTTCCAACTTAAACCACAATTTATACCTATCCCCGTTATAACTAAAACCCGGCTAAACCCGAACCAAACGAAGCCTAGGGACCTCCCTGTAAAAGGTTTCTTTTGGTCGCGAGCCCCGCTCCCCTTCCCCTCAAAACACTCAAAAAATTCATGGCGATGTGGCGTCGGAGTGGGGTCGCGGCGATCCGCTCCCTCCGCCGGAGATCGCCCTCCCTCCTCGGCGGCGTCGCCCCTCCGCTGCCGCAGCCGCCGCGGAGCCCGGAGCTCCCCGGAACCCTCCGCGGCTGCTCCCCGAAGAGATTCTTCGAGCTCGTCCCCGCGAGGTCTTTCGCGGCCCCGATCCAAGTAGGGTTTCCGATTACGATGATGAATCCGTTGCGAATCCTTCGCCTCTGGGTTGGTAAGTTTGTGGTATAGCTAAAGTTCTGATCTTTGGAGTTGTTTTTGTCGTGTGCTTTTAGGCGAAGCCGAAACCTGCGAACGATGCTTCTTCGGGGCCTAGGGTTAACGGGGCGATTACTGTTCCCTTTGTTCGGCTTGTTACTGATGAAGGTATATGAATCATTGTTATGATTTTCATCTATTTTGTGAGGATTTGTTGCATTCCAAACCCTATGCCTAGAAGTTTTTAAATCTAAATGTAAACCATTAGATGTGATCTACAGTGCTTAGTAGAAGTTATCCACTGATTCATTATCCGCTCCAGTTATTTTATTCTGTGATTGCAATCTAGGTGTTTGGTTTTAGATCATTTAAGGTCATGGTGATTAGGATTGTTAGAATAATGCATTACTCCTCCTATGAGGTGATTTATCTTAATCCGATTATTACATGGCCCTTGAGTAAATAAAAGAGATGTACCAAACAAGATATTCAGGTGTCCCATAATTTGGTAAACCTTTTGTCATCTAATGAACAGTAGGTTTTTTTTTTAAAAAAAAAAATAATACTGCTGAATTTGTGACTCCTTGATCCCTCCAAAATAAGTTGGCAAAAAATTATGATAACTTGTTATTAGTACTACAATTAGGGGCCTTAGAGAAATTTTAACATAGTTAAGCATGATGGTGTGTAAGCCTTTCTCAAAAAATACCCTGTTATGGCTATACAGTTTGGTACCATATCTAATGTTCAATGTATTCCTAATATACTAGTTAGAAGAGTTGTAGTTTGCCATCATTGAGAATACTGTGCAGTTCTTTCTGTTCTTTTTTTTTTTACATACTTTTCCGAGAAGAGCATGTTCTTTTAGGTCAATTTATCTGGCTGTCCAATGCTAGATATGCTCTTCCTGTTGTTGATATTGTGGGAAGCATAAGAATTGTTTTACTTGCTCTTTTTTTTTTAGATTGAAGCTCTTTGTAGCTTTTCTGAAAAGTGCTTACTCATTCAGTTCAGTTTACAGGTCATAGTATTGTCTCTACAAAGGAAGCACTTGATCGTGCAATGAAGCTCAATCTCGACTTAGTTGAGGTAGACTATTTTTCCATTCATAGCAAAGAGGGATCATTCTATCTTTTTCTTCTTTTTTTTTTTGTATTTTTGGCACCACTCAATCCTATTTGTGTCGTCTCTTATTCTAAGTCTACAACAGGTGACAGCCAAATCTTTCCTAATCACCTCTAACCAAATAATGTTTGCTCTTGCTATTTTGGCATCACTATTTTGGATTTCCTCTTTATTAAGGCTGGCGAATTTGCATCTTCTGCAGATTGAAATCTAACTGCAATACGTTTGACAACAAATATTGGCGACTGAGAATTAGAGAGAGATATTTTAGAGTTGAGAGCATGGTTTCCATTGCTTCAATTTCTTTTTATGCAATGCCTTATATAACATTCATGCCTTTCTTTATTACCTTAGAAAACTGATTTTGTTCATTGTTCCCACTTGTTGAGTTTAAACTGTTGAGTCGTTGAGTAACCTTAGAGCTGTTCTACATTATACTCAGGTTCAAAAAGCTTCAAATCCACCTGTTTGCAAGATGATGGACTTCCATAAGGAGAAGTATAAACAAGAAATAAAGGAAAAGGAACGTGTGAAAACCAAGGTAAGGTGCAATCTATTTCTTCCAATGCTATATAGAATTGATTGTAAGGACTTCGTGTTTTGACAGAGGGTCTATGACTGTCCTCGATGGTTACAAAATGTTAATTATGTTTTCGCATTATAATCACTGAATACATATTGAGAAATGTTATGAAAGATATGAGATAGTAAGTTGGCGATTCATTATGTCACTGTATGACTACTAGAGATAAAGGGGCCTCAGTGTTTTTCTAATTCATTTATGCTGTCAAAAGTTCTGAGGATTTGTTCAATCTATCAACTCTCTATTGGAGTTATTGGATTAGATCCACTGTTGAATTGGAAAAGTCATCTAAGTTTCAATATAGAGAGTTATTTCTATCAAGAAAGTTCTTAAGTTGTGGACTCCAAAGTTGGAGGGCTTTATTTTTCTAGCCGCATTAGAGCAAGCAACATAAGTAGAGAGATGATGATTCGAGCCATTGCCCCATGATGAAGAGTGATTAAGAGGTATGCTCAGGGGCCTTTGAAAAGGAGCAATGTGTCGATCTATGAGGCACATGACAACTTAATTGTTATGCAGAGGGACTAGATTGTTGCAATTGAAACTAAAGACTAATTGAAATGAAGGTCAGACTTCTAATATCAAATTTGGAACTTACCCAAAATTTCCTTTTGGCTGCCAAATATTACCATATCTCGCTTAATATTTAAATGCTACTCTACATCTCTTCTCTTATGTTCTGTCTTCTGAACAACGATCAGGCAAATGCAAATTTAGTTGCCTATGCAAATATTTGTATATTCAATTGTGGATAGGTATATGTTGCTAATGCTACAAAAGATCTGATACATTTGGTCTTGTGATGCAGTCCGCACTTACTTTACGCAGTGGAGAGAAAAAAGAAGTACGTTTCAAAGCCAAAACTGTAAGTAATCCTTCCACCTATTTTGTCCCGGCTAGTCAGTGTTATGTACTTTCATCAATTTCATTTAGTGGGTGTTTGGATTAGCTTTTGAAGAGTGATTTTCGGCCCAAAAGTGATTTTTAGCTCAATAGAGCATTTGGCAATCTTGTTTTCAAAATCTGATTCTGATTTTTAGAATCAGTTTTTTTTATTTTTGAGGCCCAAAATCAAAAGCATGTAAAATCTGCTTCTTGAAATCTGATTCTAATTTTGGACTCAAATTTTAAATTTTTATTTTTATTTTAGATTCAAATTTTGAATTTCAAGTTTTTAAAATTCAAATTTTCAAATTTTAATTTCGAATTTTAAGTTTAAAATTTAAAATTTAGATTTTAATTTAAAATATTAAAATTTAAGTTTTTCTACAAATTTTAAATTTTAAATTTTACTTTTAAATTTAATTTTAAAATTTAAATTTAAATTCAAATTTTAAATTATTTTAAAACAAATTTAGTAAAAAAAATTATTATTTTCAAATAGCCAAAAATTTTTGCCAAGCAGCTATACAAAATCACTTTAGAAAAATACTTTTTATCTAAACTCAGGCAAATGCTCTACTTCTAACCAAAATCAATTCTCCAAGCTAAAATCAATTCTGCAAAAATCAATTTTCCAGAATCCAAATAGGCCTGTACTCATATAGCTGCTTAGAAGTAATAAAGCTTCTCTTTTTAAACAAGACTCCACTGTTATCTATCTAGGTTGATAAGTCGTAAGCAAATACATGATTGATTACTAATTTGGATGCTGGAGCGTTTGTAGAGGTTGACTTTCATTTCTTTCTTTCTTGATGTTAATCTATTTAATGAAAGAATGGAGTAATTGTTGAATGCAACTCAGAAAGATTTCTCTTCTTATAAAGGCCTTCTGAGCATGCTTTTAGATATATATATCGCAGATTTCTTTATGTATCATAAATTTCATGGAAAATAGTAGTAATTAGTGCGGAGAAATCTTTTTCTTGCTGTCATTTTGGCTTCAAGATGCTAGTTAACTAGACTTCCATGACAAACAATTTAATTCACTGTGTCTAAGCAGTAAAACTTTCAAATAGTTAAATAAGAAGTGGAGAGTGGCTCTCTTAGTAATATTATTCGGGTTACCAGTCAAATTGTTAAGGCTCATCTATTGCTCGCAGGAACTAAAAGACCTAAAAGTGAAAGCAGAAGGAATCATCAGATTGATGGAGCGTGGATATAGGGTGAAGGTAACTTTTTGATTTGTCATATAAGAGCCATTTATTATGACCAGTTCATGTTGGGACTCTGTATCTTGCATTTTTCTATATTACTAATCATTTAGATTACTAGTTCTAGAAAATGAAGCAGCTTTTAAGTTGACAGGAAACCTAGCACTATATTTCTTCTTATGATTCATCGCCGCCACCAACTTGCCTGAACTATGCGTTATTTATCTTATCATTTAAGTAGTTATGATTTGGTGAGTCAACTTGTATGTGGTGAGCATCATCAATGTCATGTACTTAAAGTAGCAAGTGTGATTGAATTGCTGCGATGAATTGTATAACTGAATCCAAATTACCCTATCTAAGTTAAGTGCAAGGATCCAAATCTCAATCCCAATCCTAAGCCGACGCTAATCTACTCAAACTGAATATTATAAATGAATGAATCCACATTAAAAATATCACTAAAATGAAATTAAACTTCAACCTTAAAAGTGCAAAACTGTTTTGCATAAATTTGTTTATTGAAATAATTGTGGTTACATTACAGCTTAAAGCATCTCAGGTGGTTGACGACTTTCCTTATGATGCTTTTCAGTGGAGTGTGGTTATGCGGACCGTTTTTTTTTTCAATCAAAATTTTGTCTTTGCCGAGGATCAAGTAACTTTTGCTGCTTAGTTTAGTCATAGGCTGCCTGTTCTATTAGGGGCATACCGTTTGGTAACGGAATAAGGCAATACCAGTTATACCAGGGATAAGTATAAAGTGCGGAATTAGAGTAAAAAAGCGTTTGGGATGGTTCCAGGGATAAGAGATTTTGTGTTTGGTATGATAATGAGGAATAAGAAGAATAAAGAGGTTTAGTTGGGGTAAATGACCTTTTTGCCCTCAAGCTTTATTATGTGATAAAACTTATTAAATTCTAATTTTTTTATTTTAATTAATAGATTAAAGCTTTGCAAAAAATAAGATAAAATCAAAATCAAAATCAAAGTATATTTTATTAAAATAATATATTAATTTAATATTTTACTTGCTCTAAATTTTTATTTGTTAAATTCTAATTTTTTTATTTTAATTCTAATTTTTTTATTTTAATTAATAGATTAAAGCTTTACAAAAAATAAGATAAAATCAAAATCAAAAGCAAAATCAAAATCAAATTATATTTTATTAAAATAATATATTAATTTAATATTTTACTTGCTCTAAATTTTTATTTGTTAAAATCTAATTTCTTTATTTTAATTAATAGATTAAAGCTTTACAAAAAATAAGATAAAATCAAAATAAAAAACAAAATCAAAATCAAAATATATTTTATTAAAATAATATATTAATTTAATATTTTACTTGCTCTAATTTTTTATTTGTTAAATTCTAATTTCTTTATTTTAATTAATAGATTAAAGCTTTACAAAAAATAAGATAAAATCAAAATCAAAAGCAAAATCAAGTTGGTCTCGGGTAGTGTACTAGGGGTAAATTAGGAAAGCAAAATATAGTGATATTTTACTGTTGGAACAGTAATTCTTGACCAGAAATACCAGAACATGGTGCGTTTGGAGGGACAAGGAGGATATCCCCCTTATTCCATTCACTAACCCCGAAACAAACGGAGCCTTAGGGACCACTGTAGAAGTATTTCAAAGCTAAATCATACGGATTTGTTGATTAAAGAAGCTGGTTGAACTTTGGAGTTCCAGTTGTTTAGTTCTTCCGAAAAAGCTGAAAATACTCACGATGACTTTTAAATTCATAATAATCAGATTAATGTTGCAAATTGAGATATTTGGAATCTCTTAGTTTTGTGCCGTGATCTGATACCCACCTAAAGTTTTCTTTGGTTTAGTAATGACTTCGAATGTTTTGTTTATGACTATGCTAGGATAGAATATATTTAGTCCATCCATATGATTTGTACTTCAGTATGAACAATAAAACCAATACTGAACGAGACTATTGAAGTTCAGCTTTGAATCATTACATATATATATATATATATATATATATAGTAGAGCTTATATACTTTTAAAAGTGCAAGTCCAACTATGCTTGTAAATTTTTTACCATTGAATTTGTATTGAGATCCGTGCTATTGTACTTTCTCTTTCTCTCTTTTTAGTTTACTTTACAATAGCATAAATCTCAATACAAATCCAATAGTAAAAAATTCACAAGCATGATTGGGCTTGTGTTTTTAAAAGTATATAAGCTCTACTCTCTCTATATATATTAAGATTATAAATTGGAGAATACCAAGGCCTTTCAGCGATTCACCCCCCGTAAGCTAGACGCTTCACCTACCTGACCTACGATAGAATGGCAGTATCAACAGTCATCTTTGTAATAGTCGAAATTTTGCTTCTCCAGAAATCGTGTAAACTGTAGTCTCTACTGTGTGAAAATCTGCCGATTCCTCTTTTTCATTAGAATATTTTCTACTTGACTACTATACCAAAATATAACTACGTAAACCTCAATATATATGCTTTGTCACAGTGCACAGCCATGCCGAAGGGTAAAGACGAAGAAGATTTAGGGGGCCTGCTCTCTCGCCTGTTAACTCTGGTGACTACTATCCTTTTGATGCCTTGATATATACACTTTTGTTCTTAGATGTTTATTTATATCCTACACATTGTAGTGGAGAAGTTTAGGTTGCTTTTTTCTTTCTTTCAGTAAAACTTATGTTTTCTTTTGCTCTGAACAGATAGAAGATGTGTCTGTTGTGGAAAGCGGTCCGCATGTTGACACAAGCAAAGCATACGCCATTGTCAGGCATGTAAAGTTTGCTTCCAGAAAATCTGGGAAAAAAGTTAGCGAAGTTGTGGACGCCGTTAGTAAAGGGGTTGGAAGTACTGTCTCTCAAATCAGTCTCAGCCAAAATGCGACAGTGCACAAAGATGAAGAAGAAGAATGGGAACAGGATGAATCGTATTCAGAAACTGATGTTGAAGAGAGAGTTGTAGCCAAAGCGCAGGATCGTGTCTTCGACAAGGAATCGGTCAGGTCAAAATCCAATGTGGTGAATGATTTTGAGAAATTCATCAAATCAGATGCTAGAAGGAATGGTATTAATTCAAGACCTAACTCGGTAAATCCGAAACTAAACACGGAAAGGGCAAAGAATGAAGAGCCGGCTATTGTGGATATAAATCGTTATAGCAAACGGAACCAGGGGCCGCGCGTTCCGTTCAATAACAAACAGAGAGAGCCCTATCCTAATAATCAAGCTTCACCACCTCCGTTGAATAGAAATTTTGCTCCCAGTTCACGCGAGCAAGCCAAGTTAGAAAAACCAGGTACGGTAAACCCTAATAATCCAATTCCACCTCCAAAAAGCTATGGAATTTTTAGCACTCCAAAAGCTGCTGGCACTACTGAGAAAAAGAACACAGGAGATGCGACTGCGAAACAAAACTATGGAATTTTCAGCAGCAAAGCAGCAGAGAAGCCATCTAATAGTAGCTCGCCGACACCCAAATTTGGAATTTTCGACTCAGAGAAAAAAGAGGGTTATAAAGATAGGAGTAACTCAACAGATGTTAATAGTGGAAACACTAGTAATCAGAGCTCTTCAACACCAAGATTTGGAGTTTTTAGCTCGAAAAGAACTGCTACCTCCAATAGTTAGAGCTAAATGCCACGGACTAATTGATTTTGTTCGTAAAATCCATACGGCACCTGCCTTCCTCCACGAAAATAGGCAAACCCTGTCTCGATCTTGCTGGTCTGGACCTAATCGCCCTCGAAGACTAAGTGCAAAAAAGATAAATGAGAGAGAGAGGTTCTGCAAAAAAAGCTACGTACTTTTATTACTCAAAAATAAAAATTACAGATATACTCTCTCTTTTTTCTGTTTTTGCACTTAGTCATAAGGCGCGGAAGTCCGGACTAGCAAATAAGGAGCAATAATTGCTCATTTTCATTGAGGAAGACAGGCGCCATACAAGTTTTATGAGCAAAATCACCAAGTCCTTGACATAAAAGCTACTGATAATAGTGCATTAAGCAGCTTTTGTACCTCATAATGTACCATTAAGTTGGCTATTATTTATTCTTTTCTTGGCAGAGAATCCCTTCTTCCTCGAGATATCAAAGAATTTTGTGATTCGAAAGGAATGCTTTTATAAACCTATAGCTGATATTACTACCACAGAGAATAGTAATTGTTTTTAATGATTAAATTAGAAGATGAGAGGACCCTGTAAGAGTTTTTCATTTCCTTTGTATTTTTGTTTTTGCTCTTAGGCATGCAAGCATTCCCCTGCAAATATGTGAAATTTCATATATTGTCCAGCAAAGTTCAACTTTTTTGCTTGTGTATTCCTGAAACCCACCATATATGTGATGTATATATGGCATGAACTGTCCAAAAAAGTGGAGCATTTTGCATTTGTATGAATATGTTAAATTAGTTCTTTTCAACTGTATTAATCAAGGTTTAATTAAAGCAAATACACTTCTGAATGACACATTGTAAATTTGTGACAGGTTGGTTTCAGCATCACAAAGGCTTCACTTAATACAGATACCAATTAAAATTTTCCCAATTACTGAATGATGAGTTTAATATATATATATTAAGGGAAATTTCACTTACAATAAAAAAATGATCCAAAGAATTTGAATGTAGTTTCTCTCAACTGTATTACAGGATAACTTAATCATGATGCTGAAACTGAATGTTAAATAGGCACAAACTGTAATGAGAAGCACCTCATTCTTGTATATTGGACTCTTTTTAATTCTCCAAATCTAAGATTACAGCACCGAATAAATTATATATATAGCTCACCAAACTGTCTAAACAAAATCTTGTTGATTTGCTCGGCAAAGCTGCGCTTACTAGCTAGTGGTTATTCTGATCAAAACCATGCACTTACCTGTTTATTATCTTATCTTACTAACAAGTTCCTTTCTCTCTCTTTCTCTCTCTATGGAACCAACAAGTTCCTTGCTAAGATCCCCTCAAATGTGACCCCAGGTCCAAAAGCCAAAATTAAACCCCACTCACAATCTCTCTCCCCTTTCTCTCTCTTCTTCTTGCTCTCCTCCACCAAGTACTCCAACACATACACAATTGTATTACTACTGGCATTTCCATAGTCCCTTAATGCATTCCTACTCGCGCTTAGCTTCTCTGGCAACAATTCCAATTTGTTCTCCACCTTGCTCAATATTGCGGGCCCACCAGGATGAACGGCCCAGAATAAATCATTGTACTTGATCATGTCCCCTACATCTTGATCGAGTTGATCTCCACATTCTTTCATCAGCTTCTTCACAAAGTCCTCCACGTTGTCCTCAATCACCTGTGAAAATCATTCAAATAACTATATTATTATTTTTATATTAATATTTTATTGAATATGAAAGAGGTAAAAATTTAATTAGTCAAATTCAAACTAACTTTCGAGAGGATCTAGAAGCAATTCGATAATCTTAGAAATCTTTCCTTATTGAATTTGGCTACTATTTCACTAACTGAATTTTTCTAGATTTGTTTCTTTATATCATGCAGTGACAAGCTAAAAAGTTGCGTACGTGATCTGTACTGCATGGCAATTAAATATGGGAATGTCAACCTGCGGCAGCTCCCTCCCCAGCTGGAAGTTGATCCCCTCCTCGGTCAGCCGGCCGTCGATGGTCTTCTCCGTGCCCGGAAGGAAGCGCTGGGCCGCCGCGCTCAGCTCGAACAGCGGCGTCTCGACGCCGACATAGTCGTCGTCGTCCGCCCCGACCACGGCGGCGCCCGCGCCGTCCCCGAACAGCGCCACGCCGACGAGGTCGTAGGGCCGGGCGGCGCTGGGGGGCCGGAAGCCGACGATGGTGGTCTCGGCGGTGGCGAGCAGCACGCGGGCGCCGCGGCTGCTCTCGGCGATGTCCTTGGCGACGCGCAGCCCCGCGACGCCGCCGGAGCAGCCGGTGAAGGAGAGCATGACGCGGCGGACGTCGGGGCCGAGGCCGAGGCGGCGGGCGAGGTGGAGGTCGCCGCCGGGGAATCGGCAATCGCTGGAGGAGACGTAGACGAGGTGCGTGATCGCCGACAGCGGCCGGCCCCACGACGCGATGCAGGCGGCCGAGGCCTCGACGGCCATCTGAGTCACCGCCTTGTTCGAAATCTCCAGCCGCTGCTTCACCGTCGGCACCCCCTCGTCGCTCGCCAGCTCCGGATAAGCTTTCAGTATCTCCTCCGACATCACCACGTACCGCGTTTTAACCGTCGTAGTCTTACCTGCATCCATGAATGCATGCAACCGTTGCAATTAATCCACTCTCACATCCTAATTTAGCTCACTAGCTACTGCACTGATGTGTTGCTACATGATAAACACGTCCTATCTAATTAAATATTTTACCACACAATCAATCATCGGATCGCTAATCCTTAATTCAAAAAATTTGAACTTTTAAAAATACACAAACGATTCACTTTAAGCGTAAAGACACAGCGTCCACAAATTTTTACCGGACTCAACTCACTCAGGTCTCGATCGGACTCAACACATCTGGACGTTTTGTTTATTATTGAGCCTTTTGCCGTTAGGCATATTATGAACCGCAGCTCCATTCAACTTATTAGACTCACTCAATTTAATTTATTAATTTTCTGAACCTATTATCTAGGAACAGAAAGTTGAGCCTAATTTTACCAAAACTAATTATAATAATTTAAAAAAGCTGGACTTGGATAATTATGATATTTCACGTATAGAACATGTAAATCCAATCACAATTCCAAAATTTTGGGTCTAATTAATATGAAATGTAAAGAAGAGTCTTATATATATTAGCACTTATATGCTTTCAAAAGTACAAGTCTAATTATATTTATAATATTTTTTATCAAAATTATTGTACTTATTTTTTTTTAGTTAACTTTATAATAATACGGATTTCAATATAAATTTAATAATAAAAAATTATAAATATAGTTGGATTTGTGTTTTGAAAGTATATAAGCCCTAATATATATATATATATATATATATATTATAACTCACATAGTCTAGTCAATCTTTGTTTGAGCTCAGGGTCATTGCAATTAGTGCTCTTGAAGTACCCATCAACAAGGAAATCCTGCATCACCAATTGCTGAGGAAATGCTTTTCCAAGGGCTAATATTTTGGCTTTTCCATGAATAGGCTCACCAAGAGATTTGGTATTTTTGCAATTACTACTATCCATATTATAGGGTAAGAGATTGGTAGCACAAAACCCAAGTAACTAGGTTTATTGATTTTGGAGGAGGGTTATATATAGTTAAAGTTGCTTTGCATTTTACAAGGGGATTGATTATATATATATGCTTAAAGAGAATAAAACATTTGGGCATATAAAGATGGAGGTAAGAGAAAGAAGCTATATTTATATCACCATGGTATAGTTTAGTTGTGGAGCAATTGATGCATGAAGAGGAGTCTTAGAAAGCAATTTGTTCATGAAGAGGTTTTAGTGGTTGTTGAATAGTAGGAAGGTTAATTAATTGGATCTATGTTTATATATATATAGAGTTGTGCTGGAATGCTATTGATAGCACCAGCCCAACTTTACCAGTCATTTTGTAGTCATTGGATTGCATTGAGATTCGTGCAAACCCTTTAATTAAAAAGAAAATTTTTTTATTTTTTACTTTTTCTTTTTACTTTTTTTTTCTCTTTTTTTCATTAAAGGACTTGCACGAATCTCAATGCGATCCAATAGCTACAAAATGGTTGGCAAAGTTGGGTTGGTGCTATCAATAGCATTCCAGCCCAACTCTATATATATATATATATATATATATATATATATATATATATATATATATATATATATATATATATATATATGTTTCTAGTAAATTAATGAGAACCATCTAGAAAGCTTTAGTAGTATTTAATTGGCAATATAATTTTGTATAATTTTTTTTTTCTTGTTTTTGCAAATTTAGAGTGTTTAATAATGGCCAAAGTGCCTTTGGTTTTTAAGAAGAAAAAGTAATGATAATGCATATAGTTTTATTGGATATAAATATTGCTTTTTTTATTCAACCTAATAAGTTAATTGATTTAGCCATTAAATCCAGATATGTTATGTTTGATAAAATAAATTTATTAGAATTCCTAATCCTAAGAAATAAAATTTAAAACTATAAAAACTTTGGGACATAGATTCCACATTTTCCTAATTCAGGAAAATATAGAAATAATTTAAAAATAAAATCTCCTGATATTTATTTTGGAAAGAAATTGGAGAAGGATAAAATGGATTCAATAATAACCAACAAAACGAAAATCATGGTTGATCTTTTTTTTTTTTTGTAGTTTTAAACCAATTAAATACAAATTATTTTTTTTAAAAAAAAAATGACACCATCAAACCAATGTAAATACAAATTATTTTTTTTAAAAAAAATTACATCATCGATAAATTCAAGGGGACAATAATAACATGGACTCAAAGCATAATAAAGGTAATAGTGTATAGAACTTATAATATAAATTATAGACCATTTTTAGTTGGTTATCTGATATTTTAAATTTTTAATTTGATTGTCCAACTTTAATTTTTGATTTGAGCCAATCAATGACACTTCTACTTCACGATTTGAATACGTTATTAATTTTTGTAAGTTCAGTTAATATACTTCATGTAATTCTCTTAACTATAAATTAATTAAAATAAATAAATAGCTAAAATTTTAAATCAAATAAATTGAAAGATTGAATAGTAATATTAAAATTTTGAAAGGTTGAAAAATTAACTCAAGATATTGGTTACAGAACGTATAAGTTTTGTACATATTTACCAAGTTTAAATATACTTTCTTCTTTTTTTTTTTGTATTGGAATTTGTATTTTGTCACACTTAATTAACTCAATTTCTTAAATTATTTATAATATGACTTAGATTCCAGATTCTTTGCCCTAGATCTCCTTTTGCTCACGTTGACTCATAATCATGGTCTAGTCAAATTTGCTTAGACCATGCAATTCCCACTCAACAAAGGCCTCTATTCCTTTCAATTGCACATTGGAACCTATTTGCATAGAATCTTTGACAAGTTGACTTGTAAAAATGAACACCCACTTTAATAAGAATTTGGACTTTGAAAGGGGGAAAACTTAGTGGAAGTTCCCAAGCATGATGCATCTATCAATCCCTTTCTTTTTGAAAAAAAATAAAAGAAAAAAAAAAAAAAAAAAAAATCTCTAGTACTTGTTGATGGACTAGCTAGTCAAGTCCCTCATACATGCATGAATTTCCAACCACATACATGCATCTTGAGATCAATATTCCATGTGAAGCTTCATGTAAGTTGAGTGGAAAATTCAAAAACTTTGAATTTAATTAGTGTGACTTGATCGAGGACTTAATTTGTGAGCCTTATTGGTCAAATTGAATGATACTTTGGGTGTTTGTTCACTTGGAAGTTGCCGTGTATTACGTGTTTACTTTGATGCTATATATTTCTAAAAAATAATAATAATGAGCCTTATTTTATTAATTTATAATTTTTAATATTAAAAAAAATTAAGATAAAATTAATATTTGAATGATAATGAATATAAAATAAACACTGAGGTATTATTTAGGTACGAGAATAAGGGAGGATAAGAGATTATTCCAGTTGGCACCCATAGGGTCATTTTTGTAAATACAAATTTTATAAGACTATTTTCAAAAATATAAAATTTTGAAAGGTTATTTTTAAAAAAAGTCCTGAAAAAAAGTGCGCGAATGGTTTGCTGCACAAAAAAAAAAAAAAAAAAAAAAAAAAAAATAAAAATAAAATAAAATAAAATAAAATCCAACATCAAAAGATACTCTAGTTCTTTATACATAGTTTGATTGTTTCTTTATAGTATTCCTAAATAGGCCCCATATATTGTATGTAAATTTTGAAATAAATAAACTACAAAAATCTTTAGCAATATCTTTTTTTGAGGTTAAAACCCGTAGACATTTTATGAAAAAAATTGGACTTGATTATATTATTGTAGAGTTTTTAAAAAATAAAATAAGCACATTTTCTTGCTCAGAAAGCACGAAAAAAAATATAAGAATTTCAAAAATTAGGTAAAAAATAATAATAAGGATGATGGTCCTCAAATTTATGTGAAAAATGGAGAAGATATATATATATATATATATATATATATATATATATATATATATATATATATATATATATATATATATATATATATATATATATATATATATATATATATATATATATGCTAATGGGTCTTCAAATATAATTATTAACTAATAAATTAATCAATATATATATATATGTAAAGAGTTGAGCATGAGAGGGACAAAAATTTAAAGAATTATGAAATAGATCATAAAATAAATATATATGTAAAAAATAGTATTTAGGAAAGGATAGATAAAATTAAATAAAAATTTGAATCATTAGGCAGACTTTGATCAAAAGAAAGGATCCTACCGAGGGCTAGAGAAAGAGAAAAATATGAAAAAAAATGAAGAGTGATTAATTGTTGAAAAGTTTTGATATCAATATTTAGTTGTTTTATGTAACAATTCAAAACCCCACATGTTAAAATTATTGTTTATATTATATTACCGAAATTTAATTTGATCGATGCAACCTACATTCTCTAAAAAGTTTATGAGCAGAAAATCATAATACTCGAAAATATATTAAAATATTAATTATTTGATTTATAATAAATCAACATTCAAAATTTATTATCTTTAGTATATAATTTTTTTAAGTGTCATAGAATATAGAAAAATATTTTTTTGCACATTTCAAACGGAAATTAATGTACATTTTATATCCAATTCATGCATCTTAAGATGGAATGAATTTCACTCGTCATTTCAAAATGACGAGTAGAAGACTCATTATCTTAGAATGGATAAGAAGTATATATATATATATTTTTTTTGAGAGAAAGACAGCATGCTGCCGCTTTATTCATGACGCTAATGAGCTAAGCAACTGGGGTTTCCGCAGAAGTGCAGCCGGGCCCAAAAAAAAAAAAAACTTCAGGCACAGAACCTGGTCCAATTCGATCGGAGGAGTCTAATTTCAGCAAGAATCGCACCGAGTCAACGTTTTTTGTTTTCGAAAGTTCTTCTGTTTCTTTCCAACCACATAATCCACCGGGTGGTTGCAATGGTGGTTAGAGCTCTTTTCCCCAAAGCACCTTTCTTGAGAGCGCTCGCATCCCAGAGTCTGTCAACGGTAGTACAGTTGCGGATCTCCATTTTGTTCGGTAGCAAGACCTCCAGCATCGTTTTTGTGGAGGTACAGGAAATAAAAAGGTGATCCGCAGTTTCATCAGGGCATAGGCAGATGACACAACAGCTGACCCCACTTCAGTTTCTTTTCTGTAAAATGTTCCTGTTCAGGATCCTCCTTCTGAGTACCAGCCAAACAAAAAGTATATATATTGTACATTTCGTTTGGAGCGTACGAATAATATTACTCTAGAATATATGATTACAAAGCTTTTTATCGTAGGAGGTTTGGAAGTGTGGTGTATAGAATATATTTGTACACCGGGTGCAGGCCATGTTAATACTTATTTGTATAGAATTTCATTCAAATTAAATGGGGGCTGTAGTGAGAAATTAAATTTTTTGGCTCTGAATAGTACTTTTTTAATTTTTTTAAAGATATTGCTTAGTAGTTGGGGTAGGTAGGGTTAAATTCGAATTGAACAATTGTTGAACTTGATCATTAATTATTTACGGTGTTTCGACCTAATTTGGACCTAAATTTTGGATAAAATATTATATATTCAGTGCTAAATTAAAAACGAATGTTGGCATTTGATCACAATTTGATCTACTTTTAAAATAAGTTAATTTCCATAGAAATTAATAAAAAAATTGTGGAAGATCAAAGTATTTTAACTTCATAGATATTTAATTTACTTATAAACTAAACTACTAGCTAGAATTAACCTAGGATCTTCTTAAAGCAAAAAGAATTATTATTTCCCAAAAAAATAATTTGTTTTTTTTTTTAAAAAAAAAAACAAATTTAAAGTCTACAGGATTCTCATTGTAACAAATTAGAAAAGACCCTTTTGGTAATAGGTGGAAAAGTTGGTTTGTGGATGGGCCCCAGTACAACAATTACCCAACAAGCTAAACTCCTTTTCCATGTAATTAATTCTCAAATAAGGGATCCAAGTGAGCAAAGGAATTGCAATAAATAGCCTAATCTCCTACCCCATCTATGTATACTCTCTCTCTCTCTCTCTCTCTCTCTCTTTGGGGGTATTGTGTTGGTTATATAGTTTTATAGAGTGAGAGAGAGATGGAAACAACACCAAAGCATACACAAACTGTGGCAGGATGGGCTGCTAGAGACTCTTCAGGAAAGATCACTCCCTTTGTCTTCAAAAGAAGGTACTCTCTCTCTCTCTCTCTCTCTCTCTCTCTCTCTCTCTCTCTCTCTCTCTCTCTCTCTCTCTCTCTTGAGAGGATCTAAGTGTTTTTTTTTTTTGTTTCTCTCTCTAGAAAGATAGCAAGCTGTGTACACTACAACAAAATTAGGTTATAGGGACACATATTTGTGGCATTTTTTTACAAGTGTTTCATTTATAGTCCATCTATATCAAAATTAGATTATAGGGACATATTTTTGGGACACATTATAATAATGTGTCGCTATACACCCTAGCGACGGCACATATAGAGACACTAATGACAAATGCCGATATTTTTTCCAGCAGCATTTTTTTTAGTTTTTAGCAACACTTAAAGATGTCACTATAGCATAGTTTTGTTGTAGTGATAATTCATTTATTATTGTTAAAATATATAGTTTCAAGTTAGAATTGTAAAATTTATAAATTTTAAATTTAAAATATCAAATATCAGTCATCAAATTCATAGCTAACTAAAGTAGGTACAGTTAATTGGTGAGAGATTCAGATTGAGAGGATTTTTATTTATTCAATTTTTTTATTTTAAAAGTTTTTTAAAAATTAAATATGAAATTTATGTTTTAAAAAAATCAAATAAAAATCCAACCTACCAGGTGGTTTGGACAGTTTTGGTCCAACTACTGGGGGGGGGTGCAGCTAGTGACCTGCCCTGGCCACAACGCAGCTCCTTTAATAAATAAAGAGCAACGCTACATGTACACCCCCAAAAGGGGTGTACATCTTACACCCACCCATCTAAGGGTGGAGGGGTCACTTCACAAATTGTGAAGTGACCCCTCACCACACCCCACCCATTGGATGGGTGGGGTGTGCGATGTACAGCCCCAAATAAGGTGTACAAGTAGCATTTTCCATAAATAAATTGCACTGGTGAGGTGTGGCACTTCAACTTTAATTTATTCTAATTTTTATATTAAATTTTTTATATAATTGTAATAAAGATTTAATTGATTAAATAATAATATATATTCACGTTGATGATCATATAGTAATAATATTATAATTGATGATATAGAAATAACTACTAATTAATATACAATATTACTGTCATATCAGTGGCACACTATCGGTCATATAGTAGTAATATTATAATTGATGATATAGAAATAACTACTAATATACAATATTACTGTCATATCAGTGACACACTATCGTTTAGCCAACTAAATTATAGTAATTTTAAAAATTTTGAATCATAAATTATAATAAATTAAAATTTGAAAACAAAGTGTATCTAGATTCATTTATTTGAAACAATAGTGATTGTAAGTAAGATAAGGTGAAAGCTTAGTACCAGGACAATCTACACCTAACCTGTGGATCAAATCCTTCTAAACGTGCTTAATTTTCCTTTTGGAAATAAGGAGGACATTTCTAAGCTAGCTCAATCTCGGAAATGTTTGTAGGTGTCGAGATGTTTGTGGTGTTCTTTTTGTTGTGTTTGCTTTCGTTTGTGGTGTTCTCTTTACCGTCTAGTTTTCGTTCTGCTGTTTTGTTGTCTTCGTCTTGCTGATGGCGTCTCTTTGTTGTGTTTACTTCAGCATTTTGGATTGTTCCGTTCACTACTTTTGTACTCAAATAGGATTTCACCCTGTTTAATCAAAAAGAAATAAGGAGGACATAAAATTCTACACATTAGTGCTGATCCTGTCGTCAATCTAAAATAGCGGATTTATTTTCACTAATGACTATGGTTCAACATTTGAACCAATATCTACGCCTTACCTAGTGGGCTAAGCTCTGCAAATGTGCTTTTGTTTTGGTGTTCTTTTTTAGAAAATAAATACGATAAAAATATTTTATACATATATATTGATCTTATTATTTATCTGAAATGTCAAGACTTATTTTTACTTGTGAATATAATTCAACATAGACAAAACGTATATATATAATTTGGCATGAAATTTTTATGCGTATTTTAGACTCGAACCCAATCTAACCTAATAAATCGGGTCGAAAATGTTGGGCCGGAAATGTCACGCTAGTTGAAAAAATCTGATCTATATAAGATGGTGAGATGGACTGCAATTGCTTCTTTAGAAGAGGGTCGGAACATAAGCACGAGAATTAATTCTATGTATGATTCATAAAATAAGAAGTATATATATATATATATATATATATATATATATATATATATATATATATATATATATATATGTGCTTCAATATACGTGTTACATGTATCATGTTTGTAGCCATTATTAACAAAAGGTATTCTTATTGGATATGGATCAGGGAGAATGGGGTGGATGATGTGACCATAAAGGTGCTTTATTGTGGTATGTGCCACACTGATCTCCACTACATCAAAAATGATTGGGGAATCACCATGTACCCAGTTGTGCCCGGGTACTTTCTCTCTCTCAAGTATCAAGTGGTGGGTGTTTATAAATTTTTTGTCAGTGGATGAAATAATATGTGGTTATGATGATTTTGGGCTTTTTAAGTTTAGTAGGTGATTGGTGAAATAGTATGATTTAATAGACATAATTAGTTAAAAAAATAAATTTAATGATAGAAAATTTAGAAGTATAAAATATTTAGTGCTTTTACAAGCATAGTACTCTCTCTCTCTTTCTCTCTCTCTTTCTATATATATAT
This sequence comes from Tillandsia leiboldiana, assembly GCA_029204045.2. Taxonomy (NCBI): domain Eukaryota; kingdom Viridiplantae; phylum Streptophyta; class Magnoliopsida; order Poales; family Bromeliaceae; genus Tillandsia; species Tillandsia leiboldiana. The sequence goes on along the minus strand of CM055067.1, from coordinate 48,994,377 downwards.
ATATATATATAGTAGGACTTCTGTGTTTTTAAAAATATGGAGATTTTCGTGTTTTCAAGTTGCTTTCGATGTTGGGACTTCTGAATAGACAATCGGTTTTGTTAAATTTAATTTAGAATATTTAAAATATTTAGAAATAAAAATTTTGTAATTTTTTGATATTATTTATCTAGTAATCGAAAGGGCTCAAAATTAACGACTGAAAATAAAAATCTCATAAAATATGATGACATGATACTAAAATTTTAGATCGAAAATATTGGTCTTGTTTTATATAGTATAAAGAATTTTCTATCAAAATTTTACGTGATTTGAATATTTCCACACCGTTAGACATGCAACCGGCTCACCACAACTATTAAAATGGTTGATTTTGAGTCCTTTTGATCACTAGGCAAATGATATAAAAAAATAACGAAATTTATTTTTTAGGCCTTTTAAATACTCTAGATCAACTTTAACGGAGTCGATCATCCATTCGAAAGTCCCAACATTGAAAATAATTTGGAAGCACGGAGGCCTCCGTACTTCTAAAAACACACAAGCCTAGCGCGCGCGCGCTCTCTCTCTCTCTCTCTCTCTCTCTCTCTCTCTATATATATATATATATATATATATATATATATATATATATATATATAGTAGAGCTTATATACTCTGAAAAGCACAAGTACAAATGTGTTTGTGAATTTTTTACCATTGGATTTGTATTGGGATTTGTGCTATTTACTTTTTTTTCTCTCTCTTTAGTTTACTTTACAAAAACACAAATCCCAATACAAATCCAATGGTAACAAATTCACAAGCACATTTGTGCTTGTACTTTTGAGAGTATATAAGCTCTACTCTCTCTCTCTCTCTCTCTATATATATATATATATATATATATATAGTAGAGCTTATATATTTTTAAAAGTATAGGCCAATTTATGCTTGTGAATTTTTTACTATTGAATTTGTATTGTGATTTGTACTATTGTAAAGTCAACTAAAGAGAGAGAAAAAAAGTAAAAAATACAAATTCCAATACAAATCCAATAATAAAAAATTCACAAGTATGGATGGGCTTGTGCTTTTAAAAGCATATAAGCACTAATATATATATAAAAGTATAAGTAAATTTATGCTTGTGAATTTTTACTATTGGATTTGTATTGGGATTTGTACTATTATAAAGTCAACTAAAGAGAGAGAAAAAAAAGTAAAAAATACAAATTCCAATATAAATTCAATATATTGGAAGCACTAATATATATATATAGAAGCACGGAGCTCTTCGTGTTTATAAGTTGTTTTCAATATTGAGACTTTCGAATCGACGATTGGCTCCGCTAGATTTGATATAGAGTATTTGAAATATCTAGAAAATAAATTTCGTGATTTTTCAATATCATTTGCCTAATGATCAAAATGACTCAAAATCAACAATTTTAATAATCGTGGTGAGTCATTTGTAAGTTTAACGATGTAGAAATGTTCAAGTCACAAAAAAATTTAATAGATTTTTTTTTATATTATATAAAATAAGATTAATATTTTTGATCTAAAATTTTAGTGTCATATAATCATATTTTGTGAGATTTTTATTTTCAGTCGTTAATTTTGAGCCATTTCGATCACTAGGCAAATGATATCGAAAAATCGCGAAATTTATTTTTTAAATATTTCAAATACTCTAGATCAAATCTAACGGAGTTGATCGCCGATTCGAAAATCTCAACATCAAAAACAACTTATAAACGTGAATGCCTTCGTGCTTATGAAAGCACCCTAGCCGCACTCTATATATATATATATATATATATATATATATATATATATATATATATATATATATATATATATATAGTCCAACTATTATATATATAAATTTTCGGTCTTTGGATGAAGAAATGTGCGGTTAGAATTATGCAAATCGACCAACAGATCGAGACTCAATCCAAATGGGGCGGGTTTGTACACGTTTTACTTTATGAGAGACCGAAATGAGCGCAGTTTTGAAAAATACTATTTGTACATTACAAATAATATGTATATTTTACATTTCACTTATTTTAAAATAAAATAAATTTTAATAGTCACATTAATATGATTAATAAAGAACCTCCCACCATTGGATAGATAAAATATATATCATCCTTTCCCAATAGTGTGTATGAATAGTAGTGCTCTGATGAGAATCGGGATAGTGAGGGTACTCCTCACCCACCATGTCCTAATATATAAGTATCAATATAATTTTTTTATATAAATTAAAATAAATATTTTAATTATTTTATAAAATCACATGTTATTTTTAGAAATAAAGCCCTCAATTTTTTCATACATGAGTTTATTAGTTAAATAATTTTTATTTATTATACTTTTAGTAATTTTATGTGTCAGATTTAATAATTTAACAATGAAAAAAAAAAACAAGCTGAATGATCAAATAAAAATTCAAACTAATTAAAATTAAATTTAGTTTAATTTAATTTAATTTAATTTAATTTAATTTTAAATAAAAATTTAGTTTAACATAGTTTTTAAAAATCTGTGAGATTTCTACGAAACAAAGTTCTAAGAATTGCGATTGCGGGTTCACATAGAATACACACTACAACAAAATTAGATTATAGGAACACATATTTGTGACACTTTTATATAAGTGTCCTATCTATATTCCATCTATATCTCAAAAATGTGTCGCTATACACCCTAGCGACGGCACATATAGCAACACTAACAATAAGTGTCGGTATTTTTGCTAACGATATTTTTTTTAGATTTTAGAAACACTTAAAAGTGCCGCTATAGCATAATTTTATTGTAACGGCATTACATACATAGTATTTTTCACATCAAAATTAGAAGCTATATACCAAGCAAACCAAATTGGTAGAACATTGCAGGCACGAAATAACTGGTGTGATCACAAAGGTTGGGGCCAATGTGACCAATTTCAAAGTCGGCGACCGAGTCGGCGTCGGATGCATGGCGGCGTCGTGCCTCAACTGCGAATTCTGCAATCAATCCGAGGAGAACTACTGCGAGCAAGCTCAGTTCACTTACAACGGCATTTTCTGGGACGGCAGCGTCACTTACGGAGGCTACTCCAAAATGCTAGTAGCCGATAAAAGGTAACTAGAGGTTTTAAGACCGACTCTGATATCATATATATATATATATAGCTCAAAAGTTTAAGATATGATATTGATGGCTTATTTGATCGTTGAAATGTTAAGGTTTGTCGTGCGCATCCCGAATAACCTGCCCTTGGACGCGGTGGCTCCCTTGTTATGTGCCGGAATCACTGTGTTTAGCCCGATGAAGCGGCACAACATGCTCGAGGCAGGAAAGAAGCTCGGAGTGGTGGGCCTCGGAGGCCTCGGCCATGTGGCCATCAAGTTCGGTAAAGCTTTCGGGCTCCACGTCACGGTGATCAGCACATCGCCTTCTAAGGAGAGAGAGGCACGGGAGCTTCTCGGTGCCGACAATTTCATCGTCAGCACCGATGCTATAGCAATGCAGGTGGGTCGTAAAAATTGACTTGATACGACAAAGATCTATAACACTCTTATCTCTTGAATGAAATTGGAGTTAAGATTAAGTCTCGGTTTGAACTAGGCCGGGCTGAGGAGCCTAGACTACGTTATCGACACCGTTGCTGCGAAGCACTCGCTGGGGCCGATACTGGAGCTACTGAAGGTGAATGGAACGCTGGTACTCGTCGGCGCGCCCGACAAGCCCTTGGATCTTCCTTCCTTCCCTCTTATATTTGGTAAGAATTGGGATTAATATAATTAAGATCTAAATCTAAACTAATCTTAATCACTACATCTTTAACTAACCAATGTCCAAAATTTTGTGTGATTTTGTAGGTAAGAGGGTGGTGAGTGGAAGCATAATTGGAGGGATTAAGGAGACACAAGAGATGATGGATCTTTGTGGGAAACACAACATTACATGCAACATTGAACTAATTAAACCGGATTACATTAATGAGGCCCTAGATAGGCTAGCTAACAACGATGTCCGTTACCGATTTGTAATCGATATTGCCGCCCAATCTAATCTCTGATTCAATCTTAGATTGGATAATCTCTTATTTAAGTATGATTATAGAGTCATATATTTTGTATCTACTATTTTATTTTCAGCTGGATCTTCTATTTTTGCTCATATAATATAATTAATTGGTTTTAATAAGCAAGCAGAGTAATGCTATCCGTACATCCGATTTCGGATGTACGATATACACTTCACTTATTCTGGGATAGAAATTTTTGACTAGTTATTTTGAAGTGATCAGTAAAATTAATTTATTACATTCATAATGAATAAGGTATCGTACATCCGATTTCGAATGTACGATATACACTTTATTTATTCTGGAATAGAAATTTTTGACTAGATATTTTGAAATGACCAGTAAAATTAATTTATGCCATTCATAATGAGTAAGGTATAAAATGTATATCCGATCTTAAATATATAGTAAATATTTTCCAAACAAATATATCAGTACATCATTTATTGTACCTGTCCCAAGTGACATTAATAATGCTGTAATATATAGTACAGCAATTATTAATGCTGTAATATATAGTTAGTTGTCTACAACTGCTGGTACATTTGTTCTCTAATTAATTTTCACAATAATAAAAATAATAAGTAAAAATTTATAAAATTTATAAAATTTATTTAAATTATAAATTATTTTTAATTGACTATCAAATTTTTTAAAAAAATTATTTTATTATCAGATCTTTCAATTGTTTGATTTAAGTCCGTCAATAATATTTTAAATTCAAATTTTAAGCGAATTACTTATATCTTAATTGCATTAAGTATACTACTAAATCTGTAAAAATAAACGACACATGCATTTAAATTTTGAAGTTAAATTATTATTGACTGAATCAAATCAAATAAATTTAAAAATTAGTTAGTAAATTAAAATTTAAAAAATTTGAATAGCCAATTTAAAATAGTCTGTTGTTCAGATATGCTCCAAAGTCCTATTGCTCCAATGCTGTTTCCTGTTTTGAAAGTGATAGGTGATTAGTTGTTCACAAGATAGTCACTCATTGGCAAATTTATTAGATATTTTCTAATGCTAAAATCTACAAATTTATTTAAACATTAAGAATAATTATAATTTTTATATAGAGATAAAAATAATGTCAATTAAAATATCTTAATGATATCCAACAAATCAGGGGAAGATTTTTTGCGCAAATTTTTTTAATTTGCTTGATTTTTTTTTTTTGAAGTAAATCTATTTATTTGCTTAGTGATATATTCTATTCCATATTTGAAAGCTTTTTTTTTTTTTTTTTTTTTTTTTTTTTTTTACTATATTCATATACAATTACATACACAGAAAATAAATATATTTGGATGATTAAAAAATTATCATAAAATTTATACAAACAAGAATGAATGATGTAGGTCTCATATAATTTTAGTCAATAAAAAAATAAATTATTTAAAACTTTCGATTAAATGCTCTCCCTTTTTGTACACAAATTTATTTATTATATTAAAGAAATGACTAAGGAATTAAATTACTTAAACTTTTTGATTAAATGCTCTCTCTTTTTGCACGTGAATTTATTTATTATATCAAAAAAAATTTGTTATGTTCATGCACAGTTATATATACAAAAAAAATTATAGCATCTGTGTTGTTTAACTATTTTTTTATTTTTTTTTTTAACTCTACGTGCACGTCGTTGCGAACAAAATCTAAAAATATTAATTTTTAGTAGAATATAATATTAGTACTCAATCCACAAACTAAATTAACTATATATTCTCCGACACGAAATAGTTAAATTAATTCCACTTCCAATATTTTGTGAAGCAACTAACTAATTAATTTAAAACATAAATATTATAAATTATGCAAAAAAAAAAAACTATTTATTATATTTGCTATAGTGATAAGATATGGAATCGTAACATATTAATTGAAGTATCATCACATATTCATATACATGCACGTGATAATTATAAATAAGATAATGCTTCATTTGTTTTTTTAATTTGCGCGCATCTCTCGTGATAAGAAATTAATTAATTATTTTTTATTTTTCCAATTCAATTATGTTGCTTTAATTAATATCTAAGCATAGATTTATCATTAGTAGGAAAAAATTAAAATTAGAATTTTCGGCCTCTTTTGGTATCGCTGCAGTTTTTTATTTTTATTTTTTAAAATACTAATTTTATATAATTAATATTTAATATATTGGAGAATAAATATTTTTAAATTTTAATTTTTTATTGTTAAATAAAAGCTTTGGATAAAACGGTTACAAATAATTTACTGTCCACTTTTATATATATCGCGCTCTAAAATTCCAAGCTATCAAAAAATTATACTTCTAATATTTATATTTCATAACTTAATATTTCTTTTTTAAAAAAAAATATTTTGCATAGATTGGTTGGGATTATTAAGATCCTTTCTCTTACTTTAATGATGTGTATCTCTCCACTTTTAATAAATTTTTTTTTATACTAGGTAAAAAATAAAAAGGATGAGAAACATCAATACAATAAAATTAACATTTAAAAATATTTTTTTTAATATTTAACGATAATAAAAAGCACTTTAATATAGTTTAATGTCATATTTAAAAATGTTAGTTAAAGTGTCTGTAAATAAAAAGTGCTTGTGTCAAGCATCAATAAACATATTTTAATATTTTAAAGTGTCAGAATTTTTTAAAATTCTAAAATTTTAAAGCGTCGAAATTTTTTTTAAAAAAAAATTTAGAATTGAGCCCCTATGTTTTTAAAATTACCAAATTATTAGTGTTTATAAATTTTTAGTTTCTAGATGAAAATAAGTGCGATTAAAATGATAGTGGAACTCTTGAATTTAATGAGTGATTGATAAAATAGTATGATTTTAGAGATTAAATTAGTCAAAATGATAGATATGACGATCAAAAACTTATAAGTATCAATTGGTGAGTGCTTTTAAAAACATAGTATGTGACACCCCCGGAATTTGGATTAGTCATCTATATAAATGATATAATAGGACTAAATCTCTAATCCGGCTATAGCATTTTGGATGGTAGCAAGATCCAAGAGGAACATGAGAGTTAAGCGTGCTAGAGCTAGAGTAGTTCTAGGATGGGTGACCCCCTGTGGGGAGTGGGGCGTCACAGTTGGTATCAGAGACATTCACCCGCCGGAAATGTGAGATGAGTCTCGGCTGAGCCAGGGTTATATAGCGGGTAAAGCGAGGCTCCCCGGCTAATGACCGTTGTGAGTGGAGTGCAGCTCCTCACAAGGTCGGCTAAGGCTAGCGAGATGAGTCCCGATCATTCAAACATTTTGTGGGCGGCGCACCTGCTCTATTGTTGCGTAGCAATAGAAGCCTGCTCATGCTGCTTCGGCGACGCTTTTTCGCCTTCTCTTCGCTCGGGACAGGAGCGCTAATGGACACGGGGAGGGAGCAGGCGAAGCGTGTCGTTCGTAATGGAAAGAAAGAGACCAAAACTTCGCCTCTTTGTTGGACCGCCGGCGCGAACACAGTGGTCTCTGACCAGGACCTGGAACCAATTCGAATTTGGATCTTGACATGTCGGTTGTTTTTAACCGTAGGCATCTCGCCGGGAAGTTGGTGGGCTCATCATGAATTAGGTCGGGGTGGCTGGTGGTTTCGGGATCCCGTAGAAAATGCGTCTTTTATGCCTCGGGTATTAGCCACAGCTCGTATTCATTCAGTAATTCTACCCCTTCATCATTCTTGGACCTCACTTCTTAATATTTTAACTCTTCCATGCTGTGTCTCAGGAACCTTTTCAATACGGTCCGGATTGCTAGCTCCCGTTCATAGTTCTGCTACAGACGATACACGAGGAAGATTTTTATGGTGGTTCTTCCTTATAATTACAGGCATATCGTTGAATCTTTTCTACCAGATGAAGCAGCAGGCATCGGTCCTTAGAACCTATAAAAAAGAGATAGTTGTGGCGCGAAGTACTCTTGTGCACCTACGTCACTCGGCTCGCGCGCAACCCCGCCCCCTTATGTTATGGAAGAATGACGCTTATTGCTGGGCTGGTTATTCAGAGCCGGCAATTGGCTGCCGGATTTCGTCCCGTCCGTAGCGCTTCGGAAGTCACTGTGGCGTGGCTGTTAGTGAGTAGAGCAGTCCGCTAGTTTCTTTGATCCCACTAGGTCTTCCTTTTCATTCGATAATCAACCGTCCTCCTATGGATCCCTTTGATATTAATTTATTGCATTTTTGAAACAAAAGTCACTTCCCTTATCGAACAACATGGACTTCAGTCCATTTATGGTGATAATTATACATTCATAGGACAGTGGTTACACGGAGAGAGTCAAAGTGTCGATTTTATGTTCTATTTGTACACTGATTTGATCGAATCGGGAATAAACAGTTCTGCTTTCTACGAAGCGATGATGTGCTGGGTCCAATATTTTGCTAGTCTTTGGTTGGCCATTCCAAGTAGTATAGATCCCGAATTACTAAAATCCTTCTTAGAAAAAGGTGGCTTAACTAATTCAGGCGAAAGAAAGATGGAACCAGATGCTTCTTTAAAAGAAAGCGCTTTGCCTTACCTTTGAATTGTATACAAAAGAAAAAACAAGCGTGATGAGCGTAGCCTACCTAAAAGAAGTACGCTATGGTTCGACTTTATGGCCAATGCGGCTTTCTCATTCTTGTACTAGACCAACCTCTCGATATGCCCGAGAAAAAAGGAAGGTGGCGAAGAGGAATCGACGAAGAATCCAGGAAAGTTGAGCTTTGGAAAAGCGTGACGAGCAAATTATCGCTCTCGTCTCGAGATGTTAGAAGGTGCTAAATCAATGGGTGCCGGAGCTGCTACAATAGCTTCAGCGAGAGCTGCTGTCGGTATTGGAAACGTCCTCGCGTTCTTTGATTCATTCCGTGGCGCGAAATCGGCGAAACAATCATTTGGCTATGCCATTTTGGGCTTCGCTCTAACCGAAGCGATTGCATTATTTGCATTAATGATGGCCTTTTTGATCTTATTCGTATTCCCTTTCGAAAGTTTCTTTTTGTTTCATAAAGCAAGCACTTCTTTCTTTCCAGCCTTAGTGGATAGGGCAAAGTTCTTAAACAGAGGCGAGAAAGAAAAGAGGATTCAAATGATTGAACTAAAACTCGAATTGGAAGTAAAGTAAGAGAAGGACGGAGGCTAGTCCCCGAAAATGCTCCGCCCGTAGGTTCGTTTGTCGTTGGGGCAACCCATTCACCTTGTGACTCATTCCAAAGGTCGAGCAAAATGACATCCTTCCTCGTCTCAGCCCAAGAAGATCCGCCGCCTCTCTCCTGCTATGGTCCCTGGCCTCTACCTCCCTGTCTCTGAAGCGGATCCCGAGAATCATGAACCAATCGTTTGGAATGATGACGAGCTCCCCGATCGGGGGATGCTTTGACTGGGTATCACTAAACCACCTCTCTGCCAGAGCCTGGATATACGCATGGTGGAAGTTTGGAAAGGGGATAGTCAGAAAATCACTGAACTCGGCCTCGCCCACCCACCATATTGCTGTAAATCTGATCAGCTCTCCCATATAAAGCCAGGAATGATGACCAAGATCATCTCCCCTTCTTCATGGAGACCTCAGGTGCCTGACAAAACAAGGCAAATTAGCATGATGAAATTGACAAAGCAAAAGCCTAAAATGGAATCCAATTTTTAGAAGCTCACCAGTCCATGACGTGTATAAATCTTAGGGTGATGGCGCAGGTCCCTCAAGTCAGCAGTGTGGGGGATGGCTGGTCCCAAAAATAAAGAAACCCGCCTTCTCGTATTACTACTAAAGGGTCTGATAGCCATTCTCATCCAGGATCAGTCTCTCACTAGTCTCATCCCAGTCATTGTCAGGGACACCTCCTCTACTGCCACCTCTACCGCCTCTCCTCTGGCGCCGGGAACCAGAACCACGGCTACTGCTGCTTCCTCTGACGGCCTCCTCAATCTCCACTGGAATCTCCTCCTCCTCACCGAAGGCATACTGATGCCACTGGATCGAGATGATGCTGTCCTCTGCCTCTGTCTTGGTCTCTCCTCATCCTCAGTAGTCGAAGGGCCCTTGCCCTTCTCCTCAGCAGTAAACCTCCTGGGAGCATGACAGGCTGCTCTTCATCTTTCTCTATAGACCTAAGTGGTGCTGGTACGGCATCTGTCTCCCTTGCAAACGGCTCCCCTGTAGCTATTGTTTCCATTGGCTTTGTTCGCTTGACTTCCTCTCTTCGAATTTTGAATGTTTTTCATTTCCCTTTCAATGAAAAATAAAAATCTGCTTTCTAATTACCAATTGACAAAAAGTCAAAAGTTCTGGGGCCACATTTCATTTTTCCTCCCTACGAAAAAAAAGGTGTTTCAGGACCTGAGAACGGGGAAGAAGATTGGTGAGGGTAGAGAGAGTAGCAGTGTTGGCAGGCTCGACCACGGGTGTTTTTTGCAGACCTTGGATCATTTTCTCCAACTTTTTTGGAAAGTAAACTTCTCGTTTGAAGGGAGCTCTTATTTCAATCTTTCTTTGTAGACCGATTGAGAGGACCAAGCCTTGTTCCTACCCCTGTCTAATCCCTCTCTCAGGCGCAGATGAAGGGGTAACATTCCCATTCCAGAGGACAGCTATAGTGGTAGTGGTGAGACAAGACATTCAGATTTTGACAAAAGCTGACAAAATTCCAAAAACGGAACATTCACCTTGTCATAATTTCCAAATCCACTTTTACAAAAAAAAATCTATTTTCCTGTCTTTGGTGATCATCTTCTTCAAAGCCAGACTGAAGATCCCACGAGGTCTGTCTGCCAGCGCTGATTCACCACTCTCTCTCTAGAATAGATGTATGTCCCATTTTACTCATCAGTGCATCTCCTTGATTAGCAGTAGTAATGTTCAGACCCACTCTCATAGATGTTGGGATAGTCATATGAAGCCACCGTCACTGTGACGCATAGCATCTTTGCCGGACTCTCTCTTTTGCACAAGCGGTCGGGTTATCTCTTTGGTTCAGACTGTTGTTCCGGCCAGACCACAGCCGTCTCATCTTCATAGTGGTGACTTCGGGCTCAAGTGGACGGGGAGATGGATCATGGATGTCCGAAGATAGAACAACGATCTGAGTCACATTTGAAGCTTGGATGGCATCATGCCACCCAATTGTTTCCTACCTCAGAACGGGAATTGTGAGAGCTATGTTCATAGGACGAAGTTCTTTCAGCATACCCAACCCATCGCCATGGATCTTTCGCGGTACCAACCTTGCGAGTCTGGAGTGAACATCTTCTGACCATGAATGTGATATGGCCATACTATGATGAAAGAAGATACTCTTTGTTGTGGAATGAAGTCATGGTGAGAAAGAATCCCTTGCTTGATGGGGGAGATCTTACGGAGAGCTGGTGAAAGAAAACATGTCATATCGGTCATGAGTGGAACAAAGTGAGCCGAGTCGAATAGACCTCAGAGAGTCAGGACGAGATCCCTTGTTGGGTCGATCAAGAAAGGGTCCGTCACAGACTGACAATTCTTCTTTGGGTTTCAGTTCATCTACACTACAAAAGGATCCTTCTCTACAAGTGGTTTACTCTCAGCTCCAATCTTTCTTCTTGTTCGAAGAGTTCTCCTCGAAATGAAAGAAAAGAGTTGGGCTTCCCTTTCATTCTTGGACAGTGGATTCAGCTAATGCTTTTGAGGGTGAGGCTCCAGAGTTGTTCGAGCCTGTCGCTCTCTTCTTTCACTTTCAGGGAACTTTGCTCTCTCAATGGCGAGTTCTATCTCGGTCTTTGAGAAACTCTCATCTTGTTTTTGCTCTCTGAATTATGGATAATTCTCCTCTGGGTCGTCCAATCAAAGAATGAAAGGCGGGTGGTCCTTTACGTAATAGAGCGGGGGGCTAGCCAACTCAGTCGAAAGGAAAGGGCTCTCCTCTTGAAGATGAATATGCCTTTGAGAGAAAGAAGGTTGGTTTTGGGGAGAAGCTGTGATGACCGCTGCTTGTTTGATAAAAAAAACTCCCCACACCTCTATTGAAGGGAAAGTCGCCACATGAGATTCTTCTTAGACGTAAGGCTAAGTATGTATGAACATCTTAACATTTTTTGTTGTGTCTGCTTTGCGCATGTACCGAGTGCAACTCGAGACAAATTATCTCCAAAGGCCACTCGGTCTATTTTTTTTGGGTACCTCAAAGAGCTTAAGGGTTAGGGATACATTTGTTGATCCACATCTATAAAAAAAACTTTTGAAACATTTTTAAACTTGTAAAGTCGAGACAGGGTATCGAAGCAAGGGGAAGTTTCAACACCAGCAAGTTGATCTTTCTGCTACCAATACTATTCCACTTCCTTCCTCTTGCTGATCAACTCGTTCAGCCGCCTGAAACAGAGACTCTTCCTCAAGAGGTTGCTATACATGCTGATGATCGAGGTTATCCCACAGCAGTGGCTCCATCTTCTCTCTCTCTCCTGCTCGTGATTCAACCTCTTCAGCGACAGGTACCTCACAAACTCCTCCCATCGCACTTCGGAAAGGTAAGCTCTTCTTCCTATCCAGCGCTTCGTATCTTATGATCCCCTTTCTTTCCTCATTGCAACTGGGGCAAAAAAGTCTATTTCCGAGGCAGTAACTGAAGCAAGCACTTGGCTTTAGAGCCCTATCACGTAGGGGGGAAAACTAACTGAATGTGTGAAGCATATGGGTAAGAAAGCCACTTTTCCGTCGGAAAGGAACTTCTCCCCCTGAATCAGAGCCGAAAGTTCGGATCTCGCTTCATTTTTTATTCTTTCTTTCCTGCGTTCTCTTCTCTGCAATCCGTCATGGCCTTTCTTAACTTTTCGCAAAAGGTCACTCACTGTCAAGGGAGCCACTTTCTTCGGGCGGCAAGTCTTGCCCATTATTTGAAGTCAACGACAGCTCGGGTATCTTGATGGTACCGAGTCCACCGCAGATGATTGAAGAAGTATCGACTAGAAAAGAAGAGAAAACTACAAAGACATTAGTTCCAAATCCAGCAAGGACTGGATATTTACAGCTTCTCCTCCTCCCGTGAGTTTTGGTTCTGAAAGATTATCGCACTGATAAAGAGCTACTCACACTTAGCGCCCCCCATTCTTTCTTCCTGATCACAAGAACTCCAAGGCATTTCGTAGGAATACATCTCTGTAGTCCTATGCATACCCCACTAGTCCTCGTCGATGAATCTCCTTGCCATTTTATATACTTTATATTCTGGCCCCTGCCTCCGGAGTCTTTCTAGGAAAGTCTGGAGGGTCTTGAGACTGACCTCGTTCTTCAGTCTTGCCGAGATGAAATCGAGCATGCCTTGAAAGTCCCTCTCGCTAAGCTCCTCTCTATTCGCTTGACTTATTTCACGGAATGTGTTTTAAATTTGCTCGTGATAGGCGTAGGCTCTTTGAAGAGTCCTTTCCTCTCTTTGAGAAAGAGGTCTGGATTCGCCCCAATCTAAAGAATGAGGGTTATGTTCTGCTTCCGCTGCCGCTCCAGGCATTGGAGCGGGAACCTGCGCTGGAGGGATTGGAGCGGGATTCAGATGCCGCTCTTGACTGACCACAGCTTCCGGGGGAGCGGTCTGCTCCCGGGATGATGCAGAGGTGCCCGAACTGTCAGCCAGAAAAGCTTTGAATAGCTCTTACGAGTTAGCGGACGTTTCCGGAGGCATTGAAGGGCCGGGTTCCCCCATTCCGCCCAAGTCGGACTCGGAGCCAAGTATCTCCCCATAATTAGTGAGAAAATAGAAACCACCCTCAGAGGGGTCCCCCGGAGTGGATTGAGGCTGTGCTTGGGCGGGCGCCGCTTCGGGAGCAAGTATGGGGATCGGCCCATCTTGCTCGGGCACCTGTCCATTTTGTGAGGAAAGTGGCGGCCCCAACTCGGCTCAAATCTGGTCCTGTGGAATGTCAGGAATTTCCATAGGGGTATCCTGTACAGGTATGTAACCTGAAGCGTCCGGCACCAGGGGGGCTTGCTGCACCCTCGCTGGAACCCAGGCACCCGTCTGCTCGTGACCCAGAGTAGATGATGATGCTCCGGGGGCGCCCCGCCCTGCTAAGACTTCGGCTATATTGACGTTTTGGGTTTGAAGGTCAATAGTATTGAAGCAATACTATCTTAGCTTAGCTTCCGAATTAGTCGAATTACTATTAATTGCAAAACCGCATAAGCCATAAAAAATAGCAGAATGCACTGAAAGAGCAAAGGACTAAAAAAAAATTGCCTAAATAATCCCGTGAATAAAACATAAAAAAAGTATAAAATATGCTCAATATAAAAATATATATATATATTTTTATTTATATTTATATCGAGCTCCTTTCTTTTTCGCGTTCTTGCTAACTTATTACAAATTTGCTTATAAAAGAGAATAAGTAAGACTGCGGCAACCAGAAATAAGATCAAGGAGGAGGTTTGAAATTTATCCAGTTGAGATTTTTTGAAAAAAAAACCTCCAGACAAGAAAAGGAAGACTCCTTCGAGGTGACAGGATTCGAACCTATGGCCCTCTGTACCCAAAACAGATGCGCTGACCAGACTGCGCTACACCTCGTCTCTCCCCCGGAACATATGGATCCAATCGATCCATAAAGACTCGAACCGAACTCGCCCACTATTACTAACTAAGGGCACAGGGAGGTACACCGCTTTTTTGAAATCAGCCTCTTTCATTCACGGCACATTTCTTCCTTCAGTAGGCTCGCTCTCGGTGGACCAAAAGCCCGCTCAGAAGTGGATTCGGACCCCCTGTGGGAAGTGGGGCGTCACAGTTGGTATCAGAGACATTCACCAGCTGGAAATGTGAGATGAGTCTCGGCTGAGCCAGGGTTATATAGCGGGTAGAGCGAGGCTCCCCGGCTAATGACCGTTGTGAGTGGAGTGCAGCTCCTCACAAGGTCGGCTAAGGCTAGCGAGATGAGTCTCACATCGCCTGGTGCTTGTGAGTGTGCTTGAGCCTGACGTGGACGTCAGGGCTTAAAGGGTGGAAGAATGTGACACCCCCGGAATTTGGATTAGTCCTCTATATAAATGATATAATAGGACTAAATCTCTAATCCGGTTATAGCATTTTGGATGGTAGCAAGATCCAAGAGGAACATGAGAGTTAAGCGTGCTAGAGCTAGAGTAGTTCTAGGATGGGTGACCCCCTGGGAAGTGGGGCGTCACATAGTAGCCGATAGAATTAATATGAGGATATTTTTTGAAGCGTGGTATTTTCTATATTATAAAAATATTTATAAAACATTTTTTCTAAATATTATCTGAAAAACATTTTTATATTAATTATTTTTTGTAATGGGATATAATTGTTTTATAAAAAATAGTACGTATATAGTTGAGAATGAATGTTTCATAAAAGGATGTTATTATATATATTTTGTACTTTCGCATTGTACATTTAAATCTTGTTGATCGAATTTCATATTTGGTTGAGTTTAGAACAAAATTTAATCCAAACCTTTTACTACCAATCAAAATTAAAAATCAAATTTAAATTAAAATAACTTGTTAATTAATTAAGTATGTGATACAGCCAAAACCACATAATACTAATTCCATTAATAAAAAATAATTTATCAACTTAATTACTAGTTTTATAATTTATTTATTTGTTTCACTTATTCGCATCAACTTGTAAGTAAAATATTATAAAATGAGTACGAGAGTATAAAATAATTATTCGTGATTAATTATGTAAAAATGCACTGCACCACAAATTTTATTTTTAAATTTTAATTTATGAGGTGCCTGATAATACTCTCGTTTTCAAATTTTAATTTATTATAATTTTTAGTTTAAATTTTATAAATTATTATAATTAAGTTACATAATTTAATTTATTTTGCTAAATATTGATGATTCGCTGATGTGGAAATAATATCGCATAATTAATCATAACACTGCTATATTGCTTTCACATAGCGACATATTGCTTTCACATAGCGACATATTAATTAATATTTAGTCAACAAAATTAAATTATGTGATTTAATTTTAACTTTTAAAAAATTTAAATAAAAATTATAATAAATTAAAATTTGAGGAATAAAAAATAGGTCATCCAAGGATTGGAAAACTTTCAAAACAGAGTTCTAAGCCATTTTAGTTCGTTTTGTAAAAAGTTTTTTTTTTTTTATTAGTTGGCCCGTTTGGATGGCTTAATAACGTAAAAAAAATAACAACATAATTTTAGTGTTTCTGAGTATTTTTAGAGAAAAAAAAAAAAGAGTTCGGCAAAAAAATATTTTTTATTTTCGCGTATGACTTTTCACTCGTCCTTTTTCGGATTTCACCCATTTTTAAAAATTTAAAAATTAATTTTTTGTATTGAAAATATAAATTTAAAATAATTTTTTTTTTAATTCATAATTCAAACAGTAAAAAATAAAATAATATTTTTATAAAATATTAAATTTTTTAAAATATCAAATATATTATAAAATAAAATTCTGTTTTATTTTTTAATAATAATCAAACGATTCTAAAAGTAATTTTGATTTTTTCCTTATTTTAGAGCATTTATTGGGCAGGGGAAATTTTGGTTGTGAGTAGGACCCAGTACAGCTACTCACCTCAGCTGAACCCCTGTTTTCATTTACTCATATATATATATATATATATATATATATATATATATATATGGATGAACACGAGAGAGGCACGGAAAAGCTATGATAATTTGAATGATAATTTTAATAATATAGTCAGATTAAAATCATTTGGATAGTATATATATAACTTGAGGAGAAGCTGCAGCAGTAAAGGCACTGTTACTTCAAACAGCTCCTTCTCTTCCTATGCTCTTGCTTTGTGTGTAGAGACAGATCTGGATAGAGAGATATGGAGACAACACCAAAGCATACACAAACTGTTGCAGGATGGGCTGCAACAGATTCTTCTGGAAAGATCACTCCCTTCGTCTTCAAAAGAAGGTACGTACTCTCTCTCTCTCTCTCTCTCTCTCTCTCTCTCTCTCTCTCTCTCTCTCTCTGCGCCATTGGTACCTTAGAAACTTCATTAGTATAATACCTTAGGCAGTATTTGAATCGGAAATAAAATCTGGAATAACATCTTATTCCAATCTTCTTCTCCAATCTACATCTAAAAAGGGTACAGCATAATATAACTTTTCTAATGAAAAATAACACAGCAAGATAAAAACTAGTGATTTTGTGTGTGTGTGTGTGTATGTGTGTGTGTGTGGATGAAATGTGCACTAACAATTAAAATTTGTGGTGTTGTGTGTGTGAATTATTGTAGGGAGAATGGGGTGGATGATGTGACCATAAAGGTGCTGTACTGTGGCATATGCCACACTGATCTCCACCATGTTAGAAATGACTGGGGCATCACCATGTACCCAGTTGTGCCCGGGTTCTCTCTCTCTCACTCACTCTCTCTCTCTCTCTCTCTCTCTCTCTAGACAACTTCATAAATTTGATTTTATATATTTAAAAATTTTAGATATATCATATATCACTGTAATAAAATTATGCTATACCAATATTTTTAAGTGTATTTAAATTTTTTTAAAAAAATACTGCTGAAAAAAATATCGACACTTAGTATTAGGATCGCTACATGCGCAGTCGCTATAGTGTATAGCGATACATTACTGTAATGTGTCACTATAATCTAATTTTGAATATAAATAGAATATAAATAGGCCACTTGACAAAAATATATTACAAAAATATATTGCTATAACCTAATTTTATTGTAGTGTATATTTTAAAGGGTTTTCAATATTTTCTTTTTTGATGCTACAAAATAGTTATAGAAACATACTACAATAAAATTATGTTATAACGATATTTTTAAGTGTTTCTAAAATTTGAAAAAAATATCGTTCACTAAACTACCGACACTTATTATTAGTGCCGTTACATGTGCAGTCGCTAATATGTATAGCGATACATTATTATAATATGTTCAAAAAATATATCTCTATAATTTAATTTTTGATATAGATGAAATATAAAAAGAACATTTGAATAAAAATATCATAAAAATATATTTTTATAACCTAATTTTATTGTCGTGTAATTTAACTGCTATAGGAGAAGTAAGTAGTTACGTATATTTTTTTTTATTTTTTTCTTAGCAATTTTATACATTTAGCCACCGTTTGGAACGGATACAAAAAGGGGATATCTCCCCTTTGTATCCAAAGGGCTAAGGGATATTCCCGGGATGGAATATCCCTCCCAAACGGGGATACCCCCGGTTTGGGGGAGGGATATCCCATCCCCCCTCCCACACCCTCCGGTTTAAGAAATCCCTTCCCAAGGCTATGTGAGAGCCTTGGAAAGGGGCAATTTAATTTTTTTTTTCTTTTTTTTTTCTTTTCTTTTATGTTTCTTTTGATTTTTTTTTTAATTATAATTTTTAAATTTAAAAAGATATTTAAATTTTAAATTTTAAATTTTATAAATTTTATATTTTAATAAATCTAAAAATTTTATTTTTTTGTTTTAAAAAATATTAATTTTAAAATTTTAAAATTTATAATTTTTTTTATAATTTTTTAAAAATTTATATAAATTTAAAAATTTAAATTTTTACTCTTGCTTAAAATTTTAAAATTAACTTTTTATTTTTTTTGCTCCCACTTAAAATAAATATTAAAATTAAAATTAATAAATATTAAAATTTGAATAAATTTTGAAATTTTAATTTGGAAAAAAATATTAAAAAGAAAATAATATTTTAATCTTTTAATATAAAAGTCAACTCTCTATTCTTGCTTATCTTCAATCAATACCAAACACTTTTTTACTTATACCTGGTTTAAGCCTCATTCCCAACCAAACACAATTTTACATTATACCTAACTTATTCCTAACTTTATACTTATCTCTGGTATAACTCATTCTGATTTATCCCCAATCCAAACGGTACCTTAGAGAAAGAATATTAAAATTATTTTTGAATTTTATCAGACCTTATAAAGTATAAAAGCAAATGATTTTAACAAAACTATATATGCCTTAGTTGGGCCAAATTATTAATCATAGTGGCTATACTTCTCGTTCTGCTTTCATTTATACCCATATTCAACTTTTCAATTTTTTTTTTTTTTTTTTTTTTTAAAAAACTTTGAATAATTTAGAAACATTTAATTTGGAATCAAAAACAGCTCATATACTTCACACCACTGGTTGTGAGGAGTGATCAAATTGAAGGTAAATTAATTATAATATTTTATTCGAAACTTACTCCGCGTAAAATTTAAAACAAATTACCTTAAATCTGAGTAATTACTAGCATGTTAATTATAGTGAGATCTCATAGGATCACTCTGAATAAAATTAGGCACGAGATAACTGGTGTGATCAGTAAGGTCGGGTCGAATGTCACCGATTTCAAAGTCGGTGACCGTGTCGGTGTCGGATGCTTGGCGGCCTCGTGCCTCAAATGCGAACGCTGCGAACAATCTGAGGAGAACTACTGCGAGCAGGTCCAGTTCACTTACAACGGCATCTTCTGGGACGGTAGCATCACTTACGGGGGCTACTCCGAGATGCTAGTGGCCGATAAACGGTAACCTGCTACATTTTTTTTCATGTAGATCGATCTGATCGATGCTTTAGTGTCGGTATGATCATGATCAGCTTGCCAATTTTGTGATTCCTACGAAGGTTCGTCGTGCGCGTTCCCGATGACTTGCCCTTGGATGTTGCTGCACCCTTACTGTGTGGCGGCATCACCGTGTTTAGCCCGATGAAGCAACACAACATGCTCGAATTCGGCAAGAAGCTCGGAGTGGTGGGCCTCGGAGGCCTGGGGCACATAGCCGTCAAGTTCGGTAAGGCTTTTGGGCTGCACGTCACGGTGATCAGCACGTCGCCTTCGAAAGAGAGAGAGGCAAAGGAGCTTCTCGGTGCCGACAACTTCATCGTCAGCACCGACGCTGCAGCAATGCGGGTAAATCCGAACAGCGTAAATATTATGCGAAAACGTATAAAACTAATCTGAACTATATATATATATATATGACCCACTTTTAACATGACCAAAGCACTTTGAAAGCAAAATTGAAAGCAAAAGAATATGGGCATTGAACATTTGATTTTAATTGGAAATGAACCATAGATAACAACATTAAATGCTTTAATCAAATCCGCTTAGGCAAATGGCTATATTCGGAGACTCAATTAGCATTGGAGATCATAGAATGACTCTGATCAAACAAAGTGAAATAATCGTTTGTCTTTAAACGCTTAAGATCTTATAGAATGATATTTTTCATATTTATATATATTTGGTACTTTCCTTCGCATTCAGATTTGAAACTTTGTAATATGCCCAAAACGCGACCTTACATTAAACGAAAGAAAATTATGTAACGTTAGAAGTTCGAGCACTCGAATTCATAATCTTATATTCTGATACCACATTAAATTAAACGAAACAACTATTTGTCTCCAAAATCGTAACCGATCTCTGATAGCTTAATCTATGCATTCCTACGGAAATTCTTTACTATATTTGGTTCTAAGATTAAAACCATGGCACTAGGCCGGCTCGCGAACACTAGACTACATTATTGACACGGTTTCTGCGAAGCACTCGCTCGGACCGATCCTGGAGCTATTGAAGGTGAACGGAAAGTTGGTCTTTGTCGGTGCGCCCGACGAGCCCGTCGAACTCCCTTCCTTCCCTCTCATCTTTGGTAAGAACTAGGCCATGACTTTTAAACTAATCAATCTCGATCACCACATTTGTACCTTAGCCAATGTTCTATATAAAAACATTGTGAATTTTTGTGTGATTTTGTAGGTAAGAGGATGGTAAGTGGAAGCATGATTGGGGGAATGAAGGAGACACAAGAGATGATGGATCTTTGTGGGAAACACAACATTACATGCAATATTGAGCTTATTAAACCGGATTACATTAATGACGCGCTAAATAGGCTAGCTAAGAACGATGTTCGTTACCGCTTCGTGATCGATATCACTGCTTAATTAATCTAATACCGAGTTTGTGTTTCGATTTCAATTAATCCGTGCCTCAAATGATGATCTAAGAAAGTATTGTTGGTCAACTCTTTTATTGTATCTACTTAGTTTGATCTTGCAATGTTCACATTGTTATTGTTAACATCCTATGAACATTTCTATGTGTTAGCAACGAGCGTAGCACAAACCACACAAATTTCAAGGCGATAATCATACAAATTTAGATCTCGAAAGTACGACAAAAATAAGACACAGATTTACGTAAAAAAAAATTTACAGAAAAAATATCATGAACGAAAAAGAAAAGTTTCATTATGTCGAAAAAAGAAAATACAGAATGTGTAGATGATCGTACTAATCGCTCGATCTCTCTAGGGTAAAAGAAAAGAAAATAATAATCTTAATGGATTTTTTCTTAACGGACCTAGTGGTCCGAGCCTTTCGCTTCCACCATGGACATCTATAAAATTTATCGTCGCACCGCAAAACCGTCGATGAACCGAAATAATTTCGAAGTCACATCTAACATTATGTAGTGTTTGAGGATATGAACACTGTTATCAATGTTTTCTGTATAAGTACTTTCATTTAGGCTCTGTTCGGATAGATAGAGTAAAAATTTTATAGAGTTTTCTTTTTGTGACTTTGATTAATTTAAAATTAAGAATTTCACAGAATTCTATAGAAAATTTTATTCTATTTTATAACAGTTTGAATGTAAATTGTTGTATTTTTTAAAATTTCTGTCAATTTTTTTTTTTTTTTTTGATTAAACAGGGGTATACCCTATTTGAGATGCATACAAAGCGAAAGAAAAAGGGAGAGAAAGAGAAGCAGGAACAGAGTAGCAAAAACAGACACAACCAAAAAAAGACTGAGGAAACAGTAGGTGCACTCGAACCCCCAGGAAAAATAGAAGCTTAACCAACTGCAACAACACTCCTTCCCCAGTCGTCGCAACGAGAAAGCTGAGTGCTATGAGTTCATGAATTCCGCTGTTGCCACGGATCCCAGCGAGCTGCAGAGAAGCAAGCACAGGAATAGGCGGAACGGTCCAGGTGTGGAAAGCTCCTAGTTGTTGCGCATCCTGAGATTGGCGGCCCAGAACAAAGCTAAAGACCCCACTCTTACCTCAATATCCGCGCTAGAGGAAAACCTGTTGTTGAATAATCTGTTGTTCCTCTCTTTCCATAAACCCCACTCTTACCTCAAATTTGAAAACTAACGGTTATAGAGTTGTAAATTTAAGAAATTTGAAATACTAAATATATTATCGTGTTATCATTTGTAGTATAAAATGGTAAAAAATAGTTTTCCTTGGGGAAAAAAATTTAGGAGAAAACTCATATTTTATGTTTTTGTAGTGTTTGATCTGTAGGGAAAAAAAAAAGATAATTTTTCATCGGCATTTGCTAGGTTAAAAGAAAAAAAAATGGCATTTCTTTAATTCGGCAGAAAAAAAAATAAGTAAAAATTTTTTTACACAGTTTGAGTTTTTATTTTTCATCGAAAATCGTCGAAAGCAAAAATATTTCGTTCTCCTCAAATCTGTAAACATAAATTTTTTTAAAAAAATAAAATTACGGCTAAATAAACACATAAAAAACAAACTTTAAACCTACAAATAATTTTCGGCATATTTTACGGCCAACCAAATACACCCTTAGAAGGTTGGTTTCTTCAAAAGAGTGTGGAAACATTATTGTGCAAAAAAAAAAAAAACTAAATGCTCCAAAAAAAAATTATTAAAAAGATAAAAAATTTTGTGATTGATATATGAACTATAATATTATTTCGTGCGTAAAATTTGTTTGTACATAAAAAAAAGAAAAAATTGGTACGCCACAAAGGAGAGTGTATATTTTACACTCTATTCATTTTAGAGTGTGGTGAATTTAAAAAAAACCAATCTTTAAATGTGACATTTGGGATGTATGGATAGTATTATTCTAAAAAAATATATTTATTTATTTATATATTTTTTTACGTAAAGATATCAAATAGTAAATATATTCTTATAAAACTTAAATTACCACATTTATTTCTTTAAAACTTCTCCCCTTTGCAAATATATATATATATATATATATATATATATATATATATATATATATATATATATAGTCACGCCCCGGGGTCGAAACTGCGACCCAGACTCGCCAACAGATCCGCCACCTATGCCAAACCCCGCATAGGCGAAGCGTCCTACCTGCAAGAAAAGTATTACAACTAAACAGATATCAGAGCTAAAAGATAAAACTGTTGTAAAATTAAAACCAATGATCTGTACAACTGAAAATAAAGGTACAAAGTCCAACTCCTATAAATGATAATCATACAACAATCTCAAATACAAAACTCTGGACTCAACAGGGAGGTAATCCGGAATAAATAAATGATACATCAGTGTACAGACTCTCAGTACAAGTCAGATCCTCACAATACATCAGTCTCTCAAAAAGAAAATAAAAACAGTAATCTACCGACTGTACTGAAGATCTCCTCTGAAAGGGGTACCGCTACTCTCCAAAGATAGGTAGGGATCTAGTTCGCGACTCCCTCGCCTCGAACAGCAACCGCAGAATCAGCAACACCCGCTAAGTCTCTGCAAAACAAAGGAGAGAAGGGACAAAAAAGGGGGGAGAGGGAACCCCCAACGGGTGTGAGAACTACACCAAAAAGGGAGTTCTCAGTGGGTATCGCCACCAGGCCCGACGATCTGCCCATCAAGTCCACTAGAGGCAAAAGATAACCAATGCAGTAAAACTGAAAAAAGGAGCTGGAGACACTCTACAGCTATCATGCCTCTATCTAAAAGCTCAAATGGGAAAACTCTGATAAAGATATGCAACACTCGCACACGAGGTGCTCAATCGACCCAATCGAGCTGACTGTCACATCGGGTCCAGTCAAACCTGCGCCCACCTACAACCACCTCCCGCTGACGGCCAGGAATTACGTAGGGCGTCCAAACGGACTAACTCGCTATCGAGTAGTGGCTCATGCAGGCTATAGTCGAAATCCACGCTCTCTCTCGGAACGGATAGACTCAAGATCACCAAACCTCTCGTACAACGGTCCAAGTACTTACAACGATACAGGACCACCGTCAAACCAAACGGCTCCCAACAACACTAGCACTGGTCTAAACACAGCTACTAGACTCCACTCAGTCCCCCTGACACGAGTGCAACAATAAAGTAACTGTCTGTAATAACCCCAATCCAGTGCCACCAATAAAACAGGTACTGCCTTCTGTGCCTGCCGCATCGGGTATGCCAGCCTACGCATAACACCGATGCAAAGGAGTCTCAAGGACTCAAGTATGTATATCGCACACTCCGGAGTGGCACTCGAAGGGAGCGACCCACACGAGTAAAGTATCTCAGTAACAAGTATCATAAGTATCATAAATCAGCAGGACTAGATCATGACTCTGTTCAAAGTGGGAAAGCTCAACCACTAAAGAAAGCCTCGGTCCTCAAATCAGATGTAAAAGTACTCTGTGACGCCCCACTTCCCAGGGGGTCACCCATCCTAGAACTACTCTAGCTCTAGCACGCTTAACTCTCATGTTCCTCTTGGATCTTGCTACCATCCAAAATGCTATAGCCGGGTTAGAGATTTAGTCCTATTATATCATTTATATATAGGACTAATCCAAATTCCGGGGGTGTCACATTCTTCCCCCCTTTAAGGGCTGACGTCCACGTCAGGCTCAAGCACACTCACAAGCACCAGGCGATGTGAGACTCGTTTCGCTAGCCTTAGCCGACCTTGTAGGGAGCTGCACTCCACCTACAACGGTCATTAGCCGGTGAGCCACACTCTACCCGCTATATAACCCTGGCTCAGCCGAGACTCATCTCACATTTCCGGCTGGTGAATGGCTCTGATACCAACTGTGACGCCCCACTTCCCAGGGGGTCACCCATCCTAGAACTACTCTAGCTCTAGCACGCTTAACTCTCATGTTCCTCTTGGATCTTGCTACCATCCAAAATGCTATAGCCGGGTTAGAGATTTAGTCCTATTATATCATTTATATATAGGACTAATCCAAATTCCGGGGGTGTCACATACTCAAATAGTGGGAAACTCTGTCCACTAGAGAAATCTGATACCCAATCTGATGCATAAATAAATATCCGGTCAACCGCCCAATATCCAGGGTTGCCGCAATACCCTGCCGTCTATAATCAAGTCCTATAACCGACCTCCGGTCAACCGCCCAAAGTCCGCGGTCACCGCAAAATCTTGCCAGCTTCAATCCAGCACAACCCATCCCCGACACCAATGTCCCGGCTACACTACCCCAGACCCCTGCTCGCACCTGAGCAACACAGACCGCATGACTAACAAAGAAGGAGAAAATGATAACATGGTTTCTCCTAAGTCAAATTCCGGTATGTAGTGTAGCAGTAAAAGATGGCCTAGCTATATGTCCATACAAGCATGCATTTGTCCTCAAAGAAGAATAAAGAAAATAAACCTCATGCCAAAATTATCAATGACTATACCTATCCATAATCCTCGATCCATAATCGCTCCTCAGAGTAGAACCTGCACATAACTACATAACCCTATCCCATTGCATAAACCAGCCTCATAAAAGGTTATGTGTTAACATGGCATGATAATTAATCATATAGGGTAACCTTGCTTTAGGTAAGCTTCCACTAATCATTAACATGAATATCCGATTAATACAATTGTCATAATATAAATAATTAACTTGCAATTCCCATAAAATCAACATTGTTAAGCTTACCGATCAATCCCAGGTATTGTACCCTACACCTGCATGCAATTCTAACATATAGAATTAGAGAACCGTCCGCTGGTTCTCGGAACAAAGCACCCACCTGAAACACATTCCGCAGGTAAAGCCGAAGCCGGTGAAGTACGCAGCCACACGAAATCCAAAATCTGCCGGAACCGCACCGTCGGTAAACAGTCGCACAAACCATTGTTCCAACAAACAACATCGAAGCCGAGAATCAATTACATCACAACCAAAACTCTCAAAAACAGCATATGCTGTTTTTACCAACCAGCAGAGAGAAGAAGCCTTTTCACCTGTGTACAGACCTCCAAAAATTCCAAAAAAATCACGGTTGCGATCCTCACGACGAGTAGCCCCAAATCGACTATTTAAACCCCCCGTTCTGATACATGTAGGCCAAGAAACAATTCGAACAACGTTGGAAGCCATTCCCTCAAGAATACAGTTCTGCAGAAAAAAAAAATCCCAGAAAAACTTAATTATCACCTTCGAATCATCCTCAGAAAAATCTGATAAAAATACGGGTGCGTTCCTCTCGAAGCGTAGATATCAATCGACTCCTTAAATACCTCATTCCGATGCCCGTAGGCTGAGAAATAAATCCAACAAGCTCATGCTGTCCAAAAATCACCACAGAAAAATAGGGGTCAAAAGGTACCTCGGGAACTATGCCAAAAACCAAAAATGAGGTGAAGTGATCAACACAGAAAATGAAGTCGTACCTCTCGTGAACGCGCTGCCACAAAAATCAGCTCAAAATACCATCGGGGTGATCCAGGGTGCCTCGTGGACCGAAAGGTGACAGTGGAAGCCAAAATCCAAGAAATGTCGTAGTGCGCCGCGTCGCAGAAAGCGCGGATATCGAGGCCTCCAAAAAAATCTGAGAATCCATCACGAGATGCTCCACAAGATGATGAACAACTTACCTTGAAGCCTCACAGAGGAATGGGCTCGGGAAGAAGGCCAAACTGTGCTGCCAAAGGGGGATTTTATAGCCCAAACCAAACAAATCCATTAATACCCACTACGTCCTCACATTCTGGCGCCCGAAAATTTCGGGCGCTACAGGGACCCCAAAAAACACCCCAAACCGTCCGAGCCCGAAACGTCCCTGGAGCGCCACGTGTCCCAAAACAGCAAACACCAAAACCGGGCAATCCCTGAGCGCCACGTGGCACACCGCACAGCGCACAGCGGCGCCAGCCGCTGCAGTCGCGCCACGTGGCCCGCTCCCGTGCTGACGCGTGGCGCGCCCGTTCGTCAACGCCCGCCACGCCGTACGATCACCTGCCCGCCGTACGGCCACCTGCCCCGGTCACCTGCTCCGCTGCGCTGTGTGCACCCGGCGTATGAAGACCAGCCAACCACAAGATGCCACGTGTCCTCCTCTTCCCGCTGCGCCGCGCGCGCCTGCCAGCTGCACCGCGCGCCTGCCTACGCCTACTCCGCCGCCTGCCCGCGCCTGCTCCGCCGCGCTCCGCCGCTGCCCACTACCGCCGGCGATGCCCGGCCGACCGGAACAGTACCCAGCTACCTCGAAAATCATGCCAAGTCATCCGGGCTCCGAAAAATACAAATAAATAGCCCATTTTCACCGTTTTCGCGCGCTGAATCCAAATCCGCTGTCCGTTTTGCCAAATTCCAATTCCAAAATTTATCGAAGGCATCCGGAAGGGCGTTTTTAATCCAAATTCCGCACTGAGTCCAATTTTGATGCCCGATTCTCGCGAAACCATTTCTAAACAATCGACAGGGTCCCCCAAATATCCACGTGATCTATTTTACACCCGAAGTCTATCA
Source organism: Tillandsia leiboldiana (assembly GCA_029204045.2). Lineage (NCBI taxonomy): Eukaryota > Viridiplantae > Streptophyta > Magnoliopsida > Poales > Bromeliaceae > Tillandsia > Tillandsia leiboldiana. The sequence continues at coordinate 48,966,801 of CM055067.1, read as the reverse complement.
CTTGTGTCCAAATTGGTGCAGAAAGACCGCCGACATGCCACATAGGCCTCCAAAAGCTGCTGGTCAACCTGTAGAAGCCCTGCAGAGATCCGGGTCACCATATATATATATATATATATATATATATATATATATATATATATATATATATAAAATTAGGCTAGAATACTATCGATAACACCAAGTCATTGGTGCTATCAAGTTTTTAGCCATTGGATTAAAAAATGTGTGGTTAAGATGATAGTGGTCCCCTAGGGTTTACTAGGTGGTTGGTTGAATAGTAAAAATTTTAGGGGACCACTATAATCCCAATCGCATATTATTCTATATAGAATTAAGCTAGAATATTATCGATAGTATTCTAGCCTAATTCTATATATATATTGCAAATATATATATATTTTAATAAAATTTAGATAATCATAAGTTAAAAAAGCTAATCATAGTTAACTAAAGGTAAATCGATATATTTATCCTTTATACACATAATTTGTATTCTGATTATCTGATATTGATTTTTGTGTCTTTTTCACCAATTTTTTTTTTATTCATAGCAACGGCAAGACCTATGACGATAATGACAATATTGAAGGCAAGATTCTCAGCCGCAGCAAAAGTGACTCTGCATATGCCACGGCGAAGGCTAGGAGGCAAAATAATTATTTTACGTTCATTTCGTTAAAAATTTAACGGTGAGTTAAATGTTAAAAACATATATGACGAATCAGAACTTTTGAAGAAATATATTTATAAATCATAATATTTTAAAAAAAATAAATTTGATCATTTAAGTTTTATTAAAAAATTGTTGCTATTAAATATTTCTATAGGGTCCTATACGAAGTTAACCCTAAAAAATATATAAATTTTATCATCACCGTCACCCTAGGCAAACGTGGAAGCCAGCTCGTGTTCAACTCCTGTTCGGCTCGATATTCAGCACGCTCAAGCTCAACTCCAAATTAAATAAGTCAAACTTGAATATTATTTAGCATGCTCGAATTAGAAGCTTAGAAAACTCAAATAAATAAATAAATAAATATATATATATATATATATATATATATATATATATATATATATATATATATATATATATATATATATATATATATATATATATATATATATATATATATATATATAGAGTTGGGCTGGAATGCTATTGATAGCACCAACCCAACTTTGCCACCCATTTTTTAGCCTTTAGATCGCATAGATCGCATTGAGATTTGTGCATGCTCTTTAATGAAAAAGAGAAAAAAGAAAAAGTAAAAAGAAAAAGTAAAAAGTAAAAAGCTTTTCTTTTTCATTAAAGAGCATGCACAAATCTCAATGCGATCTAAAGGCTAAAAAATGGGTGGCAAAGTTGGGTTGGTGCTATCAATAGCATTCCAGCCCAACTCTATATATATATATATATATATATATATATATATATATATATATATATATATATATATATATATATATATATATATATATATATGTGACGCCCCCAATAGTCCCACATCGGATGTGGATGGAATTGTGATTGGATTTATATGAGACTTGGACACTAGTAATAATAACTGGGCTTAAGCATTTTGGGCTGTGGTTTGGGCCCAACGAATTATTATTGCTAGTGGGCCGGATCGTTACATTTGGTATCAGAGCCAATAACCAGCCGGAAGTGTGTGGAGAGTCTCGGCTGAGTCTGGGTCTAGATGACAGGGCTAGCGAGACGAGTCTCACATCGCCGGGTGATCTTGAGCTGATGAGGTCTAAACGGGGGAGTCTGTGACGCCCCCAATAGTCCCACATCGGATGTGGATGGAATTGTGATTGAATTTATATGAGACTTGGACACTAGTAATAATAACTGGGCTTAAGTATTTTGGGCTGTGGTTTGGGCCCAACGAGTTATTATTGCTAGTGGGCCGGATCGTTACAATATAATTATATATAATAATATATATTATATTTTTTAATTATATATACATAGAGTTTAAATTACATATAAATTTATATTCGTTGGCTTACAAAATCAAACTAACATAACTTTCCGCTAATTACTCTCTCTTCTCCTCTCTTATTTTCATAAAATTTTAATTAGATATATTTTTTCTTTTTTTTTTTCTTTTTTTTTTTGCAAATCTTGCATATTTATTTTAAAAATATATATTAAATTAAGGTGTCATGAAAATTTAAAAGTACTTTACTTATCTTAAATATGCTTAGCTAATATTGTAATGTGGAAAAATTCTAATTTAATATGATTTTGTTATATTATAGTGAAAAAAATAATATTGGTTGCATGTATACTTAAGAAATTATACCAAAATATTTTTAAGATAAAAAATTATTATATTTATACAAAATTTAAATTTTAGTTATATATAACAAAAAAAGAAAACATACGAGACGTGAACAAAAATACAAATAAAAATAAAGCTCATAAATTATTTTTTAAAATATTATAGTACTATATTTTATACACTTATATTATATTTTGAACTATTAAATAAATTTTTGTATCAAATTTTAGATAATATTAAAAATTTCAAGTGACTCGTTTAGGGCTCGACCTTGTTCGACTAAAAATTAGACTCATTTGAATTCGGATCGAATTAATTTTAAATCGAGATTTTTAGTCTAAATTTAAATTTAAAATTAATTTCAAGGTAAATTTGAGCCGATATAAACTTCCTGTGTGGCCCGGCTGATCGTTTCCACCCTAATCACCGTCCATTTAAGATTGGTCGGTAGCTGTCGGGCGTGTGGTCATCGCCGTACGATTGAAAGGATATTAAAAGCAAGCCGCTCTATTGGTTACACGTGTAATCATCTTATTGGCTAGTATATTTTTTTCCAATGCCCTTTTTGAGTATACGATAGTGAAACAAGATGGCTTGATCAGGAACCGTTCGAATTTTATCCAACGGTGATAAGTCTCGTTGCGGGTGCGTGTACATTCCTGTTCCAACGTAGACCGTGCATACCACGTCACCGTGGACCTTAGACCCTTTTCATCATTTTTTTTTTGTTGCTAAAATGTGCAAAATTTATTTTAATTATCAATTATTTTAATTTGGCTCCTACTTACTCTTTCGATTTGTCTTATTTAAATCAGTATATAATAATTAAACTATAAAATTTATTATAATTATTTATTTTAATAATTTTTAAGAGTTATATAAAATATTCTTAAATCTATAAAGATAAATAAAATATTTAAATTATAAAATTAAAGTGTTGTTGATTGATTCAAATTAAACAAATTGAAAGATTAGATATTAAATTAATTTTTTGAATAGTTGAGATAAGTTCTTACTCATTTCTTTAGATAAAAAAATATAAAATTTATCTCAGCTGTCACTTATTTTAATCAAATTATTCGGCTTTTAAAAAATTTGATTCTACATCTGAATTTTTTTATTTATTTGATTTGAGCAAATTAATGATCTTTAATTATACATTTTGATCGCACGGTTTATATACAATGCATGTAATTATAAAATTATTAAAGTAAGTAATTAGTTTAAAATTTATTTTCGAAAACCATCAAATTACTTAAAATAAATAAATTAAAAAATTAAGTATTAAAATTGAAATTTTGAAAGATACGACAGTCAGATTAAAATAAGTGATAGCTGAAATAAGTTTTATAATTTTACAATATTATGTTACATTCAAATTAATCAAAATTTTTTAGTAAAACGACTTATTTAAGACAAAATTAAAATGCAAGATTGATATTGTTTAAACTTTTTTTATACAAGAGAGTATTTGAGATAGGGGGTAAAGAAAAAATTTTATAATTAAGGCAAAAAGTATGATCAAAATACACAGGAGTAGTAATTTTGTCCATCCACTGTTGTAGAGGATCCTCCGTGAACATTTGTCACGTTTCCCAACTACGAAAGAGAAAACTCTATCTGTTGTTTCCCCCCAACAACCATGAGAACGATATAAATTAAAAAAAAATAAAAAAATATTACATGGACCTGGTTCACCATGTAACCCATGCACCGTCCATAGCATATTCTTTATTTTAAAGGGCAATTGTTTTTGCACCACTCCAAAATTTTCTTTTATTTATTTATTTATTTTTAAGTTAAAAAAAAAAATATTTTTAATTTTTTTTATTCGAATTTAATTCGAGATAACTAACAGTTACTAATATTAGAAATAAAAAAATATATATAAAAACAATAAAAAAATATTGAAGGGTATATAAAATATTATTCTTTATTTTAATGAGAAGACTTTTGTGGTCTACGAATGACGTGGTGAACCGGTCCAAGATGTTAAGCCACTAAACATAGTGCGACGAGCACACAGCCACACGAACAGTCACACAAACTAAGTAAGGAGTGAGAGTATTTCGTGCACCTGGTGCATCCGTACATTTTGTGCACCACGCGCCCAACAAACCGGTATCACATGCTCCGGCTCAATCCTCACCTTCCAAATATCATCGGACGCACTAAATGGACGGTGGTGATTAAAGATTCGAATTTCAATCCCTTATCTTCTATTTTCTATAATAAATACCAAACGGAATATCAAGGCCGTTGAGTTGGACATAATTAAAAGGAAAATTAAAATGGTTAATTTTATATACTTTCCTATAAATTTATTAGATAATAATTATATCTTTATAAAGTTAATTATTTTATATTTATTTTTTAAAAAATTTTAAATTATTTATGTATGTCACTATTGTTAATATTCGTTAAAAAAATATAGTTAATCATAAGTTAAATAATATTTTTTTGCTCTTTCATATATTTTTTTATTATTTAAACTTTATATAATTTTTGAAAGGATATATTTAAAAAGGTAAAACTAATATTATATATATATTATTAAAAAATAAATAGTAAACTAACGGCAATAAATCAGAGGAATATATTAAAACAAGTTAACACTTTTTAAGTAATAAATATAAAAAATTGAACTTTAGAAAAATATATATATTATTTGATATGTTTACATATAGCTGGTATGAAATTAATCATAATTAAAATTACAATATAATTAGAGATATACGAATTTTGTTTAGCTGGATATAGTAAAAAATATTGTAAATATAAATAATTTATTTAGGCATTGTTTAATTACTTGTAATGTAACTAGTACGGGATAGTGAACTAGGAAGTTTGAGGACTGGAATGAAATACGAATGGAAGTTTAGGGACAGACGCTGCAATTCACCCGTTGCTGACTGCTGAGCAGTTGTGGTGCACTAGGAGTACGGATGCACCGGGTGCGCGCAAGAAGTTCAACAGAATCGGAGAGGAGAGAGAGAGAAAGTGAGAGAGAGAGAGAGAGAGAGAGAGGAGGGGGGAGAGAGAGAGAGAGAGAACGCGACGGTTCGACTCCTCTCTCGCTCGCTCGCTCTCTCGTGCTCCGATCCGATCCTCGGATCCTCCTCCCTCGCTTTCTCTCTATCCTCTTTCCCATGCACACCCAAGGAGAAGCGACGAAACCCTAATCCCCCTCTCTCTCCTCCCGATCCAAACCCTAACCCTAGCTCCTCCTCATCCCCTTCGCCCCACCCCAACCTTCCTCTCCCATGGCTTCTCCGGATCGCGAGCCCTCCGCGAGCTCCTCCCCTCCCCCTCCCTCGGCCCCGATCGTCCCTGCGGAATCGGAGGCGATCTCCGCCTCATCTTCCTCCTCTTCCTCCGCTGCCCCCGCCGCCGCAGTAGCAGCCGCAGCCGGCACATCGGCGGGGAAGAAGCCGGCGTGGAATCGGCCCTCGAATGGGGCGAACGAGGCCGGCCCCGTCGTCGACGCCGACTCCTGGCCCGCGCTCTCGGAGTCCACCAAGGCCTCGCTGAAACCCTCGTCCTCCTCCGATCTCTCGAAGATCTCGGATGGATCGGCCTCTAACCCTGTGAGATCGTCGCATCTTTTTCAAATCTTTTTTTGATTCTTTTGAAATCATGAGCATTTTGATCTAAGTAAATGGGTATGAATCCTTCGAATCAGGGACCTTCGGTTTCCACTTCTTCCCCGCGGCGGAACTCTAGTAATGCGAACCCTAATTCGACCCCAAACAGTTCAACCCTTTCCCGACAGAGATCCATGAGGCGTGGCGGTTTCGGGGGTGGTGGCGCCCCAGTCAATGGGAGCATGGAACACGGCAATAGGGGCGACGGCGCCCCGGCCAATGGGAGCACGGAGCAAGGCAACAGGGTCGGCGGCGATCACCACCGCGGCTACGGTGGTAACAGGAGGTTTAACAACAATGGCGGCGGTGGGTCGCAGCGTGGCGGCTACGGCGGTCGGCGCGGGGGCTTTAATGGCTATGGCCGTGGCTTGAACAGTAGAGATTTCCACGCGCAGCAGCAGCATCGGGGCGCCCCGCCTTTCGTCAGGGCGCCTCCACCTATCTTTGTGCCACCACCATTCTTTAGTCCTCACCCGCAGGTCCGGCCTTTTGAAGCCTCCATGCCCTTCCCTCCTGGTAAGTTATTCAGCTATGGTAGAATGATCAATTGCATTTCCTCATCACTAACGTCGTATCGATGGTATCTTTGAATTGCCAGAAATGCCGCCTCTCGTGTACTATGTTGCGTCGCCTCCACCTCCGCCGCCTTTCCTTACTCCTCCGGCAACCCCGCCTACAATGTTTTTGCCCACCATTGATCCTAAGCAATCTAAGCTGCTGAGGCAGATAGATTACTACTTCAGGTGATTGTGTGGCTCGGAACATGTGTTTTCGCTGCTGATATAGTATGGTTTGTTTTTTCTGAATTCGTTCATTTTGCAGCACTGAGAATTTGTGTAAAGATACATACTTGCGGGAGAACATGGATGACCAGGGATGGGTATCTTTATCGTTGATCGCTAATTTTAACAGAGTGAGTTTGTACATGCTCTCTAATATTCTGTTTTTCTTCCTTGTCACTAGTTTATTTATATGCTATGTTCATGTAATTATGGTTGTTGAATAGCCTGGAGAATACTAGGTGATGAACATTTCTTTTAACCAAAGCTCTAGCCTTGGCTAAAGGCAAAGACGGATAGAGGGGGCTTGGAGGAAAGGAAGGAAGGTAGTGTGCCGAAGCGGCGATGGTGGATGTTGGGGAAAATGGGGTGGCAAAAGGAGTTTAATGGAGAAGATAGGGCGGTGGATAAAGTGATGACCTGGAGGAAGAACAAGGGCATGAAAGGGAATCATCCAAGTCTTAGTTCCCAACCGGCCTTTCATGTGGTAGAAAGGGACATCATTCTTCCTATATGCAGCACACAAGATCTTAATGTGGCTGTCATGAAAAAGGACAGAAAAACTTTGCGACCATATAAGGAAGGTTTGATAATTAGATGATTCTTAAGTAGAACTGACGATGGTTTAAGATAGGAATGCTCGCATAGTTTCTCTGTGGTAATCTGTCTGATTAGGCAGTTACCCAACTGACTACCCTGCCTGCCTGCCTGTATAGCATGCCTTGCCACTTTATTTTTATCGGCATGAAATTGGGTACCATTAATTTCAATTTGATTGATTGTGGATTATCTCTGGTGCTATTGAATACGTACAATTACAAGTCCTATATATATATATATATATATCTGAATGTTTGGTCACAGCAGTGGTATTTATACAGCTCATTTCTGTCTTGCGTTAGGTTGGTAATGTTCATGCTTCCTTTACATTCTTCCTTTAGGATGCTTTCCACTACCTTGCACTTTTATCCTTTTTCTTGTTCCCCTTTTTCCTAGTTCTCGTGGATGTGTCTCTTCTATGGCCCTCAAGTGAAGTGACAAGGGATATTATTTTTATACCTTTTTTCGGCAGCAAGGACAAAATATACATGTTAAACCTTACTGCTCCTTCTACCACTTAGCATGCTCATTGTTCAATATTTCTGTGACATTTTGAGGTAACCTACTATACATTCAGGGGATATTAGCTGTTAATTTTACAGTTCAGAAGCTATCATTGACATGATTTGACCTCTTAGTAGCAAGGCAATGCTTTTAGTAGAGGGATTAACATATATACAACAGCAGCGACAACAATTTGGAGCCTTCACTTCCGAACTTTTCAGAATAAATGGGTTAATTTTTTTTCCCTCTCCAACTATAACTGTTTATATTTTTTGACTAGAAGGTATTCATCATGATTTGGTTTTCAATATTTATCTACTTCTAATTATGGACTAAGCCCTAATCTCAAATTGCAATAAAATTTCTTCCCCTTCTTCTGTTAACTCCCTTTAGATTTGTTACAGTAGCAAATAATCTGCAATTTTTTTTTTTTTTTGCTCTTCATTCTGAATCCTGGTATGATTACCTTGTTGTCCATTTCCATGTAGTTTGTTTTCCACTTAGCTAGAACATATGTTTGTGCAGTTGGGAAAAAAACATATCGTCATTTCGCACATGCTACATGGCAAAGAAAGTACTCATTTTGGAGGTTAAGTAGTTCCTCCTTATCAGGACTGAGAGCGTCGAGTGGCACATCATGCTCCGAGTATTTTATGTCGCCATTAGTAAGCGATTGACATTGTGCGGTATGAAAGATTTGTAGAACTCCTTAAAAATTTCCACTGTCTTCCCTATGGCATATCGTGCACAATGTTACGTAGAACAGAATACAGTATGGGTGCCAGTTCTGAGACGCGGCACTCTAATTTGTCAGGAATACGGTATCAGGGACCTTTAATCTAGGTCAGGGTTTTCTTCAGAATGTCAATGCAGATCAACATGTATAAAATATTATAAATTACCTTTTGTTATTGTATAGTTTTTTCCTTTTGTTAATGCTGGAATCATTGGATTAGGTATAATCTCTCCTAGTTAATATTGGCTCTCTCTTCGTAGGACATGATTCTTTTTGTACTATATCTTGTAAGCCACATTTTGTTTAGGTAATGTAACAAATCAGTACATTGAACTCGATCCGCATCATTGTCTGCTCTCTTTTCATTTCACTTTTGTGGCATGTTGGTTGCTTATCAAATTTTTGAGTGTCAACTACTTTATTGTTCATCTGAATGCTGGTTTATTACCGTTGAGTGTTCCGATCTGACATCCTATTATTCTAATATAATTATGACACAACTTTTATGTATTTTTTTTCTACTGCTTTCACATTATTGCTTAATTTTATTCACTCTCTTGTAAATCTGCTCCGTACGAATTCGATTAATTTCAATTACTGTCATGCCATTGGATCTGGTTAGTCTTTTTATCATTGTTGAACATACATATATTAACTTTATTAAAGGTAGTAATAAGCTGTGAAAAAATCAAAATAGTTGTTGTCTTCTGTTTTCTTAGCATTGTACCAACTTGGTTGTGCTTCTAGCAACCCTGACCGTTTTGTTTTTGTTATTGTTCAGCCGGTTTATGTTCTAACATAGTTGGACTGTCTGTCTTATATGGTTTAAAGAGATGGCCTTAGTATGATTGTTACTCTTTCAATAGAAGGTGAAAAGTAATTTATGTAATTGTATTGCAGTTGCAGACTTATCTATAAAGGCATGCTGTTTTTCTTATGGACTTTTTATATGTTTGTGTGGGCTGGAATGCTCTAGTCAACAAAATGAATGACTTACGATACCTGTTATTTTTGTTAACTTATTTTGTTTAATGAGACAGTCATCCTATGATGTCTGTAGCTAAAAAATAATTTTTTTTCTTCTACATTGATTTAATTTATACGAAATTTAAATTGGACATGCTTGGATGTTAGTTTCTCTCCTAAATTCAGTTCTATGAAAATATTTTGCTTCCTTATCATTGTGAATTTTCAAACTAATCACTTGAAAGGAGGACATTATTTTGTCATGCTTGGACTTTTTAAGTGTTTTATTAATTTCGTTTCTGGTAACTTGTTAGAATCGTTTGTTAATAGTCCCACTGCTTTTTGGTCGGATTACATTGCGACAAGCTTGGCAACCTGACATCTATAAAATAACTGTTAGGATCTATAAATGCTGTTTAATGGATATGCTGTTTAATGGATACCAGTCGGGGTACATGCTTGGCTAAATTGCAGCACTGTAGCTAATTAGAGTCTTCCAGCAAACTGTCCTTTAAAAGATTGAAGATGTAATGATGCTCAATTTCATGTGCATATGATTACCAGAAAAGTGTTGCATAAACAAATATAGTTGCTCATTTTAATTAAAATGCCCTGATAAGTTATGAATCTATGCTCTTTGATTTAATGGTTATTCTTTCTCCTGTTGCTTTCAATTTTGTCAGGTCTCGTTCATTCTACTTTGATGTATATTCACGTTGAATATAGCTACCCTCTATTGAAATGATGTTTTGCAGGTCAGGCAAATAACAGACGACATACAGTTTGTGATGGAGACAGTTCAGTTGTCACCTGTAGTGGAACTAAAGGTATCCTTCCCCAAGTTTCATTTGGTTGTTAGTTCAAAAATGAAAATTTTATAGTACAAGTATGAAATAAGGAATCAATGAGATTAAATATGACCTAGTTTTCTATAAATCTTGTTATAACTACTTTTCATGATGCCCTGCTGATGGCCTGTTTAGAAAGATTAGCTAAGATGTCAGCACCAAGATTGACACTTACGTGCCATGCATGCTATCTATTATTATTTGTTTACTCAAGAAACATTTTCCTATGTAGGTCTTGCTGTCTCTTCCCGCCTTTACAACATTCTTGCTCATTTTATAAAAACAAATGCGTTTCTTTTTACTCAGGGTGATAAGATAAGGAGGCGCTTTGATTGGAGGAATTGGCTGCTTCCCCAACTTAACAATCCGTCTGGTACTGACTTTGGCCTTTCCTCTCCATCAACATCTAGTGTTGATAATATTGTAGTTCGCTTACAAGCTGCCGAACTAGAGGGGGAAACTAACCGTACTATTGGCATATGAAGAGACCAGCTCGTCATGAGGTAGTTCTTAGTAGATCGGCGTCCACTAATCGCATTAATCTGGTACAAGTGGGAGATCTTCACTTGGACAGGAATAATCAAGTCTTGGGGTTATTGAGTCGGACCAGTCAAAGTTTGCAAGGAGTTTAGTCAGAAGCGACACTTTAAGAGAAAATATTTTTTTCTGCATATTTTGCAAAAAATGATTTTCATGGGGAGAAATCAGGCAATCCAGGCAATCCTGATTGTGTTCAGGTAAGTATTTTCTTTCCTCATTGTTGAACCATTAGGTAAGCTGAGTGTCGTGATTAAGAAACCAATACAAATATATAGACCGAAAAAAAAACAAGCTAAAGAAGGAAGAAAATGAGCACAAAGTTGAAGGGCAAAGGAAAGGAGTGCTACAATTAATTGCTCTGCTCTCTGTTGGTTGGATGGTAGTTCTGATGGTGATAATTTGTCACAGGCCCGGTCATGTCACTTGTTTCTGAATGGTTTTGCAGGGCTGTTTTTCCTTTCTCCTATGAACCTCAAATTTTTTAAGGAGGATTTTGGATTTTCTTCCTTTCTGAACTGGCAAGATGAGGGATTTTGTTTGGTTGCATATTTCTGCAGATTCTTGGACGGACTTATTTTTTGTTTTCTGCTTTTCTTTTACCTTCATAAAGAGAATATAAATCCAGTCACACTTAGCTTTAATAGTAGTTAATATATATACATATATATATATATATATATTTTTTCTGCGTAAGTTCTGTTAATTGTGTTCAGCAATTCATAATTTTTTTACTTTTTAAACTCCATTGGGTGCCTGAAGCATGCTCTATTTTTGTGCTTTGAGTTTGGACTATCTGGCGTCCTATGCAGTTTTGGATCCTAATACATGCATCGACAAATTTATTCTGCCTAGTTTTCATTGATAAAGTTGATGCAGCATGTTCTGGTTGTATAGCAGTATTCCCATCTAATTGCGCTTGTGCAATCTGCGATATTTATGCTCTAGTTGTGAACATGTTGTAAAGTTCATGTCGCTGCATTTATTATCAATGAGGACCTTGTTGCAAATTCTGATGGCACATTGTCTGTGAAAGGGTTGAATTATTTGCTTAGTGTGACTATTTGCATTATCCCAAACTAGTGCTAAATTACTCTAGTCAATTCGTATTTGTTGGGTCGGGCATGCTTAGTGTTGATAACAAAGTCGTGTAAAAATGCATGGCAATGGTGAGTTTCGACAGTAAAACATTCAACGACCATCGCTTTTTCTTGATCAGCTTCAATACGAGTTCGCATGAGATTTATCTTATGGGCGTAGTTCTTTAATCCGTAATCTCCGAGTTCTATTGCAAGTAATATATTTTTTAGTTCAATGTTGCCATATATATATATATATATATATATATATATATATATATATATATATATATATGTTTTCTCTCAGAGACTTCTCATTTTAAGAATTCTTTGTTTTCACTGTTGCACTATGTGCTGTCATAGCACGGATTATGACTTATTAATTTATAAATGCATTTAGCTGGAATGTGATTTGCCTCTTTATCTTATCCTTCTAACTAACTCTAGTCCCTACTAATTTATATATTTACCAAGCTCATGTTGTTTGTGTCATCCTTAATGTTAATAATAGTAATGTAGGTGAACACATGGCTTAACTCTGGCATTGCTAATTACTGCATCTAACGATAACAATGTAGGAGATTTTAAATTTAGTGTAGGTCTCAAATCCTTTTAAAACCATTAAATTAAGAGAAGGAATCGGTGGGTTTAATTTTAATTCTTAATTTAATTAATAAAATAATTTAAATTAAAGGAATTGAAGGTTAAGATGTGTTAATAAATAAAAATATAGTTGAGTGGTGTTCTTTGTATAATTTTTTTTTTTTTTTTTTTTTTTTTTTTTTTTTTGCAGAAATTTTCTGTGCCTATGAACACTTGTTAGTTGCTGTGTAGAGGTTTTCTGCACACAAGATCATATAACGGTGCTTTCTCCTTCCTTCTACATTTTGTTTCTATTTTATTTTATTTTTTTTATAAATTTTACATGCAGTTTTATTATTATTTTTTTTTTACATTTATTTTTGGAAGTGATGGTATGGGAGTAGTTGCTGTAGAATCTTTGGCCTTCTCTGTTTTGCCCTCCTATCGCTCCCTCTGCTGCTGCTATCAGCGATCGCACACGAACTGTGCACGCGCAGAATATAACAGCGTACGACCCCTCTCTCTTCCTCTACTTTTTTTTTCCCTCCTTTCTTTTTTATTTATTTATTTTTTTAAACTCTTTCCTTCTCTCTCTCTCTCTCTCTCTCTCTCTCTCTCTCTCTCTCTCTCTATATATATATATATATATATATATATATATATATATATATATATATATATATTTCCTTCAAATCCATCATCACCATTTCCCTTGATGGGTCATATCTACAAGGGTTTTAGCTTCTCCAGGCCTTATCCCCGTGAATCAAATTTTCGATCTCTCTTTTTTTTTTGTTCTTCTTATTCTTCTTCTTGTTTTTAAATGCTACTGATACATCTCTAAAGATTATTATTTTCTACTTATCATATTAGTTCTACTTTTTCACTAAAAATTATTTAAATTTTTGCGAACAAGAAGAGAAATAATATTTACCAGTACAGTAATGCTCCGTTAATTAATCTTTGTTCTTCCGTGGAACCGATCTTTTCCGAGGTGCGTTGGATACCATCCCCGTTACTTTGGCACGTGTATATTTGTACCCTCTTGTACTATGGAAACAAAAATAATCTTTTTTTTTTTTTAAAAAAAAAGAAACCTATAAAAGAGAAGGTAGAATCTTAGACCCTAGAAAAAAAGTTATTCTACTTGTACATTCCCAACTCTTTCTTCTATAGAGTTTTAAATAATTTTTTATAAATTTTTTTAATATAATATATAAAAAATTAATAGTTTTTGAATAAAAATATTATGTAAAATTATTTATTATCTAAATAATAAATTGTTATTTTGGATAGGACTAAAGTAGAAGATTTAAGTTCAAGTTTTAAGTTTTTTTTTTATTTTTTAAATCAATCCTTTCGAACTCAAATATTAGAAAAATACTTTATATATAAAATTACAATATTATATTTTTGAGTAATATTATTATATTTTTATGGATGCCAATGCCTTCATACTCATAATTAAGTTATTTTTTATGATTGAATTTATAAATTAATTATTTATATTATTAAATATGATATAAAATATTTGAACTATCTAAAAATTAAATTTTGTAATTTTTTAAAGTTATAATAAAATCCATCGAGCTAGTATAAAATAAACGGTTAAAATTAAACTGCACATTAAAAATAGAGGATCAAACTTTTAAATTCAAGATTGGAGTTATTGATTTTGATTTAGAAATTGAGCTTCTATGCTTTTAAAAGTACTAAGTCATTAATGCTCGTAGATTTTTTAATCCTTGTATGAAATGATGTGTGGTTAAGATTGATAGTGGGTTTTTTGGGTTAAATGAGTAGTTGGAGGAATAGAATGATTTAAGAGATAAAATTAATCAAAAAAGTATATCTAACGGTAGAAAACTTATAAACACCAATTGCTTGGTGTTTGTACAAGTATAGCAGCTGGATTCTTGATTTAGATAGAAAATAAAATTTTTCTAACTAAAGATTTAATTAATTTTGATTCTTCTATGCCGTTAAATTTAAAAATACTTTATGCAAAAATTATTTATTTTGAAAAATTTTAATTATAAAATAAATAATGTCAAAATATTTATAAAATTACAATTTTAGAATATTTATGTGTGTTAAATTATGTTTAATAGTATTGATGGTGAATTTAAAAACTCTACCATTCATAATTGTATAGTATTTGTACCCAATATCTTTGTTGTTTAATTTTTTATTAGAGAAAAATAATTGTTTTACTTATAATACTGCCACTATCATTTACTTAAAAGCTCACTCATTGGTTTTCTGACTTTTGAATTGTTTTACTATATTAATTGTAGGCCAATTTGCATAAAAAAATTTAAAAGTGGGTAATCAATTTTTTTTTTTTTTTTTTTGTATATTTAGTTTGAATTTTTAAAAAATTGATCAAAATATATTTATTTATTTTTCTCTTTTTTTTTTCTCATTCTTTTTTTTTTTTTTTGGCCGAGGTTCATTTTCCTCATCTTCTTCTTTTCGAGTTCGATGCCTCGCTCTCATGCCCTACGCAACTTCCAAGTTGCTGCCGCCATGGATCTCGTCAGAGCGTTGTTTCTTGACACCGCGCTTGCGTCGATGCCCACACATATCTGATGAGCACAACATCGCGAGTGCGGGCGCAAGCACAGCGGGAGCTAGTGCAGCTTCGAGGGACGGCACTCCGACGGGACCCATGACTGCGGTGAGGGCGGCGACGACGAAGAAAAAAAATGTAAAGAGTAGAAAAAAAAATTAAAAATATAAAAAAAAAAAAAATCTCATAAGAAGATCATTATTATCGTCGCTGCTATAAGAAAGGGCAAGAATTATAGAAGAAAGAAAAAGATAATAAAATTACACCGTTTCAAAAGAATTTTGCACTATTTTTAACAAAAGTTATACTTTTTAGACTAAAATTGCACTATTTCACTTTCTCCTCCCCCTCCGCTTTCTTGTATTTCTTGTGCACCCATCTGGGATTGGCGGCGCGTGTGGTGGAGGTGGATGAGAGTACGATGACGTCGGAGAAAAGGGCGGCAGAGGTGGCTTGCCTTGCCTCGCCTCCGCCCTGTGAAGGGTGCGCGAGGGCGGGCGAGGAACTCTTGTCTCGTCTCCACCGCGCCCGTGCGCATCGGTGGGGGCGGAGGTGAGCACCTTTGCATCGTCTATGCTTAATTAAGAAAATATTATTTTTTAATTAAGTGAAACTTTCGTGCGCTTCCCTCATACTAAACGTGGAGAAGGGAATGAGGATAACAAGGAGGAGCCGTACAAAGAAACGCACCCCTCGCAGGGCGGAAGTAAGGCAGGCCGCCTCCGCGACCCTTTTCTCTGGTGTCGCCATGCTCTCCTTCGCCTTCACAACGCGCGTCGCCAGCCCCGGATGGGCGCAGAAGAAGTATGAGAAAGCGGAAGGTAAGGAGAAGGAGGAGTATGAGAAAAAATAATGTAGCTTTCGCCCAAAAAGTGTAATTTTTATTTAAAAAGTGTAACTGTTATATCAAAGAGTGCAATTTTTATCTCAAAAAGTATAATTTTCGTCTAAAACAGTGCAACTTTTTTTTAAAAATACTATATCCTCATCTACAGTGCAAATTTTTTTTCCTTGTCGTTTTTTTCCCTTTTTCCACGCCTAGTACGAGAAAAGGAACGAAGATTAAAAAAATTATTTTTTTAATTAAGTGGATGCAAGGTGGAGGTGCTCGCCTTTGCCCCCACGGACGCGTGTGGCCTCGGTGAAGGAGAGACGGGGATCCTCGCCCACCCCAGCATACCCCTCGCGGGGCGGAGGTAAGGCAGACCTCCTCCGCCGCCCTTTTCTCCGACATCGTTGTGCTCTTCTCCACCTCTATCGCGTGCGTTGTTGATATCGAATGGGCACACAAGAAACATGAGGAAGCGAAGAAAAAGGAGGTGGAGTAGGAGAAATAGTACAACTTTAATATAAAGAGTGCAACTTTCGTCTTAACAGTGTAACTCTCATTTCAAATAATAAAATTTTTGTCTCAAAGAGTATAATTTTCGTCTAAAACAACGTAAAATTCTTCTGAAATAGTACAACTTCATCTTCTTATTCATTTTTCTCTAGTTCTTGGCCTTTCTTGTAGTAATGACAATACATAATGATCTTTATTTTTTTTCTACCATTTATATCTTTTTCCTTCGTCGTCGCTGCCCTTGCCGTCATCATGAACCCCGTCGAAGTGTCTCCTCTTGAAACCACACTCGTTCCCACCATACATGCGCTCGCGCCCACGACATTGTGCTTGTTAGATACATGTGGGTGTGAGGGTGGGCGTGGTCGTGGGCATGGTGGGAGCGGGCACGGCATTGAGAAACGACGCTTTGATGAGGTCCATAGCGGCGGTGACTTGGACATTGCGTGGGGCGTGAAAGCGAGGCGGCAGACTCGGAAAGGAGAAGAGGAAGAAGACGAACCTCGAACGGAGAAAAAAAAACGAGAAAAAAGAAAGAGAAAAAGAGAATAAAGGTATTATGTCCAATTTTTTTAAAATTTGAACCGTATATGTAAAAATAAAAAAAATAGCCCACTTTTGTCCGTATGTAAAATTAATAAATTTTTTATGCAAATTTATCTTAATTATATTATGTCAAATCAATAAATCATTATAATATATATATATATATATATATATATATATATATATATATATATATATATATATATATATATATATATATATATATAGAGAGAGAGAGAGAGAGAGAGAGAGTCAGGCCGGAATGCTATGGATAGCACCAAGTAATTGGTGCTATCAAATTTCTAGTTCTTAGATGAAATAATATGGGATTGGAATTATAGTGGTCCCCTAAAATTTTTACTATTCAACCAACCACCCACTAAACCCTAGAGGATCACTATCATCATAACCGCACATCCTTTAATCAAGGGCTAAAAAATTGGTAGCACTAATGACTTGGTGCTATCGATAGTATTCCAGTATATATATATATATATATATATATATATATATATATATATATATATATATATATATATATATATATATCACTATAATAAAATTAAGTTATAGGGACATATATTTGTGTCAATTTTTAGGACACATTTTTAGGACATATTATAGTAATGTGTCGCTATACACCATAGCGACGGCACATATAACGACACTAATGATAAGTGTCGATATTTTTTCTAACAATATTTTTTTTAGTTTTTAGCAATATTTAAAAGTATCGCTATAGTATAGTTTTGTTGTAGTGTGTGTGTGTGTATATATATATATATATATATATATATATATATATATATATATATATATATATATATATATATATATATATATATATATATAAAAGGTGTGGTTGAGATGATAAGGAGATGATAGTATAATTTATTCTCGCTTATTTCAAGAAATGAACCAAATACAATTTCAGCTATTAGTAAGAATAACGGTTTTACAAACCAAACACTAATTTTCTTTTATTCCTGACTATATCGAAATAGCAAACTATCTCAGGATGAAAAAATTTATCCCCAAGTTTATAATTCCCAAACTAAATGGTACCTAAAAAAAGTATACTAGTGAGCTCCCGCACTTTGTAGTAGTGAGTAAAAATTATATAAATAATTAATAATAAAATAATATTAAATATATTTTTTTTATATTTTATTTATTATATTTATTAAAAAATATTTATTATTGGTGGTGAAAAATGAACCCGACTACGTATTCTCCGATGACGGCGATGGTGACGATAATTCTTCAACTGCGGCGGAGGAGGGTGGCAACACATTAGTGAGAGAGAGAAAAAACGGTGTCATGATGTTAATTTAAAATATAGATATAAAATTATAGATGGTAACAAAATTATTTAAATATTAATTAAAAATTTAGGGGAAAAAAAATGGAAAAAAATTACATGTTAGTGAGAATAAAGGTGAAAGAAAAAAATTATAATGGATTAATTGAATTTAAAAATTTAGTGAAGAAAAATAAAAAATTATATTAATAGTTTGATAGAGAAGAAAATAAAAAATTATCTAGATGAGAGTGAGAAAAAATTATTTTGAGAATTTATATAAGTTGATAGATTATGTGCTGTGCATAATCTAATTACCAGTAAAATAATTATTTTTTAGTAAAATAATGTAGTTCTAAAGTTTTTTTTTTCCTATTACTTTATTGTAGAATACATTCAATTAAACGTGACAGAAGAGAGTTTATTTATTTATTTATTTATTAGTTAGCCCACTATACCACACCACTCTCCACTGTCCATCACCTATTCTTGCTCCCCATCGCACAAGCAACTCAACCCTAAAACACAAACCCAAGCTACTCCTCTTATTAACCCTCTCTCCTATATATTAAACTCAAAACTCTCTCATGTGGTGGTCTTTTACTCATCCATATATACAACACCCCCAACACCAACACCAACACCAACACCAACATTAATAACTCTATGTCCATGTCCTCTTCCTCCTCCTCCTCCTCCTCCTCTTCCTCTTCGAGCCCCACTCCCTCCTCCATGTTCGCATCCCAAACCCCAAGGAGGAGAGCCTTGGAGGATGTGTGGAAGGACATCACCCCCTCCACCACCACCACCACCATCACCCCTCACCACCGCTACCACCTCCACCGCCGCCACCCCCAACTCCACCATGTTATGATGAGACCCCCCAGTAGTAGTACCCCTTCCGAGCTCCAACCCTACCACCACCACACCACCACCACCACCACAACCGCCGCCACCACCTCCACCAGCAGAGGGGCCATCATCCTCCAGGACTTGCTCGCCGGAACCCTAAACCGGCCCCTCCCCGCTCCGCCGGCCGAGGGGCTCCGGCTTCTTCCTCTTCCGCCGGCTCTGAGCCTCAATTCCCCGGGGCTGGACTTCTCCAATTCGCGCAGAACCGACCCCCGGCCCGATGCCGATGCCGCCGCCGCCGCCGCCGCCGGCGGTTGCGCCGTCTGCTCGTCGTACGCGTCGCCGGGCTTCTCGTCCGCCGACTCGCCGCCGAATATCTTCTCGCTCTGCGCGAAGAAGCGGGCGCCGGACAGCCCCGGCCGGAACGGCTGCGGGAGCGGCGGCGGCGGTGGCGGCGGAGTCGGAGGCGATCGCCGGCATAAGCGGATGATCAAGAACCGAGAGTCCGCAGCCCGCTCCCGCGCCAGGAGACAGGTTCCCCACTAAGCTTTTGAAGAAAAACACTAGCTAGCTTAATTTACACTATTAAGTCAGAATAAAAAAAATAAATATAAATATACAATCCAGCTTCTATGGTTTTAACATTATCAAATAATTAGTGTTTACATATTTTCGATCTTTGCATGAAAATTTAGAAGATTAAGATAATAGCAATTTTTCAGTATTTAGTGAATGATTAATAAAATAATAAAATTTAATAAGTAGATATAGATCTAGCAGTCAAGCTTAACTTGGATGGAGAAGAGGGGTTGATGGTGGGAGGTGGTGGAGAGGGTGAGATGGACAAGAAAAACAAAATTAGAAAGAAATTCAAAGAGTGGAGAAATTGTAGGAAATGAAAGAGAAAGAGAAAGAGAAAAATTTTACTCATCCATCAATTTTAATGAATGGTTGGAAACTTAGGAGCTCTGCAAATGTATATATATTTATATATATTTGACTCATTAAGTGTCAGGCCTCAAATAGCTTTTATTTAACTCTTCTGTAGATGTCGGAATAAGTTATTCCATAAAATTTAGTTCACTATATATAAAAGTTTTCTTATCTGCTTGCAAGTTAAAGCTTTGGTTTCTTTTTCTTAAAAAGTACAGTAATATATTTTACTTGCAATATAATTTAATAAAAATAATTTGAAGGTCGAGTATGTTATCTATATATTATACGCACTCGATCCTACTCTTTTTTAGCTAGATATTATACACTTCTAAGTAAATTTCTGAGTTTGAATCTTTTTAATTTCAAGTCTCATTTAATGCCACATTTTACTTATTTTGAACTTTAATTTTTATTATATATATTTTTGCTTCCCTGTGTTGTGCTTCAAGATCAGATCATTTATTATTTAAAACATTTAGAAGTCTAAAGTATTTTTCTTTTAAAAAAAATATATTATAAACAGTTATTTTTGAAACCTTCTGAGACAACAACACTGTTGATGCTGAGAGTTAGATGAACTTTTCTTGATGGATGACAAAAGAAGAACACAAGCCATCATTTTGTTTGCAGGCTTACACCAATGGCTTGGAGTTGGAGGTTGCCCACTTGCTGGAGGAGAATGCCAAGCTAAAGAAGGAACAAGAGGAGGTAAACTTACCATTTTGAATATCTTACACTACTTTTTCTTGTTTATGTTCTGAGTGCTGCTGCAGAGCACAGTAGTGTTATTCCATAAAATAATGTCAAAACATATTATTAGAAAATAAAATTATAATGCTATCTATATACATATTCAAAAGGAAGGTGTATGATATATCTTTTATTATTCTAAAATTTATAAATTTTTTAAAACTTGATTATATTATTTATGTGCTCTTGATTCAGAGGGTAAATCTCACATTCTTTTATTAGAGTACTTGATCATATTGTCTACTTGTTTTGTCAACTTTTTTTTAATATTAAAAATTCACATGGTTTTATAAATTTTTGAATGTAGTGTATATGATGTATACACCCTCTTGTGGAGATATAGAGCATTTTTTATAGAATAATAATATTAACAGCAGAAAAAAATTAGTGACGAAATATTGTAAAAGTTTGTCACGCAGCAAAGCATTTTTTCTTTTATTAAAACTATCAAATTAGAATTTTTTACTTATGAGATTCAAAAATTAATTTCTACTTTTTTACTATAATACAATATTTAGATCTTTTTTTATATATATATTTTAATGAAGCTAAGTCAAACTGGGCTCTAAGCAATTTATACACACACTTATGTATTTATTTTTTTTTCTATTTTGGACTATATATTTGATTACATTATAGTAATAATAAGATGGTTTTTTCATGGTACTGCATTAATGGTTTTTGCCTGTTAAACGTCGACAGCTGCGATTGGCTTTGGCTGCTCATCTCCCCACAAAGAATGCTCTCCAAAGAAGCTCCTCATCCCCATTCTGAGATAGGAACAAGGTTTTTTTTTTTTTTTTTTTGGTTGAAAAGGTGCTAAAAGGGCTTGTCCCATAAGCAGAAAAGGAGAAATGAAGAGGAGATGTTTGTATTGTTGCCATATATATATATATATATATATATATATATATATATATATATGCATCTCTTCTTTTGCTAATTCCTTTTATATATATATATATATATAGTATTTGATCAATTATAGATTGTTCTCCCTTCAATGTCTCTTTCCTTTTTTTTTTTTTTCTTTTCCTAAAACAGGAGAGGAGGAATTGTATGGGGATAGTGTTGGTGCAGATATAGTATACCCCTTTTGAGAGCACATTCACTATATGCATGTAACTTTAATTGCATGCATGCTCCTTTCTCTGTTTTTTCTTTGCTTCTGTATAATATATAGTGATCACCACCAAAAGGATCAAAATGTTAGAAATAGCACACAAATTAAGCATTCCAGTTCAATATATATATATATAGTCCGGTTATTATTCTATCGAAATTATTAAAAAATTAGTGTTATCAAATTTTTTATCTTTAGATCATACTATTTTTTTATCTACTCAACTCTAGAGGTTCACTATCATTTTAATCGCACATCTCTTCAGGCAAAAATTAATAATTAAATAACACCAACTTGGTGCTATATATATGAATTCGGCTACTATGGTATCAATAGCATCAAATATTTGGTACTATCAAGTTTTTTATTATTAGATCTATTTTTTTAATCACTTTCATCTCTTAGATCTTATTATTTCTTCAGATAAACTCAAGAGGTTACTATCATTTTATTCGCACATCTCTTAATTCAAAGGTCAAAAACATAATCGTACCAATGACTCGGTTTTAATTATCATGTAAATTTTTGATAAAAATTTTTTATACTATATAAAGCAAGATAAATATCTTTAATCTAAAATTTTAAAGATTAAGGATATTTATTTTTTTAGGCAAATGATATCGAAAATTCGTAAAATTTATTTTCTAAATTTTTTAAATAGTCTAGATCAAGTTTAATCAATTCGATTGTTCAGTTGAAAGTTTCGATATTGAAAATAATTTAAAAACACGGAGGCCTTCGTACTTTTAAAGGCACACGAGCCCGTCTCTCTCTCTCTTTCTTTCTCTTTCTCTCAATATATATATATATATATATATATATATATATATATATATATATATATATATATATATATATAAAATTTAGCTATTATGTTTATATAAGTACTAAGCAATTGGTGTGTCACGCCCCGGAACCCGGGCTCGCCAACAGATCCGCCGTGCACATGGGATTTCCCGAGTACACGAAGCGCTGGTAACCTGCTCCGATATAATATAAACAATAAAAGAGCATAATACAGAGCTGAAGTGGAAGAACCACATAGTATCTCAGACTGGAACTACTAATGAAGCTGTAATATGTACAATAATCTCCCAGCTCACCAAAATAGTACATCCAGCTGGCGAAAGCCAGACCTAGAATAAAAGAAGAATACCACAGTCTGAGTAAAGGGTGCAGCATCTATCTAACAGCTCTCAGTCTCCCAGGAGATCTATCTATTCAGCGATCCCCTTACCTCGATCAGCTGCCGATGGCCTAGCAGCTCCCGCAGACGACTCTGCAAAAATAAAGGAGAAGAAAGAAACAGAAAAGAACAATGGGGGTGAGAACTACCAGATAAACTAGTAGCCTCCCCTAGTGGGCAAAACCTCAACTCTGACGCACCCACTAGGACTACTAGAGGCCAGAAAGGAATAAGTGGTAAAGCTGTAAACAGAACTGCTGAATAAAGGGAAACCACCACTAGTATGCCTCTAAATGTCATGTAGCATGAAATGACTGTATGCAACAATACCAAACATGCCTGCCTGAAATAACTCAGTCTTGTGTCACTGGTACTGCCTGCTGTGCCTTGTCAAATCGGGTATGCTGGCCAATGCATAACACCGATGGGGATAGTGTTTGCCAAATCGGGTATGCTGGCCAACGCATGACACCGATAGGGAATAGTGTTTGCCAAATTGGGTATGCTGGTCAACGCATAACACCGATAGGGGATAGGAGTCTCAAGGACTCAAAGTCTGTCTGTAACACACTCCGGAGTGGCACTCGAGGGGAGCGACCCACACGAGTAAAAGTACCTCAGTAATAAGTATCATAAGTGTCGTAAACAGCAGGACTGGATCATGACTATGATCAAAGTGGGAAAAGCCATCCACTAAGAAACTCTGATATGATGCCATAGTACTCAATAAGTAGGAAAAACCATCCACTAAAGAAAAGCCCGATCCCCTGCTGATGCCAAAAATAGACCAGACTCAACCCCATTCTGATGCAAGGATAAACATCCGGCCGACCGCCTACAGTCCGCGGTCACCGCAACACCCCACAAGTTTATAATCTAACATAACCTTGGCTATACTATTCCAAACCCCTACTCATACTCGAGCGACAAGCAACTGAAAGCAAAAGAGAGCAATAAACATGTCAAGCCTTAATATGATAGTGTAGCAATAAATAGTGGCCCTACCTGATGTCCGGGCATGCATGCAACTGTCTTTATTTTAAAAGTTGTAAAATAGTGTCAAAGATTTAAAAAGATTGATTTACTGAATAAAAGTCATTTGCATGCGAGATTATAGCCTTTGTCTCAAACACAGTGTCCCAATATAAGTCATCATATCATCTGTGGGGTTATATTAAATTTTAGGAGAGTTCGTCCCAGCGGTTCTCATCAATTGTCCTGTTAGTAGTCCTGTTAGTAGTCCTGTTAGTAGTCCTGTTAGTAGTCCCAATAGTTCTCATCAATTTAGTTTGTCCCAATTGTTCTCATCAATTGTCATATTAGTTTGTCCCAATTGTTCTTTATCAATTGTCATATTAGTTTGTCCCAATTGTTCTCATCAATTAAATTTTAAGGGAGTTCCAGTAATCCCAGTGAGCTTGTCAAAAATGAGGTAAGCAACAACCGCCCACCTCGAACAGCTCAAATCACACCCAGAAAGTCTCCTGGCTGTCCACAGTCCCCTAGAACTGCTGTCTGCCGAAAATGGTGCCCTACAGCAACACACATTGCACAGGGTGTTACTATATTATTCATAAAAATACAGCTTTTGCTGTTTTTCAAATAGCACGAAAAGAGAGGAGTTTTTCACCTCTGTATAGTGCTCAGAAAAATCCAGAAAAATTACGGTTGCGTTCCTCGCGAAGAGTAGATCAAAATCGACTCTTTAAACGCCTCGATCTGATGCTCCTACGCCAAGATAAAAATCGGAGAAGTTGACACTGTCCAGAAATTTCCACAGCAAAAGGGGGGTCAAAGAGGCCTCGGGAAACGTTCCAAAAGTACGAAATGGAGCAAAGTAATCAACATGGAAATCGAAGCCTTACCTCCTAGGAACGCGCTGTCGCGAAAATCGTCTAAAAATTCCTCCTGGTTAGCCCACAGGGAATTTTCGACGGAACTGCGACGGGAAATGGGCCGAAAAAGAAAACCGTCGCAGTGCGCCGCGTCGCAGATAACTCACTATCGGTACCTTCAAAAATTCTAAAATTCTGAGGAGAGAGAGAGGAGAGAGAGAGGAAGAATTTTTGTATAGGGCACTTTCTCTGGTTCTCTCTCTACAGCACGGAGCCCGAGGTGAAAGATGGTGGGGGTGGGAGGCTCTATTTATAATGGGCCAAGGTCCCTCACCAGATCCCGGGCAGAACAGCAAACACCGGAATGGACCATCCAGGACGCGCCACGTGTTGACAAAACAGGAAACAGCCTTGTGCAATGCCACTCAGAAGACGCCACGTGTCCACGTGGAGCACGGGCCCGGTCCCCGCGCCGGGTCTTCCGGAAAATGTTGGCCAATCGGAGCGCCGCCACGTGCACCTTCTAGAAGCCGGCCGGCCAATGGGAAAACGCCACGTGTCAAGGTAAGGCTTCGGTGCACCCGGTGCACGGCAAGCCCATGGACCCCGCACCAGCGCCCCCCGCCCGCGCCGCGCGCCGCTGCGCTCTGCCGCGCTCCGCCGCTGCGCCGCCGCTGTGCCGCCGCCTGCCGTCGCCCGCCGGTAGCCGCCGGCGGCCGGAACAGTAATTCCGGTCGCCGGAGTTACTGTTCCGGTGAACAGTGTTTTGGCGCCGAAAATAAAGTGAATATACCGTTTTGATCGTTTTCGCGCGCTGAGTCCAAATCCGCTGTCCATTTCGCCAAATTCTCATCCGAAATTTTGCCGAAAAGCTCCCGGAAAATTCCATTGCTCCGATTTTCGCACTGAGTCTATATTAAATGTCCAATTTCGATTCTACAAGCTCTGCTTCACCGAATAAGCTCCCTACAGTCACTGTTTAATGTTGTACAGTTCCTGCGGGAGTCCGGATCATCACATCCTCCCCCACTAAAAAGAGTTTCGTCCTCGAAACGAGACTAAACAATAATCCTCAGTCCGATGTCTCGAATAAGTAGGGGTGAGCATCCCTCATCTCCGACTCGAGCTCCATGTAGCCTCGCGCTCGTCATGATTGCTCCATTGGATCTTCACATAGGGAATGGCCCGACTGCGTAATTCTTTCACCTCTCGATCCAGAACTCGCAGTGGGCGCTCTTCATACCTCAAATCCTCGCTGATCTCAAGCGATGTGAAGTCGATGACGTGCGATGGGTCGAAGATATACTTCCTCAAAGTAGAAACATGAAATACATCATGGACACCAGCAAGCTTTGGAGGAAGTGCGAGTCGGTAGGCAACTGGCCCGATACGCCCCAATACCTCAAAGGGTCCAATATATCGGGGGCTAAGTTTTCCACGAATGCCGAATCTCCTGATTCCTTTGGACGGCGAGACTTCAGGAATACATGATCTCCAACTTGAAATTCTAAGTCTCGTCGCCGAACATCGGCATAGCTCCTCTGTCGGCTTTGGGCGGTCTGAAGATGCTTTCGAATCACCCGGACCTTCTCTTCTGCCTCTATCAAGACATCTGGTCCCAAGGTCCGCCTCTCGCCTACGTCACTCCAATAAAGTGGTGATCGACACTTGCGTCCATACAATGCTTCAAACGGAGCCATCTGAATGCTCGCTTGAAAGCTATTGTTGTACGCGAATTCAGCCAAAGATAGATGCCGAATCCACCCTCCGCCGAATCCAGGACGCAAGCCCTCAACATGTCCTCCAGGATTTGTATCGTCCGCTCTGATTGCCCATCAGTCTGCGGATGAAAAGCTGTACTGAACCTGAGTTCAGTCCCCAAGGCTGTTTGCAAACTCTTCCAGAAATGCGAAACAACCTCGGGTCTCTATCTGATACTATGGAGGCTGGTACTCCATGTAATCTTACTATCTCATCTAGATATAACTGGGCTAGTCGCTCAAGTGGCCACGTAGTCTGCATGGGCAGAAAGTGCGCCGACTTGGTAAGTCGATCTACAACTACCAGATAGCGTCTGCTCCTCCCTGTGCCTTTGGCAATCCGACCACGAAATCCATCGTAATGTGGTCCCATTTCCACTCGGGAATTGGGAGACTTTGTAACTTGCCAGCTGGCACTCGATGCTCAGCTTTCACCTGCTGACAAGTTAACACTGAGCCACAAATCTCCCAATATCCCTCTTCATGCCTTTCCACCAGAAGTGTGCCTTGAGGTCTTTATACATCTTAGTCCCACCAGGATGTAGGGTATAAGGTGTATAATGGGCCTCTCGCAATATCTGCTCTCTAATCTCCACATCTATTGGCACACATGCTCGGTTTCTGTACCTCAGTATTCCCGAGGCATCTACCGAAAAGTCCCCCAGACTGATCACTCGGAATATGATCTCTAATCCTGGCCAAGTGGGGGTCCTCACTCTGTTTCTCTTTGATCCTGTCCAGCAGAGTGGGCTGCACGACTAAAGATGTCAGTCTAGCAGAGACCCCAGGGGACACAACCTCTATGTCGAGCCGTCTCATCTCCTCTAATAGCGGCGCCTGGTCTGTGATCATCATAGACAAACTTTGCACCGCTCTCCTACTCAAGGCGTCAGCGACCACATTAGCCTTGCCTGGGTGGTAGAGAATATCTACATCATAATCCTTTAATAGCTCTAACCACCTACGTTGCCTCAAATTCAGCTCCTTTTGCGTGAACAGGTACTTTAGGCTCTTGTGGTCGGTGTAGATTTCACAATGTTCCCCATACAGATAATGGCGCCAGAGCTTTAGCGCAAACACTACAGCTGCAAGCTCCAAGTCATGGGTAGGGTAATTTTTCTCATAATCCTTGAGTTGCCTTGATGCATAAGCAATTACCCTCCCTTCCTGCATCAGCACACAACCAAGTCCGCTGTGTGATGCGTCACTATAGATCACATATCCTTTTCCCATAACAGGAAGGGAAAGGATAGGAGCGGTCATCAGTCTATTTTTCAGCTCCTCAAAGCTCTTTTGACAGACCTCACTCCAGATAAACTTCACTCCCTTACGCGTCAAGCGAGTGAGGGGTGTGGAGAGCTTCGCAAAGCCTTCCACAAACCGACGGTAATACCCAGCTAAACCCATAAAGCTACGTACCTCAGAAACCGTCGTCGGTCGGGGCCAATCACGGACTGCCTCAATCTTCGCTGGGTCCACCGCCACACCTGCAGCGGAAATCACATGGCCCAAGAAGACTACCTCCCGAAGCCAAACTCGCACTTTGCCAGCTTGGCATACAACTTCTTCTCTTGCAGAAGTTGCAGCACGATCCTTAAGTGCTCCTCATGCTCAATATCACTTCGGGAGTAAATCAAGATATCATCAATGAATACTACTACGAATCGATCCAAGTATAGTCGGAAGATCCGGTTCATTAAATCCATGAATGCGGCAGGGGCATTAGTTAGCCCAAAGGCTAACTGTAAATTCATAATGCCCCATACCGTGATCTAAATGCCGTTTTTCGGAATATCCTCGGCCTTCACCTTCAACTGGTGGTAACCAGACTGCAAATCTATCTTAGAGAAGACACAAGACCCTTGCAGCTGATCAAAAAGATCATCGATGCGCGGCAAAGGGTACTTGTTCTTGATGGTCACTTTATTTAATTCTCTATAGTCCACACATAATCGAAGTGACCCATCCTTCTTTTTCACGAATAGCACCGGCGCTCCCCAAGGCGACACACTCGGCCTAATAAAGCCCTTATCCATTAAATCCTGAAGTTGCGCCTTAAGCTCTCGCAACTCAGCCGGTGCCATCCGGTAAGGAGCCTTTGAGATTGGCGCAGTTCCCGGAACTACGTCAATCACAAACTCAATCTCCCTATCTGGCGGCATGCGAGTCAGCTCAGGTGGGAAACATCCGGGAACTCGCGGGCAATAGGGATATCCCCGAGTTCCGGTGCTGCCGTAGGCCCCTCAACAACACTAGCCAAAAAGGCTACACATCCTCGATGGATCATCTGCCTTGCTCGGGAAGTCGAAACCATAGAGGCAAAGAAAGCACTCTGACATCCCCGGTATACCATCATCTCCTGGCCTGGTTCTCTAAAAGTGACCGTCCTTGCGGCACAGTCAATAGTTGCGAAATACCGAGCCAGCCAGTCCATCCCGAGGACCACATCGAAGTCCATCAATTTTCTCAGGACCAACAGGTCAGCTGGCATAATCCAGGACTCGATTTGCATCGGGCAGGACCAACAACACTCCTCCACGTGCAAGGTGTGATCGGGAATCTGAACCTCTCGTGCACGTGGCAAAAGTCCTACCTCTATCCCATGTAATGATGCAAATGATTTTACTAATAAAGAATGCGATGCTCCAGTATCAAATAATGTACGAGTCCTAATGCCAGAAAGTAAGGTGATACCTGCCACCACGTGATCTGCTGCCGAAGAGTCCTCTACCTGTGCAGCATACACTCGCCCACTCTGAGCTGGAGGGCGATACTCCGTGGGAGGGAAGAAGATGGCCAGCTTGCTGGAGCATATGGCCGCTGAGCCGTCCGACCGTTGCTGAGACGAAGAAGGAGCAGATGCTGAAGAAGGATGCCGTCGATGGTGCATATGGGCAGGCAGCTCGGAGGTGGCCAGACTGTCCACACCGATAACCAACGGCCAAATCTCAGATCACAAGCATCAGAGTTATGCTGTCCCTGGCAGAAAATGCACCTACCGTAGCCTGGGGCTGCCTCGCCTGCTGCCTCTGTCGCGGAGGCCCTTGCTGCGCGACTGCGATCTCTGCGAATGCTGTTGCTGCTGATGCTGCGGTGGCCTCTGGGATCCCCCAGGCCCTCGCCGCTCAGAGCGCCCACGGCCAGAAAACTGAGGCCGTGGCGGTCGTGGCGGCCTCCAAGAAACTGGCCTGTCCCCCGTCGTCCTGCGCTGGTCGCTTCCTGTCTGCGCCTTGAGCGACCAGGCCCCCACGTCTGGCGACGACGTGGTCTCCCCTCTCAACCCACTGGGCATGCTCTGCTGCCTCCTCCAAGGTCTGTAGTCTCTGAGCATGCACCAGAGTATAGATTTCAGGGCGCAGGCCCGACTCAAAGAGCTCCACCTGGTGCGGTCCATCCCTGGCGACATAGGGTACGCAGTGTGAGTAACCGCGGTGAACTCCTGAAAATAGTCTAATGCCGTCCGGTCGCCTTGTGAAGATTCTTCAAATCATCTTCCAGCTTTTTCTTCATACTCGTGGAAAAGTACGTATCCAGAATCATCTTCTTGAACTCAGACCAGGGTAGCTGTCGAGTGATTTGAAATTCCAGTGGCTCCACCCGACGCCACCATGCATCAGCATCCCCGTCTAAATAGTGTACAGCCATATGTACCCTGTACTTCTGGTCAATGAAGAAGTCCCGGAATAACTTCTCCATTGACGAAAGCCAAGTCCCAATCCCCCAAGGCTTAATATTCCGCCCTGAAAATCTGGGCGGTCCCCGCTTACAGAACTGAGTAAGTTTGTCAGCAATCTCCTGCTCCTCCGCAGGAGTCAATGGCCGGATTGTCCCCTGAGCAACAGGGGATTGCCGAGGTCACCGGTCCAACTTGGGAAGCCACAGCAGGGAGGGGTGGTACGGGAGAACTCTCCGGGGGTGCAACAACAGGCTGCGCCCTCTGTTCTAACATTTGCGTCAGCCGACCCATGGCCTCCTCCTGACGCCGACACGGCCTCTGACATCTGGGCCATCTGAGCCTGCAAGCTCCTGTACCTCACTCTGCTGGCCCTGCTCGGACTCTTCCGGCTCGGGCTCAGGGGAGGAAGGCTGCGAACGCGTCAACATTCTAACGTTGCGAGGCATCCTACCACAAGAAACCACCCTTAGTATCAAAACCCCACACGACCCATTCTAGCGAAGTCAAAGACATTCTCCTATTTCTGTGAATCTTTATGTTGTCTGCAGCCAACATAACAGTCTACCAGAAGGTAACTATGTCGACCCCCTCTTTCTTTATTGGAAGAGTTAAATAAGTAACACAACGACTTCCGCAAAATTGCCACGTCTCTCGCACCCTATCATCCTAGGGTATGTTCAAAAGCCTAGGGTTTCCTAAGTCCCAACTGACCTATCCCTAAGCTCTGATACCAACTTAATCTGTCACGCCCCGGAACCCGGGCTCGCCAACAGATCCCGCCGTGCACATGGGATTTCCCGAGTGCACGAAGCGCTGGTAACCTGCTCCGATATAATATAAACAATAAAAGAGCATAATACAGAGCTGAAGTGGAAGAACCACATAGTATCTCAGACTGGAACTACTAATGAAGCTGTAATATGTACAAAATCTCACCAGCTCACCAAATAGTACCATCAGCTGGCGAAAGCCAGACCTAGAATAAAAGAAGAATACCACAGTCTGAGTAAAGGGTGCAGCATCTATCATACAGCTCTCAGTCTCCCAGGGATCTATCTATTCAGCGATCCCCTTACTCGATCAGCTGCCGATGGCCTAGCAGCTCCCGCAGACGACTCTGCAAAAATAAAGGAGAAGAAAGAAACAGAAAAAGAACAATGGGGGTGAGAACTACCAGATAAACTAGTAGCCTCCCCTAGTGGGCAAAACCTCAACTCTGACGCACCCACTAGGACTATAGAGGCCAGAAAGGAATAAGTGGTAAAGCTGTAAACAGAACTGCTGAATAAAGGGAAACCACCACTAGTATGCCTCTAAATGTCATGTAGCATGAAATGACTGTATGCAACAATACCAAACATGCCTGCCTGAAATAACTCAGTCTTGTGTCACTGGTACTGCCTGCTGTGCCTGCCAAATCGGGTATGCTGGCCAATGCATAACACGATAGGGGATAGTGTTTGCCAAATCGGGTATGCTGGCCAACGCATGACACCGATAGGGAATAGTGTTTGCCAAATTGGGTATGCTGGTCAACGCATAACACCGATAGGGGATAGGAGTCTCAAGGACTCAAAGTCTGTCTGTAACACACTCCGGAGTGGCACTGAGGGGAGCGACCCACACGAGTAAAAGTACCTCAGTAATAAGTATCATAAGTGTCGTAAACAGCAGGACTGGATCATGACTATGATCAAAGTGGGGAAAAGCCATCCACTAAGAAACTCTGATATGATGCCATAGTACTCAATAAGTAGGAAAAACCATCCACTAAAGAAAAGCCCGATCCCCTGCTGATGCCAAAAATAGACCAGACTCAACCCCATTCTGATGCAAGGATAAAACATCCGGCCGACCGCCTACAGTCCGCGGTCACCGCAACACCCCCCAAGTTTATAATCTAACATAAACTTGGCTATACTATTCCAAACCCTGCTCATACTCGAGCGACAAGCAACTGAAAGCAAAGAGAGCAAAAAAAACATGTCAAGCCTTAATATGATAGTGTAGCAATAAATAGTGGCCCTACCTGGTCCGGGCATGCATGCAAGTCTTTATTTTAAAAGTTGTAAAATAGTGTCAAGATTTAAAAAAAGATTGATTTACTGAATAAAAGTCATTGCATGCGAGATTATAGCCTTTGTCTCAAACACAGTGTCCCATATAAGTCATCATATCATCTGTGGGGTATATTAAATTTTAGGAGAGTTCGTCCCAGCGGTTCTCATCAATTGTCCTGTTAGTAGTCTGTTAGTAGTCCTGTTAGTAGTCCTGTAGTAGTCCCAATAGTTCTCATCAATTTAGTTTGTCCCAATTGTTCTCATCATTGTCATATTAGTTTGTCCCAATTGTTCTTATCAATTGTCATATTAGTTTGTCCCAATTGTTCTCATCAATTAAATTTTAAGGGAGTTCAGTAATCCCAGTGAGCTTGTCAAAATGAGGTAAGCAACAACCGCCCACCTCGAACAGCTCAAATCACACCCAGAAGTTTCTGGCTGTCCACAGTCCTAGAACTGCTGTCTGCCGAAAATGGTGCCCTACAGCAACACACATTGCACAGGGTGTTACTATATTTTCATAAAAATACAGCTTTTGCTGTTTTTCAAATAGCACGAAAAGAGAGGAGTTTTTTTCACTCTGTATAGTGCTCAGAAAAATCCAGAAAAAATTACGTGTGCGTTCCTCGCGAAGAGTAGATCAAAATCGACTCTTAAACGCCTCGATCTGATGCTCTACGCCAAGATAAAATCGGAGAAGTTGGACACTGTCCAGAAATTCCACAGCAAAAAAGGGGGGTCAAAGAGGCCTCGGGAAAAATGTCCAAAAGTACGAAATGGAGCAAAGTAATCAACATGGAAATCGAAGCCTTACCTCTAGGAACGCGCTGTCGCGAAAAATCGTCCAAAAATCCTCCTGGTTAGCCCACAGGGAATTTTCGACGGAACTGCGACGGGAAATGGGCCGAAAAAGAAAACCGTCGCAGTGCGCCGCGTCGCAGATAACTCACTATCGGTAACTTCAAAAATTCTAAAATTCTGAGGAGAGAGAGAGGAGAGAGAGAGGAAGAATTTGTAATAGGGCACGTTCTCTGGTTCTCTCTCTACAGCACGGAGCCCGAGGTGAAAGCACGATGGTGGGGGTGGGAGGCTCCTATTTATAAGGGGCCAAGGTACCTCACCAGATCCGGGCAGAACAGCAAACACCGGAATGGGACCATCCAGGACGCGCACAGTGTTGACAAAAGGAAACAGCCTTGTGCAATGCCACTCAGAAGACGCCACGTGTCCACGTGGAGCACGGGCCCGGTCCCCGCGGCCGGTCTTCCGGAAAATGTTGGCCAATCGGAGAGGCACGCCACGTGCACCTTTTAGAAGCCGGCCCGGCCAATGGGAAAACGCCCAGTGTCAAGGTAGGCTTCGGTGCACCCGGTGCACGGCAAGCCCTGGACCCGCACCAGCGCCCCCCCGCCGCGCCGCGCGCCGCTGCGCTCTGCCGCGCTCCGCCGCTGCGCCGCCGCTGTGCCGCCGCTGCAGTCGCCCGCGGTAGCAGCCGGCGGCCGGAACAGTAAATTCCGGTCGCCGGAAGTTTACTGTTCGGTGAAAAGTGTTTGGCGCCGAAAAATAAAGTGATATACCGTTTTGATCGTTTTTCGCGCGCTGAGTCCAAATACGCTGTCCATTTCGCCAAATTCTCATCCGAAATTTTGCCGAAAGCTCCCGGAAAATTCCATTTGCTCACGAATTTTCGCACTGAGTCTATATTAA
Organism: Tillandsia leiboldiana; assembly: GCA_029204045.2. NCBI lineage: Eukaryota > Viridiplantae > Streptophyta > Magnoliopsida > Poales > Bromeliaceae > Tillandsia > Tillandsia leiboldiana. The sequence continues at coordinate 48,932,584 of CM055067.1, read as the reverse complement.
ATGTCCAATTTCGATTGTCTACAAGCTCTGCTCACCGAATAAGCTCCCTACAGTCACTGTTTAG
>CM055067.1:48896581-48932420 GCA_029204045.2 Tillandsia leiboldiana | reverse complement strand
CTGCGACAGGGAAATGGGCCGAAAAAGAAAAACGTCGCATGTGAGCGCGTAGCAGATAACCTCACTATCGGTACCTTCAAAAATTCTAAAATTCTGAGGAGAGAGAGAGGGCGAGAGGAGACGAGAGGAAGAATTTTTGGATAGGGCACTTTCTTGGTTTCTCTCGTACAGCACGGCAGCACGAGGGAAAGCTGGTGGGGGTGGGAGGTCTACTTTTAATGGGCCAAGGTCCCTCACCGATCCGGGTGTGGGGGCGAACAGCAACAACACGGAAGGGACTATCCAGGACGCGCCACTGTGTTGACCCAAAACAGAAAAGCCCTTGTGCCCAAGCCACTCAGAAGACGGGCCACGTGTCCACGTGGACGCCCGGGCCCGGTCACCTGCGCCGGGGTCTTCCCGGGGAAAATGTCGGGCCCAATCAGGAGCCGCGCCACGTGCACCTTTCTAGAAGCCCAGGCCGGCAATGGGGAAAAACGCCGTTCAAGGTTAAGCGTCGGTGCACCCGGTGCCCGGCAAGCGCCATGGACCCCGCACCAGCGCCCCCGCCCGCGCCGCGGCCGCTGCGCTTGCCGCGCTCCGCCGCTGCGCCGCCGCTGTGCCGACGCCTGCCGTCGCCCGACGGTAGCCGCCGGCGGCCGGAACAGTAATTCCGGTCGACGGAGTTACTGTCCGGGTAACAGTTGTTTTGGCGCGGAAAATAAAGTGAATATACCGTTTTGATCGTTTTCGCGCGCTGAGTCCAATCCGCTGTCCATTTCGCCCAAATTCTCAACCGAATTGTCCGAGGAAAGCTCCCGGGAAATTCCATTTGCTCCGATTTTTCGCACTGAGTCTATATTAAATGTCCAAATTTCGATTCTACAAGCTCTGCTTCACCGAATAAGATCCCTACAGTCACTGTTTAATGTTGTACAGTTCCTGCGGGAGTCCGGATCATCACTCCTCCCCCACTAAAAGAGGTTTCGTCTCGAAACGAGACTAAACAATAATACCTCAGTCCGATGTCTCGAATAAGTAGGGGTGAGCATCCCTCATCTCCGACTCGAGCTCCATGTAGCCTCGCGCTCGTCATGATTGCTCCATTGGATCTTCACCATAGGGAATGGCCCGACTGCGTAATTCTTTCACCTCCGATCCAGAACTCGCAGGGGCGCTCTTCTACCTAAATCCCGCTGATCTCAAGCGATGTGAAGTCGATGACGTGCGAGGGGTCGAAGAGATATACTTCCTCAAAGTAGAAACAGAATACATCATGGACACCAGCAAGCTTGGAGGAAGTGCGAGTCGTAGGCAACTGGCCCGATACGCCCCAATACCTCAAAGGGTCCAATATATCGGGGGCTAAGTTTTCACGAATGCCGAATCTCCTGATTCCTTTGGACGGCGAGACTTTCAGGAATACATGATCTCCAACTTGAAATTCTAAGTCGTCGCGAACATCGGCATAGCTCCTCTGTCGGCTTTGGGCGGTCTGAAGATGCTTTCGAATCACCCGGACCTTCTCTTCTGCCTCTATCAAGACATCTGGTCCCAAGGTCCGCCTCTCGCCTACGTCACTCCAATAAAGTGGTGATCGACACTTGCGTCCATACAATGCTTCAAACGGAGCCATCTGAATGCTCGCTTGAAAGCTATTGTTGTACGCGAATTCAGCCAAAAGATAGATGCCGAATCCACCCTCCGCCGAAAATCCAGGACGCAAGCCCTCAACATGTCCTCCAGGATTTGTATCGTCCGCTTCTGATTGCCCATCAGTCTTGCGATGAAAAGCTGTACTGAACCTGAGTTCAGTCCCCAAGGCTGTTTGCAAACTCTTCCAGAAATGCGAACAAACCTCGGGTCTCTATCTGATACTATGGAGGCTGGTACTCCATGTAATCTTACTATCTCATCTAGATATAACTGGGCTAGTCGCTCAAGTGGCCACGTAGTCTGCATGGCGCAGGAAAGTGCGCCGACTTGGTAAGTCGATCTACAACTACCCAGATAGCGTCCTGCTCCTCCTGTGCCTTTGGCATACCGACCACGAAATCCATCGTAATGTGGTCCCATTTCCCACTCGGGAATTGGGAGACTTTGTAACTTGCCAGCTGGCACTCGATGCTCAGCTTTCACCTGCTGACAAGTTAAACACTGAGCCACAAATCTCCCAATATCCCTCTTCATGCCTTTCCACCAGAAGTGTGCCTTGAGGTCTTTATACATCTTAGTCCCACCAGGATGTAGGGTATAAGGTGTATAATGGGCCTCTCGCAATATCTGCTCTCTAATCTCCACATCTATTGGCACACATGCTCGGTTTCTGTACCTCAGTATTCCCGAGGCATCTACCGAAAAGTCCCCAGACTGGATCACTCGGAATATGATCTCTAATCCTGGCCAAGTGGGGTCCTCACTCTGTTTCTCTTTGATCCTGTCCAGCAGAGTGGGCTGCACGACTAAAGATGTCAGTCTAGCAGAGACCCCAGGGGACACAACCCTCTATGTCGAGCCGTCTCATCTCCATCTAATAGCGGCGCCTGGTCTGTGATCATCATAGACAAACTTTGCAAACCGCTCTCCTACTCAAGGCGTCAGCGACCACATTAGCCTTGCCTGGTGGTAGAGAATATCTACATCATAATCCTTAATAGCTCTAAACCACCTACGTTGCCTCAAATTCAGCTCCTTTTGCGTGAACAGGTACTTTAGGCTCTTGTGGTCGGTGTAGATTTCACAATGTTCCCCATACAGATAATGGCGCCAGAGCTTAGCGCAAACACTACAGCTGCAAGCTCCAAGTCATGGGTAGGGTAATTTTTCTCATAATCCTTGAGTTGCCTTGATGCATAAGCAATTACCCTCCCTTCCTGCATCAGCACACAACCAAGTCCGCTGTGTGATGCGTCACTATAGATCACATATCCTTTTCCCATAACAGGAAGGGAAAGGATAGGAGCGGTCATCAGTCTATTTTTCAGCTCCTCAAAGCTCTTTTGACAGACCTCACTCCAGATAAACTTCACTCCCTTACGCGTCAAGCGAGTGAGGGGTGTGGAGAGCTTCGCAAAGCCTTCCACAAACCGACGGTAATACCCAGCTAAACCCATAAAGCTACGTACCTCAGAAACCGTCGTCGGTCGGGGCCAATCACGGACTGCCTCAATCTTCGCTGGGTCCACCGCCACACCTGCAGCGGAAATCACATGGCCCAAGAAGACTACCTCCCGAAGCCAAAACTCGCACTTTGCCAGCTTGGCATACAACTTCTTCTCTTGCAGAAGTTGCAGCACGATCCTTAAGTGCTCCTCATGCTCAATATCACTTCGGGAGTAAATCAAGATATCATCAATGAATACTACTACGAATCGATCCAAGTATAGTCGGAAGATCCGGTTCATTAAATCCATGAATGCGGCAGGGGCATTAGTTAGCCCAAAAGGCATAACTGTAAATTCATAATGCCCATACCGTGATCTAAATGCCGTTTTCGGAATATCCTCGGCCTTCACCTTCACTGGTGGTAACCAGACTGCAAATCTATCTTAGAGAAGACACAAGACCCTTGCAGCTGATCAAAAAGATCATCGATGCGCGGCAAAGGGTACTTGTTCTTGATGGTCACTTTATTTAATTCTCTATAGTCCACACATAATCGAAGTGACCCATCCTTCTTTTTCACGAATAGCACCGGCGCTCCCCAAGGCGACACACTCGGCCTAATAAAGCCCTTATCCATTAAATCCTGAAGTTGCGCCTTAAGCTCTCGCAACTCAGCCGGTTGCATCCGGTAAGGAGCCTTTGAGATTGGCGCAGTTCCCGGAACTACGTCAATCACAAACTCAATCTCCCTATCTGGCGGCATGCGAGTCAGCTCAGGTGGGAAAACATCCGGGAACTCGCGGGCAATAGGGATATCCCCGAGTTCCGGTGCTGCCGTAGGCCCCTCAACAACACTAGCCAAAAAGGCTACACATCCTCGATGGATCATCTGCCTTGCTCGGGAAGTCGAAACCATAGAGGCAAAGAAAGCACTCTGACATCCCCGGTATACCATCATCTCCTGGCCTGGTTCTCTAAAAGTGACCGTCCTTGCGGCACAGTCAATAGTTGCGAAATACCGAGCCAGCCAGTCCATCCCGAGGACCACATCGAAGTCCATCAATTTTCTCAGGACCAACAGGTCAGCTGGCATAATCCAGGACTCGATTTGCATCGGGCAGGACCAACAACACTCCTCCACGTGCAAGGTGTGATCGGGAATCTGAACCTCTCGTGCACGTGGCAAAAGTCCTACCTCTATCCCATGTAATGATGCAAATGATTTACTAATAAAAGAATGCGATGCTCCAGTATCAAATAATGTACGAGTCCTAATGCCAGAAAGTAAGGTGATACCTGCCACCACGTGATCTGCTGCCGAAGAGTCCTCTACCTGTGCAGCATACACTCGCCCACTCTGAGCTGGAGGGCGATACTCCGTGGGATGGGAAGAAGATGGCCAGCTTGCTGGAGCATATGGCCGCTGAGCCGTCGACCGTTGCTGAGACGAAGAAGGAGCAGATGCTGAAGAAGGAGCCGTCGATGGTGCATATGGGCAGGCAGCTCGGAGGTGGCCAGACTGTCCACACCGATAACAACGGCCAAATCTCAGATCACAAGCATCAGAGTTATGCTGTCCCTGGCAGAAAATGCACCTAACCGTAGCCTGGGGCTGCCTCGCCTGCTGCCTCTGTCGCGGAGGCCCTTGCTGCCGCGACTGCGATCTCTGCGAATGCTGTTGCTGCTGATGCTGCGGTGGCCTCTGGGATCCCCCAGGCCCTCGCCGCTCAGAGCGCCCACGGCCAGAAAACTGAGGCCGTGGCGGTCGTGGCGGCCTCCAAGAACTGGCCTGTCCCCCGTCGTCCTGCGCTGGTCGCTTCCTGTCTGCGCCTTGAGCGACCAGGCCCCCACGTCTGGCGACGACGTGGTCTCCCCTCTCAACCCACTGGGCATGCTCTGCTGCCTCCTCCAAGGTCTGTAGTCTCTGAGCATGCACCAGAGTATAGATTTCAGGGCGCAGGCCCGACTCAAAGAGCTCCACCTGGTGCGGTCCATCCCTGGCGACATAGGGTACGCAGTTGAGTAACCGCGTGAACTCCTGAAAATAGTCTAATGCCGTCCGGTCGCCTTGCTGAAGATTCTTCAAATCATCTTCCAGCTTTTTCTTCATACTCGTGGAAAAGTACGTATCCAGAATCATCTTCTTGAACTCAGACCAGGGTAGCTGTCGAGTGATTTGAAATTCCAGTGGCTCCACCCGACGCCACCATGCATCAGCATCCCCGTCTAAATAGTGTACAGCCATATGTACCCTGTACTTCTGGTCAATGAAGAAGTCCCGGAATAACTTCTCCATTGACGAAAGCCAAGTCCCAATCCCCCAAGGCTTAATATTCCGCCCTGAAAATCTGGGCGGTCCCCGCTTACAGAACTGAGTAAGTTTGTCAGCAATCTCCTGCTCCTCCGCAGGAGTCAATGGCCGGATTGTCCCCTGAGCAACAGGGGATGCCGAGGTCACCGGTCCAACTGGGGAAGCCACAGCAGGGGAGGGTGGTACGGGAGAACTCTCCGGGGGTGCAACAACAGGCTGCGCCCTCTGTTCTAACATTTGCGTCAGCCGACCCATGGCCTCCTCCTGACGCCGCACGGCCTCTGACATCTGGGCCATCTGAGCCTGCAGCTCCTGTACCTCACTCTGCTGGCCCTGCTCGGACTCTTCCGGCTCGGGCTCAGGGGAGGAAGGCTGCGAACGCGTCAACATTCTACGTTGCGGAGGCATCCTACCACAAGAAACCACCCTTAGTATCAAAACCCCACACGACCCATTCTAGCGAAAGTCAAAGACATTCTCCTATTTCTGTGACTTTATGTTGTCTGCAGCCAACATAACAGTCTACCAGAAGTAGACTATGTCGACCCCTCTTTCTTTATTGGAAGAGTTAAATAAGTAACACAACGACTTCCGCAAAATTGCCACGTCTCTCGCACCCTATCATCCTAGGGTATGTCAAAAGCCTAGGGTTTCCTAAGTCCCAACTGACCTATCCCTAAGCTCTGATACCAACTTAATCTGTCACGCCCCGGAACCCGGGCTCGCCAACAGATCCGCCGTGCACATGGGATTTCCCGAGTGCACGAAGCGCTGGTAACCTGCTCCGATATAATATAAACAATAAAAGAGCATAATACAGAGCTGAAGTGGAAGAACCACATAGTATCTCAGACTGGAACTACTAATGAAGCTGTAATATGTACAATAATCTCCCAGCTCACCAAAATAGTACATCCAGCTGGCGAAAGCCAGACCTAGAATAAAAGAAGAATACCACAGTCTGAGTAAAGGGTGCAGCATCTATCTAACAGCTCTCAGTCTCCCAGGAGATCTATCTATTCAGCGATCCCCTTACCTCGATCAGCTGCCGATGGCCTAGCAGCTCCCGCAGACGACTCTGCAAAAATAAAGGAGAAGAAAGAAACAGAAAAGAATAATGGGGGTGAGAACTACCAGATAAACTAGTAGCCTCCCCTAGTGGGCAAAACCTCAACTCTGACGCACCCACTAGGACTACTAGAGGCCAGAAAGGAATAAGTGGTAAAGCTGTAAACAGAACTGCTGAATAAAGGGAAACCACCACTAGTATGCCTCTAAATGTCATGTAGCATGAAATGACTGTATGCAACAATACCAAACATGCCTGCCTGAAATAACTCAGTCTTGTGTCACTGGTACTGCCTGCTGTGCCTTGCCAAATCGGGTATGCTGGCCAATGCATAACACCGATGGGGATAGTGTTTGCCAAATCGGGTATGCTGGCCAACGCATGACACCGATAGGGAATAGTGTTTGCCAAATTGGGTATGCTGGTCAACGCATAACACCGATAGGGGATAGGAGTCTCAAGGACTCAAAGTCTGTCTGTAACACACTCCGGAGTGGCACTCGAGGGGAGCGACCCACACGAGTAAAAGTACCTCAGTAATAAGTATCATAAGTGTCGTAAACAGCAGGACTGGATCATGACTATGATCAAAGTGGGAAAAGCCATCCACTAAGAAACTCTGATATGATGCCATAGTACTCAATAAGTAGGAAAAACCATCCACTAAAGAAAAGCCCGATCCCCTGCTGATGCCAAAAATAGACCAGACTCAACCCCATTCTGATGCAAGGATAAACATCCGGCCGACCGCCTACAGTCCGCGGTCACCGCAACACCCCACAAGTTTATAATCTAACATAACCTTGGCTATACTATTCCAAACCCCTACTCATACTCGAGCGACAAGCAACTGAAAGCAAAAGAGAGCAATAAACATGTCAAGCCTTAATATGATAGTGTAGCAATAAATAGTGGCCCTACCTGATGTCCGGGCATGCATGCAACTGTCTTTATTTTAAAAGTTGTAAAATAGTGTCAAAGATTTAAAAAGATTGATTTACTGAATAAAAGTCATTTGCATGCGAGATTATAGCCTTTGTCTCAAACACAGTGTCCCAATATAAGTCATCATATCATCTGTGGGGTTATATTAAATTTTAGGAGAGTTCGTCCCAGCGGTTCTCATCAATTGTCCTGTTAGTAGTCCTGTTAGTAGTCCTGTTAGTAGTCCTGTTAGTAGTCCCAATAGTTCTCATCAATTTAGTTTGTCCCAATTGTTCTCATCAATTGTCATATTAGTTTGTCCCAATTGTTCTTTATCAATTGTCATATTAGTTTGTCCCAATTGTTCTCATCAATTAAATTTTAAGGGAGTTCCAGTAATCCCAGTGAGCTTGTCAAAAATGAGGTAAGCAACAACCGCCCACCTCGAACAGCTCAAATCACACCCAGAAAGTCTCCTGGCTGTCCACAGTCCCCTAGAACTGCTGTCTGCCGAAAATGGTGCCCTACAGCAACACACATTGCACAGGGTGTTACTATATTATTCATAAAAATACAGCTTTTGCTGTTTTTCAAATAGCACGAAAAGAGAGGAGTTTTTCACCTCTGTATAGTGCTCAGAAAAATCCAGAAAAATTACGGTTGCGTTCCTCGCGAAGAGTAGATCAAAATCGACTCTTTAAACGCCTCGATCTGATGCTCCTACGCCAAGATAAAAATCGGAGAAGTTGACACTGTCCAGAAATTTCCACAGCAAAAAGGGGGGTCAAAGAGGCCTCGGGAAACGTTCCAAAAGTACGAAATGGAGCAAAGTAATCAACATGGAAATCGAAGCCTTACCTCCTAGGAACGCGCTGTCGCGAAAATCGTCTAAAAATTCCTCCTGGTTAGCCCACAGGGAATTTTCGACGGAACTGCGACGGGAAATGGGCCGAAAAAGAAAACCGTCGCAGTGCGCCGCGTCGCAGATAACTCACTATCGGTACCTTCAAAAATTCTAAAATTCTGAGGAGAGAGAGAGGAGAGAGAGAGGAAGAATTTTTGTATAGGGCACTTTCTCTGGTTCTCTCTCTACAGCACGGAGCCCGAGGTGAAAGATGGTGGGGGTGGGAGGCTCTATTTATAATGGGCCAAGGTCCCTCACCAGATCCCGGGCAGAACAGCAAACACCGGAATGGACCATCCAGGACGCGCCACGTGTTGACAAAACAGGAAACAGCCTTGTGCAATGCCACTCAGAAGACGCCACGTGTCCACGTGGAGCACGGGCCCGGTCCCCGCGCCGGGTCTTCCGGAAAATGTTGGCCAATCGGAGCGCCGCCACGTGCACCTTCTAGAAGCCGGCCGGCCAATGGGAAAACGCCACGTGTCAAGGTAAGGCTTCGGTGCACCCGGTGCACGGCAAGCCCATGGACCCCGCACCAGCGCCCCCCGCCCGCGCCGCGCGCCGCTGCGCTCTGCCGCGCTCCGCCGCTGCGCCGCCGCTGTGCCGCCGCCTGCCGTCGCCCGCCGGTAGCCGCCGGCGGCCGGAACAGTAATTCCGGTCGCCGGAGTTACTGTTCCGGTGAACAGTGTTTTGGCGCCGAAAATAAAGTGAATATACCGTTTTGATCGTTTTCGCGCGCTGAGTCCAAATCCGCTGTCCATTTCGCCAAATTCTCATCCGAAATTTTGCCGAAAGCTCCCGGAAAATTCCATTTGCTCCGATTTTCGCACTGAGTCTATATTAAATGTCCAATTTCGATTCTACAAGCTCTGCTTCACCGAATAAGCTCCCTACAGTCACTGTTTAATGTTGTACAGTTCCTGCGGGAGTCCGGATCATCACATGGTGTTTGTAAGTTTTCTACCGTTAGATCTACCATTTTGACTAATTTTTTTTTCTTTAATCATTCTATTCCACCAACCATTCACTTAATTCAAGATATCCACTATCATTCTAACAAATTTTTTTAACAAAGAGCTAAAAATCTACCAGCATCAATGACTTGATACTTTTTTTTTGAGGTAAAGGCAGCATGTTGCCGCTTCATTCATAAACTCAGCTACAAAGGTGAGACAACTAGACCTCGGTTAGGAGAGCGAAAAAAAAAAAAAAAAAAAAGGAAAAAAAAAAGAAAAAGGCATAAGAGCTCAATTCTCTCTTATATATATATATATATATATATATATATATATATATATATATATATATATATATATATATATAGAGAGAGAGAGAGAGAAGAGCTTGTATATTTTTAAAAACATAATTTCATCCATACTTGTCAATTTTTTATTACTGGATTTGTATTGCGATTTGTGTTTTTGTAAAATCAACTAAAGAGAGAAAGAACAAGTCCAACTATATTTGTAAATCTTTTATCGTTGGATTTATATTGAGATTTTTATTATTATACTTTTTCTTTCTCTCTTTTTAGTTGACTTTACAATAGTATAAATCTCAACACAAATATAATGATAAAAAATTTATAAGTATAATTGAATTTATACTTTTAAAAATATACAAACTCTACTATATATATATATATATATATATATATATATATATATATATATATATATATATATATATATATATATATATATATATATATATATATATATATATATATATATATATATATATATATATATATATATATATATATATATATATATATATATATGGCTTATTTATTTTCAAAAGTATATGTCCAAATATAATTGTGAATTTTTTATCATTAAATTTGTATTGAGATTTGTGCTATTTATTTATTTTTTCTTTTTCTTGAGTTGGTTTTATAATAGTACAAATTTCAATGCAAATTCAATAATAAAAAATTCAGAAACATATTTTGGACTTATACTTTTGAAAATATATAAACTTATATATATATATATATATATATATATATATATATATATATATATATATATATATATATATATATATATATATATAATTGATCTCTTATGTTTATAAAAATATCAAATTATTTGTGTTTGTGAATTTTTTATTCTTGAATATACGAATATACGGTTAGGATGATAATGAACCTCTTGGATTTAGTGAAATAATTAATCAAAGGGTTAGAACTATATATATATATATATATATATATATATATATATATATATATATATATATATATATATATATATATATATAATCATTTATGAGGAATCTAAAGGTAGCAACTCACACCCATGTGGGGCCTTCATAAGGTATCTGAGGCATTTACCATTTACCACATGGGTTTACCAACCATTGTGGGGTATCCTTTAAGAAGGAGACCAAGCTTTAAATAGAAGGGAATGTATAAGTGTATACTTTCTTGGGGGTGTACATCTTACACCCCACCCCATCGTGAGGGTGGAGTAAATTTTACTCGTCACTTGATGTGACGAGTGAAAGTATACCCATGTGACGAGTGAAGGTATACCCATCTCAGGATTGAATGGAATGTAGGATGTACATCCTTTTTGGGATGTAGGATGTACACTCCTTTACACCTAGCAAAGCCCTAAATAGAACAAACTATCTAGTGATAACTTTAAGTAGTTTAGCTCTGATTAGATGCGTAACTATAATATTTAATGATTATTTATTTTTTATAATATTTTTTTTACTTTAGCTCTGATTAGATGTGTAAACAGAATATTTAATGATTGTTTATTTTTTATAATTTGTTTTTTTGTGTGTGATTAAAATTTAGGCGTTTATTAATTTTTTGCACGTGAAAATTTTGGGCATTTATGATTAAATTTGCCTAACCACCCGATGATCATCCTATTCATTTATCAAATACTACAAAATTTTTGATTAAATCAGCAAGAGATATAAGGATTAAAATGTTTATACATCCCAATAGAGTTCACCTCTAGCCCATAACAAATTAATCCTCACAAGATATATAATTTTTTTGGGATACATGTTTTATTTATAAGAAAATTTGTCTTACTCTCCAAAAGTTAGTTTACAGCTATATGTAGTGTAAACATATATTAATATTTTTCGGAGTTGAGCTGGATGCTATCAGTAGCAAACGATTTAACTGTCATCTATTTTTTATTTTTTTTTCAAGAGGATGAAGTTTTTAAATCGACAATCGGTATTATTGAACATGATCTAGGCTACCGGAAGCATTTAGAAATTAAATTTTAAAAATTTTCAAAGTTTGCAAGGATCTAGGCTACAGGAGCCCGTTTGATTCTGGGATGAACGAATGTGCGGTTAGAATGATAGTGGATCTCTAGGGTTTAGTGGGTGGTTGAAAAAATAGTATTATTTAAAGGGTAAAAATAATTAAATGAATAGATCTAACGATGGAAAATTTAGTAGCACAAAGTGTACGGTGCTATCGATAGCATGGCAGCCGGACTTTATATATAGAACTAGACTACTATGCTATTAATAGTACCAAGTCATTGGTGCTATTAGATTTTTGACCCTTCGATAAAAAGATGTGCGTTACGATAATAATGGATCCCTAGGATTTAGTGGGTTGTTGAAAAAATAGTATGATTTAAAAGGTGAAAATAATTAAAGTAGTAAATTTAACAGTGAAAAACTTGATAGATAGTATAGCAGACGGACTCTATATATAGAACGAGACTATTATACTATTAATATCATCAAGTCATTTGTGCTATTAGGTTTTTGACCCTTGAATGAAGGAATGTGCGGTTAGGATAATAGTGAGCTCCTAGGATTTAGTGGCTTGTTGGAAAAATAGTATCCTCTAAAAAATGAAAATGATCAAAGAACTAGATCTAACGGTGAATAATTTGATAGCACCAAGTGCTTGGTGCTATCGATAGCATAGCAGCTAGACTATATATATATATATATAATTGAGCTCCTATGTTTGTAAAAGTACCAAGTTATTTGTGCTTGTGAGTTTTTTATCCTTAGATGTAGGAATGCGCGGTTAGGATGATGGTGGGCCCCTTTGGTTTAGTGGGTGGTTGGTAGAATAGTATGATCTAAGGGGTATAATTAATCAAAGGGTTAGATCTAACGGTAGAAAACTTAATTACAAGCACCAATTGCTTGGTGCTTGTACAAGTACAGTAGCTGAACTCTATATATAGCGTAGAGCTACTATACTCTTATGAGTATAAATCTCTTTGTACTCATAACTTTTTCACCATTGGATGAAGGAATGCGCGGTTAGAATGATAGTGGTCCCCATAGGGTTTACTAGGTTGTTGGAGAAATAGTAAAAATCTTAGTAACTACTATAATCCTAACCGCACATTTCTTCATCTAAGGATGAAAACTTATGAGTACAAAAAAATTTTACTCATAAGGCACCGTTTGTTTCGGGGCTAGAACAGGGAATAAGAGGTTTATCCTCCTTATTGTACCAAACGCATCAAGAATTATTCGGTACAGTAGTTCTAGACAAGCAGAATAAGCTGGAACAACAGTTCTTACATATTATTTTATAATTTTTTTTTTTTACCAAACTACCCCTCCTTTCCTCCTTTCTCTCTTCCCAATACACTCTCATCATCACAAATCCTCTCTCTCCTTTCTCTTTTTTCCTTCCCAATACACTCTCATCATCACAAATCCCTCTCTCTCATCTCTCTCTTTTCCTTCCCAATACACTCTCATCATCACAACCTCTTTATTCTTCTTATTCCTCATTCTCATACCAAACACAAAATCTCTTATCCCTGGAACCGAACCAAACGTTTTTTCGCTCTTGTTCCGTACTTTATACCTATCCCCAGAATAGCTAGTTCTGGTTTATACCTAGGTATCGTTTGGTAACGGAATAAGCCAGAACTAGCTATTCTGGGGATAGGTATAAAGTACGGAACAAGAGCGAAAAAGCGTTTGGTTCGGTTCCAGGGATAAGAGATTTTGTGTTTGGTATGAGAATGAGGAATAAGAAGAATAAAGAGTTTGTGATGATGAGAGTGTATTGGGAAGGAAAAGAGAGAGAGGAGAGAGAGGGATTTGTGATGATGAGAGTGTATTGGGAAGGAAAAAAAAGAAAGGAGAGAGAGAAATTTGTGATGATGAGAGTGTATTGGAAAGAGAGAAAGGAGGGGAGGAGGGATAGTTTAATAAAAAAAAATATATATAAAATAATAGATAAGAACTGTTGTTCCAGCTTATTCTGCTTGTACTAGAACTACTGTACCGAATAATTCTTGGTGCGTTTGGTAAAATAAGGGGGATAAACCTCTTATTCCCGATTCTAGCCCCGAAACAAACGGTGCCTAAGGCTTCGTTTGTTTTCAGAACGGGAACGGGAATAGCGGGGATATCCCCCTTATTCTCCCAAACGCATCTGAACTGTCTGGTATTGCTTATCCCAGAACAAGGAGAATAGCTGGTATAACAATTCCCATCCTATTATTTTACTATAAAAATTTTTACCATATTACCCTTCTTATCTACTTTATCTCATCCCAACATATTATTTTAATAAAAACTCTCTCCTCACTCTCTCTCCTCTTCCCTCCTTTCTCTCTTCCCAATACACTCTCATCATCACAAATCCCTCTCTCCTCTCTCTCTTTTCCTTCATCCCACCTCCTTTCTCTCTTCCCAATACACTCTCATCATCACAAATTAATATTATAAAATTTTAAATTTATTATTTAAAATAAATATTATAAAATTTATTATTTAAAATAAATATTATAAAATTTTAAATCTTAAAATTAAAATATTGAAATTTTATATTTTAAATTTTAATTTTAATTTGAAAAAATAAAATATTAAATTAAATATTATTTTTAAATAATATAATTTAATTATGATTATAATTTTATTTCTATTTTTTTAAACCATTAATCCATTAATTAAAGCGAAATAATTAGATTTTAACAACTTTTATCACATTTTTTTAAACCATTAATCCATTAATTTTAATTTGAAAAAATGTTGAAATTTTATTTTTTAAATTTAAAATTTAAGTTGAAAAAATTATTTATTAAATTAAATGTATTATTTTTAAATAATATATTTTAATTACGATTATAAGTTTACTTATATTTTTTAAAACTATTAATCCATTAATTGAAACGAGAATAATGAGTTTACAATATTTTAATGACATAATAAAGCTCGTGCGTGAAAATTTACAAATATTTAGCAAATATATAAATTTTACGAAATTTTTTAAAAAAATCGCTTAAAAATTAATTATTTATAAATATATTATAAAATTGTAAATCTTCAAATTAAAATGTTGAAATTTTATATTTTAAATTTAAATTTTAAGTTGAAAAAATAAAATATTAAATTAAATGTATTATTTTTAAATTATATATTTAAATTACGATTATAATTTTACTTATATTTTTTAAAATTATTAATCCATTAATTAAAACGAGAAAAAGGAGTTTACAATATTTTAATGACATAATAAAGCTCGTGGGTGAAAATTTACAAATATTTAACAAATATATAAAATTTGCGAGATTTTAAAAAAATTTCACTTAAAAATTAATTATTTAAAATTAATATTATAAAATTGTAAATCTTCAAATTAAAATGTTGAAATTTTATATTTTAAATTTAAATTTTAAGTTGGAAAAATTAAATATTAAATTAAATGTATTATTTTTAAATTAGATATTTTAATTACGATTATAATTTTACTTTTTTTATTTTAAAATATTAATCCATTAATTAAAACGAACTAATCAATTTTTAACAACTTTTATCACATAATAACTCTTGGGGGCAAAAAGGTAATTTACCCATCTTATCCTCTTTATCCCTCCTATTCCACATTATTAAACCAAACACGAATTCCCTTATCCCTGGAACCATCCCAAACGAGTTTAAGCTCTAGTTCCGTACTTTATCCTTATCCCCAGAATAGCCAATTCCAGCCTATTCCGATTCCAAACGCAGCCTAAGAGTATAGTAGCCGGGGCCCCTATATATATATATATATATATATATATATATATATATATATATAGTAGAGCTTATGTACTTTCAAAAGTACAAATTCATCCTTTCTTGTAAATTTTTTACTATTGGATTTGTATCGGGATACGTATTATTGAAAAAGTATTTAAAAAGAGAGAGAAAGAAAGTGCAATTGTACAAATAATAAAACAAATTTAATGATGAAAAATTCATAAGTACGAATGAGCTTATACTTTTAAAAATATATAAGCTCCACACACTCTCTCTCTCTCTCTCTCTCCCTATATATATATATTATATATATATATATATATATATATATATATATATATATATATATATATATATATATATATATATATATAGAGTAGAGCTTATATATTTTTAAAAATATTAGCCCAAGTAATTTTTTTATTATTGAATTTGTATTGAGATTCGTATTATTGTATTTTCTCTTTTCTCTTTCTTTAGTTAACTGTACAATAGCACAAATCTCAATACAAATATTATGGTAAAAAATTTACAAGCATATTTGAACTTATATATTTAAAACTATAAATTCTTATATATATATATATATATATATATATATATATATATATATATATATATATATATATATAGAAAGAGAGAGAAAGAGTCCGGCTGTAATACTATCGATAGTATCAAACAATAGGTGCTACCAAGTTTTTAGCCCTTGAAGGAACAATAGGTGCTACCAAGTTTTTAGCTTTTAGATGAAAGAATGTACGATTGGAATTATAGTGATTCTCTAAAATTTTTATTATTCAACCAACCACCCACTAAATTCTAGGGGATCACTATCATCTTAACCGCATATTTTTTAATTTAAGGACTAAAAAATTGATAGCACCACTAACTTGATGCTATCGATAATTTTCCAACCTAATTCTCTCTTTCTCTCTCTCTCTCTATATATATATATATATATATATATATATATATATATATATATATATAGTTCGGCTATGATGTTTTTAAAAGCACCAGCATTTGATACTTATAAATTTGTCCCGTTAGATCTATCCCTTTAATTAATTCCACTTCTTAAATCATACTATTTAATCAACCACCTACTAATTCTAAAAAAATTATTATTATTCTAAGAGCACATCTCTTCATCCAAAAATTAAAAACTCACAAATACAAATTATTTTATACTTTTGAAAGTATATGAGTTTTACTTATGGGAAACTCTAAGTGTACACCCGTAAGGGGTGTACATCTCACACCCCCACCCATCTAAAAATAGGGTGTAATGAGGGGTCACTTGATGTGACCCCTAAAAAACATCACCACCATTAAAGGGGTGGAGATGTAGGATGTACACACCCCTTTAGGGAATACATATAGCAATCCTCTTTACTTATATATACAATCATCAAAGTGTCACATCATGGAGGGTAGTTGTTGTCGAGAACATGAGCAATGCTACATGTACACCCTGAAGGGGTGTACATCATACATCTCCACCATTTTAATGGTGGCGATATTTTTTACGGGTCACATCAAGTGACCCATCATCACACCCCCACCCTTAGATGGGTGGGGGTGTGAGATGTACACCCTTTACGGGTGTACACATAGCATTTTCCCGAGAACATTGTGTCGTGTGGCCGGTGGGACCCACCGTCGCGTTCCACAGAGAAGCTTTATTCTGGGTGATTTGTTTCGGATTTTTTTTTTTTGGATATTATAATAAAATTATATTATAACAATATTATTAAATATTTTTAAAATTTTAAAAAAATACTACGGATAAAAATACCGATATTTATTATAAGTAACGCTATATATAAAATCATTAAAATGTATAGCGATATATTATTATAAAATATTTTAAAAATATATTCATATAATTTAATTTTGAATATAAATTAAACACTTAAAATGTTTCAAATATATATTTCTATAATTTAATTTTATTATAGTGCAAATCAGAATCATTATCTATTTCAAATCATGATTTTTGCATTCTCGTAAAATTTAAATTTAAATTTAAATTTTAAATTTTATAAAATTGTATGGCTTTAAGAAAAAAAATCTACACCTACTCACACTCCGAGATCAGATAAATTAGAAATGCACAACCAATTAAATATCGGATCATATATATATATATGTGCCATTAATTTTTAAATTTTTGGATTAAAATATGTGTGGTTGAGATTATATATAATGGGCCCCTTAAATTTAACAGGTAGTTGGAAAAATAGTAAAATCTAACGAGTAAAAATAATCAAAGAGATTGATCTAAGAGTATAAAATTTGATAGCACCAATAGCTTGATACTATTAATAGTATAGCAGCCGGACTATATATATATATATATATATATATATATATATATATATATATATATATATATATATATATATATATATATATATATATATATATATATATATATATATATATATATATATATATGAGTCCGGCTACTATACTCTTATGAGTAAAAAATTTTTATACTCATAAATTTTCATCCCTTGGATGAAGAAATGTGCGGTTAGGATTATAGTAGTTCTTAAGATTTTTACTATTTTCCCAACAACCTAGTAAATACTATGGAGACTACTACCAATCTAACCGCACATTTCTTAATCCAATGATGAAAAAATTATGAGTACAAAAAAATGTATACTCATAAAAGTATAGTAGCCCTACACTATATATATATATATAGGAAAATGCTAAATGTACATCCCAAATGGGGTGTACATCTTACACCCACTCCATCCCGAGATAGATGAATTCCACTCGTCACATCAATGTGACGAGTGGATGAATACCCACCCCAAGATGGGGTGGGTGTAGAATATACACCCCATTTGGGGTGTACAGGTAGCACTTCTCATATATATATATATATATATATATATATATATATATATATATATATATATATATATATATATATATATATATATATATATATATATATATAAATTACCTATAATGTGCACTAGTATTACCACGCAGTCTATATTGAATATGCTATATATTCAGTCTTGAGGAGTGTGTACACCTAGCACTTCTCATATATATATATATATATATATATATATATATATATATATATATATATATATATATATATATATATATATATATATATATATATATATATATATATATATAGGAAAATGCTACACGTACACCCCATTCGGGGTGTATATCACACACCCCATCCATCCAATGGGTGGGGTATGATGATGGGTCAATCGATGTGACCCGTAAAAAATATCGCCACCATTAAAATGGTGGAGGTGTATGATATACACCCCGAAGGGGTGTATGTGTAGCATTGCTCATATATATATATATATATATATATATATATATATATATATATATATATATATATATATATATATATATATATATATATATATATATATATAGGGTTAATTGCATACACGTCCCTCCAAATATATCGACTTGCAAATATATCCTTATAAAATTCAACTTTTCATATTTATCCCTACAAAAATCCACCGTTATTCAAATATGCCCCTACTGTTAGAAAAGTTGAGTTAACCATAGGTTAAATGCTTAACCTTGGTTAGAGTAGAAAGTGAATATACCTTTTTACCCTTTTTTTTAATTTAGAGACAGAACTTACATCTATTGGGTTTTTTCCTCTTCTCTTCCCATTCCCCTCCTTCCTCTTCATCTTTCCATCCCTGAACCGGTCGTCGCGCAGGAAGAGAACCGGTCGTCGCGCAGGAAGAGGACCGGTCAATTTAGCTCAAGCAGCAATTTAGCTCAATTTAGCTCAATGGTGGAAGAGAACCGGTCGTCCCGCAGCTCTTCTTCGGCGGCGTGCTCCTCGCCCTCATCGAGGGCGCCGGGATCATGCTCAACCGCTTCCTCTCCTCGCCGCAGAACCTTCCCCCCATGGAGGACCCAGCCGCCATCGGCCACCCCCCAACGATCGCGAGGCCCGGCGTTCCCCTCCCCACAGCGGAGGAGGAATCGGGCAGGGGATCGTGGCTCGGGGGTAGGGCCAAGAAGAAGAAGAAGAACGACGGGAAGGGCGGGAGCGGAGGCTGAGGGGGCAAACCGGAGGTTTTGGAGAGCTTCGATACCCCGAGCACGCCTATTCCGAACTTTGAGTACAAATGAGAGATTTTTTAACGGGGTATGTTGTGATCCTTCTTAGGGTTTTAGTTTCTTTGTAAGTTCTTGCATTGGGCTTCATCATTCATGTATCTCTCTGGCATATGCAGCAGTAATCTGTTAATTAGTCAATTTGCTGATTCTCTGCATCTTGAAACTTATGATCTTGATAAATAATTGATGGTTTCATTCATTCTTGATCTAATTCATTCTAAAACTCAATTCACATGGCATTTCTGGATCTGCTCCTGTGAGGGCAAACAATACCTCTGAACTGCAGTACTCCTGTTTTTTTTTCTTCGTATGAAAGAACTTTATTGAAGTTATCGTAGAAAGTGGTAGGACGATCTGCCTATTGTTATGTGGCACAGCCTAATGTCATGAAGGCAATGCAACAATCATTCTTCTGCGGAACACACTTTTAATGGCACATGAGTATTTCACTAATATGAGTGGGGATGAATGTCGCAGAAATAAGAAATTTGATTGCCTTCATGTTAGATTGCTTGGGAAGATTATTGCTAGGATCTAATTTTACTTGGCAAATAACAACTTCTAAGCGGCAGTCCCTTCTAGAGGAAAAAAATATTTATTTATTTGCTGGATTACCTACTAATTCTAGGTTACTGGTAGGTGGTAACTTTTATTTCTTAGTTGCACGTTCTTGGGTTTTTCATTTGGATTGGTAAATTTATGAGAAACCTTTCATGTATTAACTCTTCTTATCATGCATTGGAGTGTTTTGAAAGTTAATGCTATTTTTAAATCACACACTTGTTATCATGCTCTCAAGCTGCTTGCTGCCAAGCAGCAGCAGCAGCAAGCAGCAAGCTGCCAAGCAGCAGCAGCAGCAAGCAGCAAGCTGCTTGCTGCCAAGCAGCTTGCAGCTTGCTGCTTGCTTCTGCTTGCCAAGCTGCTTGAGCAGCAAGCAGCAAGCAGCTTGCTTCTTGCTGCTTGAGTAGGGTTTGGGTCTTTACAAGTTTTAAAGCAATCACACTTGGGAATTTCGATGCTATTCGAAGAATTTATCGATCTCTCACTCATCATAAAAAAGTAATGTATTAGAGGAGAGAAAAAGATGAAAAAATAAAATTGTTGGAGATTAATAGAGAAAAATGAATGAAAAAATTAAAATATTATATAGAGCAAAGTTGGCTTTAATGGTGGGTTTTAGTTCTTCTTTTATAGATGAAGGAGATGGAGATGATCTTTGGGGGATTTTTGGAGAGGGACAAATTTGTAATAAGTAAAAATAGATATTGCTTTTAGAGGGATATATCCGTAGGGATTTTAGGAGAGGGGCATTTTTGCAATAATGAGAGGGATTTTAACGTTGGGATTTTTGGAGAGGGGCATTTTTGAAACAAATAGATTTGAAGAATTTTTGGAGGGATATATTTGTAAGGGGCAAAAAAGTAATTTTATATGGAATCTGTTAAAAAATTAACGGATTCCAAATGGGGATTAACCTCAGGGGCATATTTGAAGAATTTTGGATTTTTGCAGGGATAAATATGAAAAGTTGAATTTTACAGGGATATATTTGCAAGTCGATATATTTGGAGGGACGTGTATGCAATTAACCCATATATATATATATATATATATATATATATATATATATATATATATATATATATATATATATATATATATATATATATATATATATATATATATATATATATATATATATATATATTTATATATATTTATATAAATGCAAATTGAAAGCTAATCTAAGTGTAAATTACCTATAATGTGCACTAGTATTACCACGCAGTCTATATTGAATATGCTATATATTCAGTCTTGAGGAGTGCTACCTGTACACCCCAAATGGGGTGTACATCCTACACCAACCTCATCCTGGGATAGGTATTTCTCCACTCGTTTCATCGATGAGACGAGTGGAATTCACCCCACCCCAGAATAGGGTGGGTGTAAGATGTACACCCCAATTGGGATGTACATCTAGCAATTTCCATCCAGTCCTACTTGCAAAATAATTAGACAAGTTTAAGTGATTAGAATAGGATCCAAATATGTTTAATCAATGGGCAATGCTAGGTGTACACCCTAAAAGAGGTGTACATCCTACACCTCACTCCATCATGAGTATACCTTCACTCATCACATCGAGTGACGAGTAGAATTCGGTTAATACTAGATGTACACTCCAAATGGAGTGTACATCTTACACCCACCCCATTCTAGGGTGGGGTGAATTCCACTCGTCATATCGATGTGACGAGTGGATGAATACCCACTCCAAGATGGAGTAGGTGTAGGATGTACACCCTATTTGGGGTGTATACCTAGCAATGCTCGTGAAATTCACCCACCCTAAGATGGAGTGAGGTGTAGGATGTACACTATATACTCTTAATGAATTTATGCTAAAATGCACCTCTAATTAAGTACTTCCAACACTTTAGACACAGACGCATCAACTCACTCCTCAAAGTCTCCACATCCATAACTCTCTGTTCTTTGCTTGTACCCTGGTATTTATCGTTAGGTGTACACCAACCGATTTGTCTATAAGTATATATATATATATATATATAGCTAACCCTCAGCATCTCATTTACTAAAAATAATTTTTTGTATATTTCAAATAAAATATACTATATATATTTTATTTATTTTAAAATAAAATAAATTTTATTAATTATTTAGAAATAACTAATAAATTATATTTTATTTTAAAATGAATGGCATGTACATTATAAATTTAAAAATAAGTATACGAAAAGTATATCATGGGATTTATGAGACTTACAACTTGGTACTCATCATGTGTACTATATACTCCTAATAGCTCTGGTATATGCCAGAATATGAATTCAATATTCTGCTACTAACTTTTTGTTTATGAATGGTAACCCCACACAAAATAAAGAGCAATGCTACATGTACACCCCGAAGGGGTGTACATCATACACCTACATTATTTTAATGGTGCCGATATTTTTTACGGGTCACATCGAGTGATCCATCATCACACCCCCACCCTTAGATGGGTGGGGTGTATGATGTACACCCCGAAAGGGGTGTACACATAGCATTTTCCCAAAATAAATGATGTGCGTTTGACTCTCCGTGCCTAACGTTTTTCTTAGGCTTAGAGGCTCTCATACACTACAAAAAAAAAATAATATTTAAAAATATTTTGTTTTATACTTAATAATATTTAAAAGTATTTTAATATAGTCACGAAACATTTAAAAATATCGGTTAAAATATCGGCAGATGAAGAGTCACTACGTATATACCACTTATGCCAATTGTATCGGTAAAATATTTTCTAATACTTTAAAACGTCAAAATTTTTTAAAATTCTGATACTTTAAAGTGTCAAAAAATTAAAAATAATAATAAAATTTATTATTTAGTAAATTAATGTAATATAATAAAGAATTTATGTGACGATATTTTTTAAAACGTCGATATTTACTACAGTATAAAAACACTTGGGACGCTTCTCTCAAGCGGTGTCTCAAAAACATTTTTGGGTTATTCATTCTACAACTACTTTAATCCTACTACGTTTAATTTTCTTAATCTCTTAAACCTAATTGCCGCCCAAAATATTATAATCGATTTAAGAAACTCATAAATACCAAATGATGTGAGACTCATTTATTTGGCTAGCCTTAACTAATCTTGTAGAGACAGTAATATAATATTAATATTACAAAATATGATAAATTAATAACGTAAATTAGTGAAATCACTGAAGTTTTCAATATTTCATAAAAAAATATTTCA
This sequence comes from Tillandsia leiboldiana, assembly GCA_029204045.2. Lineage (NCBI taxonomy): Eukaryota > Viridiplantae > Streptophyta > Magnoliopsida > Poales > Bromeliaceae > Tillandsia > Tillandsia leiboldiana. Next base: position 48,909,209 of record CM055067.1, on the reverse strand, counting down.
TAAAAAATAATACTAAATGTAAAAAATTAGTAGTATTTATTATTACTCAATGTCATCATTAATCAATGTATAATTATAAGTAAACCCCATTTTGTACTTATATTATGATAAAAATTATTAACTCACAACAAAAAAATAAATCCCTTTGCTGTGTTTCGTTTATTTTAATTATAAAAATAATTTTTAATTTGAATTAATACTTAAATATATTTTAAAATTATATATTTTTAATTTTTTTTATTTAAATTAATTAAAATTTATCTAAATAATCACTCTGTTACTACAATTAACCACTTAACTTAAAATTTTAAAAAAATTATCAAACTCTAATTTTGTCGCTACATTTTGTGGGGAGCACCGAACACTAATTAATATATTCAACAACATTACTTGATAATTGCTATTACATTTAATAGTTTAACAATAATTTACTATTAATGTTGTAAAATATGATAAATTAGCTGTTTAAATTAGTGAATGCCACTAAAATTTTTAACATTTTATAAAAAATAATTCTAAATATAACAAATTAGCAGTATTTATTACTAAATGTCATCACTAATTAATGTATAAATATAAATAAACTTCATTTTGTACTTATATTATGATAAAGTTTATTAACTCGCAGCAAAAAAACAGATTCCTTTGTTGAGTATGGTTTATTTCAATTATGAAAATAATTTTTAATTTGAATTTTGTGGGGAGCACCAAACTCTAATTAATATATTTAACCATATTACTTAATAATTACTGATATATTTAATAATTTAGTAGCAGTTTACTATTAATATCACAAAATATGATAAATTAGCAGCGTAAATTAGTGAATGACATTAAAGTTTTCAACATTTTATAAAAAATAATAAATTAGCAGTATTTATTACTAAATATCATTACTAATTAATGTATAATTGTAAATAAATCCCATTTTATACTTATATTATGATAAAGTTCATTAACTCACAAAAGAGAAAAAAAAAAGGATCTCTTTGTTGTATATGGTTTATATGGTTTATTTCAATAATGAAAATAATTTTTAATTTGAATTAATTTTAAATATATTTAAAATAGTACATCTTTTATTTTATTATTTAAATTAATTTTAAAAATTTTATCAAGCTTATAATTGGCTTCACCAAATTTGATAATTTAAATTATATTTAGAAATAAAACTAAATCAATCAATAGTTAATAATTAATAAAATTATTAAATTTGATAAATTTTTAACTTAACTAACCGTTAATAATTTAACTAATATTTAAAAATATAAATTAGAAAAAAAATAGAAGTTGACATGATTTCACTAAAAGAATAAAATAATTGATTGTAAACTAGATTTATGAATTGTATCTTTTGTTTTTATATGCATATAATTTTTTGTAACACTTTTTATGCGCAATAATATGTATATAGATATATATTTTGTAATAAAAGATTTAGACTTTTATATTTGATTTAAACTTATTATTGAATGGAATCACCTTTAGTTTCATGGTGTACAATTATAAAATATTTGATATTAATTGATAAAATATTGATAAATATTTTTTATTTTTGTGAATGCAAATTAGCTAGCATTAATTTTACACACTAAATAATTAATTTTAAAATAATAAAATATTAATATTTTATCGAACTTTCATAACATAAATATCAAAAAACTTAATGATTGATATCCCAGATTTCAAATTTATTATTAAAAGAAAAAAATGAAACAAAAAAAAAAAAAAAGTGGGTAGGATGAGAGCAGGATGCGATCTTTTTTTCTAAAAAAAAATATTTTTCATAACTATTAGGAAATGCTTTTAAAAATATTTGTATTAGCAGTATATTTCTAATAATACTAATTTATTCATATTATCGGTATTCATTATAATTTTTTTTTTGTTTGAGAGAAAGGTAGAGCATGTTACCTGCGCTACCCGTTTATTTTTTAAATAAATTTAGCTGAAAATGTGAAGCAACTAGACTTCAAATTCGGATCATGGATATCAACCACCAAGTTCTTTACCACTTGCACAAGGGACCGCTAATAGGTATTCATTATGAATGTTGCTAATACTTTTAGCAATATTAGCATAGGCATCCGGGACGGGGTCATATGGAGACCCACAATGACTATAATCCTTCACTATTTTAAAAATTATACAGAAATTCTATATTAAGTTAATTAAAAAAATATATTTTAATATTTTGGGGTTAAAAGTAAATTTTTTTAAAAAATTATTATTTCTTGAGGGCCAAAAAATCAGCCACCCGCCCACCTTCCTCTCATAGGTGCAACACATAATATACATCTCTCTCCTCTTTCTCTCTCATTTTTTTATTTTTTTTTGTGTATTTTTGTACATTAAATTCTTATTATATATAATTTATTTTATTAATAATTTTTAAATATTAATATATTTTGTATAATATATTTTTGATTTTTTCGGAAGTAAAATTCTAATGTCGTCCCTGATAGGCAGCATTTGGTATCTCATATACTACAAAAAAATTATAGTGGTATTCGTTGATCTTTTAATAGCATAAATAAAAATCACTGATGACTAATATTTCAGTAATGCCCATAATTCCATAACTACTTTGAACTTAGTACGTTTAATTCTATTAATCTTTTAGGCCTAATCTTTGTTCAAAATATTATAGTCGGTTTAAAAAACTCACAAGGATCAAACGATATAAGACTCGTCTGGCTAGTCTTAATTAAGTTCTTAACCGACCTTGTGGGGAGCCACACGCTGTCCACTATATGATCTTGCCTTAGTTGAGACTCGTCTCACTTTCAACCGATGGCCAGTTATGATACGTTTTATGAAGGACTATTTCAAATGTTGAGAGTGTTACATTCTTTTCCTCTTTAAGCCTTAATGTTGTCGTCAGAGTCAATCGTACTCACAAGCATCAGGCGATATGAGATTCGTCTCACTAATCTTATCAGACTTTGTAGAAAGTAACGCTCTACTCACAAAAATCTTCAGTCAGGAAGTCACACTCTGTTCGTTGTATGACCTTAACTTAGTCGAGACTCATCTCACAATTCTGTTTGGTGATTGATTTTAATACTAAACGTGATATTACACTTTTCAAAAAAATCATTCATTCTAGAACTAATCTAATCCTAATATACTTATCAAAAAATATTTTTATAATAATTTTTTTTTAAAAAAAAAAAATAATTAATTAATTATATATTGGCGAAGTGCTGTATAACTGCTCTTTCCTGTGTTCTTCTTGTCCTCCACTTAGATGACGTACGGCTCTTTTTCTCTTTTTTTTTTCTTCCACATTATTATTATTATGTTGAAGATCACTACATGCACACATGTCATTGTACCTGCCTTTTTGTTATCCTACTTTTTCTTTTCTTTTCTTTTCTTTTCTTTTCTTTTCGATGTTGATTAGCGGCCACGTGTCGGGACGTGAAGGCGTTTGAATTTGGGACACGTGGCACGATATGGTGTGGGAGTAGCTAAAGCCTAAAAAAAGTTCGGTAGCAACGATTGAGTGCCTGTTTGGATATAAGATAAAAACAGTGTAATTTAAAAAACAAAATTTATAATGTTAAATATTTTTGCTATTATATACATAGTTTGTAATTTTTTTTTTTAGTTTTGATTTCGTACCGTTTACTTAAACTGTAAATATATATTTTTATTTATTTTTTAAAAAATATAAGTTATTCATATATGTTCCTACTATTCATATCCGTAAAAAAATATAATTAATTATTAATTAAATACTTAAATTTGGTTGATAAATAAGATAAATTTACTTTTTACTCTTTGAGATATTATACTTAACTATAAATATTTTTTAAAAAAAACTTTTGAAAAAATATATTTATAAGAATAAAATTAACATTTCACTTATACTTTATTAAAAAATAAAAAACAAGTTAATAATAACAAATTAGAGAAATATATATGAACAACTTAGAAATAAAAATAAAAAGTTAAACTTTACAGAAATATATCTGTTATTCAATATATTTACAAAAAAAAACTATATAAAATTATTTTTTTAAGAAAAATAATACTACTCATACACCTAAGTAGGATGTATGATTTACCAGTCATGTGATTAGTAATAACACCTCAATCATTGATGGACTAAGTGTAGGATCTACACTCCTAGATAGATAGATAGATAGATATACAAATAGTTTTTTTCTTTTTTCTTTTTTTTACAATTTTTTATATACCCCTAACAACTAATTTATTTTTTTAAATAAAATATATATATAAAAAAAACACTGACATTTTTTAGGGGTAAATTTAAAAATAGAAAAAATTATGATGCAAGAACTATTTTCCAAGATTAATTTTCAATTTCAACATGCACAAGTTATAACACAATCAATAATTCAAATGTTTTCATACAACGGCTACTGTACAATATTGCAAATGCAGTTTAAAAGGTCCAAGAATCAAAATTTTACCTCAGAGATGGATCATCAAGAATTGATTCAGAGAGAAAGAAGCGAAAACTCTCTTAAAGAACATTTAACTCCGCCGAGTGCTTGTTTGGCGCTGCTCGAGTTTCAGCTCTTTAGCTCTAGCTAATTGAGTAGTTCAAGAGCTTCTACTGTGACGGAGAGCTGAAATGAGTTTCCAGGCTATAGCATCTGTGATCCGATATAGCGTTTTTTTCAGTAGTGTTGCTGAAAAAGCGCCAAATAGATCCCCACGGTGCACGAAGAACCACCGAAGGACCGCATTATAAACTTTAGATCCAGCTCGAAGCTCTCGATTTTCTTACTTTGTTCTCCTCCATAAGGGCCCTCAACTTCTCCACATGATCCCAATTCCCATCCTCGGCATACATATTCGAAAGCAGCACATACTTTTCAGAGCTTTTCGGCTCCAGTTCTATAAGTTGCTCAGCTACTTGCTTCCCCAGCTCCGCATTCCCATGAACTCTACACGCCCCGAGCAATGCGTTCCAAGCTCGCGCGCTCGACCTACACGGCTCCTTCCCGAGCCATTCCATTGCCTCTTTGAACAGCCCATTTCGGCCTAACAAATCGACCAAACAAACATAGTGGTCTTCTTGGCGGACAACGCCGTGGATCTTCCTCATCGACTCGAAGAATCTCACCCCTTCTTCGACCAATCCCGAATGGCTGCACGAAGAGAGGAGGACGACAAAAGTGTTAGCATCAGGCTTTCTACCACACTTAACCATTTCGTCGAACAGCTTAACCGCTTCTTTTCCGCGACCATGGTGGCCCAAAGCAGATATAATTGTATTCCACAGTACAGTGTCCCTTTTACTGTAATGTGCGAGCTCGAACACCCATCGGGCTCGCAAAAGATCACCGCATTTGGAGTACATGTCGACGAGAGAGCTTAGCACTATCGAATTCGGACTGAATTTTGATCGCAGTACGTATCCGTGGATCTGCTTTCCGTGAGCAAGCGAAGCGGTGGCTGCGCAAGCGCATAGAGTGCTACTAAACGTGAACTGATCCGGCCGAACACGATGATGCATCATTTTCTTAAACATGTCTAACGCCTCGTAGGGCTCGCCGTTACGGTTGAGCCCGCCGATGAGGGCGGTCCACGATATTGTGTTTCGACTGGGCATTTCGTCGAACAGCTTGCGCGCGGAGACCAAGTCTCCTGATGTTGAGTAGCCGTGGACGAGCGCGGTCCAAGCGAGCACGTCCCTCACGGGCATTTCGTCGAATACCTTGCGGGCGTGGCCCAAGAGGCGGCATTTGGCGTAGGCGCTGAGGAGAGCGCCGGAGACGACGACGCTGGGGGCGAAGCCGAGGGCGCAGACGTGGGCGTGGGCCTGCCGGGCGAGCGCGGGGTCGGCGAGGCGCGCGCACGCGACGAGAAGGGCGGAGGCGGCGGCGGGGCCGGTGCGGCTTGGGAGGAGGCGGAGGCGGGCGTAGAGGGGGAGGGCGCGGTGGGGCGCGGCGGAGCGGGCGAGGGCGAGGAGGACGGAGGTGGAAGAGGCCGGGTCGGGGCGGGGCATGCGGAGGAGGAGGGAGAGGGCGGGGGAGGGGCGGCGGAGGAGGAGGAGGAGGGAGAGGAGGAGTGGGGAGAGGCGTGGGGAGGAGGAGGCGAGGGGGAGGAGGCGGGAGAGGCGGAGGAAGAGGAGGAGGCGGCGGAGGAGTGGGCGGCGGTGGGGGAAGTGGAGGAGGGTTTGGTGGAGGAGGGAGGAGAGGAGGGTGAAGTTTGGGCGGAGGCCGAGGGAGGAGAGGAGGGGGAGGAGTGGGACGGCGAGGTCAGGGCGCCCGACCGAGACGTGATGGCGGATCGCGGCGAGGAGGCACGGCGAGGAAGACGAAGACGAAGACGAGGAATTAGGGTTAGGGTTTTGGGGGATGTGATTTGAGGTGGTCTTGAGATAGGGTTTGGACATTGAGAGGAGGAGGAGGAGGAGGAGGAGGAGGAAGGGGAAGGGGGGGAGAGAGGGCATTTGGGGTGCACGGGTCCACGTTGGGTTTGGTGGACTCGGACTACGGGATTACTACCGAAGACCCCAAATCCGGAGAAAGTGGACAGGGACTCCCCCCTCAACTATAGGAAATTCTGAAATTAAGTAATTTTAATCAAATAAATTAAAATTTTCATCAAATATAACAGCTTTTGTTAGATATAGCTTACATTTTTTTAATTCATCCCAGTTTGTGATGTAGGCTCTTAAATAGCAAAATAAAACTGATCTATATAACACCACTAATCACTAATTTAGCCATTAAATTTAACAAAATTTTTTGACTAAAGTACAGTAACGCAAATAAAAAAAAAAAAATACATAAATTTTTTTTTTATTCGAAACATTATAAGATTATCTACCAAGACATACCCAGGCACAATTATCAAATTTCCGAAATTTAAAGTCAGGGAGCATTAACAAACCTCTGTAGTTAAAACCTGCCATATTACACAAATCAGAAGTGGCCTCCTCATTGTATAGATAGATAGATACCAGGAGATCTCTGAAGAAAAATATCATCATCTTCAAAAATAGAAAAAGTATGGCAATCAACTCATCTTCTAAATCAAAAGCATGGCAATCAACTCCCAGATTACTTCAAACTGTATTAAGTTTATGTACAACGTAGAACGGCTCGATTGTTCAGAATGAAGGCAAAATACTCCTTTAGGATTCAGTAGTATATACAGAAGCTATCATCACTGTCGAAATCACATTTGGGGTTGAAAGGAAACACAGCACTCTACATCCAACAGATGCTTTGATAGTCGGAGCAACATTGGAGCGAATCTTCATGAATAATAGAGGGGTATTACCTCGAGAAGAAAAGCCATCTCGATTTCCTCCGTTTCTCCGTAGGCGGCCAAAAAGATTTATCTCAGAGGAACAAAACAACTGTTTTCTGTTGATTTCCAAGTTTCCCATGTGTGAACCGTGGTCTCTAACGATAGAGAAACTGATAAGGCAAACGTTATTTTGCTGGAGGAATCAGAAGAGTGTAGCCGCACGAGCGAAGTTATGTTGCAGTAGTTCAAATATTCACCATAATCTCAGATGAATATTCCAATGTTTTTTGAAGAGCTCAGATAAGTTACTCTTTAGAGTTTACTTCCTGCTTGCACACAGGGCAGAATGTGCCCCATTTTGTAAGCCAAGAGTCTACACATACTGCGTGATATTCTGCAGAAAAGGAAAATCTCCACTCATAATCAGTCAAAAAAAAAAGGTAAAGATGCATAGACCTTATCTTGACTGTAGAATGTGGTACATTTTGAAATGGGGTATCTGAGTTTTACAAGTTTTCAATTCATACCTTGTCTCTTTAACTTTTTTCAAATGCACTTTTGACTCCAGAAGCTTTAATTCTACTATCTAATGTTCTTAAAATATCTGATTCGGCCATCAAGGAACATAGTATTCCGTTGGATTATGGAATTCTCTATCCAAAATATTGTAAATAATGTTAGGCAACAGAACTAAAACTTCTTTAAAGTACAGCTATCAATTTCGAAAAATACTACGACTATTGGCATTGCAGTCAAAACTCTACATGTACCAATTTGAAAATGTGCAAGGCCAATATGTCTTCACCCAGATGAATATTAGTACTAACTCTAACCAAGCAATTACATAATGGTACAGCATATTTTCACAAAAAACAAAATGTTTCACTAAGAGATGCATAAAAAGGGCTGCATATGGGACAATTTCCTTTCGTTATAATTCGCCAAAGGATCAGTGAACCGTTCTACAACAGAAATTAGAAGCGGAAGTAGGCTACGAAATTCCTCATCAATTGTCCTCAGAGATAACCATCACTTAATACTTTCGAACGTAAGTATAAATTTAGAACTAACTCAAATCATCTCGTTATTCTTCTCATTAATATATGTTCATGAAATTTTCATTAAAATAAATAAATAAAATGGAATTATAGATCTGCTTACCATGTTTACAGGGGAGAACTCTGATCATCTCGCCATCTTGGTAGTCTTCAAGACAAATAGCACATGTCTCTGCATTTCGTTTGCTATTGAAGTAAGCAGTTTTGAATGTGTAGCAAGGAAGGACTTCGAGTGCCTGCCTCTTCATGCTAGTGGACTGGCTATGGAACCCACGTTGGAGAAGCCGGCAATTCCGAGCAAAGAGAAAAGTCGCAAGGACAGATATTATGACAACAAGAGAAACAAAAGAAATCACCAACACCGTCCCAGTTGTCTCGTCAATTGAAGAGCCTATGCAGCATTCCCCATTTTCACCCCTTGTGAACTTCTTAAGGGTCTCTCCGGCCATCTTTGAAATAAAAACTGCATGTATGTTTATACCCTCAGTGTTCCCGATCACTAAGGCAAAAACAGATTTTGAAATTAGGTTAGTGAAAAGAAACTAAAAGTCCTGTATGAAGTAGAAATAGTAGAAGAATTAATAGTCTCACACTACAAAAAGTTCAGGAATATTTAATCAAGCAATTTAATTAGAGAGAAACATATATCATCATAAGCAAAATCAGATTCTGTCGCAGAAAATTACATGGATGAGTACAAATCTGCAATTTTGACAAAGAAATCTAAGTTGAGCTTGTCAAGCAACAGGCATACAAAGTTGAGCACACAAAGTCACAATTAACTTAGCTAATCCTTTAACAAACTATTACTACATTAGCTTACTAAAAAGACAACAGCATCTTGCTCTCTTTGTTACAAAAATGACAAAGAAGTCTAATTAAAACCATTCGATAATTCTCTCCCGCTTAAAGCTAAAATTAAGTATAGACACTTTCCAGTTAGATCTTTCAAGAACCATAATTGCTATTGGGAAAGGCAGAAAATATCTGACTGAAAAGTGCCCCCCACCCTTTTTTATTATCATTTATCAGAATCAAGAATCCACTTCAAGACAGCTTGACAATTTTCACCAGTTCTTTGGAACTCCTTAGTATCTGTCACATTTACTAGAATCCAAGCAAATCTGCTTACTTGAGTACAAGCTGCTCTTATCTTGGTCGTCGTAGATGATTGCCGCATCGAATCCACCTTCCTGGGCAACCCTAACCTTTTCCTCAAAGCTGCAGAGGCCTCTCGAGATCAGCACGAACTTCGTCGCGCCTCCTCCCCTGGAGCTACTCCAGACATTCTGAAGGGGTGAACAAGCGTATATCGGGTCGGCGACATGCAAAGAACCACAAATCCCAGAGCTATCAATTGGAACAGCTGGAAAAGGATCACAATCAAAGAAATCAATCCCATTGGCACTGCTTTATTTCTGCAAATAAGCAAGACTACACTACGTCTGGAACCAAATCGAAATAAAGCTAAAAGGAGTTCAGCTTAACAGGATCAGCGGAAGTCATTTAGAAAACTCCCCTTTTTTTGTTTGGAAAAATTGGAGTTTAACTGAAATTCTAGTCCGTTTTGTTATTTGGGCAAAGAAAATTGAGAAATCACTTTGAGCGTGTTTAGTTGTCATATCATAATATAACTATTTTAAGAAAGAAAATATAACTATTTTATCAAAGGGGTATTTAGCGCTTGTATCACTATAATGGCTATAAGTTCTCACCGAATCCTACCTCAAATGTGATGACATGATCATATTATGAGAAATTCCATCAAATCCTTGTGAATCAATTAAAACCTCATTAACTAACCAGTCCAAACAACAGATTAGGAACAACTACAATTCTAACTCCATAAAATTCTAGGATTTGAAGCACCTAAAGAAAATATTGTATTTGCTCCATACAAATCACTGGTTTTCTACTTCACTTTTTTTCTCGATTCCTTCGTTTGAAAGCTCATTGGTCCATGATTTTAACTATTTCATCCAACTTGGATGGATTTCTAAGAACCGATTTGCTGGGGGGAAATAAAATTGAAACAATGGAATCAACTGGAGGTTCGATTTACCCTGATTTGAGCTTCTGGCGGATAGAAATGTGAAATTATATGAAACAACTATTGTACTCCAAAAACTTAAACTATTAGAGAACGGTGTTCATATATATTATATTCAACACTCCCCTTCACGTCTGAGCTCGAGACCCTTTAATAAATCCAAGACGTAGGGCTTAATTAAATGGCAGAAAATTAAATAACGCTAGAGACTTTTTAATAGACCCAAAACGTGGGGTTTAATTAAATTGAAAAAAATTAAATAAAGCTAGGAGTTACTCGATGCTCGAATACCATGTAAAATGATATGAAACAACATCTCTACTCCAAAAATTTAAGCTATTAGAGAACGGTGTTCATATATTTTGCATCCAAAAATTCCATTTTAGCAACAAGACTAATAAGAATTAAAGAGGAAAATATACAATAGAACTCAAATCAAATCACATTTGTTCCAAACAACAGCTTCCAACCTCAAATCCCCAATCCACTCGAGTTCATATAATTGCTAATCATTTCCAATCCTCTCTAGATTCGGTATCAACAGACACATAACTAAAGATTAAACATAAACATGAACAATAGGTTTCAAATCAAGTCACATTAATCCCAAACAACAGATCCCGACCTCAAATCCACAATCCATTGAATCCGATCCCAAACAGTGTGCGAGAGCAATCAAAGGGAGATGTGCGTGCGAGTAGCGGAGGAGGAGGAGGAGGAGGAGGAGGAGGAGGAGGAGGAGGAGATGGTTACCGAATCGAGCGGGGGCGTCGAGGAAGGTGAACGAGAAGGGATTGGATTTGAGGTGGACGAGAGCGTCGGAGGGGCGGAGGAGGAAGAGGAAGATGAAGAGGACGAGGTGGTGGTGGCGGGAAGAGGCGGCGGCGGCTGCGGCGGCGGGGGGTGCGGCGGCGGAGGGGAGCATCTCGGCGGCGGCGGAGGCGGCGGCGCGGGGTCTCGTTTTTATAGCGGCATCGGTCGCTCGTTTGGGTTCACACTCGGAACGGGATTAGGAGCTACGAGTTTTATTTTATTTTATTTTATTAAAAAGTATTTATTTTTTTAAAAATATATATATAAAAATTACGTCACGTACCATTAAAAAAAAGCAATGCTACGTGTACACCCCTAAGGGGTGTACATCATACATCTCCACCATTTTAATGGTGGCGATATTTTTTACGGGTCACATCAAGTGACCCATCAGCACACCCCACCCTTAGATGGGTGGGGGTGTGAGATGTACACCCCTTACGGGTGTACACATAGCATTTTTCTTAAAAAAATATAAAATTATATTTATTTATTTATTTTATATAATATCGTCTTACATATATTATTTAGATATATTTTAATACGAAACAATAATTTATAATTAACAAAAAATATATATTTTATATTTATTTTTGTACATATTTTATATTTATTTTTGTACGTAATATTCTCGGGTTTGATATTACTGAATCGAATTACTACTAATGTTATATTACCATATTTAGTTTAATACAGTAATATAATACTGAATTAAAGTATATAAAATTATTGTGTTTGGCTTATTATATCGAATTATTATGTTTGGTTTATTTTATAAAATTCAGTATTTGTACGTAATATCGCCAGGTTATGTTAACATAATCAGGTATTTAAGATTAGTAAATCGGATTATTATTGATCGTATTACCGCCTTTGGTTTAATATAGTAATATAATACTGAATTACATTATATAGAATCATTATGTTTGGTTTATTATATAGAATTAATTATGTTTTGTTTATTTTATAAAATTCAGTAACTCCCACAATAATATATACTCTATTCTAGAATTATTATGTTTTGTCACAATAAAAAGAGAAGGTGGGAGAAAAATTTGATGATTAATATATACAAAGTTTCATATTTGAAAACTAATTTCTTTATATTCCAACTAAAGTTCACTATTTAAAAATAAAAAAGTGTGGAGATTGTTTTGTTGCCCAAAAAATCGCCTATAAAATAAATTTCTGCCTAAACAACTATTTTTCAACTGTTTTATTTTCTAAAAAAAATATTTTTTTGATAAATTTATTTTTCAAATTTTATAAAAAAATTTATATTTATTATACCGATGGTTACATGGCTATGCTTTAATAAAATCATTTGCTACAGCAGGTGAGGTTTATGAATCTCATTCCCGTGAACATATGGTTGTTTCGCCAAAAGTGAAGAAAAGATCAGTAATTTTCAATAGTAATAAATGTTTACTTTCCTAGTTTGATTATGTTAAATTTTGTTTATGATTTT
>CM055067.1:48754081-48891581 GCA_029204045.2 Tillandsia leiboldiana | reverse complement strand
GAATAATTATTTAATACAAATAAATAAAGAGTAATATAAGAGGTTGTTTAGTTTTTTAGAAAAGTGGGAAAAAATCTTTCAAGAATTTTTTTTTTTATTTAAAACTTTTTTTTTAGTTTTCGTTCATTTGGTTTCCAAAAAAACTAATTTTTTTATTTTTTTTTCTGATTTTATAAAAAAATTAGTATGAAAAATGAAAATGGCTAGTTTTTAATAAAATTTGGAAAAAAGTTTTCAAAAAAAGCTAATTTTTTTTAGAAACAAACTGACAACAAGGGGCAATTTGGATTTTTCGAAAAAAAAGTAGTTTTCCGTATTCCAAAAAAAGCTAATTTTTTTAGAATGTCTTTTTACAAATCTTACAGTTATTTTCGTTTTTTAACTTCAGTTTTCTATAAAATCTAAAATAAAAAATTCAAAAAAAATAATTAGCAACCAAACGGACGAAAAATTAAATTTTGTTATTTACCCCGTAATTTCTTTAATACTTTTTCAAAATACCGAACAACTCCAAAATTAATAATAGAATAATATTTTATATATCTTTTAATATTTCAGAAATATCTTATTTATTTATATATTTTTTTTTTTGTTTCAAATAGGCCCTTTATATATTCATGCTGTTAGTATCTGTTAAGTTATCTCAAATTAAATCCGAATAAAATTTTTATCCGAGTTAAAATAAATTAAAATACCTAATTTATTCTTAACTTGAGGGCAAATAAAAAAAGTTGATGATAATAAAAGAGTATATTTAAAAAGTCATAAAATTAAAATACTTCTATTGCTTCTAACTTAAGGACAAATAAGAAAAATGAGTTAAGACAGAAAGATATATTTGAAAGGGCAAAATAATAATTTCGCAGAAATAATGATAGTTGCAGAATTTAACTCTAAAAATATATTTAAAAAATTTTAAAAATATTTTTAATATTAACTTTTTAAGAAAAATAAATAAAAATAATAATTTTTTTAAAAAAAAAATATTATTATTATTATTAGGTGTAGGGGTGGCAATCCAGCTCGCTGTTCGCGAGCCAGCTCGTGTTTGACTCGGCTCGAAATGAGCTCGAGATCGAATCGCTCGTTTAGTAAACGAGTCGAACATGAGCCGAATTTTTCAGCTCGTTTAATAAACGAGCCGAACACGAGCTAGCTCGCTCGTGTTCGGCTCGATACCTGCTCGAATATATATATATATATATATATATATATATATATATATATATATATATATATATATATATATATATATATATATATATATATATATATATATATAATTTACTATTTAGATTTTAAGCTATTAATTTTTTATAAATTTTATTTTTTTAATTTTTTTTTTCAATTTTACATCTAATAATAGAAATGAAAATCAAACTTGTTCGCGAGCCAGCTCGTGTTCGGCTAGTTAATAAACGAACCGAACACGAACCGAAATTTTTCAGCTCGATATTTAAACGAACCAGCTCGTGTTCGGCTCGAGCCGAACACGAGCCGACCCCTCGCTCGTGTTTGGCTTGTTGACACCCTTAATTTAGGTGGGACACAAATGACCAATGACCAAAGTCACAACATAGAGCTAGTCTCTCTCCCCATGTTTTTGTGGAAAAGGGGAGGCTTCCACAATCCCTCCCCCTATCTCTATGTGATCCTATAAAATAGTTAGTGAGAAACAAGTGGCTATTTAGACCCTTTCAAACCAATCAAATTGCTCACATGTTCTCTCTCTTATCCCCTCTCATTTTTCCCCTTATTTTACTCTTTTTATTGGTGTATGTCCTATTGTGTTTCAAACACATAGCCTAGATCCTAAAAATCATAACCTCCTTAATAAGACTAAAATACAAAAAAAAAAAATTATAAAAATTTATTTTTTAACTTTTTAATCTGATTTTTAAAATTTTATATTTTACTTTTTTAAAATTTTAGAAAATATTTTCAGATGGTTATGACGTTAATGAATAGGGTCAAATGATCAAATTATCCTTACTTATTCTATAAGGGCCCGTTTGGATTCGGTATAGAACCGGGAATAGAAGGGATATCCCTCTTATTCTTTCAAACGTACCAGAAATCAATTGGTATAGCTTGTTCCGACACAACTAGAATAAGTGAGAATTACTGTTCTCACTCTTCCCAACCATCCTCTTACATTTTTCTTAAATACTCTTCCACATCTACCGAGGCACCATCTCTCACCTCATTATTACATAATAAAGTTTGAGGGCATAAAGATAATTTATCCTAATTAAAACTCTTTATTTTTCTTATTCCTCATTCTCATATCAAATATAAAATCTCTTTTTTCTAGAACCATTCGAAACGGTTTTTTTACACTAATTCCGTACTTTATACTTATCCCTGGAATAACTAGTTCTGTATTATTCCATTACCAAACGGGCCCATTAATAAAAAAATAATAATAATTTTTAATATATTTCTGTCATTTTAAAAATATTTTTGAGATAAATTTAATTTTTTGGTATAAAAAAATTATAAGACAAATGGTATCAAAAAATTATAAAATTTATTTTTTTAGATATTTTAAATATTCTAAATTAAGTCTAGTAAAGTCGATCATCGATTCGAAAGTTCCAACATAAAAAACGACTTGATAGCACAGAGACTACCGTGCTTCTAAAAGCACACACAAGTCTACCCCAAGTTAATAACCGTTATCTGAATGGAAAATACTAGATGTACACTCCAAATGGGTTGTACATCTTACACCCACCCTTACACCCACCCCATCCTGAGGTGGGTGAATTCCATTCGTCACATCGATGTGAAGAGTGGATGAATACCCACCTTAAGATGGGATGAGTGTAGGATGTACACCTCATTTGGAATGTACACCTAGCACTTCTCTTTTTTTAAAAAAATACTATTTATATATTTATTTAGAATGCATATTTTATGTCCTATTTATTTTAAAATAAAATAAATTTTATTAATTATTTTGAAGTGATGAATGAAAGCGACCCATTTTTTTGGATAAATGGATGTATATCATGAACCCATGTTGGGTTTAGACTTTAGAGTAGCATTCCTCAAAACTTAATACTCTCTAATTATTTATATTTTTTAAATTTCTCAAAATATAAAATATGTATGATTAGATTAGACCTGTGATGGAACCTATCTTCATTTGGTGACAAATAAAAAATGGAACAATATTTACTATAAAACAATTAAAAGGTACATTAAATTAGTTACCAAATTAGATAGTTTAATTTAATTAAGAATCATAAAAAACAAATAATATCTTATATACCGCTTTTCAAATATATATTTATATATTTTTTTTGTTATTCAAAAATACCTCATTAGTAGTACTCGTTAAGTTATCTCGAAATAAAATCAGGTTAATTTTTTACCATAGTTAAAATAAAATATTTATTTTATCTCTAACTTGAGAACAAATAAAAAAATTAATGACAATATAAAAATATATTTTAAAAAATAAAAATAAATTTTCTTTATTCTTAATTTAAGGATAAAAAAATTGATCACGATAGAAGGGTACATTTGAAAGCGTAAAATAATAATTTTACAAAAATAACGATTGTTCCTAATGATTCATTAACAAAATTTAAGTCTAAAAGTATATTTTTTAAAAAAATTTGGAATATTAAAATAATATTTTTAATATAAGCCTTCTGAGAGAGATGTATAAGAAAGAAATTGGAGGGTTAAAAAGATATTTTTAAAGGATAATATTCTATATATCCCCTAATATTTCAGAAATATACATATATTTTGTCGTTTCAAATATATTTTTTATATATTTTTTTGTTATTTAAAAATATTTCTGTTGTCGGTACCTGTTAAGTTATTTTGAATTAAATTCAGATTAAATTTTTATCAGAGTTAAAAAAAAATTAAATTACTTATTTTGTCCGGGCAAATAAAAAAAATCGATGCCGGCAGAAAGATATATTTGAAAAGGCAAAAGATTAAAATATTTTTATTTCTTCTAATTTAAAGACAAATAAGAAAAATTAGTAATGATTGGAATAGTATATTTGAAAAGACAAAATAATAATTTTACAAAAATAATAATATTTGCTAACAATTCACTAATAAAATTTAATCCCAGAAATATATTTGAAAGAATTTGAAATATTAAAAAAATATTTTTCATATTAACCTTCTAATAAGAGGAATAAATAAAAAAACCAAAATTTTCTAAGAAATATATAAGTAATTACCCTAATTTTTAATGTCAACGTTCAATCCCATAAGAGAAATAAAAAAAAGGAGTCAAAAACTTTCAAAAATATATAAATAATCATAAACAAAAAAGAATTTACAATATTAGGAGGATATTTTAAATATTAGTCTTCTAAGAGCCATAAATAAGAAACTCAAAAAATTTTCAGAAATATATAAGCAATTGCCTTAATTTAATAAAATTTAACTTTAGAGATCTAATTTGAAAGAACTTTTTTTTTTTTAGAGAAAAATATCATACTATCCGTTTTGTTTATTTTTGAAATAGACTTTTAGCTAGAAATGTGAAGCAACTAGGCTTCGAACTAGGGATCTCGGATATCAATCTTCAAGGTTTTTGCCAGTCAATTATATTTAAAAGAATTTAAAATATTATTTTTAATATTAATCTTTTAAGAAAAATAAATATTGTAAAAAAAAATGCAAAAAAAATACATAAATAATTCTTCCAATTTTTAATATCAACCTTCAGTCCCACAAAAGAAATAAATATAAAAGTCAATTTTTGTTTCAAAAATATCTAAATAATTGCAACAAAAAAAAAGGAAAAAGAAAAAGAAAAAAAGCAATAAAAAAATGTGGTGGTTGATATTTGCAAGAGTTAGCTACCACCCCACACACACAAACACAAACACAAACACAAACACACACTCTCTCTCTCTCTCTCTCTCTCTCTCTCTCTCTCTCCACCACCCCACACACACAAACACAAACACAAACACAAACACAAACACACACTCTCTCTCTCTCTCTCTCCTTCTTTCTCTCTCTTCCCACAACATTACCGACACTCGCAATTATACAGGGAATGGGGTCTCTTCCCATCCATTATTATTATTATTATTATTATTATGATTATGATTATCATTATTTTTCATATTATAATTATGATTATAATTATTATGGCCCCTTCATTAATTCCTCTGGTGGGAAACGCCCCAAAAAGCCTCCTTTGCGCGCATTAATGCTCATTGGTTCACATTTATTTATTTCCAAAACCCCTCCTTTCCCTTTCCCCAACCGTTTCTTTCTTTTTTAGTTTTGTAAAAGAATCATTTTTTCCTTCTTTTTTTTTTAAAAAAAAAAGACCTCTTTTTTACAGGGATTTTTGGGTTTTTTTTTGGGGGGGTGGGTTGTGGGAGATTTGGGTGATATAGAGAGAGATTAAAGATGGGTTTTTTTAGCACTTTATTGGGTTTCTTTGGATTCGGCATTGGGGTTTCTTTGGGGATTGTTGTGGGTTATTACCTCTTCATCCACTTCCAACCCACTGATGTAAAGGTAACTTTTTTTTTTTTTTTTTTTTTTTTTTTGCCCTCTTTACTTTGCTAATATCTTGTTCTGTTTGATTCTGAAATTAAAAGAAATTTTGGTACTGTTCTTGGTAAATCTTGGTTTTTAAAAAAAAAAAAAAAAAATTGGTTTTTGCCCCTTTTTATTTTTTGGTTATTTGTGATTGTTTAATCCCAGATGCAGGAGAATATAATGATAACTTTTTCTTCTGATTTTTGTTGTTGAAGTAAAAATTTGATCTTGTCAAACAGATCACAAAATAATTTGCGTAATTGGATGCAGTGATATATCTGTCTAGTTTATGCTGTTGTTCAATAAAGCACAAATCTCTTCATAAACTAACATATATTACACAATTCACTAAGAAAATGGTTATTTGATCAAATTGTTTTAAAAAAATCAATAGCTATTTCTTAGGTGGGAGAATTTTGCACAAAAAGCTCAGGACCAGCATGTTTGATCATTCTTATATATTATTTAACATAAAGTATCTAACTAATCTTTCGCTTTCTCGAGTATGACAACTTTGATGTATACTTATTATTATAGATTATTTTGTGAAACTAAGAAAGATGTAATAATGATATAGATTTTGTTTAAGCCATGTAGAGAGAATATTATGAGTGCCCATTAGGCTTGATAATATTAAGAAATTTTTTTTTTTTGACAAAACAAAGCGAAATACATCTCGATCTAGACAAAATAGTTTGGAATGCTTTTCTAAAATTGTAACCAATTAGTCTTATAACAAGCAAAAGAGGAAATAGAATCAATTGTTGATTAATGGACGAGTACATTATTGCTTAATGTAATTACTGTGCTTGTCGCAGGTTTTGAGTTACTTATAAGTTGCGCATTATGTTTGTTACTCATTCTTTTCATTATTATGTGCTGTGCTTCATATTATGTGCGTGAAGATTTCGTCAAGCGAAAGACTTGATTAGTTGCGTAAACAGCATTTGTCGCAACAGTTCTTTGAGTAGTTTTGGTAGATTGTATGATATGATTCTTACAACCTTTTTGTATTTATATCGACTTGGCAGGATCCCGCTGTTAGGCCACTTGCTGAACTAGATGAGAAATCTTTGGAGCGAATGCTTCCTGAAATACCTCATTGGGTGAAGAATCCGGACGTTGATAGAGTACGTATATGCTTGTCGCTCAAGAGGTCGAGCAATATTTCGTTGATGTAGGAAATTGAATGTCCATTCTTGTGATTTGTGCAACTAACTCCACTGCTCGCTTTTGCTGAAGATTGACTGGTTGAACAAGTTTATTGAACAGATGTGGCCTTATCTTGATAAGGTTCGTATGTGGAAAACTTTAGCGTGTTTTATTTACGTAAATAAATCTTTTTTTCTTTTTTTTTTTTTGGTTCCCCTACTTATCTATGCACTTTTTGCAGGCAATCTGCAGAACTGCAAAGGAAATTGCTGAGCCGATTATCGCTGAGAACACTGTGAAATACAAAATTGAATCGGTTGAATTTGAGACCTTAACGTTAGGTTCTTTGCCACCGACATTTCAAGGTTAGCTTTAAGATTGCAAATTTCAATAAAATTGGACTGTTCTGGTACTGAAATTTTGTTATTTTCGTAACAAAATATTATTCGCTCTCTTATGGAGAAACCAAAATGTATTAAGTGCATGATTTTGTAGGTTGATCGCTGCTTTGCGCGTCGTCCTATTCTATTTTGGAGGTTATTATTTATGGTTTAATCTTCATTAGTTAAAGTAGAATTTGATTTTTCATCTTTTCTTTTGCCAGGAATGAAGGTTTACATTACAGAGGAGAAGGAGCTTATCATGGAACCGTCGATCAAATGGGCCGGAAATCCTAACATAACTGTTGTGGTCAAGGCATTTGGGTTGAAAGCAACAGCACAGGTTTGGCTTTTCACGAATTACACGAACCATGAACAATAAGTCGCCAAATATTTTCTTAAGCTGCTTTCAAAAATTTTAAAATGTAAATTTGAGTTGATACTGTTTTAAATTGATGACTTTTAGGTGGTAGATTTGCAAGTCTTTGCTGTACCGAGAATTACGTTGAAGCCGTTGGTTCCTAGCTTTCCTTGTTTTGCTAATATCATTGTATCTCTCATGGAAAAGGTAAATATAAATGAGGAAAATCTCTTTTGTTCTACTCCAACTAAATGCTTTGTTAGCATTTTAGTCTACGGCAACTGACTTTGCTTTTGCAGCCACATGTCGACTTCGGTCTTAAACTTCTGGGAGCAGATGTGATGTCGATTCCTGGACTCTACAGATTTGTTCAGGTTCTTTTCGTTTTTCTTAGGGTTTTTGATTCCATGAGAATACAAAGTAGAAAACACACAAATTCCTCAATATTCTAGTGAATGCTCCTCATTATTTACTCTTGCTGCTGGAAAACTAATTTCAATCGATCTGATAGTACCTTTGTTTATCGAACTTCGTCAGAGTCCCGACACATCAGAAAAATTCTCTGGTAATCCAACCTTAGAAATCAACAGACAAACATTTAGGGTTTAAAATCCTACGAATGAAGTTGCTCTTCAAAATTGCTAGTTTATATTATTCACTTCCTTTTGGTCGCACCTGTTACTCTATTAGAAAATTATATTTGCCTTTTATGCTGCAGCTCTTTCTCTCTCTCTCTCTCTCTCTAATATGTGTGTGTTTTTTTTTTCAGGAGACTATCAAGAAACAGGTGGCAAATATGTATCTGTGGCCTAAGGTCCTAGGAGTGCCAATTATGGATCCAACGAAGTAATTTTTTTTTTTTTTTTTTTTTTTTTTGAAGCATCATTACATTGAGTGTAGCAATTGATCACACCTTATACTGCATGGAATTTCTAGAGCTATGAAGAAGCCCGTAGGGATTCTACACGTCAATGTTGTCCGAGCGTATAAGTTGAAGAAGAAAGATCTTATGGGTAAATCTGATCCTTATGTCAAATTGAAGCTAACCGATGATAAGCTTCCGTCGAAGAAGACGACTGTAAAGCGCAACAACCTTAATCCCGAGTGGAACGAGGAGTTCAAGTTGGTAGTGAAAGATCCGGAATCTCAAGTTGTTGAACTCGATGTTTTTGACTGGGAACAGGTTATTACGGACTTTCCCATCTCAACCCGATTATGTATATAAACATTGTCATTTGGTTGTCGTACAATTTTCATGCAAACGTGCGTTGTTTGTTGACTGCAGGTTGGGAAGCATGATAAAATGGGCATGAATGCAATTCCGTTGAAAGATCTGACACCTGACGAGACGAGATCTTTTACGCTCGACTTGCTCAAAACTATGGTTCCTAATGATCCACAGAATGACAAGTCGCGCGGACAGTTAGTCGTAGAACTCACATACAAGCCCTTCAAGGAAGGTGATAGTGAAATTGATACTAGTGATGGTACCGACGTAATCGAAAAGGCTCCTGAGGGTACGCCTGCTGGTGGTGGTTTGCTTGTAGTTTGTGTTCATGAAGCTCAAGATCTCGAAGGAAAGCATCACACGAATCCTTACGTGAAAATCCTTTTCAGAGGAGAGGAGAGAAAAACCAAGGTAATATCGTCGTCATTCCTACACGAACTGAACCTGTATATTGTGATTATATCTACTGAATTACATGACTTTTTTACTCTTCACCGATGCAGTGCATTAAGAAAAACAGAGATCCGCGTTGGGGAGAGGAGTTTCAGTTCATGTGCGAAGAGCCACCTACTAATGATAAAATGCATGTGGAAGTCCTTAGCAGGCCACCTAGTATCGGCATACACTCGAAGGTGCCTACGAAATCTTTTATTTATTTATTTATTTATTTTCTTTAAAAGCATTTTTAATGGCCATTTTCACATTTCAAAATAAAATGTCTTTTTATGTATATACAAGATCATTCAAATGCTGCTGATTTCCTTTTTCCAGTGTAGTTACTGTTAACTTCTCAGCATGGTCTGTATCGAGAAATCGATGACGATAGATGTGTGCTATCTTAGTCTTGGATTCCATACAACTCTACTCTCCTTTTCATGCCTCGAACAAAAAGTTTCTGGACCGCTAATTAATCCATCATACACTTTACTAAGCGATCATTATAGTATAATTTGAACTTGAGCTTCCCTGGTAAATGCAGTTCCTCAACACTAATTTGAGTGTACTTTTTTTTGTTTCTTTTTGGCCTGTTGAAGGAAACTCTGGGTTATGTAGTCATCAGCCTCACAGACGTCGTCAGCAACAAGCGAATCAACGAGAAATACCATCTGATCGACTCCAAAAACGGGCGGATTCAAATCGAGCTGCAGTGGAGAACCTCTTAAGAGAGTGTACTAGATGACCAGCTCAAGCTTCTTTCTTTCCTCTTTTAATAAAATGATTAGTTTTCTTCTTGTTTTCTTGCTTGTCATGCATGCCACTACCTCTGCAATAATTTGTAGGTTGTATTCTTATGTATATCTGACCAGAAGGTTTCTTTTTCTCTCCAATCATTTTTTGGTGCTCTTGTTCTCTCACCTTTAGAATGCATGTATGGAAGAATCTTCTGATTACTACTTTTAATCTCACTTCTCTGTTATAAATTGCACAATATTAACTTTGTCAACCTGCTTGTAGTGATTCCCCTACAGATATAATATAATGGTGTATTTAGGGGAAGCTTATTTTTGTAACTGCAGTATAAACTATCACCATGAAACATGACTAAACAAGGGCCTTTTTGACTAGTACTTTTGCTTCTTAGCTGCAGTCATTTTTATTAGAGATTTGAAAATAGACAAATTTAAAGATGAGATTTTCCAGGTCAAGTACAGAAAACTGTAATTGGTGCTTGATTTGATTGTAGAAAGAATAGTGCTTTACTTATAGTACTTTATTGAAGTATGTGGTGAAAAGAATCACTATCATTAAATATAGTGTAGGTTATTTAAACATTCTAAAAATTAAATTTTTTAATTTTATCATAATATTTATCTAGTAATCAAATGGTTCCAAATCCACTTTATATTAATTATTAAAATTTATTAATTTTGAAACCATTTGAATCATAGACAAATGCCTGAAATAAGATCCTATTCCAGTCTTATTCCTCAAACACGTTTGGTTTGGATAGTAACAGTAATTTTCGTCTCTCTGGAGTAAGCTGATATAAGACTGGAACAGTAGTTCAAGCTTTTTTCCTATAAAAAATTTGTTTTTATCTGAGAATAAGATTAATTAAAATAAATATAATTTTAATTATTATATTAACTTTTTAATTAATTCAATGTTTTGACTAATTTAATTATTTTATTAACTAATTATTTAACTATTAAATAATTAACTAATTAATTTTTTAATTTATTAAATTATTTGTAGTTAATTAAATTATTTATTAATAATACTCATTACTGTTAATTATTTTATCAATTAATATTTAGGATTATTTAACAATAGTTGATTAAATAAATCAAATTATTATTTAATTAATATTTTTATATTAATTAATTATATAAAATATTATTATTTTAATATTATAATTATTTTTATTCTTACCGTTCTAATCTAACTATCCAAATACTATATATTTTTTTTCTTTTCAAGAACAATCTAATTTTCATCCAAACACAGAATTAATCTTTCTCCTGCTAGTTTCTGAACTTATATTTATTTTTAAAATAAACAATTCTATGTTATATCTGAACCAAAAACCGCCGAGCTTAAGTTCAAATAACATAGATCATGTTTTTGTTGCGAACCATCGATTGGAATGCTCCATCAGGGCCGTTTGGTAACGGGTTAAGACAGAACTAGCTAATCCAGGAATAAGTATAAAGTATGAAACTAGTATAAAAAAGCGTTTGGAATGGTTCCAGGGATAAGAGATTTTGTGTTTGGTATGATAATGAGGAATAAGATGAATAAAGAATATTAGTTGGGGTAAATTACCTTTTTGCCCTCAACTTTATTATGTAATAATGAAGTGAAAGAGGGTGCCTCGGTAGACATGAGAGGGTATTTAAGAAAAAAGTAAGAGGGTGGTTGGGAAGAGTGAGAACAGTAATTTCAGCTTATTCTAGTTGTACTGGAACAAGCTATACCGGTTGATTCCAAGTGCGTTTGGAAGAACAAGGGGATATCCCCCCTATTCTGTATTCTAACCCATTTCCAAACAGCCCCTGAAGTATTCTTGCCAAGTTCTACAATATTTCACCATGGCCAACTTATATTTGTGGTAATTACCAAACATTAATAAACAAGAACTCTTCTGAGACAACAGCCCCATCTATCCTTGTACCAACCAGTTACCAGCAACTCAGTTTAATTACCATCTATATATGATATTGTAGTAAGCAAGACCAGCAAGTAAACATGTAACAAGTTTAAATGATACCTTTTATAAATGAATCAGGTATATCATTTATAATGCTGAATAAAAAGTAGCTTTATGCTTAAAACATTGAACCAGAATTCGAATCTGATTTGATAATCGATACTATTAAACATGATATTTAGAGTGTTTAAAATTTTAAGAACCTAATATTATGATGCTTTAGAAATAATTACTCAAGGCTTGTGTGTGGTCTTTTTATATTTTACTAAAAAAAATTTCTATATAGGATTAAAAATACACAAAGAATTATAATAATTAGTGATGAATATAAAATATATAAACACCGTTCTTTAATAATATAAGATTTTGGAGATTAACAGTTATTTTTTATTATTTAATATAGTGTCAAAATAGAATGTCTTGAGTGCGAGTCCTGTTAGACTTTTATAGTTATTTAATTTCTTTCAATTTAATTAAGTTCAGACATTTTTGTGTAAACAACGTTCTTTAATCATTTAAATTTTTAGATTATTTTGTATAATTTCACACTTAGAACAGGGATGGTTTTTGTTTGCCAAACACTTACTAGAGAGGTGTTTGGTATAGATGTTTATTTTTTTTTAAAAAAAAAAAACTCTTTTCCAACAATATAGATTGTGAATTGTTTGGTAGACCCTATTTGTGGTAGGGAATACCTTGCTTCCTTAACTATAAATAAAAAAAAAAAAAAAAAAAAAAAAATCATCACAAAGTATTTTTGGAGCAAATATTTCACATAAACATAATTAAAATTTTTAATCAACATATTTTTCACTTAAAACTATTAATATTAGTTGTGATCCAACTTTCACAATAATAATAATTAGTATTAATTTTTATATTAAAAATATTTGTTACAAAAAAAAAACTTTTATCCTACTTTATATATAGCTACTAATTTAACTTGCTCCACAAGGAGATATTATTGGAGTGGAAGGTGTAAGTGGTGAACCCAACCTCACCACACCTCAACCACAACTTTTTCTCTACCCACCTTTCCTTGCCCCACTGAAATGATCCTCCCTGTAGCTTCTAGAAGCTCTCCTCCACACATTCTCAACATTTTAAACAACACCATTTATCTTCTTGGGCACGTGTGGGTTGAAACTTGCAAGTATTAGCATTGTTTTGCCAACAATTAGTTGAGCATCTTCTTTGTAACATCCACATACCATACAAAATATGTTTTTACTTTTATATAAGATCTGTTTGGTATCGTTTAATCTCGTTCAGCAAAAAAAAACTGCGATAAAAGGATGTGCAAATATATTTTTCTATATTTTAACGGTGGTATAAAAATTATTTCTTAACCGACTTATTTATTACGATATCTGTAACATAATATATATTACTTATAAAAATAAATAAAATATTTATGTTATATCCAAATAGATAGAGCCATTGTGGCAAATTAGAACGAATATTTGGTTCATAGGATATAATGTGCGACAAATTTTAAAAAGAGCCAGTTTGATATAAACTAATAGTTAAATAGTACTATAGATTATTTTTTTTTATTTTGTAGGAAAATCAGAAGTTTCAAATCGACCTAACAAGTTATATTTATACTGCTCACCATAGCAAAAATTTTAAATATTTTTATTTTCTGGTCAAATGTTATACCAAAATGATTACCGTTTAAAATAAAAACAAAAATGGCGCCAAACATACCCATAGTGTGAATGGTATAGATATTTCCTTGAAGGTAAATTAGTAGTGTTTGTTGTATAATCTCAATCATGGTGATGATCCATTGTTTGGCACCTACCTTAGAGGAAAATGGACCCACAATATGGAAATATTACAAAAGTGTGATAGGTACTCATACTTAAATATTTGGTATGCATGTTGGAAGCGTGAAAAGCTCTGATATTAATTGTTGAAATCAGTATTCACGCTGATATTAATTATATAATTTAGAATCTAAAATTCTAAAATACAATAATATAAAAAAAAAGGCATTAGAGAATAACTAATTTTTTATCAATAAAAAATATTTAATTACATACTCAACGATATTTACCCTATGCAGTCATGTCTACTGTGGCTTTCCAATTCATCTAATTATCTCACGTCTAACTATATATATATATAGGCTAAATTACAGAAAACCCCCTTGTCATATCCCGCTTTTCCACTTTATCCCCTGTCATTTAAAAGTCGACAACCTGCCCCCTCGTAATTACCGAATTATGCAATAACCTCCCCGCCGTCAGTTGACCGTCAGTTGACCGTCAGTTTTTTTGAAAATATATTTTCATATACCCAAAATACCCTTGAAAAATATTTCCTAAAAAAAAAAAAAAAAGACTTCGAAAAGAAAAAAAAAAAAGAAAAAAAAGAAAAAGAAAAAGACTTCGAAAAAAAAAAAGGAAGGGCATTTTCGTCAATTTACCATTTCTGTCAACGTCGTTGCCCCCTAAAGACATTTCTGAAATTACGAGGGGGCAGATTGTCGACTTTTAAATTACAGGGGGATAAAGTGGAAAAGCGGAATATTAGAGAAAGGTTTTCTGTAATTTAGCCATATATATATATATATATATATATATATATATATATATATATATATATAACAGATGACAAATCTAATTTTTAAATTAAGTTTGGATTACAATTTTTAACACTTTTGCTAAAGATGTGCTAATCCATCTAAAGCTTTTTCCTCTTCCAAACTAACCTAAAGAAAACACACTTTTTTTTTTTTTTTTATTAAGTTAGGGCACATTTGATATTTAAGTCAAAAACATGTAGTAGTGGACAATGAAGTATCTGCAATCTTTTAATCTAAAATGTTTGCTTCGCAACAAAAAAAAAAGAAAAAAAAATTCAAAAATAATTTTTTTTCTTTTATATCTAAAATTTTTTAAACATATTTTTATCTACCACACGACCGAATACATTACAAGCTAACCAGCTATTGAAAAAAAAAAAAAAAAACAAAACAAAACAAAAGCCGCGTTTTGAGATTATGCAATAATAATTTTGAGATAATTTTATTCCTAATGTAAATGATGCTGCAAAATCTTAAACTTGCTTGTTTAAGTACTTGAAGTGCTTTAGATAATTAATGTTTAATAAAAAAAAAAATTTAATACAGCAACTGTGCACTGTAATTAAGGGCCTGTTTGGGAAAAAATGTGGATAAAATATATAATTAATTATGCACCAAGTCAAGTGTCAACCCATATATAGTTTTAAGACCCCCCTATAACTTAATTTTCATTTTATTCTTGTGTGAGCTCACGCATAATAATTCATCTTTTGTTGTTTTCTTCTTCTATATATATACTGCTTAATTAAGCAATATCATGTGCTGTGATTGTGATGGGCTTTTTTTATTATTATTATTATTATTTTTTATTTTGTTAAGCAACTATTAAGAACCTATTAATTGTTGATGAGGTTGCAGTTGCACACTAAAATAAAAATATATTTTTTTAGGTAAATTTTTTTTAGTAATACTATATATCTATACACCCAGAAATAAATATACGATATACATTCCATCCATCTAGCGATGGAGACTTAGTCTGACTTGTAAACATTATAATAAAATTAGATTATAAGGACATATGTTTGTGACACTTTTGTATAAGTGTCTTATTTATATTCCATTTATATTCAAAATTAGATTATAGGAACATATTTTTAAGACACATTACAAAAATATATCGCTATACACCCTAGCGACGGCACATATAAAAACACTAATAATAAATGTCGGTATTTTTACCAACAATATTTTTTTTTTAGATTTTGTGTTTAGAGACCTGTGCTGTCTCACCCGTGTAAGCCGAATTCAGTCTTTCGATGAATGAAGCGGGTAGCTTGCTATCTTTCTCTCAAAAAAAATATTTTTTTTAGATTTTAGAAATTAAGCACTTAAAAGTGTCGTTATAGCATATATAATTTTATTATAGTAAAAATTTACTTTATTTCTGAATGAGTGGGATGTATAATACACGCCCTATTTGGACTGTACAATTAGTATTTTTTTTAAATTTTTGTGCCGTAATTAGTCCCTATACTAGCCAAATATTCTAAGTTGGTCCTATTTCTTATTACTTAAACATTTTAGTTCCTCATCATCATCATCATATATATATATATATATATATATATATATATATATATATATGCTTAAAAAAATCTGGCTCGTCTTGTAAAATAACATTTTAACCTTGAAATAAGTGTATTGAAATAAGTATCTCATTTTACATACAAATGAATGGTTAGATTTTTTTTTTTTTTTTTTTTTTTTTTTTTTGGGACGGTTAGAGACTTAGTATAGCGTATATAAGGGTTAAGAACTATATATAATGGTTAAAGGAAAAGTACATAGATCAAATTACAATATTGCGATAGTAAAGGGACTATTCATATATTTTGCCCCTATATTTTCCATATAATATATTCTTTTTGTCACCAACTTGTATCTAGAAGACCCAAAATGGTCAAATAATGCCTGCACCAAATGCACCACTTCATCCTCCCATTCACTCCCTTTTATGTTCTTTTTATTATATTAGGGTTATATATGTTTTCATAATTTAATTCTTAATTTTTATGCTCTTTTTATTATGTTTCATACTTTAATCCCTATTATTATTCGATGAGTGTAAGTGTTTTCTCAGTTTTAAAAAAAAATTAGTTTGATGGTAATTAAATTAAAATACAAGAGCTAAAGAGTGAGATAAGATAAATTACTATCAAGCCAACTGGTAGAATATATTCAATGGATTGGATTCGAAACGTATATATTTTCAAAATCTAAATCTGAACAAATTACCAAATATAGAATTTGAACTCATGCTCGAATCCGACAGATTTTAAAAATTCATAACTCGAACTGAATCAAAAATTCGAAATCTAAATCCAAGCCCAAAAATTCAAATCCGAAATAATTATTTCTTTTTACCCTATTTCAAAACATAATACATTAATTCTAATTTTTAAAATATAAATTTAAATATAATATCAAATATATAGGGTTGGATTCAGATTCAGATAAGATACAAATAAAATTCATATCCAAATTTAAATCCGTCGAATTTCTATTTTTTATATTCGTATTTGAAACTACCTACTACCCGACAAATCCGCCGCATTCAAATTCAGATAAAATTTTGAATATATGTTACCCATTGGCATGATCATCATGCACTAAAAGATACTTGTGCAGTGGGTGTATGCAATATTAGTTTCTCCAAATGCACCAACCCCTGCTCCCCTCTTTGTCTCTAACAAGTCAAACAACTACAAGTGCACTACCAAGCCTTTGTTGAGACTCAAAGGAGAAGGAGAGAACAAAAACAAAAACAAAGGAGAAAATTTTCTAAGTACCAAACGAGTACCATCCATATATATCATCATCATCATCATCATCATCATCATTATCATTCATGGGGAGGTCTCCTTGTTGTGAGAAGGCCCACACAAACAAGGGTGCATGGACCAAGGAGGAGGACGGCCGCCTCGTCGCGTACATCCGCGAGCACGGCGAGGGGTGCTGGCGGTCGCTGCCGAAGGCCGCCGGCCTCCTCCGCTGCGGCAAGAGCTGCCGCCTCCGCTGGATCAACTACCTCCGCCCCGACCTCAAGCGCGGCAACTTCTCCCGCGACGAGGACGAGCTCATCGTCAAGCTCCACAGCCTCCTAGGCAACAAGTTATAAGCACGCATTCTTTTTTATATTATTAGCTCGCTCTGATATCATGTTAAAACTAATAATTCTCACAAATTATCATGTATGTATATACATAGATGGTCAATCATAGCTAGGAGTTTGCCCGGAAGGACAGATAACGAAATAAAGAACCACTGGAACACGCACATGAGAAGAAAGTTGTTGAGCCGTGGGGTGGACCCTGGGACGCACCGCCCGATCCAGGCGCCGGTCTCGGATTTCGGTGCTTCTTTTGTTAAAGAAGAGGTAGAGTATCATAAGGAAGGGGTTCTTCAACACGACGACGAGGAGACATCAGCGACGACGACGACGCCATACGGGCATTATCGGTGTCCCGATCTCAACGTGGAGTTGTGCATGAGCCCTCCTCCCTTCCACCAACAATTACACCAACAATTACCTATGAATAATGGAGTGTTGGATTATAGAGCAATTGAGATGAAATGATAATGATCAAGTAGTGTTATTGGTTTCTTAAAATACTATATTGATGATTTATACAATATAAATCAGTGCATCAGTAGTGATATAACTAATGAAAGTTGTATTTTTGTAGACATGCAAAAGCTTTTTGTGCTTTTATTTTCTATTTCGCATTAATTGTATGATTTTTTTTTTAAAAAAAAAGAAAGAAATTGAACCATTGTTGGAATTGATGGAACAGTAAATGTTTGTCCTATGATCATGTTCTTAATTTCAAGAATAAGGAAAGGTATCTTAGTTATATAATAAGTGAACAAAAGTATTGAAATAGTAGGAACAAGGTTTTTTTTTTTTTTTTTTTTTTTTTTTTTTTGGAGTAGAAATAGATATCAAATTGGGATTGTGGATTGGAGGAGAGAGAAGAATTGAGATGATTGAGAGTTGTGCACATTTCAAGCTTCATTATGAAGTTTTCACAAATGAAGAACAAAAAAAACAAGAAAATAAAAAGAAGATTGCACCATTTCTATAATTAATTGCTGTATATATACCTTGTTTTTGTCCTTCAAAATTATTTGTAATTAATAAGATATTGGCTATATTAAAAGAACTGTTGCCATTAAAATTTTTATTTATATAAAATCTCTGGTTAGATGTGTCTCAAAATTGATAATTATTTTTTATTTTTATGTTTTTGATTTGTCAACAGTTCTATTGTGCGATAAATTTAAAAAAAAATAAATTTTTTTTAAAAATAAATATTTTTGGTGAAAGGTGGATGATAAATGCTGAGCAAAGAGCTCTCCCCAATACGATTCGGATCCAATAAAATAAAACTCTTTAAAAAAAAAGAAAATTCTCTTTTTTTTTTTTTTTTTTTTTGCTTTAGAGGTAATACGGTTATCCCTTTTATCATATAATAAAAAAAAAAATTCATCAGCATATATATATTTTTTTCATTAAAAATTTTTTTACACAAGCTTTTGTGTTCTTTAATTTTTTTTTCGTAGTTTTGTGATTTATTTATTTTGTGTGATCGTTATTTTTATTTTTATTTGTGCGCTCGTCGTAACATCTATATATATATATATATATAATTAATTAGCAATCCATTTTATAAATCTTTCATCACCCTTCAAATAAAAAAAAAAAAAAAAAGGTCTCCCAAAACAAATTAAGAAACTAAGAGAGGGAAAAAATAAAAATAAAAACAACAATATCAACAGCAACAACACTCCAAGACAAAGTTTGGTATTGTGTCCTCTCATAAGTCATATCTAATTAGATCATGTGAGTTCGTATTGTTAAGGTACATAAAAATTGCATTTAAGGTGTCATTAATGGCTGACACTTTCTTTTTTGAATGGGTATATATACATTGAGCAATGCTACATGTACACCCCGAAGGGGTGTACATCATACACCTCCACCATTTTAATGGTACCGATATTTTTTACGGGTCACATCGAGTGATCCATCATCACACCCCCACCCTTAGATGGGTGGGGTGTATGATGTACACCCCGAAAGGGGTGTACACATAGCATTTTCCATATACATTTCACTTTCTTTTTTGAATGGGTGTATATGCATTTCTTTTCCTGTTACAACATATGCTATTAAATAGTTTTTTTTTTTTTTAGTGAATTGTGAAGTATATAGAATTAAATAAGCAACAATTTGAGCATAAATTGCAAATAAAGCATTGCATTCTATATTATACACATGATTGAACATAAACAATAAGGAATTTGTTAGTTAATTTCCATATTGTGCCCTCAAGCCGCCCCCCCCCCCCCCCCCCCCCCCCCTCTCTCTCTCTCTCTCTCTCTCTCTCTCTCTCTTCTCTCTCTCTCTTTTCTCTCTCTCTCTCTCTCTATATATATATATATATATATATATATATATATATATATATATATATATATATATATATATATATATATATATATATATTGATCTCATATGTTTTTAAAAGTGTCAAGTCATTGGTTCTTATGAATTTTTAGTCTTTGAATGAAAAAATATGTGGTTAGAATGATAATAAGGTCCTTGAGTTAAGTGGGTGGTTGGTGGAATATAATGATCTAAATGCTGAAATTAGTCAAAGGGTTAGATCTAACGGTGAAAAACTTATATGCACAAAGTGCTTGGTACTTTTACAAGTATAGTAACTGGACTCTATAGAATTGAATATATATATTGATCCGGGACGATCTAAATTCTGGATAAGTTTCAACCATTGAGAATAGGGAGAGGCGGTTACAACTACTCCGGATAAGTCTCAACCATTGAGGATAAGGCGAAGGCAGTTACAACTACTTCAGTTAGGATAAGGATCGAGATAGTTTTAGATAGATCGGGTAATTAAACCAAATTGGATAAAGCCAATTTGATTAAGAATAAAATTATTATTTTTCTTATCTTTTGTAAGCCTAAGGGCTATAAATAGGGGTCTATTGGCTCTTGTAAAGACATTCCAGTTAGAGAGTAAAAACAGAAAACTTTTCTACCTAAAAATATATTCTTCATTTTTTCTCTCATCCGGTTTCAGATATCCATCGGGGAGGCGCCGCGACATTGCCTCCTCCTCCGACGGATCAAGTGGTATCAGAGCACCAGATCCTGGTATATGGTACGAACCAGAAGTGTCTACAAAACTACCAGCGAACAACTCTCCGTCCTCGACATCTTCCGCAGGCCATCGACGAGGAAAACGAAGAGCCCGCCTACCATGTCCACAGACGAGCAGATAGCGACACCGGCCGACCTTGCCGCCAAAGTTGCGACATTGTCTGACGACATGAAGACCGTCTTAGATTGGATCAAGGCCCAATCTGCAGCACCATCGGCAATACCGGTGGAGAAGAGCGGTCGACACTCAGGAACTCCTCCAAAGGCGCATGTGACGCCGATAACGGGCGCTGCCGAGGATACCTCGGGAGCGCGAGACGACGACGACTCTGACGAGGATGGAAGCATCGCTCCGTCGCTTGCAGAAGGAAGGTCACAACCGTTCAAGGTTGAGGCCAAGATCGAGATCCCCAACTACGACGGCACTGTCCACGCTGAAAAATTGGACGCCTGGCTCGACCAACTGGAGACGTACTTCGACCTCTACAACTATAGTAGCACGAACAAGGTAATTTTTGCAAAACTAAAATTTGTAGGTCATGCATTGACTTGGTGGAAGGCCATTCTCCAAACTTCCACCAATGAGGATTTTACCTAGAGTCAGTTTAAACGATTGATCCATCAGGAATTCTACCCTATGGGGTATGAAGAAGAGCGATGGAAGCGCTAGCATGTCCTGCGCCAAAGGCGCGACCAGACTGTGCAGGACTACACCACCGACTTCCGGCGCCAAGCATTAGCGCTTGGCATCTCCCTTGACGATCCACAGATTTTTCGCAAATTCACTGCCAGCCTACAGGAGCGTATCAATGATAAGCTCCGCCTCTTCGGTGTTCGTGATATCGCCTCGGCAAGCCAAACAGCCATGGTGATCGAGCGGAAGAATAAACTGTCTCGCGGGGAGAAGCCATCTAGGGAGTCTACCGAGGGCTTCAAAAAGGCCAAAAAGAAGGGCCCCTCTGATCCTGATTTGTACTGTGATCATTGTAAAATCACAGGACATGTCAAGGATCAATGTTGGAAGCTCCATCCAGAGTTGAGACCGAAGAAGAAGGATGATCGTGGCAGACACACAACCGCAACGGCAACGACGATGGCAGCATCGACAAATGATGCTCCTACCTTAATCGGACGGATTGATCAAGCGGACACTAGTTTGTCTCTGATGGCTATGCCGAAGGAGACAAGCCTGTGCCCGTCAAATCCGACTGATAAGAGAGATGAGTTGTTCACTTTCCGAGTTCAAGTCAAGAATGAGGTGATCGATTCTATTATCGATCCCGGCAGCCAAAAGAACTTGATCTCAGAGAACCTAGTTCAAAAACTGGGTTTGTCGACTACACCACACCCACACCCATATCCATTAGGGTGGATCAACAGCAATATCGAGATGTAGATCGATCGCCAGTACAAGGTGAAGTTTGCAGTGACTGGCATCTATATCGATGAAATGGTGTGAGAGGTTGTGCCGCTGAACATTTGCAACATCATCTTCGGCAGTCCCTACCTATGAGAGCGCGACGCTATCTTCTTCCGTCGCCCTCAGCAATATCAATTCATTAAGGATGGACAAAAGCTTTTGTTCACCACAGAGCCACTGTCAACAACAACTGTAGACCTGGTAACCGCTTGCCAGGCCAAGAGGATGATCAATGCCTGTCAAAAGTTTGCCTTACTGGTCATTCGGCCAGTTGAATCGGATGAGGCAAACAACAAGGTATTGAGCCTAGCATGCAAAGAAAGAACGGACGACGTCGCCAGGCTGATAGGCGAGCATCAGAATCTGTTCCAAGAAGTCCAGGGACTGCCATCAAAGCGAACCGTGGAACATGAGATCCAATTGATTAGCGACGCTCCGTTACCGAATCTCGGCATGTACCGAAACTCGGTAATGGAGAATGAGGAGATAAAGCGATAGGTGACCGAGTTACTCGAGAGTGGTGCTATCAAACCGAGTAGCTCCCCCTGTGGCTCCCCGATCGTGTTGGTGCCAAAGAAATATGGCGGGCGGCGAATGTGTATCGACTACCGCGCCCTCAACAAAATCACTATCAAGAATCGGTACCCCTTGCCGCGGATCGATGATCTCTTGGACCAATTGAAGCATGCTCGCTACTTCACCAAACTGGACATGAAGTCAGGCTATCATCAAGTTCGAGTCCGAGAAAATGACACCTGGAAGACCGCATTCAAGACATGACCGACATCGGGTGAAAGGCGACTTCCAAGAGGGTGATCTAGTCTGGCTCCATCTCAACAAAGAGCGCTTGAAAGGCGAGGGTAAAAAGTTTAAGTCCATCCGCTATGGACCTTTCAAGATCGTGCGCAAGATTGGTGAGAATGCGTGTCAACTAGAATTGCCCGCATACATGAACATGTATTCGGTCGTCAATATCGAGAATCTAAAGTCCTTCGAGCCGTCAATGCTAGACGATGAGCCCGGAGAAGTACTGCCACCTATGGAGGATCTTGTGGTAGAACGTGAAGAGCAGCTAGCTGATGATACTATTCTGGAACACAAGGTCACAACGACACGCAAAGGTGAACGTGAAGCCTTCCGTATTGGACGGAAAGGTCAAAAGCCAAGTGCCGCCAAGTGGTTCACAAGGGAAGCTGGAGAAACCCAATTTCCTTGCTTGCAGTTCTAGATCCAGCAGGTGCTGGTTCCTCTCAAAATTTGGGGAGCCATGATCCAGGACGATCTAAATTCTAGATAAATTTCAACCATTGAGAATAGGGAGAGGCGGTTACAACTACTCCGGATAAGTCTCAACTACTGAGGATAAGGCGGAGACAGTTACAACTACTTCGATTAGAATAAAGATCGAGATAGTTTTAGATGGATCGGGTTGTTAAACCAAACTGGATAAAGCCAATTTGGTTAAGAATAAAATTATTAATTTTCTTATCTTTTGTAAGCCTAAGGGCTATAAATAGGAGTCTATTGGCTCTTGTAAATACATTCCAGTTAGAGAATAAAAATAGAAAACTCTTCCACCTAAAAATATATTCTTTATTTTTTCTCTCATCCGGTTTCATATATCCATCGGGGAGGCGCTGCGACATTGCCTCCTACTCCGACGGATCACTATCTCGATCCTTATCCTAACCGAAGTAGTTGTAACTGCCTCCGCCTTATCCTCAATGGTTGAGACTTATCAGGAATAGTTGTAACCGCCTCTCCCTATTCTCAATGGTTGAAACTTATCCAGAATTTAGATCGTTCCGGATCATGGCTCCCCAAATTTTGAGATGAACCAGCACCTGCTGGATCTAGAACTGCAAGCAAGGAAATTGGGTTTCTCCGGCTTCCCTTGTGAACCACTTGGCGGCACTTGGCTTTTAACTTTTCCGTCCAATACGGAAGGCTTCACGTTCACCTTTACGTGTCGTTGTGACCTTGTATTCCAGAATAGTATCATCAGCTAGCTGCTCTTCACGTTCTACCACGAGATCCTCCATGGGTGGCAGTACTTCTTCGGACTCATCGTCTAGCATTGACGGCTCGAAGGACTTTAGATTCTCGATATTGACGACCGAATACATGTTCATGTATGCGGGCAACTCTAGTTGACACACATTCTCACCAATCTTGCGCACGATCTTGTAAGGTCCATAGCGGATGGGCTTAAGCTTTTTACCCTCGTCTTTTAAGCGCTTTTTGCTAAGATGGAGCAAGACTAGATCACCCTCTTGGAAGTCGCCTTTCACCCGATATCGGTCATGTCTTGAATGCGGTCTTCCAGGTGTCATTCTCTTGGACTCGAACTTGATGATAGCCTGACTTCAGGTCCAGTTTGGTGAAGTAGCGAGCATGCTTCAATTGGTCCAAGAGATCATCGATCCGCGGCAAGGGGTACCAATTCTTGATGGTGATTTTGTTAAGGGCGCGGTAGTCGATACACATTCGCCACCCGCCATCTTTCTTTGGCACCAACACGATCGGGGAGCCACAGGGGGAGCTACTCGGTTTGATAACACCACTCTCGAGTAACTCGGTCACCTGTCGCTTTATCCCCTCATTCTCCATTACCGAGTTTCGGTACATGCCGAGATTCGGTAACGGAGCGTCGCTAATCAATTGGATCTCATGTTCCACGGTTCGCTTTGATGGCAGTCCTTGGACTTCTTGGAACAGATTCTGATGCTCGCCTATCAGCCTGGCGACGTCGTCCGTTCTTTCTTTGCATGCTAGGCTCAATACCTTGCTGTTTGCCTCCTCCGATTCAACTGGCCGAATGACCAGTAAGGCAAACTTTTGACAGGCATTGATCATCCTCTTGGCCTGGCAAGCGGTTACCAGGTCTACAGTTGTTGTTGACAGTGGCTCTGTGGTGAACAAAAGCTTTTGTCCATCCTTAATGAATTGATATTGCTGAGGGCGACAGAAGAAGATAGCGTCGCGGTCCCATAGGTAGGGACTACCGAAGATGATGTTGTAAATGTTCAGCGGCACAACCTCGCACACCATTTCATCGATATAGATGCCAATCACTGCAAACTTCACCTTGCACTGGCGATCGATCTACATCTCGATATTGCTGTTGATCCACCCTAATGGATATGGGTGTGGGTGTGGTGTAGTCGACAAACCCAGTTTTTGAACTAGTTTCTCTAAGATCAAGTTCTTTTGGCTGCCGGGATCGATAATAGCATCGATCACCTCATTCTTGACTTGAACTCGGAAAGTGAACAACTCATCTCTCTTATCAGTCGGATTTGACGGGCACAGGCTTGTCTCTTTCGGCATAGCCATCAGAGACAAACTAGTATCCGATTGATCAATCCGTCCGATTAAGGTAGGAGCATCATTTGTCGATGCTGCCATCGTCGTTGCCGTTGCTGTTGTGCGTCTGCCACGATCATCCTTCTTCTTCGGTCTCAACTCTGGATGTAGCTTCCAACATTGATCCTTGACATGTCCTGTGATTTTACTATGATCACAGTACAAATCAGGATCAGAGGGGCCCTTCTTTTTAGAGCCCTTCTTTTTGGCCTTTTTGAAGCCCTCGGCAGACTCCCTAGATGGCTTCTCCCCGCAAGACAGTTTATTCTTCCGCTCGATCGCCATGGCTGTTTGGCTTGCCGAGGCGATATCACGAACACCGAAGAGGCGGAGCTCATCATTGATACGCTTCTGTAGGCCGGCAGTGAATTTGCGAAAAATCTGTGGATCGTCAAGGGAGATGCCAAGTGCCAATGCTTGGCGCCGGAAGTCGGTGGTGTAGTCCTGCACAGTCTGGTCGCGCCTTTGGCGCAGGACATGCCAGCGCTTCCATCGCTCTTCTTCATACCCCATAGGGTAGAATTCCTGGCGGATCAATCGTTTAAACTGA
Source organism: Tillandsia leiboldiana (assembly GCA_029204045.2). Classification (NCBI taxonomy): domain Eukaryota; kingdom Viridiplantae; phylum Streptophyta; class Magnoliopsida; order Poales; family Bromeliaceae; genus Tillandsia; species Tillandsia leiboldiana. The sequence goes on along the minus strand of CM055067.1, from coordinate 48,865,649 downwards.
CTCCAGGTAAAATCCTCATTGGTGGAAGTTTGGAGAATAGCCTTCCACCAAGTCAATGCACGACCTGCAAGTTTTAGTTTTGCAAAAATTACCTTGTTCGCGCTACTATAGTTGTAGAGGTCGAAGTACGTCTCCAGTTGGTCGAGCCAGGCGTCGAATTTTTCAGCGTCGACAGTGCCGTCGTAGTTGGGGATCTCGATCTTGGCCTCAACCTTGAACGGTTGTGACCTTCCTTCTGCAAGCGACGGAGCGATGCTTCCATTCTCGTCAGAGTCGTCGTCGTCTCGCACACATGAGGTACCCTCGGCAGCGCCCTTCATTGGCGTCACATGCGCATTTGGAGGAGTTCCTAAGAGTCGACCGCTCTTCTCCACCGGTATTACCGATGGTGCTGCAGATTGGGCCTTGATCCAATCTAAGACGGTCTTCATGTCGTCAGACAACGTCGCAACTTTGGCGGCAAGGTCGGCCGATGTCGCTATCTGCTCGTCTGCGGACATGGTAGGCGAGCTCTTCGTTTTCCTCGTCGATGGCCTGCGGAAGATGTCGAGGATGGAGAGTTGTTCGCTGGTAGTTTTGTAGACACTTCTGGTTCGCACCATATGCCAGGATCTGGTGCTCTGATACCACTTGATCCGTCGGAGGAGAAGGCAATGTCGCAGCACCTCCCCGATGGATATCTGAAACCGGATGAGAGAAAAAACAAAGAATATATTTTTAGGTGAAAGAGTTTTCTATTTTTACTCTCTAACTGGAATGTCTTTACAAGAGCCAATGACCCCTATTTATAGCCCTTAGGCTTATAAAAGATAAGAAAATTAACAATTTTATTCTTAACCAAATTGGCTTTATCCAATTTGGTTTAACAACCCGATCCATCTAAAACTATCTCGATCCTTATCCTAACCGAAGTAGTTATAACTGCCTCCGCCTTATCCTCAATGGTTGAGACTTACCCGGAGTAGTTGTAACCGCCTCTCCCTATTCTCAATGGTTGAAACTTATCCAGAATTTAGATCTTCCCGGATTATATATAGAGAGAGAGAGAGAGAAAGTGGAGATTATATACTTTTAAAAGTATAAGCCCAACTATAGTTGTGAATTTTTTATCATTGAATTTATATTGAGATCCGTGCTATTGTACTTTATCTATCTCTCTTTTTAGTTGACTTTACAATAGTACAAATCTCAATACAAATCCAATAGTAAAAAATTTACAAGTATGAATTATCGTGTGCTTTTAAAAGCATATAAGTTCTACTCTATATATATTGTAAAGTCAAGTATAGAGTAGAGCTTAAAAGCATATAAGCTCTACTCTATAAGCCCAACTATACTTGTAAAGTTTTTACCATTGAATTTGTATTGAGATTTATGTTATTGTAAAGTCAACTAAAAAGAGAGAAAGATAAAGTAAAAAATACAAATTCTAATACAAATTTAATAGTAAAACTCTCTCTCTCTCTCTCTCTCTCTCTATATATATATATATATATATATATATATATATATATATATATATATATATATATATATATATATGGGTAAATATAAGTGTACACCCCTGACGGGGTGTACATCTTACACCCCACCCCATCCTGGGGTGGGGTGAATTCCACTGGTCACATGATGTGACCAGTGGAAGAAGCCCCACCCCAGGATGGGGTGGGGTGTAGGATGTACACCCCGTCGGGGGTGTAAGGTAGCATTGCCCATTTTCGATGATAGAATATTCGATTCGATAATCGATTTTGTTAGGCATAATCTACGCTATTAGAACTATTTAGAAGCTAAGTTTTATAATTTTTCAATATTATTTATTAAGTTATCAATGGGTCTAAAAAATAACACCTTAAAATTTTTATTAAATTTTAATAAAAACTTTTACTTAACATCAAGAGTAAGACCAAAATTTCTGATTTAAAATTTAAATATTTTATCACTATTTGTTATAGAATTTTTATTTTCAACTACTTATCTAAGAACTACTTATTTACTAGACAAATAAAATAAAAAAAATATATAAAATTTAGTTTCTAAATAATTCAAGCAGTATAGGTCATATATAATAAAACCGATCGTCGAATCGAATGTTCTATTATTAAAACTAACTTATAAATACGAAAATCTCTGTTCTACGAAAGCATAAGAACTTAGCTCTATATGACTAGAGAGAGAGAGAGAGAGAGAGAGAGAGAGAGGATTGAACTGTAATACTTCTAAAAGTACTAACTCTTGATACATACACATTGTTTTTTGATGATCGCGTCTCTTGTTTCTTATCTTTACAGGACCAGTCATTTAAAATTTAAAATTATCCAAAAAAACATCCAAGAGAGAAAGATTTGGGTAATGAAAAATTTGCTTAATTAATTAGCTATCCATTTGTTGAAACATATTTCTCTAATAAAAGAATTAGCACTCCAAATAAGTCCAGATCAAAGTCCTTTTTCAAGAACAGTTCCATATTGGAACAGGTTTTAGTTAACCTCCATATAAATTTAGAAGCAACTTGAGAGGCACTCTCAAAGGATTTTGGTCCAATATTAAATAGAAATTTGAAGAAACTTACAACTGTTCAAGACAAACTAAGAACAGAAAATGTATCTAATCCAGAACTAACTGCCATTGGCATACATGTTTTTATTGATAAATAAAGTATGAAAAAAAAAAAAAAAAAAAAAAAAAAAAGCAAGGAATTTTTGTGGTGGTAAAGCACCGACAAGTTTGGGTGCAGATAGAATTCAGACACAGAAAAATTTAAAAGCACATAAAATTCAGAGTTCCACATTATTACCGTCAAATCTATAACACCCTAATAGTTCTACATCGGATGAAGAAGAAATTTTGATTGAGAATATAAGAAACCAGACACACTAGTAATAATAACTGAGTCTAAGTATTTTGAACTGGTAGTTTATAGTCCTACGTTGAATGACAAAAGCAATTTTAATTGAGAATATAAGAGACTAATAATAGCTGGCTTAAGTATTTTGGGCCGATGGTTTGAGCTAAATAAATTATTATTGTTAGCAGTCTCGGGAGAGAGAGGGGGTGGCGATCGTGAGAAGAGGAGATGGAATAATCTCCTGTTTAGTATTATTGTTAGCAGTCTCAGGAGAGAGAGGGGGTGGCGATCGTGAGAAGAGGAGATGGAATAATCTCCTGTTTAGGATTTGGGTTACTCGAGGTTAAACTTATCATTTTACATTAACTATAATATTACCCGCTTTCAGTAATGCAACATAAACCCCTCCCTCCCCAGTAATGTTTTGGGATTAATCCTGCACCTTTCGGAATCTTATATTACCGAACAGATTACAGGCAGGATTCTCCAAACACAGTAATCCTGACAGGATTACCCGTAATCCTGTCAAGATAATCCGATCTAAACGCCCCCTAAGGTTAGAGATTGGAGCTTGAATATTTGTAAATTTAGGGTTGAGGGCCTTTTGACCACTATTGTGATTTGGCTGGTTGAGGCCTTGGTCTTCACAAGCCAAGAAGCCCATTTTTTGGCAAACTTGGCCCCTTTTAAGCAAAGAAAAACAACTCCTTGTTGATGTTAGATTGTTTATTGATTCTTACCTTAAAATGTTCCTCATTTTCTCCTTACCCTTTTTCCTTTTCTTTTCTTTTTCCTTTTTGCATATCATCAGTTGGAAATGGATATTAATATTTAGTTGTTTGGTAATAAAGCATATAAAACAAGCTAATGGTCATCTGACTTTCAGAATACTGGCCCAGCTTTTTATTGGCATTTAATGTTTGTATACTCTACTGAAGCTCACACTTCATGAACCCACCAGAAGACAACCACAGTAGACCAGTGTTTATATCTGGATTAGAATTCAATTGAGGGGCCCTATGCATTAATTAATTTACTCCTTAGTGCCATCATCTAAATTGGCAAAAAGGAAAAGGTACCATAATTTTTTTTATATTTTTAAGACCGTCTTATCTTTCGATTATTTTATATCAGATTGATCTTTCGGATAACAAGTTGTGAGAATTGATCTGAAGTTCGCTTAGTTTTACGGAAGTGTTGGATTCAATTTCTATGCTTATCATTTTATGATATGAACATATATGAACATACATCTGGCATAGGTCTATGTGGTTTGGTTCACCTGGTCACCCCAATGGAAATGAGCAGGAGGTATTAAAACTATACTGTACATTGATGTTGGAGGATTATAGAGAAAGTGGTTTAATACTCAGCAGGTCTTCCTGACAGCCAAATAAATGAACAACTGACACAACCTAGCTAGGGGTCCTAGACTAAAAGAATTATCTATTTTTACAAGGAAAATGCTATGTGTACACCCCTTTCGGGGTGTACATCATACACTCCACCCATCTAAGGGTGGGGGTGTGATGATGGATCACTTGATGTGACCCGTAAAAAGTATCGCCACCATTAAAATGGTGGAGGTGTATGATGTACACCCCTTCGGGGTGTACATGTAGCATTGCTCTTTTTACAATTATATATAACAATAAAAATTACATATTTCTACCCCTATATTCTTTTATTTTTAATTTGATAGATACTTTCGACTCTACGCTGATAAAAAACATAACTCTGAGAAAGTCATCGGCATCGGCATATGTTTCAACACTGAAGTCGCAAAATTGTCTGAACTCTCACTCATGATCGTAAAATGGCAACTTCGGTGTGGTGGAGGGCAAAGTCGAGTTCACGACACTCACAAATTTCTCGTCCTCAGACTTCCCGCCTTCCAAACAGCCCTACAGCTTGTAAATGTTTTGCCAAGCACATGTATATGCATTTAGATCTTTTACCAGTAAAAGTAAAGAGAGCCAGGAACATTCAATACACACACAGGGTAATGTACCAGCAAGATTCATGAGGGTGTAAGAAAAAGCTTGGAGGGTAGTTGGTTAGCAAGCAGGAGACTACTGTACTATCCCCATAACACAACTTAATCCCTTACACCTAAAACACTTCTTTAGTTTCTCAACTACTTTCATATGGCACAGATATTATCCATGAACATTTAGAGAAAAAAAAAAAAAAGGGGACATATTACTCGAATTTGTAAAAGCTTATTTTGGCCTCTGCTTTCTCTTTCAGCTACAGATTTTAAAACTTGTACTGCATCAAGAAGCAAGAACTTATAATTTGACTCAATATAGAGTTGATGAAGAAAATAAAGTTTTGTTTCCAATAGCAACTGTAAAATAGGACTACTGCCCCCTACAGCAGAGTAAAATTGAAGCCGCAATTTCATGACATAGTACACAATACACTGCCCATCCATAAACTTTACTGCCCATGTATTTAATGACTTTTAAGTCCCATTTAGTGATCTAGCTCTAACTCTTCACGAGAACTACTACGCTGTGAGCAAACTCTCTCCTTGCTTTCATGGCTTAACAATACAAACCTCTCCCTCTCCCTCTCCCTCTCACTCTACGCCACCTTTCGCCTCCTAAACTCCACCCATTTCAACATCTCACCAATTCTACTACATCCATGGGAGACACTCATGAGAACAATGAGAATGAGGCGTCGAGCATTCCAGGCGCACCCGATAACGTATCAAGAACCAACCTCTTCGCCTTCGCCGACCGGGCGGACTGCGTGTTGATGGTGCTCGGCGGCATCGGGTCGTGCGTCCATGGGGCTGCATTGCCCATCTTCTTCTTGCTCTTCGGCCGCTTGATCGACTCCTTGGGCTCTCTCTCTACACACCCTCATAAACTTGCTTCGGAGGTCTCCAAGGTAACACTTTTGCTTTGCGCCTTGACCGGTGTTGCTGAGGTCCCGCTCGTTGGGACCTCAAAAGGCAAGGCCTTTTCAAATATAGCTTTTCCGACTCAAGTATTGTTGAGGTCCACTTCGTTTTGGTTCTCGAAGTATGTACCATGGGAACCTTGCGAAGACACAGAAATTATAAGCAGAGTAAATTTTTATTTACATAACAGAAAATAGAAAAACATTATTGGCAAACTACAAAGACCAATTATTAGCATAACATTCAATTCTTAAAGGAACGATTCAAATTGCCAATACATATACAACGATACTCATCATCACTTAAAGCAGTCCTTCCAACTGGAAATTCATCATCATAATCATCATCTAGTCCTAAAAGGAATTCTAAGTTTTTTTCCTCTTTTTTTTCGCAGAATGCATTGCAGTTGGTTTATCTTGGAATAATGGTAATGGTATCAGCATGGATAGGTACGTAATAAATGATATTACTTTTAGCACCTAAATTTACAGAGAGATGCCACATATTTTCAAAATAATCAGGTGATGCTTTTTTTAAGGAATGACACCAATGTTTCTTAGTATCTAGATTAACAACTACTATGATCTCTTTTTTTTTTTATTAGCCTACAAGGTTTCATCAAAAATTACACATGCAGGGGTAGCATTTTGGATGCAAACCGGTGAGCGACAAACTGCCCGATTAAGGGTCAAATACATCCAGTGTATCCTGAAACAAGATATGAGCTTCTTTGATACACAAGCAAGAAATGAAAACATACTTTACCACATAACAAGTGATGCTGTGCTCATCCAGGACGCACTAGGCGATAAGGTAAGCAGGAAGCAGCAGATTTACTGGACGGCTTAACTTCGCTTGAGCACACGATTGTTTATGTTCTCTCCTATAAGCAAACAAACAGTGTGCAGTTCATAGGCATCTCTTCCTTTACACATATTTACAAAAAAAAAATTAAAAAAAGAAATGATAGAATGTTGAATAACTGAATATAATTTAGATAAATAAAAAAAAGTAGACCAAACTTGAACCATAGAGCATTTTGAGATGGATAAACCTCAAAAGTTTTGGTTTCAGTACATAATCTTTCATTTTCTTTTTATTCGAGAAAATTTTTGAAAAGGTTTTATCAAATTTTGTTAGAATATAATAAATTTTAATAAATTGCATATTGAATATTTCATCAGATAACATAATATTTTTAGATTGCAACATAATCATCAAAAAGGTTGAATAAAAATGTTAGTTTGAGCCCGACAACAGTATGCAGTAAAATCAAAAAATTTGAAGTTCAGGCATCCCTTTCAAGAAGAGGTATAATTCAGCTGGGTCCATACTTTTTTTACCTATTATTTAACTTTGCAAAACCCCCTTTCGGTCTAGAAATATTTTAGTTCATATGGCTTTATTAAGAAAACTGAACATTCTCTGTATATTGTGCAGATAGGCCACTGCTTACGGTACCTTTCGCAGTTTTTGGTAGGGTTTATTGTAGGATTTTTTTCAGTATGGCAGCTAACACTACTCACCTTAGCTGTTGTACCACTAATGGTAATCGCCGGAGGCACATATACTGTTATAATGTCCAGTCTGTCAAAGAAGGGTGAAGCTGCATATGCTGAAGCCGGAAAAGTCGCAGAAGAGGTGATACTTGTTACCTTTTCTTCCTATTTTCCATTGACGGATCATTTTAATATCTGTTTTCATGAAAGCGAGAGTTGTAAAATGCTAAAAAATGTCATGAGAGATTGTCTTCCTTCAGGTAAGACAGAAGAGATCATCAATAACTTCATGTCCCAACCAGAAAATTATTCTGCCTTGTGTTATCCGCCAAGTATCTGACAAAGTATAAGCATACATAAACATGCATAATAGTATACTAGAATTTGACTAACTTTTGGCATATTTACTAGCCTTAATTTGAGTTGTCAAAACCATACTCTCCGTGGATCAGGTAATTTCACAGGTCCGGACAGTGTATTCATACGTAGGGGAAGAAAAAGCAATTGAAGAATACTCAAAATCACTTAGAAAGGCACTGAAATTGGGAACAAAAGGCGGACTTGTAAAAGGACTTGGAGTAGGTTCGACCTATGGGCTGTTATTTTGTGCATGGGCACTACTCCTTTGGTATGCTGGTGTCCTTGTTAGGCATGGTGTCACGAATGGTGGTAAAGCGTTCACAACAATCCTAAATGTTATCTTCAGTGGATTGTAAGATCATCTAATGGATAATATCCCTTATAATTGTTTTTTTTTTCTCGTAAATAAGTATGTAGATCCTTCAGTTATTGGGCATTTAGAAATAGACCACCCAAATTCATTTACTTGATGGACAGAATCTAACTGAATCCCCACTTCAATTGACGGAAATAACTAAAATTAGAACAACCAAAAGGAAAGGTGATCTCAATCCAAAAACAAAATTGGGGGTGGATATCTATTTCCAGATGGCCGACAGTTGAAGGGGTCTCCATACATTTTTTTAAATTTTTTTTTTTTTTAAATACATGTTATAATCTCTTTAAAGGATAAACTACACTATGCAGTGCTCTTGGTCAAGCAGCTCCAAACATTAGTTCTCTTGCCAAAGGCCAAGCTGCAGCAAGAAAGATTATCAGAATGATAGAAAAGGCTCCAAGTACATCTAAAACATCGGATGATGGAATGGTACTGATACAAGTAGTAGGCGAAATCAAGTTTTGTGAGGTGTCTTTTGCTTACCCATCGAGGAAGAGCATGGTTTTCGACGGCTTAAATTTCACAATCAACGCCGGAAAAACTACAGCTGTTGTCGGCCAGAGTGGATCAGGAAAGAGCACCATTATTTCCATGATTGAAAGATTCTATGAGCCAAAATCAGGTGAAAATCAGTTAGAATAACAATTCGAAATAAGAAACAAAATGTATAAAAGAAAATTCGTAACTGCCAATTTATTGACATAAACTAGGTAAAATTCTTTTGGATGGCCATGATATGAAGAACCTCAGATTGGCGTGGCTAAGGAAGCAAATGGGACTCGTGAATCAAGAACCTGCATTGTTTTCTACGACAATTGCAGGAAACATCACATATGGAAGAGAAGGAGCAACCATGGAGGACATAATAGGGGCTTCTAAAGTTGCGAATATTCATTCTTTTATACAAGGTTTACCTGAAGGATACTTCACCGAGGTACGTAGAAAACCTACATGCCTTTGATTGTCATGCTGTGGCCCATGGCACAGGAGTGTGTCATTGGCATGTACCGCATGGTAATTTCATGCCACCGAATCTTACTCTCTTTTTTATTTTTAGTTTCTAAGATTATCTATGCTGAAGGTTATCAACTGTATTCTTACATAATCTCTAGAACCCAACTTACGGAACCAAAAATTCGTCAAAACTATATTTTCATTAAATTACGTTTAAAGTTTGACAGAGGACTAAATATCCGAAAATTAACTCTTAATTTCATAAAAACCTTTAATGCAACTGAGAAAAATGATGCTTGCAACAGAAAATTACTCATCAATAATTTTGGAGAATTTAATTGAAATTCCTTGGGTTTACTAAAATCCAAGTTTTGAAACCGACGAAATTATTCTTTTCCCCAATCATTTCTCAATTTCATCAGATTGCATCATTCAAATGCACGAATGGCTGAAGAAAAGTGCCTTGAAAGAGTTTAGAACTCATTTGATTTAGTAGACAGAAAAAAGTGGACTTTCTACCCTTGTCGTCAACATGGGCGGCGACATGGCAGCCATTCCATACAAATGCCATCACAAACATTCTTTTTCCCATCACTATACAATATAAGTGTGTTTTTCTAATTTTGTTTAATAAGGTGGGAGGTGGAGTGCAGCTCTCTGGAGGCCAAAGGCAGCGAATCGCCATTGCCAGAGCAGTGCTTAGAAATCCAAAAATTCTACTCCTAGATGAAGCGACAAGTGCACTAGACGCAGAATCAGAATGCACGGTTCAACATGCCTTGGAGAAAATAATGTTGGATAGGACAACAGTTGTGGTTGCACACAGGCTATCCACAATTAGGAAAGCCGATAGCATTGTTGTCCTAAACAATGGAAAAGTCATTGAAAGCGGCACACACTCAGAATTAATGTCTAAAGGAGAAAATGGAGAGTATGCCACTCTGGTGAGATTTCAAGTATCAGAGAACAACGAGTACAAGAATGTTGACTATGTTAAGGAAACAATGTAAGTGCACATGCATACAGGTATCAATCTTATTCAGCTCATTAATATCTGGCCAAGTCTTTATAATGTTGTTTTCTTTAGGGACCCTTCAAAAACATCGCGCCTTCTTCCCGAAATCGAAGAATATAATGAGAAGACAAAGTCAATGTTTCAGATGCAGCAGGAAAAGAACCAAGGATTTCACAGTGAAGAACCAGAGTTGGCAAAAACACCACTGATATGGAAAGCAATAAAACTGAACAAGCCAGAATGGCCATATGCAGTGATGGGATCACTTGGTGCGATACTTGCGGGTGCCGAAGGTCCATTATTTGCTCTAGGAATTACTCATGTCCTCTCTGCATTTTATTCTCATGATAAACCTCACATCAGACATGAGATCAAGATCATTTCACTCATATTCATTGGAGGAGCGATTATCACAGTACCTATATATGTATTGCAACATTATTTCTACACCTTAATGGGAGAGAAGCTAACCACGCGTGTCCGCCGACTTATGTTCTCAGGTATCGATCAGCAGCTCCCTCATCGAAAGACATTCATCTAACAGTGGATACAAATATGTTTTTTCTATTGCTTAAAAATCAATCACATAATAATGAAGCTTTGAAACAAATCTGCTACCATATCTTTTCATGCAAAAGGTACAAAAATTAGCAAAAGATGGAAGTCAGTACGACATCATAATAAGCAAAGCCATATAGTTTCATGATGAAATTAACAGCAAAGGCACCTTAAAGGAATTATTCTTCAGATGACATCTTTACAGACCGTAAAAATAGATAATATTTAAGCTAACTATATTACTGCACATTTACACATACGCCCAGTTAATGAATTCCTATCTAATGAGCAGTTCAAATGATTTTTTAATCATTTATCACTGTTTTATCAAATCTTGTTAAGTTAGCTGGGTTTGACGTAATCTTACATCAAAATCAGTCTTTAGTTTTGTCAAATTTAATCATTCAAATGCATAGACACAAGCGAACAATATGCATCATATACTTTGGAAGATGATTAAGTCTATCTTCATCTCACATTTAGCGCCGCATATTTCTTTTCTACACAGCTATTTTGAGGAATGAGATAGGATGGTTCGATAAGGAAGAAAATAGTTGCGGATCACTCACGTCAACTTTGGCAATTGAAGCGACACTAATGCGAAGCATAGTTTCCGAGAGGTTGTCAACCATCATTCAGAATCTATCACTTACAGCGACCGCATTTGTCATATCATTTCTTCTTAGTTGGCGTTTAGCATCAGTTGTCATTGCCACATTCCCTCTACTCATTGGTGCTGCAATAGCTGAGGTAATGATCAGGAAGTACTTTAGTAACTCCTATCATGAAGCCTAACAAGGATAAATTTTGTTAACTATTTCTGTGCACTCCATGCAGCACCTGTTTCTCAAGGGATTTGGAGGGAATCACATAATCGCATATGCTCAAGCAACTTCCGTGGCACAGGAAGCGATTGCCAACATCAGAACAGTAGCAGCATTTGGTGCCGAGGACCGGATATCATTCCAATTTATCAGTAAACTACAGAAGCCTAACAGAGAAGCCTGCTTACGAGGGCATATATCAGGCATAGGCTACGGCCTCTCCCAGTTATTCGCCTACAGCTCTTATGCACTTGGCCTTTGGTATTCCTCGCAGCTTCTTAAGCGCCGAGAATCGGACTTTGGTAGTATCATGAAGTCCTTCATGGTGTTGATAATCACTGCACTCAGCATTGCAGAGACCCTAGCCCTAACTCCCGACATCATAAAGGGATCGCAAGCACTTACCACAGTCTTTTCTTTACTTGAAAGAAACGCCGATATAAAACCCAAAGAATCTATAGAGCCTGAGAATATCCAAGGACAGATAGAGTTCAGGAATGTGAGCTTCAAGTACCCAACAAGGCCTTGTGTCACTGTATTGCGGGACTTGCTCTTTCATGTAGAAGCTGGAAGAAACCTTGCTTTAGTTGGAAGAAGTGGGTCAGGAAAGAGCTCTATAATATCACTCATAGTAAGATTCTACGATCCAAGCTCAGGGATGATACTGATTGATGGAACTGATATCCACAGTCTAAACTTGAGGTCATTGAGAAAACAAATAGGACTGGTTCAGCAAGAGCCAGTGTTGTTCTCCACCACAATCTACGAAAATATCGCATACGGGAAAGCTGGTGCTTCTGAGATAGAGGTAATGAAAGCAGCCAAAGCAGCGAATGCTCATGGGTTTATAAGCCGATTGGCCAATGGGTATTATACCCACGTTGGGGAACGCGGAGCCCAGCTGTCAGGAGGCCAGAAACAGAGGGTGGCAATTGCTAGAGCCATTTTGAAAGATCCGGCAATTCTTCTTCTAGATGAGGCCACCAGTGCTCTCGATACGGCTTCTGAGAAGCTGGTGCAAGAAGCTCTAAACGGGCTCATGGAGGGTCGAACGACAGTCGTTGTGGCGCACAGGTTGTCAACCATCCGTAACGCCAACATGATTGCCGTTCTTCAAGACGGAAAACTCTGTGAAACCGGAAGTCATGAAGACTTGATTAGAAGACCTAGAAGTGCATATTCTCAGCTAGTTCGCTTGCAGCAGCATGAAGATGAATCGTTAGACCAAAATTTCAATACTACAAGCTAAAATGAAAAGAAAAAAAACAAACTATAAAGATTGTATAAATTATCCTTTTCAGTTATCACTTTGATAGAAAGTTTCTCATTACTGCTATTAGGATGATGAAGAAGTTGATAATAGATGTTAGTTACTTATGCATATATACCAAGGTGAAATAAAAGCAAATCTGCATCTTTAAAAGTTTTTTAGATTGATCAACAAACTATAGTAGGTGGTGTCTGTATACTATTTAACCTTAATAGAACAGTGGAGAAATAATCACTTGTGCAATCATTGACCACCACTTTGACAATATCACATCACTGGATAGAAAAATAAGGGCAGCTTGAGAACACTTTATGCAGAAGTAGCATGTTGTTACATGCCAAACACAAGCTGAAAAGGCTAAAAGAAAAAAAGAAAAAAAGAAAAAAAAAAAAGAAAAAATAATCTCTTTTTATCCCCCAAATATAATGAATCAGCATAAAGGAAAACAGCATATTTGGGATTGATTGATAATGGATATGGTGTTATACTACACTCAACAATCTAATGTAAGCTAGATTATTACTTATTCTAAGATTCTCAGTCGTTTGCTCATCCGCACATACTGTTTCAAATTACACCTGTTGACAGATTGTGTAAAAGTAGTTTCCAATCATCAAAACCATGCATTCTAGGTTCAGGTTATCAACATCAGGTTTGCACCAAAGTGCATCATTCAGTTCAACATTTGGATCAAGGATCCAATGCTTACGGAGATCTTTTACATAAATGCTTAAAAAGTAGTAATTTAGTGTTTAGAGGGGGAAATCATATTTAACTATGAAATTCTGGGGCAAAAAAAGAAATTCTCAATGTCTGAGAATCAAAAAGCCCATTGATAAAAAATAATAATAATAATTATAAAAATTGCCATTAAACATGTAACAGAAAAGCCAAACTTGCGAACCAAAGACCAAGCAGGTTTGCAACAAGGATTTAAGTATCCATCGTGTCATATCGTGCCAACAAGATACCAATACAATACATTTTCCGTGCCAATAGCACAGTTGAAAACCCTCTTTTATTTAAATTACTAAGTAATTTTCTTAATAAAGTTAAAACGGTTTGATAAAGATACATAGTAAGTAATTAAAAAATTTTATTGCTAAAGAAAATAAATATTTCATGCCATTATGTGTCGGCACACATATATTTTTTGTGACCAGCACTTATCGGCACGCACCGTGTTGTACTGTGTCTGCAAATTTTCGGCACAACCCTATGCCACGACACTTAAATCCTAAGTTTGCGAGCATTAAATTCTGTTTTAACATGGGAAAGAACTCAAAAACATTTGGTGATAGCACTCAACCATGATATTAAGATCAAATGCACCAGCTCTATCCTCAAGGTCAACCAAAGATTTAAGTGTCGTGGCATGGATTCGTGTCGGAAACTTGCTGGCACGGTATGGCACGATGCGTGTAGGACTTGTTAGGAAAAATTTTACTCTAACAGGTCCGTGACCATACATGCTGGTCGCAAAAAAAATATGTGTGCCAATACATAATGACATGAAATATATATATATATATATTTTTTAATAACAAAATATTATAATAGCCTATTATATATTTTTATTAAATTTTTTAAATTTTATTGAAAAAATTATTTACTAATTTAATAAAAAAAAAGTTTTGAACGGTACAATTGTGCCTATATTTTCTTGGCACGATTCAGTATTATAAATACGGCCGGTGCCGATGGGCACTTAAATTCTCGAGATCGACCTCATACTCCATACAAAAAAATAAAAATAAAAATGTACTAAGACCCCCTCAAATTTACATTTTTTTAAAAAAAATTATTGAAACACCTTCCACTTCTAATTTTCTCATTTTAATTATTCTTATATACAAAAGTTACAAACTCTATCAAAATTAATAACCTTAATAGCTATTAGCCATTAATTGTTCTAGATTCATTTACTACGATGTGATTAAAACTATTGAATTTGATAGAATCATCGAAAAATTCAATAAAATGCTCATTTTAATCAGCTAAAATCACTCAATTCAAAAAAAAAAAAAAAAAAAACAACAACAACAACTCAAATTTTAAGGGGGTTTCATATTGTCCTATACATCGCTGCGTATTCTATAAGAATCAAAGCAACTTCGATCAAAAGATGGGGGGAAAGCTAATACGGAACGAGAAAACGTTTCACCTTCACCGTAGAGGTCGAGGGAGAAGGAACCCTAATGGGCGTCGCGTGGAGTGTCGTAAGCGACGCGACGAGGAGTTTTTGAAGCGTTGGATGCGGCGCGAGGAGAGAGAGAAAGAGAGAGAGGAGAGGCAAAGATACATAATTTTATACAAATCCCTACAAAGTTTAAAAATAGGAAAATGCCTTTTATTTTATTACATTTTGGGTTCTCAAAATGTAACTTTTCTCAAATTAAAACAACTATTCTTACATTTTGCGCCCTCAAAATATTTTATTTTATAATTTGATTCTACAAAATTATAAATGCGAAAATGACTGGATATTATACACATATAGACGACACAGTGAAAAAGAGAAAAATATTTTAAATCAATATTGTATTTTATTACTGTATTTAAATTTAAATTAATACGGTGATTCAGTTATCATTTTTTAAAAAAATAAATTTATTAAATATGATAAATAAATTATTATATTTAAAAAAAGAGATAATTGCCTGTGTACCCTGAAATCTGAAGAAATATCTGATTTACTCCTCTTATTTTTTTCTTTCCAATATACCTTTCATACGTTCCACCGTTATTAAAAATACCCCTACCGTTTCCCTTTGTTAAGTTAACTAGGGTTAAACTAGAGTTAAATAATAATCGGAGTTGAAAACTATCAGATATACCTATTTTGTCCCTATCTATTAAAACTATTGAAAATTTTAAAGATACATAAGAAAAAGTTGATTATGGTAGAAGGGTATATTTAAAAGGGCAAAATAGTAATTTCACACAGATAACGGCAGCTCAGATATTTTAGAAAGAAGTTAGAACGTAAGAAGGGTAGTTTTAATATTAGCCTTCTACGGAGGGTAAATCTAAAAACAGAAAAATTTTGAAAGGTATATAGAAAATTGCCCCTAAAAAAAATATTTTTTTTGTTATCATATGCAGTAGATCTGCATTAGACAGCGATAAATATGTCTTAATTTTACTAATAAATTATTTAATTATACATTTTACAGCTGTATTATAATTATAAATGCATATAATTTAATTTTTTGTATTTGATTTGGTATAGTTGAATTTAACTACTGTAATTATAGTTGCACTAGAAAGTTCAAATATTGTAGTTGAAACTATATTCAAATTGACTACAGTTTGGTGAAAAATAGAATCACTCACTAATTAATAATAATAATTAATTAATATATAATTATTTGTATATAGATAAATAAAAATACATGTAAATAAATAAATACTAGCAAAAAATTTTAGGCAACACAAGTTTTGTGTAAAAAAATTAATAAATTTTAAAATTAGTTTGATTTAAAATATAAAAATTAATTTTATTTCTTAATTTTCATAAAATGTGATTGTGTATGTTAACTTGATAAGTTTTAAATAATTATAATATTAAATTTGATAAAAATAAAATAAAATAATTTAAATAATTTTTTAAATTTTGATTTATATATTAAAATTAAATATATTGAGGATTTTAAATTGTGCATATCGATAAGTTGATAAATTATTTTAAAAATATAAAAATATTATATATATCCACTTATTCATTTATAGCAAGTTTAAATGGTTGATAAAATTATATAATTATTTTATATATAATAGAAGAAATGCAACAGCAACAGTTAGGTTTACACAAAGCCAAACAAATTATATGTAATTATTACTATTATATTTTCAACTATATTTAATCAAATGAATTTTAACAAATTATATATAATTATTACTATTGAATTTTCAACTATATTTAATCAAACGATTTTTAAGAATAAGAAAGAGAAAATGATAGAGATATTATTTAGAACAAAAATTACAAAATACAAAATACGTTCAAAAGGGTACATCTAAGCCACCCAACAAAAGCGGGCTGAAAATATATAGATTTTTTGGTTTTTAATTTTTTAATTAAATTTTTTATATAGTTTAATTATAAATTTTATCAAGTTTAATAGTTTAATTTAAATAAATTTAATATTAACTTTAATATTCAAAATTCAAAGGGCTGTGCCAATCCGTTTTTGTATTAAATTTGATATTAAATTTAATTAAATTTAATTATTAAATTTGATAGAAACTAATATGATTATTAAACTAAATAAAATTTTTAAAATTAAAGTGTTTGTTTTTTTTAGCGTATTTTTATTTTATTATTCTATAATTTTAAAAGTTATATTTATTTTTTTTAACTTTATTTTTATTTTATCGTATTGGTAAACAAGAAAGTAAGATAAATACTTTTTACAAGTCATAAATTACATAATAGTAAAATATTAACAAAGATATTACTTTATTATTTTATTTATCTTTATAGTAAACTAATAAATATAAAACTACAAGATACTTAAGAGCAATTTAAATCATAAAAAGCAAATTGAAGTTTATCCTATAACTTAATATAATTTTTTGGTACCTATTTGATTTAACACAATTATAAATATAATTTGAGAAATGACATTTGTACACTAAAAGAATTTTTTAAGTGTACAGATAATATTGTTTATACAATATATTTCAAAATATATATAATTAAAATTATAATAATTATAACTATATATAATTTATTTAGTTATATTTAGTTGAAAGTGTTGTAACTATAAAAATTGTATTTACATATGTTATTATCTTTAACATTCCCCTTGTGTAGAAGAAAGATTTTTTTTTTTTTTTTGAAAGGTATTTAATATTGCTCTTTTCAATTACTACAGATAAAATTATGATCAATTTGGATGTAATTTCAACTACTATAGTTGAGTTCTTTATTTTATTTTATTTTATTTCTTTTTTGGGTATAGTTTCAACAACAACAGCGAATTCAAATGCATTATGCACTGTATTTGAGTTAAGTTTTAATTTCAGACAACTCCTCGTATGCATATCGAATAACAGATATATTTCTACAAAGTTTAACTTTTTATATTTATTTCTTCAAAATTCGTAAGTTGTTTATATATGTCTTACCGCCAATGTCCGTTAAAAAAATATAGTTAACTAAAAATTAAATACTTAATCTTGGTTAGTAAAGAGATAAATTTATTTTTTTTTATCTTTTTAGATATTAAATTTAACCGTAAATATATTTTTTAAGAGTTGAAACTTTTGAAAGGATATATTTGCAAGTGCAAAATTAATATTTTATTTATATTTTGTTAAAAAATAAATAGTAAGTAATAATTATAAATCAGATAAACATATATAAATAATTTAAAATATTTTTTAAAATAAATATGAAAAATTAAATTTGGTAGAAAGCAATATAAAATTAAACCTTGAATTAATATATAGTTATTAATATAACTGTAGTATATGTACGGTTGTATGCAACCAAATCAATGCCTAATAAGGGGTGGTTGGTTTTTCAAAAGAGTGTGAAAAATTATTTTCTAAATAAAAGAGTTTGGAAAAAATTATTTTTCATGATTTTTGTTTTTTAGATAAAAAAATTAGAAAACAAAAATTCTAGTTTTTTTATAAAATTTAAATAAAAAAAATTTAAAAAAATTATTTGCATGAACAAAGTGGAACAAAAATACTTTTTTAAGCTAGAAAACTGTTTTTATAATATTTTTCAGAAAACCAAATATTTATGAGGTTTTAAAAATAAATCTAAAAAATTTATTGATCAAGATTTTACATATTTTTTTATTAAGAGCCGTTTTGTTACTTAAAAAAGTATGGAATTTTTTTTTTTTTTTTTTTTTTTTTTTTTTTTTTTTTTTTTTTGAGAAAAAAAGTATTCTATGCAAAATTCTTTCGTTTGGTTTAAAAGAAATTTAGGTTTTCAAAACCTTTTTTTTTTTTGTACATATTTTATAAAAAACTAATATTTTTATTTTTTTTAAAAAATAAAAAATAAAAAATCTAATTTTTTATAAAATCGAAAATAAATTTTTTTTTTTCTAAAAAATTAAAATTTCTTAGAACCAAATAAAAAGAAAACTAAAAAAAAAATTCTATAAAAATTGTTTTCTCAAAAAAAAATTTCCATATTTTTTGAGAAACCAAACAGTTCCAGAAAAAATTGAATTAAGATCGTTTTTCTGAGATTATTAGCTATGGTTATTGGTCATCAATAATACAAATATATTTATTTTATAAATTAAAATATATATATTTATATATAGAGTCTGGCTAATTTATTTTTAAAAATACCAAATAATTCGTATTTGTAAATTTTTTACTATTAAATTAATTTTTTTTTGATTAATTTTATCCATTAGATCATACTATTCCACCAACCATCTACTAAATCCAAAGGATCGCTATCATCTTAGCCACATATCATTTCATCTGAGAGCTAAAAATCTATAAACACTAATAACTTCGTACTTTTAGGATTCGTGTTATTATAAGAGCATTTAGGGAGAGAGAAAAAAAAATATAATTGTATAAATTTTAATATAAATTTTATGATAAAAAATTTATAAGTATAAATGAGTTTATAGTTTTAAAAATATATAAATTTCAATATATATATATATATATATGATTAGGGGTTGTTTGGCCTAAATTATGAAAAAATAATTTTCCGTAGAATTAATTTTAGTTAAAAATTATAGAACGTTTGGCTGAGTTTAAATGAAAAATAATTTTGTAAAGTTGTTTGGTAAAATTTTGTTGTTGTTTACAAATAATAAATTTTCTACTGAATTTTACTTTAAAATAAATTTAAATATTTAAATGTTTAAATTTTAAAATTTTAAAATGCAAATACAAAATTTAAAATTTAAAAGCAAAATTTGAAATTAAAATAAAATAAAAATTTAAAATTTGAGTCTAAAATAAAAATTAAATTTTTTAAAAATAAATTTTAGCTGTTTCTGATTTTGGATCTAAAAAATTTAAAATTAAAATTTGAAAATAAATTTACCAAAGGCTTTGTTGAGCTAAAAAAATATATATATTGTAGACCAAAAATTACTTTTCAAAAGAGAGTCAAACACCACCTAGAATTCTAGAAAATAGATTACCTTCCACAACTTA
This sequence comes from Tillandsia leiboldiana, assembly GCA_029204045.2. NCBI lineage: Eukaryota > Viridiplantae > Streptophyta > Magnoliopsida > Poales > Bromeliaceae > Tillandsia > Tillandsia leiboldiana. Next base: position 48,845,873 of record CM055067.1, on the reverse strand, counting down.
ATTCCCATTTTTTTTGAATTAATTAATTATTAATTATTATCAATTATTAATTAATACACCTTCCCCCCTCTCTCTCTCTCTCTATTTATATACACTCTCCAATCACGGAGCTGGTCAGCGACCGCGTCAATCGCACCCTCTCTCTCTCTCTCTCTCTTCCTCTCTCTCTCTTTCGTTCGCTCACGAAAAAGTTAACGTAGATCGATCGATCCCTTCGTCTAGGGTTGGGGATTTCTCAGATCGATCCCTGGCGATTCCCCCCATTTCCCCGAGATCGGGACTTGTTAGATGGGGAATGTGGGGGGGGCTTGATGCGTAGGGAGGGATCTTGTGGGGATTTGGTGTTTTAGGGTTCCGATTGGAGGGGATCGGAGGAGGAGATGAGTGCGTCGAGGTTTATTAAGTGTGTCACGGTGGGCGATGGCGCCGTCGGTAAGACCTGCATGTTGATCTCCTACACCAGCAACACGTTCCCCACGGTGAGATTCGGAATCGGGGAATTTTTTTTTTTTTTTTGGTCTTTTTCTTTTCCTACATTTACTTTTTAAAGGCGTAGATCTCGTTTTAGGGTTTCGTGGTTGTTAAATTGGGGGCGGGATTTGTAGATTTTGTTTGCGTTTGTTGTTCTCTTTATATGCGGCAATGTCGTCGGCATGGGTGGTCTCTTTAAAAGGATTAGTTTTTGAGCGAAGATGGATTAAAAACGTGGGAAAATTCACAATTTCCTTTGATTAACATGCTTTGATTAAGCAGTTTGTGTGCTTAAAAGCTGTTGCTTATTTTGTGTCGTGATTTTGGGTTATAAATTTGGGTTTTTGGGAAGGTTAGAAAGATCGCGCGCTAGATTCATGCTCCCGCTTGGTCGACATTGCAGGTTTCTGATGGTAGCCACCTGAGAATTTGGGCTCGTTTGGTGTTATTTCTGTTTTGGTTAATTTAGCTTTCCCATATTTATATATGCAAGGCATGATTTGGATATGATCTCATGTTAAGATGTAGTTTTTTGGCCATTTAACTCTGTGAAAGCAAAGTATTTAGGAAGGTCTAATCATTGTTAGGATTCAAAGTACTGAGAATTGGTATAAATTTCTGGTTTTTAGAACAGTAATCGTTTTGCCTCTTTTGTTTTTTTCCCCTTGACTTTGAGGATTATGTTGTGACCGCATTAGCAACATTTTTGTTAGGGGATTATTTTGTACCTTTCTAACTAATACCAGAGAAGTAGATGCCTGAGAAGGAAGAAGAAAAAGCGAGCCTACATATTTTTTTCAGCTATGAGTCAGGGTAGATGCCGCTGGGTTTTGGAAACTAATTCAATTGTTGCTGTTATTGTTTGCTGATTTGGATCAAATGCCTGCAATAACATTCAGTTTAATGTGAAGATATCTGCTTTGCTTGGATATTATATTAATGCTAGTATAGTTTGTGCTTTGATTAGATTGTGCAGTAAGTTATTTTATATCTACTATGGCTTCGATTCAATGTGTCATTGTAAAGCTTAAAAAATCTTACTAGTATATTCTTTGCGGGGCAGGATTATGTTCCAACAGTTTTTGACAACTTTAGTGCTAATGTGGTGGTTGATGGAAGCACTGTGAACTTAGGTTTATGGGATACTGCAGGTAAATTTTTCTTTTCTTTTTTTGTTCATTTAACTATACTGTCGCTTTCCCCCCGTTTTTCTTTGGTGGGTTTGGTCTATATTAATCACTGTCAATGCAGGGCAAGAGGATTACAACAGACTAAGACCTTTGAGTTATCGTGGGGCTGATGTTTTTCTCTTGGCGTTCTCACTTATAAGTAAGGCCAGTTATGAAAATGTCGCCAAGAAGGTGTAGCACTATTCTCTCTCTCTCTCTCTCTCTCTCTCTCTCTCTCTCTCTCTCTCTCTCTCTCTCTCTCTCTCTCTCTCTCTCTCTCTCTCTCTCTCTCTCTCTCTCTCTCTCTCGCTCGCTCTTATATTTTCCTTCTCTGAGGCTTCTTTCATCTCCTTGGAGTCCCCTTTTTTGAAGTTTTTATTAACTATAGTTTGGGTTTTCATCTTCTGTAGTGGATTCCTGAATTAAGGCACTATGCACCTGGTGTTCCCATAATTCTAGTTGGAACAAAGCTTGGTATGTTTTTACTGTTTTTGGCTGATGGATCATGTCCTTATATATTCTCTCGCTAGAATATATGTTTTGTTGAGTTGGTGGTGATAGTTGAGGTAGTTTCATGTAGCCAGCATGGAGACTAACTTGTGAAGAGTATTGCCTCTCTATTTGATTTATTTTCATCTCCCTTTGTAATTAACAAATAGCTTTATTGCAAGTGTGAGTTATGTTAAACAGTTGCTAGTAGAAGCGGTAATTTTGATCCTATATGCTGAAATATAGCTACTCCTTCCCCCTTTTCTCTCTATGATGATATAATCTCAAACATTAGTGCTAAAATTATGCTTCAAACTTAACGTAGCAATCTTGATAGATTCTTTGTCTTCTAATATTGTCGAGTACGAATATCTGTATAGTTGTACGACATGGTGATAAATTGTCTGGGTTATTCTAACTTGTTTCCTTTTTTTCTCTTTCCTGTTTGTGAGCACTAACATAGTATGTTTCGTCCAAAATATTGTTCATTGGTTTCTAAGTATGACAGTAAGGTAGTTCTGGTAGATATATCAGTTGGCATTGATCTGGTGTTATCATCATACTTCTAAGACAATTTTATTGATAGTTCTTGTATATATATAACTGGACATTGATGATTGTTCGGGTGTCATCATTATAGTGCTGAGACAAATTTACTGATACTTGTGTGGTTCTTTCAACCCACCCCCCCGCCCCCCCCTCCCCTCCCTTTTTTTTTTTAATGTATCTTCATTTCATTTTATGGTTTGTTAATCCTAATTTCAGTCCATCCATTCTTTTGTATATGTTAGATTAGTATACTTGATAAGTTCTGAAGTAGAATCTCTTGATGCTGAGCCATTTTCTTTGGACTTATGTGGTTCTTCAAGGACTCTATTCTTTACGGACTGTATTTTACCTGATTTGGATTATTTTGATAATTGCAATTGTATGTGCTAGACTAATTAATCATACAGCTATATCTAGTGCCCATGGCTATATCTGTCTGATAGGTCATTTTGTTGAACTTCTTATTGTGACACCTCAATAGTCTCACATCAAATGGGAATGGGATTGTGATTGGGTTTATAAGAGAATATGGACACGAGTAATAATAACTGGGCTTAAGTATTTTGGGCCGGTGGTTTGGGTTCAACGAATTATTATTGCTAGTGGGCCAGATCGTTATATTTGGTATCAGAGCCAGTCACCAGCCGGAAGTGTGTGACAAGTCTCGGCTGAGCCAAGGTCTGAAGGATAAGGTGACAGGCGATGCCAGGGTCTGAATGACAAGGCTAGCGAGACAACTCTCACATCACCTGGTGATCTTGGACTGTGTGTGTGTGTGTTTGGGCTGACGAGGACGTCAGGCCTAAACGGGACGAGTTTGTGACACCCCAATAGTCCCATATCAGATGGGAATGGGATTGTGATTGGGTTTGTAAGAAACTATGGATTTGAGTAATAATAACTGGGCTTAAGCATTTTGGACTGGTGGTTTGGGTCCTACGAGTTATTATTGCCAGTGGGCCGAGTCGTTACACTTATTCCTTGTCTCCTTGAATTGCCATAGTGCTTTGCGTGTGTTACAACTTCTGCTGTCTGGGAGGTTCATCTATTGAAAGAGCAGTAATATTGATTACTCTTACACTATTAAGGAATTTCTGAGCCTTTTGCTTTTTTGTGTTATGCAAAGCATGCGAATATTATCCTTCTCTTTTTAATATCCTCTTTCGAGTTTGAAGGGCAATTTTATTGCTTTCTCAATTCTTAGTTATCTTTCTGCAGAAAGAACTTGCTTGAACTTAAATATAACTCTCTTAAGCAATAGGGTAAATTTGTTTTACTATTTTTCGCATCTCTAAGTTTGAGTATCCATTTATCTTCATTATCGTAGCCCTTTTTCTTTCCAAAAAAAGGTTGCATATGTTCCAATAAGTATGATTTATTTAAAGGTATGGTTAGGGAGTATTCATCGAAGGGATATATTTTTGGGACATTAACACTCTGTCCTACCTACTATCATGATAAGATATTGATCAGATGATAGCCAATGTTTGCTAGAAAACAAGCAGTGACGGTAAAGCATTTCATCATATAGAAGAATTCCGTAGTGACGTATGTCTTAGAACAATGTCCAATTACATGTTTGCGGATTGCGTATCATACACATACATGTAAAGCTATGATTTTTTTTCTTTTTTTGTTTCTTTGGTTCTCTCCCTACTTTTGCTCTAGCAAGATTTAAATTTCCCTTTTTTTCCCCTCAAATAAAGCTATTGAGATTTAAAGTGTTGGCAGTATGTTTCAGTTGAAATGGATTGGTTTCAGTGCATTTTGATCGGTTATTGGGGCCTGCTTTGAAATTGTTAGACATAACTTCCATTAAAAGCTTGATATCATTGTTGGATATGCATGGTAATGGGGTGCGAAAAAGGCATTTTGTCAGTAAATCTTATTTTATTGGTATCAAAGTGTGTTAGTTCTCTTTAACAGTACTTTAGGATTGAAGCTTATGTTCTATCCCCTGGATTTGGGAAGCTGACATTATCGTATTGTCATCACCATAATTTTTTTATGTTCATCACGTATGGTAATATAAATTTTACAATGCAGATCTCCGCGATGATAAGCAGTTCTTTGTAGATCATCCTGGTGCTGTGCCAATCTCCGCTGCCCAAGTAATGGCCGCCTTCTATTACCTATACATTCCTCCCTATTGCTCCATTATGTTTCCACTTATAAACAGTAATTATTTGCTAAATTTTCCGTTACTTTTAAAGGGCGAAGAGTTGAGGAAGGCCATTGGTGCCGCCGCATACATCGAATGCAGTTCAAAGACACAACAAGTATGTTCTACCGACTTTTACGTTTATGTCTTTGTTACCTCTCTGGTATAATAGCAGATTCTTACATGTATATATATGTTCAATTATCATGGGCGTAGTATGTGAAGGGGGTTTTCGATGCGGCCATTAAAGTCGTGCTCCAGCCCCCAAAGCAAAAAAAGAAGAAGAAAAAGGCGCAGAAGGGATGCTCCATTTTATAGACTACTCCGACAGGAATCTTGTGCAATCTCTTCTCTCGCATATTATTATCAAAAGACCCAAAAAAAAGAGGAAGAAAAGAAGATTTAGCCCTTGGGTGGTGTATATGTATAGTCTACTGACGGTGTTAGTGAGCTATCAATGATGCATATCAAAGTGTTGTTTTGTATCCGTGCTTTCCTGGGGTTGTGTAATCTACTACTTAAAAAGGTGTCCTCTTCCCTACTTGCTTCAAGCGAGGAAGAGGACATCGGAAGCTGTTGTTTCTTGCTTGGATAATTTGACCTATCTTTGTATCTCTGTTTAAATCGCTAAGTAGTGTTTGCTTTCTCTTTGATTAAGTATAAGTTTACTGTTAGTAATTTGTTAGCACTTCTATTTGCCTAAACATTTGCAACCTTATATCTGCCCGAAGGTGCCAGAAGGATTTTCTTGCAGTATTGATAGGTAAAAAATTTTACTTATACACCTCTTTTTGGTCGATCTTACATTTTCTATCCTGAGATCGACAAAAATGTAAATAATTTTTAATTAAAGAAAACTGATGTGACAGGTAAAAAATGATGAGGATGTAAAATATATCAGCATTGCATTGCTCTTACGCCAAACCTACATCCCTTCCCATGTATTACAAATCTACAATGCATCCAACAGATTAGGTTCTGCAAAATGCATCCAACAAATTAGGTTCTGATTTTGCAGCATCCGCAATAGGAATTTAGTGGTGCAGTGCATTAGGGATTTATATACACCTGGGCGCAGGAATAATTTCTTCATCAGAGAGCAGTAGAGCATCTTTAGCCATCCCCGGTTTCATATTACAGCAGTTGCCAAACGAACAAGATCAACTACTGCATCAGGGTTTCTCAGGAAGCATTTCTTTCCGGTTCTAATCGTTTGCTCCATCAACTAATCAAAGATCTCAGGAAGGGATCAGTGCGAACGAAGTAAAACCTTAAATAAGACTTGAAAACGGAGAAGGAAACAAACAAAGAAGAAATATAAGAGTCACGGAAAAACCTGAGTCAGACGCAGGTTCAAGAAAAGTTTCAAACATAACAATAAAAAAGAGTACACCATCCCCCATCCATACGAAACCAAATACTCCTCAGTCTGAGAAATAACACGAGCAACTGCTCGTAGAATCTGAACCGACGCGACAAAGCTAATAATAGAGCACACACCAAGAGTCCATTTTCCATTTTGTTGCGTTCATACTCGCGACCTATTTCCACACGTTAACTACGACAACGAAACAACACATATCGTATATCGAACAAGTTAATAGAAAGGCGCCACCAGCTCCGACCGAAGGAGTCGTCTTCGCAGGATAGAAAAGCGAAAAGCTTTTTTCTTCTTTCTTTTTCCGTTTTTTTTTTTTTTTTTTTTATCTTTTTCGAATTTTCACTCGAATGCCCACTGGTTCTCCCTGCGGATCTCTTCCTCCTCCTCCGGGGTGAAGTCATTCTTGATATTGAAGGTTTTGCGGATCTCTTCCGGGGTCTTCCCCTTTATCATGTCCGCGACCGTCTGGCACGTCAGGTCGAGCAATCCCTTAATGTTAAGGTAGTTGGCTGCCTGAAAACAAAAACGAAAATAGAGCAAGAAAAAAAAAAAAAACACAGAAAACAAAGAATGATGTTTAATGACACGAAAGTTTAGTTACTTATTGATGACAGATGCTAAGGAAACAGTAACAGCTACCGGTAAAAACATTGGTAAGCGGGTAAAATCTATGGCTAGTCCTTGGACTTTCTCATATATTGCAATTTCATTCCTAGCTACTGATAGAAAATGAATTTCCTACGAATGTCCTTTCAAACCCTATTTCACGAAGATTGACACAAGCCGAGATCCTTTATGAGAAATCAAGAAGACCAAGCACTGGAAAAACGAGAAGGAACTAGCGAAAATAGAAACCAAATGACAAAAAGAAAGCTAACCAATAGGAAATGATGCATAGGAAAAGTTAATGGCGTTCCTTAAGAGGAGAGCAACAGCTCGATCAGAATAGTTGAAACTTGAGCAATAGCATAATAGAATTTAAGCAACAGCACAAATAAAGGTGCTGTAGTACCATTATGTATAGGCTGCTATTATTACAAATCATTGCTAATCCCTAAAGTTTCATCCAATTTCTGAGCTGTAATTACTCTCTACTTTACTGCTAATTTGATTTCAGCAGAAGCTTCATTGGCAATTCAGTATAGGAAAGAAAACAGATTAGTAAAGAAAAAGATGGCAAAGTAGCTGAAGTTAGGAAGAAAGAAACAAGCAAAGGTACACTTAAGACCACAAAGAAGGGTCTACAATGCATGGATGGCCCGAAGGATTCTATTCTGGCTGCTCAAAAAATAGTTAAAGAGAGAAGTAAAATAAATCAACTATACCACAAAAGAGACGTATAATTTGAGTAAATCTGCACTGGAAGCAATAATATTGTTCTAAAACCCAAAAGTATTGGCCGCTGCTGCAAGCACTATACAAAATAGCAAAGGGACAGAAAATATGCTATCATAAAGGAAAATAAAGAAATTGGATGTAAGGATCTAGAAGAGATGGTGTGGATTGAGAAGTTGTTGATAAAATTTGTGGAGTTCCAAAAGCTGGTAATAAAGGAGCTTTACATTTAAACTTTCAAACAAGGTTTCTACAATAAATCCTAGAGGTTTTCTCACCAAGATTCACCAACATACAAAAGCCAGAAGGAGAAGCTTGAAACCAGAACTGCTGTTTTCAGTTTTTTAAAAGCCCATTTCAGCTTCCAAAGTAAAGCAAAAGGATCAGAGATTTTAGATATTGAATGCATACCTTCTATTTCTTAAAAGAGGTATCTCCACTGTAGGAAAACTCAACATTATCTATCATATGCGCAGGAAAAATATTGATTAAGCATGATTTCGCAGTTAACATAATATAAACCATTTCAGCTAGATTGATTGATTCGTAACTTTGTTAAGCACTCGCACTCCACTGGAGATACAAGAAAATGATCACTTAAACAGACTAAGGCTGTCATTCTCAGCAAAGGATTGGCAGAAGGAATGGTTATTGGGTTCATTGGTATTCCTTTGCAAATCTTGTACTGAAGAATTGGATAATCTGCCAAACACAACAAAAATGATCACTATTCTTAAAATTCAACAACTCGCACGCTTAACCTATGAATATTTCTCACATCACTTCTCTTCTGCTAATGATACGACAAACAATATAATGAAGTACTAAATATGAATAACATAGACTAACTTGGTATGATACCTCCATCTATTTCTACACCTTTTCCTCCTTGTCCTTCCATTGACAAACAAAAGATGGACTAAACGAGAAATGATGGAGAAAGAATAGAACTACAACAGAAGAAGAGAGAGGATATTCTGCCACAAGGTTGAACTATCAACATTAGCTCCCACATGTGCTCAACAAGTTTGAAGCTTCCATCGCTATTGGTGGCCCGACGAGGCAGGAGCTTCTGTACTTCATCAGTTTGTCTTCCAGCTCATACCTGCTTAAAGATCTTCACACAGAGGAAAGGCATCTACGTAATTAAGCCTTTTCTTTTAACACCATAACCTCCTTAAAATGTTCAAGGAATAGTCGATGATCGTTAAAATAAGAGGCAAAATGACCTTAGATGCACTTTCAGATTTCTCAGCATTTTATGGCCATATAATGTAGTTAAAACGATGACCACATCGATGACGCAACGGATGTGAGGGCATTTTGATCACGTACTTCACAAGAAAAATGTTAAAACAGTGAATAACACTTGATAACTCTCCAAAATACTGGAGTGAAGCAAAGAAATCCAACCAGATTTTAGAAGAAGGAAAGAGAAAACCAATTACTGAGGATTGGCCAGCAAAGAAAGACTGGAAAAGGCATTAAAATTCCAAGAACAAGCAAATAAAATCATAGCTGTGAAAATCCGGGACCGAACAAACCCACTTTTGGCTGTAAAAGGGGCGGTCAAGGGATTAAATTGCATTAACACTTTATCAGCCCTAAGATTTGTCGAATTGTTGGCGCTAACCATTAATTCCAAAAGCTCGAACTTTTAAAAAGATGCAATCAATTCATTTAATCCCTGGCCTCCGCCAAACACCTGCAGGCTTCTATTGTGATTCGGTCAAACATGGCCTCCGCCCGCCATAGGATAGAATGCTGGCCGTACCTTAAAGCCAACAATACAGGTCGAGGACGAAAGGCAAGAAGCGCCAGCAGGAAACATAATAAAGCAGGGGAGCGGAGGCCGGCTGCTGCAGATAGAAATTAAAAACAGGGAAACAATGGGCTCGGCTAATTTGAGTCATCTCCTTCAAAAAATTATAAAAAAATATGGATAATCAATCACTCTTCATCAGCGAATCTTGACGATCGTCTTAAACAGCCAAAGAATCTCAACTTTAAACTCATACCAATCCCACAATCCCCAATTAATCCTCGACTAAACACTAATTGGGATCTGCCGTAATACAGGCTCCTAAAACATCAAAATCAACAACCCTAATAAAATTTTAGACTGAATCATCTTATGCCAAAAGGTAACGCATACAGCGAACACAGCTAATTTGATATAGCGTGACTTGAATAGATCTAGGGTTCTAATCAGCATAGGATCTTACCTAGAAGAATCTAGCCAGAAAAGATTAATCCCTATTTCCCAAAGTCAATTTGAGGAATCACATATCCAAAGAAAGCCGAGTCAATAACCCTAGAATCCCCAAACCAAATTATGACAAATAAGCAGGTCAAAATAGAATTAAAGCAGCTAGGGTTATCCAAATCAGATAAAAAAAAAAAAAAAGGAGCGAAAGGATCTGATTCTAATTTCGCGCTCACCAGGATGAGATCGAAGAGGGTCGTCTGGTCGACCTTGACGAACTCGGCGTCCCACGCCTTGAGGTCATCCTCGGAGACGGCGCTGGCCTTTCCGCCGCCGCCCGTGGCGGCGGAGGCGGCCGCCGCGGCGGCGCCGGCCTCGTCGGAGGGCTTGGCGGCGGCGTCGACGTGCTTCTTGCAGTACTCGATGACCTTGGAGAGGATCTTGCTGGTGACGTTGGGGAGGGGGATCCCGTTCTCGGCGCAATCATCCTCGATCATGTGGCGGATCGTCTGCGACTCCATGGCCACCGCCTCCTCCACCTCGAATTCCTCCCCGTCCGAGCTCTTCAGCGTGATCATCTTCTTCGTCGTCGTCGCCACCGCGGACGCCATGGATTGGATCGGATCGATTGAGCTGCGCGAAGGAGTCGCCTGATGCTCGCTAGAAACCAAACCCTAGAGAGGGAGGAGACGACGATGACGACGAAGAAGAAAAAAAATCGAAGAGAGAGAGAGAGATAGAGAGAGAAAATTTAATTAAATGAGAAAAAAAAAAGGGGGCAAATTAGGATGAGCCGCGGCGTGGTTATAACGTACACGGGTTATTGTTGCAAAATAAATAGAAAAATAAAATATTATTAAAAATTGTAATAATTAAAATTAAAATATTGTTGGGAGTTTGAGTGCTTGACTGTAACATTTAAAAGTTTAGGGACCAAAATAAAATTTGAATTTAAAATTTATGAGCTAAATAGTGCAATTTACCCTTTATTACTCTACTTAGTTATTTAAATTTTTTTTAGGACATTTAAAGAAACCCACAAATTATTGTTGCTTTAACTTTCGTACCACGTCGTTGTCATAGGTGTTATTACCTCTTCATTTTTGGGTATTTTTGTCTTTTTATTAGGCCTATATTTTATTTTTTAACATTTTTTAATTTAACTTATTATTTTGTTATTTTATCTTTAAATTTATAATAATTACACAGTATATACACAACTAAACTTTTTAATTTTTTTGATGAAAAATTATGCAATTAAAATAATAGTGGCTCCTAAAAAGAACACTCGCTTTTTGTATATATAAAGTTAGACTGGAATGCTATCGATAATAAATGAGTTCTATTGTTACGTATTTATTTTCGATGATAGAACTTTCAAATCGACGAAACCGTTAAACATGGTCTAGACTTTTTAAACGATGTAGAAATTAAATTTCATATTTTTTTTAATATTCTTTTCTTATTAATCAAGCGGATATAAAAATAAACGGTTGAAAATGAATATCCTTCAAAATGTGATGATAAAAGTCATGTAATAAAGATCAGAAATATAAATCTTCTTTTAAATAGTTTAAAAAATTTCATAACTAAAATTTAATTAATTTAAAATTTTCTACACGGTTGAACAAGTAAAAGACTCATATCTAGCTATAATTAAAATTAGAAAAATTTTAATTATTTGATCATTAGGTCAATAATGTCAAAAAGATTTGAAATTTGATTTCTCGATACTTCGATTTAGATTATGTTTAATAGCGTAGATTGTCGATTTAAAAGTTCTTTCATCGAAAAAAAATGAATAGCAAAAAAATTCATTTGCTACCGATAACATTTCGGCTCAACTCTCTCTCTCTCTATATATAGAAATTTTTTTTTATATACCCAAAAAGAAATGTACATCTTACATTCCACCCATCTATAACTGGAGTGAATTTTACTAGTCACTTCAAAGTGACCAAGTGAAAGACACCCATTTCTCGAATGAATCGGGTGTGCATCATACATCCCTTTTGGAATGTATGAATAGCATTATATATATATATATATATATATATATATATATATATATATATATATATATATATATATATATATATATATATATATATATATATATATATATATATATATTTATTTATTTATTTATTTTGTGATTTTATTTCTGTATAGGTTTAATTATATGAGCTGTGCTACCTGTACACCCCCAAGGGGGTGTACAGGCTACACCCCACCCATTCTGGGGTGGGGTGACATTCACCCGTCACATGATACAGGTAGCACAGCTCTATAATGCTATTCATACATTCCAAAAGGGATGGATGATGCACACCCCATTCATTCAAGGAATGGGTGTCTTTCACTTGGTCACTTCGAAGTGACTAGTGAAATTCACTCCAGTTATAGATGGGTGGAATGTAAAATGTACATTTCTTTTGGGGTATATAAAAAATATTTTTCTATATAGAGAGAGAGAGAGTTGAGCCGGAATGTTATCGGTAGCAAATGAATTTTTTTCCTATTCATTTTTTTTCGATGAAAGAATTTTTAAATCGACAATCTACGCTATTGAACATAATCTAAATCGAAGTATCTAGAAATCAAATTTTAAATTTTTTTGACATTATTGACCTAATGATCAAATAATTAAAATTTTTTTAATTTTAATTATAGTTAGATATGAGTCTTTTACTTGTTCAACCGTATAGAAAAATTTAAATTAATTAAATTTTAATTATGAAATTTTTTAAACTATTAAAAAGAAGATCTATATTTTTGATCTTTATTACATGATTTTTATCATCACATTTTGAAGGATATTCATTTTCAACCGTTTATTTTTATGTCCACTTGATTAATAAGAAAAGAATATTAAAAAAATATGAAATTTAATTTCTACATAGTTTAAAAGGTCTAGAACATGTTTAATGGTTTCTTCGGGTGGGGGTAGGTTTTCTCTAATTATATTTCCCTACATCATATATTAATTTTTTTTTTTTCTAGTTAACTTCACTGCATAGTTTTTTTATTTGAACGATGGCTGTACTTTATTTTAAATTTTATTTTTATTTACTATTTTGTATTATTTTTAATTTTTAAAAATATTGGTAAATTATTATTTTCGACAATTTCTATATTCCTATTAACAAATTTATTATTTTGTGTAGAAACGAATAGCTGTATTAATAAATATAAACAAAACAACCCTTCAAAATAGATTCACTGAAAAAAATCGATTAAGTTGTTTTTAACTATTTTATTACATGATTCCTCCTTTTTCATTTTTCATTTGGAATGAGAACAATTGGATGGTCCATTATTATAAAAAAGAAAAGAAAGAAAAAGAAGAAGAAGTTGGGTCGGGCCCAACTCGGCCCGATTAGTCGAATCGGGTCAGTCCGAAAATTAGAAGCCCAATAAATTCGTGACTCGAGATTGTTGTATTTGGCATGATCTAAGTGATGTACGCAAAGCTACAATAGCTATAAGATTTTCTAGTCGGATCAAATCCGGATTCGAATGCCATTTCTGAGTGCATAATAAAATCTTGTTTGTTGGTGTTATTATTATTATTATTATTATTTTTTATAATCAAAAATTTTATATTATTGGATGTATTTTATTTAATCTATTATTTTTTTCTTAAATTTTTTAACTGCTAAATAAATTCAGTAGATAACTTTGATTGCAAGCGCTCCTTCATTTGAAGTATGTAAAATAACACTCCTCACAACCCCTCCTCACACCTGTGGGCTTAATTAAATGGGAGATTTCATTCAAAGTCTATGATATGACATAGTTCCTCGCTACGTGAGCTTAATTAAATAGAAAGAAATTAAATATGAGTCTAACTCAATTCAAATTCAGGATAGAAAATTAAATGCTACTAGTGTTAGATGTGACTCCAAAATTTGAAATCGTTTCGATATTATGATTCCGGTTTGTCGACGGCTGTGCGGTGCGACGACAAATTTTATGGATGTCTATGGTGGAAGCGAAGGACTCGGGCCGGGTGGGGGGGCTCCGTTCCCCACGATACGGGTCAGATCCGCTAAGAAAAAACTCGTTAAGATTAGTGTTCATTTCCTTTTTGCCCTAGCAAGATCGAGCGATGATATTTTTGATCAGAACATTTTTTGTATTCCTTTTTTCGACATAGTAAAACTCTTCTTTTTCGTCCGTGATTTTTTATCCTGCAAAAATTTTTTTACGTAAATCTGTGTGTTATTTTTCTGTCGTGCATTTTGAATTTACTTTTGTGTCGTGATCGCCGATTGATTTCGTTTGGTTTATGCTCTCATTGCTAACAACCAGGAATCTGACAAGACTCGAACTCAGAATCTCACGTCTATAGGCTTAATTAAATGGAGGCTTCATTCAAAGTCTGCGAAATAACACTCCTCATATCTGCTGGCTTAATTAAATATTTTTTTTAAAAAATAATGCTATCATGACGGAAACTCAGAGCCATTTGCTCTGATACCATATAAAGTAATAAGAAACAATCATTGTACTCTAAAAATTTAAGCTTATAGAAAGTGAGATTTATATATTTTATATATTTTATATTTGATGCAATATTTAACAATCATTGCATCAAATATATGCTATAACAAAAAAGAAAAACCACAACAATAGAGATAAGTAATTGCTGTCTAAATAGCTTTAGGAAGAGATAAGGGGAATAACTTTGGACGCATTGGACTCAATCTAAGACAAGAGTTTTGAGTATCGGGTAAACAGGTTGTTAACCAAGATCTTATAAGCTCTTTCAGTTGGGTGATAGCTGTCCCAGAACACGTACTTGGTATCATCAGGACAAGTTGGCGCAGTAATACTATTGCATAGAATTGTGACCTCAATTTCTCCTGTACCACAACATCCTCTTGTTGATTCCTCAAAACCTGCAATGCAAGCCAAAAGATGAAAGAAAAAAACTAAGGAACAAAATAAACTAGAATTGAATTGGCTTGTGCCATTAAAGGAGCTAGTTTCGGGTTAAAATGTCTTTATGTGTTGATGTTACAACCTGTTTCCCTCTAGGGATCATCCAATATTTATTCTCAAGCCACACCTAAGGCACCGTTTGTTTCGGAGCTAGAACCGGGAATAAGAGGTTTATCTTCCTTATTCTACCAAACGCATCAAGAATTATTCGGTACAGTAGTTCTAGTACAAGCAGAATAAGCTGGAACAACAGTTCTTATCTATTATTTTATAATTTTTTTTTTTTATTAAACTATCCCTCCTCCCCCATTTCTCTCTTTCCAATACACTCTCATCATCACAAATTCCTCTCTCTCCTTTCTCTTTTTTCCTTCCCAATACACTCTCATCATCATAAATCCCTGTCTCTCCTCTCTTTCTTTTCCTTCCCAATACACTCTCATCATCACAACCTCTTTATTCTTCTTATTCCTCATTCTCATACCAAACATAAAATTTCTTATCCCTGGAATCGAACCAAACGCTTTTTCGCTCTTATTTTGTACTTTATACCTATCCCCAGAATAGCTAGTTCTGGTTATTCCGTTACCAAACGATAGAGCTAGTTTCGAGTCAAAAGGTCTTTATGTGTTGATGTTACAACCTGTTTCCCTCTAGGGATCATCCAATATTTATTCTCAAGCCACACCTAAGACTATTCTCAGGTCTTAGAGTGTCAAAAAAGGAGTTTCAGAGAGTCATCCGTATCACCGAGCCTGCGACTCGATTAACTGAGTATATTCTACACTCACTAATTTATTGGGCTTAATCGATCCACTAGTTCAAAATATAAACTATAGTTCAATTATATACCCTCACATCTATTCTCAAATCTTGGGATGTCCCAGTAGCTAAGGTGCTCGTAGGAACGTATGTGAAAAATTTAATTGTTTTAGCTGCTTAAATCTCGTTTCTGCTGCTTTATGGTGTAGTACATATATAAATACCATACTTAATTTACTATTACCCAAGAGACTAATACTGAACGCAAAAGCATGCAGAAGCACGGCTAAACAGGCGCTTAGCTTAGGTTGTTTAAATAGAAGCACTTACCATAAGCATGAGGTCTTTTGATGAGGTCAAGTAAGATGTTGTAGATGTCCATGTAGACCAGCTTTGCTCCTCTGAAGCTCTCTTCATTTTTCAGCTCGTTTATTGCGTTTTGTATCTTGGAGTTGTACAATTGTGCTGCTGCGTTACGTTTGGGCTCACACTCTCTCAATATCCCCCCTCCAAGTGTTCTCTGTGAAGGTACACATCCTATTGGAGGTAATCCCACAAAGCCTATTTTCTTTGCACCCATTTCTCTTAATTGCTGAGATTTCCAAAAAATAAAGAAGAAAAAAAAAAAGAAAAAAGAGAAGCAACAAATTTTGTTAAATATAAAAATATAGACTTAAGTTTTTTAAGAATAACTGTTATTTTATATTATATTATTTAACATAATATCATAATAGAATGTTTTGAATTCGAATCGTGCTATATTTCTAGCATAATTAATTTTTTTCTATTTAATTTAAATCTGCATTATGAATTTATGAGAAAAATTCGAACTCAGATATGAGAAAATTAAAGTGTTAAATATATTTTTTTAAGAAAATAATTATATCATATTATTTAATAAAATTTCAATTAGTTAATGACAAAATTATAAAATTGGTCACTGAATTTCAAGTAAAGCCTCATTTAGATTACTGAACTTTAATTTATTTTGATTTATGCATTCATAAAAAGTTACCTACAAAGTGATACATGGATCTTGCCACAATGATGTGATAGTTAAATAATAACAAGAATAATTTTGAGATGATGTGCAGCACCTGGTAGCTGTATCACTATACTGTCACAAATGATTTGGCGTTTTGTTTGTTTGTTTGATTGATTGATTGATTAATTGATAGTTAAATAATAACATGAATAATTTTGAGATGATGTGCAGCACCTGGTAGCTGTATCACTATTCTGTCACGAATGATTTGGCGTTTGTTTATTTGATTGATTGATTGATTGAAATAAGTTAAAGTTTAGCGATCCAAATAAACTCTTACTAGATTTAAGTTCACTGAATAAATTTACGTACCCTGATGAACTTTGTAGTGGAAGAGATGAGAAAGTTGACATAGGAAGGGATATCGTATTGTATTATCCTGAACGGCGTCGTGAAGTAAGTGTTGGCGATGTCGTCGGTTCCACAGCAGACGAGGTACACGCTCTCGGAGACGATGTATGCCGCTCTCTCCTCGCCTGCGATGGCCTTCAACCTCTCCTTACATTCTCCGAATAGTCGGAGTTGATCTGTCATGGGTATAACATTCTGGAAAATAATAAATAGGTATAGATATGTAAACCTTATTCAAACTACGTACGCGAAAATTTTAAATTGTTCTTTTCAGCTACAGGAATTTTTTCATGTTATTTTTGCTGGTGGGTACATAATTAATATTGTCCTACGTATCCTAGCTAATTAAAATGTTATGAGTGTAATTAAAAATTAATCAGTAATTAATTACCATAAGAGCTGGAGTGAGGGGGTCATATCCTGTGGCACCAGAAGCAAAGCTAACACCAGTGAGGAGATCTTCAGGTGAGAGCTTCACCCAAAGATATGGAGGAAGCAACTCTTTTATACCCAATCCAGAAACTGAAAATTTCAAATTAAAGCACATTTTAGAGAGATTATTGAAGGACGTAAAAAATTAAATGAGAGTAAGAGCCTTTGGAGGGATTTAAACTGATGCACGCTTAAGTTACGTTGAGAGGAACGTAGCACAATAATGAGAAAAGAGATATACGAAGAACAATTCTTCGACAAAGACTTTGTCGAAATATTATCAATCAACTCTAAAGCTAATTATATTAACTGAACGCCACGTGTATATATAGGGCTGATACTTGAATCCTACTATCATTTAGGATCGATAATAATATATTCTAATATATCTCTAAATTTAAACTGCTCAGATATAAGTAAATAATCGCACTCAAAATAAAAAATTATAAAAATTTTCGAAAATAATCTAAAAATGTAAAAACAGTGACCTAGATAGTTGAATTTGGCCTCAAACTAGACCTGACGTGTAGATCTCGAAAAGTATTTCTCGAATTGAATTTGTACGTTGAAAATAAAAATCCGAGCGAAAAGTTATGTCCATTTAAAAATTTTCTGCAATGATTGTAAAAATTATCGAACTCAGTAAAATTTTTGGCCCAACTTGATTGAGTCACATTTTTTCGAAAACTCCAATGCTAAATTGACCGCATTATAAACTCAGTATCTCTCGTCCAGATACTATGTTGAAGCATATGACATACTAACCCTATTTTCTCTTAAAACTTAAAACTATGCACCATAATTAGAAGTTTTTTTTTTTTAGTGGAGAAAGAAGTGAAAAACTAAGTAGGAGAAAGGAGTGTTAAGTTTGAGTGGATTACCAATTTGTCCAATATTTTCTATTGTAATAATTTAGTCTCTAAAATTTAAAATATTCCTACATTATATTCAGCGAGCCAATTCGAGATAAATTATGCGTAGAATTTACTTGTGGTGGTAATTAAGCCCTGCAACCTTCGGAGAGGGTATTATATATGTGAGACTAAATTCTACAAATGAACCAAAAATTGATCATCCATCTGGGGACAAATTTGCGAGGGTAAACTTCAAGGGTGTGTTTGTTTCACCAGAAATGGAGATAGATAAAGTAATTTTTGATCGAAAATATCTATTTTTATTATTTGGTTTACCAAACTTTCATCATCGATCAAAATTCAAACTTTTCAAAATGCCGCAATTAACTTCGGCCCACTCTGGATCGAGTCAATTACAAAAAAGAAGTGGCGAAAAAACAATATAATCTTATTTATGGGGAATTTCAACTTTCACGCCGCCCACTTTTTGCTAAACAAATTGCAAAACTAACCAGAAAAACTTCAGTTCCACAGCCATAAAAACAAACAATAGAAAAAACATAATTTTACTTGAATTCTAGTTAATCCAAAAGTCTACTTCAACTTAAACTTCACATTTGATAAAACAAACAGATCTGAAAATTTAAAAAGAATTTTCGTGGATAAAATTTAATTCAGGATCAAACTTCAGGAGACTGGTAGTTATAGTTCGCAAGTGTGAGCTCAACTAGTCACAAACATATTTAATGCAAGGAGTTAGAATATCTCACTCTACAATTAGCCTAGCACCTTAATTTGAGAGGTGATGAGTAAGTAAGTTTTAGAGGAGTTTTTATTATAACTTTAATTCCAAAATAAGTGCCTTGATTTTCGCAATATTCATGGATCAAGAGTCACAATCTAATTAAGTTAATTATAGTTTATAGATATATGTTACCCTTGCTTTCATCCGTCGATGTTTAAGTACACAATACACTTATAGATATATTTTTTTTCTTTATTATGTTTCTGTGGTTCGAGAAGTTGCGATAACTATTTTGTGATTTTATTTTATTTTTATCGGTCTCCAATGATTTGTAAAAATTAGATATGATAATAGGCCCTTATAATGAAATAAAAATAAAAATATATAATAATTAGCTGCAACTTTTGAAGTAATTATTTTATGAACTTAAGCTCATTATCCTCTAAGCTATTGTACTAATTAAGTGAGCACAAGAGATTACAACTTATACCACTAAAAAAATCCCATTTTTGCTTTGGCCAATGACTACAATAATATTATTGTCCTATATATATAACTTGGCTCTCACGAGCGCATGCGTAATTTACCCTATGTGAAGAGATATAATAACTATACATATATCCTACATTATATAGGGAAATGGACTGCTTATTTTATACACTACAAGAAAATTTTTATGTGAAGATATTTTTTAGACAACGCTTAAGAAAAGCAAATACTGGGGTTTCGAAAAGTATTATCATAAAATTTTTTTATTATATCAAATTAATTTATTAAATAATAAATATTACTATTATTTTAAATTTTTTGACGCTTTAGAGCGTCAGAATATATTTTACTCGCGGTTGGCATAAGTGTTGGCATATATGTGGCGACTTTTTATTGGTAGACGTTTTAATCGATACTTTTAAATGTGATGCTAGGACGCTTTTAAATTTCGTTAAATATTTTTTTAAAAAATTAATTATTAATTTTCTTATAGTAGTACTATAGTCTTATTTTTAATCTTAGAGTGTTTAAATCAACGATTCACATCATTAAATATGATTTAGGATATATAAAATTTTTAAAAATTTTAAATTTGTTTGACATAGTTTACTTAGTAAGTAAATCATGTCAAAACATACAATAAAAATTGAATAATTTTTAAAATTTGAGAATAGAACTTTTGAATTTAAGGTAAAAAATGCTCACCTTGATACAGATAGTTTAAAATATTTTCTATCAAAATTTGAATAAATTTAGATTATTCTATATCATTAAATTGCAAACTTGTCATAGTAATCATTGAAAATTAACGATTTTGAAATAATTTGATCATAAAAAAACTATGTCAAAAAAATATAAAAATTTATTTTTTAAAATTTTAAATTTTCTATATAAATTTTAATAATGTGAATCGTTGATTTGAATACTCTAAAATTTAAAATGAGACTATAGTACAGAGCTCCGGTACTTTAGATAGCATAGTCTCTCTCTCTCTCTCTCTCTCTCTCTATATATATATATATATATATAGAATTAGGCTAGAATACTATCGATAGCACCAAGCCATTTGTGCTATCAAGTTTTTAGCCGTTGGATGAAAAATTATGCGAGGCTAGAATACTATCGATAGCACCAAGCCGTGAGTAATTATTCCTCACATCACATTATGAGGATAGTGCATACTATTTCGGTTTCATTTAGGCTGCGTTTGGTTCGGGGATAAAAAAAATTTAGTTATACCGGAAATAGGTATAAGTTATGGTATTAGCAGGAACTAGTGTAAATTTTTATTTGGTTGGGTTTAAGAGTTATATCGGGTATAAAGGAAATTATGTTTGGTAAATTATATAGGAATAAGATGAAGAAGAATTGGTTGGATTGGATGTCAACGGATCGGATTCAGAATCTAGCTTACTGTTTATTTACCGAATAAATGAAGCAGCTAACGAGTTATACCTTTCTCTCTTAAAAAAAAAAAGAAAAAAAGAAAAAAAAAAAGAAGAGAGAAGATAGTTGTTGATGAGATTTTAAGTACATCAAGAAGGAGAAGTCAGAGATTTAATTTGCTAAAAAAAAAAAAAAAAAAAAAAACCTTTAGTGCATTTAGGTGAAGCATAAAGTCCAAGGGAGCTTTCACGTCTAAAAAGTATGTAGAAATCTATTTCTAAAGTCCAAGGGAGCTCTCAAAAAAAGAAATCTATTTTTAAACTAAGTACTAACAATTAGTAGTCGTTATCGTGTAGCATTCAATAAAACATCTTTATAGATCATACGAAAATGACTAGCTATATATTAGCACCTTTCGAAGCTTGAACTGATCAGTCGAACAGCGATAGTGAACATCAAATCATATGTATGCCTCATATTTTTGATCTCATGTAAGTATACGTACGTACCGAACAGATCGGTTGGGATCTTTCCATTTGAGAACCTTCCAGTCGCCCGTCGCCCGATGAAATCCTTACCGTAGGGCGGGAAATTGCACTTGACCACGGTGTCGAGGTCGTTGTTGTTACCTGGGTCGATGATCGAATCGCCAAATGCGAACACAGCAGGAATTTTCGACCGATTATTCGAAGTGTTCCCTAATACCTCAACAAGTTGAAACATCACTAGAAGTAGTACAAAGTATTCTCTATGGCCAAAAGAAGCACTCAACAAGATGCTCTTACAACATTCCCCCATTTTCTAGATCTCTTCTATAAAATGTATGTATTATTTGTTGTGCATGCACTCTCTAGTCAAGAACCATGAAGAGTTCTTTCAATTTATAGGAGTGCATGGCTCAACAAACTAATGGTGAACACCAACAAATTTTAGGGTTGGCAATTTAAGGCTACATTGATTATAATTGTTGTATTACATATGTAGTTGTTGCATGTGGCACAGTAGTTTTTATGTTGTGGAATTGAGCTATTTACTGTGATACTTTCTTGGCCACATATGAGTTGAGCTTCAGTACTGTTTCCCCCAAGGATAAGGATTTTCATACTATTACGTTTTGTTTGATAAAAAGATATCTAAATTGATGATTAATATATATTGTTAAATATGATATATCACTATAATAAAATTAAATTATAAGAACATATTTTTATGACATATAATTGTACAAGTATTCTATTTATATCTCATCTATATCCAAAATTTAGTTGTAGAAATATATTTTTGTGACACATCATAATAATATGTCGCTATACACCATAACGACTGCACATATACCGACACTAATAATTAGTATCGGTATTTTTGCCGCCAGTATTTTTTTAAATTTTAGGGACATTTAAAAGTGTCGTTATAGTATAGTTTTGTTATAGTGTACATAATTTAAAGTATTTAGAAATGAATATTTTTTTAAATTAAATATTATGTGTTCAATGATTGAAAGAACTTAAAATCAACAATTTGATAACTTTTATGAGCTAGTTATAAGTTTAATTAACAATAGAAAACAATGAAAGTTCCTTTCCTTCTGTAGAGTAATTAAGATCAGTATTTTTGATATAAAGTTTAAGAACCGCATCATCATGTTGATAAGATTTCATTTTCAAATTGTTCATGACATCATAATTTATACTCCAAATAGTGTAATTTATATATGTCTAATAATATCGATTATCTATTCAGATGTTCCATCATAAAAAAAACAACATGAAATCATAAAGAGGCCAGTATCGATGGGCGCTTCCTGAAATCACTCAAGTTCAACTTATACTCAACAGTTAATCTTGTTTCTCCTTATCCTTAACCAAGAAAAAAGTGTATATGTTCATTAATGAGCTCACTAGATTTACACATTTTTCACAAGTCACAACTACATATATATATATATATATATATATATATATATATATATATATATATATATATATATATATATATATATATATATATATATAGTTTCCTAATAAGTTTATGATTGAGAGGTGAGTAGTTTGTGTGCACAAATAATTAGATGGCAGATGAATGCATAAATGAGGGTAGTTGTGTGTGACCATCTGGTTGACACACAAAACATCTTAATCAGGGATGCTCCATTTAATTCATCACATGCATATACATCTAATTTGACCATGACACCTTAACTAATGAATTAAACTAGAATATAATTGGAGCCTTAATTAATTATGGTTTTTTTTTTCTTTTCTGTTGAGCATTATTTTTTCAATAAAAGTTATTATAATTAGTAGAGAAATACTCTGGTACTTTTTTTTAATAAATAATAAAAATATTCTTAACCCTTGATCGATAAGGGATAAAAAAGTAATTTTACTTATTACCAGGTTAATAGGTAACTTTATAAAAAGAGTATTTTCGTAATTAAACATCAAAAAAAAATATTAGTTAAAATATTTTCTACTAATTTAGCCATTAATTTAAAAAAATTTGGAATTACAATTTAGGAATTAATTTAAAAAGTTTAATTTAAAAAATTTTAAAATTATTTTTTAGGCATTAATTTTAAAAAATTTAGAATTACAATTTAGTCATTGATTTAAAGAGTTTAATTTAAAAAGTTTTAGTATTACAAATTAGGCATTAATTTTTTTAAAAAATAGAATTACAATTTAGACATTAATTTAAAGAGTTTAAATTTAAAAATTTTAGAATTATAATTTATGCATTAATTTAAAGAGTTTTAGAATTACAATTTAAGCATTAATTTAAAAAGTTTAATTTAAAGAGTTTTAGAATGACAATTTAGGCATTAATTTAAAGAGTTTAATTTAATAAAATTTAGAATTATAATTTAGGCATTAATTTAAAGAGTCTAATTTAAAGAATTTTAGAATTACAATTTACGCATTAATTTAAAGAGTTTAAATTAAAAAATTTTAGAATTACAATTTAGGCATTAATTTAAAAAGTTTAGAATTACAATTTAGGCATTAATTTAAAAAAATTAATTTAAAAAGTTTTAGAATGACAATTTAGGCATTAATTTAAAGAGTTTAATTTTAAAAAAAATTTAGTATTACAATTTAAACATTAATTTAAAAGTTTTAGAATTAAAATTTAGTCATTAATTTAAAAAGTTTAATTTAAAAAATTTTAGAATTATAATTTAGACATTAATTTAAAGAGGTTTAAAATTACAATTTAGATATTAATTTAGAAAGTTTTAGAATTACAATTTAGGCATTAATTTAAAGAGATTTAGAATTACAATTTAGGTATTAATTTAAAGAGATTTAGAATTACAATTTAGGCATTAATTTAAATAGTTTAATTTAAAAAAATTTAGAATTAAAATTTAGGCATTAATTTAAAGAGTTTAATTTAAAAAATTTTAGAATTACAATTTAGGCATTAATTTAAAGAGTTTAAATTAAAATTTTTTTGAATTACAATTTAGACATTAATTTAAAGAGTTTAATTTAAAGAGTTTTAGAATGGCAATTTAGGCATTAATTTAAAGAGTTTAATTTAAAAAATTTTAGAATTACAATTTAGGCATTAATTTAAAGAGTTTTATAATGATAATTTAGACATTAATTTAAAGAGTTTAATTTGTTTAAAAAATGTTAAAATTTCTTTAATTTAAACATTAATTTTGTATTACAATTTTAAAAAAATTTCAATGTGCTTAAATATTTGATTTAATAGAAATATATAGTATAATTTAAATTTATTTTTAGAATAGAATTGTACTGGCTAAGTTAAATCAAATTAAACTAGTAAAATTTGATTTTTTAAAATAATAAGATCATATATTATAATTTAAAGTATAATTTAATAATAAAAATTAATAGATTCCTAAATTCTAATTTCTAAAAATAATTTTCTAAAATTAAAATTATTTACAATATATTAAATAAAGATAATTAAAATATTATCATTTATGATGATAACTAAATTGGAATATTTAAAATTTATAATCTTTCAAAAAATAAAAACTCTCACTAAATTCAAAATTTTAAAATTTATAATATTTATAAAAATAAAAATGTTCAAAATAATGATAAAATTACTTAATTATCCTTAAAACAAAAGATTAAAATAACTCTGTTTTGGGGTACCTGGTAATCGGTACATCCCTCAAAGTGACATACTATTGCAGGTCACAATTTAAAAATAATTAAATCTGAGCTGTTGAACAGATATGGATGGACGGTAATTAAAAAAAAAAAGGTATAGGTGTATGGCTCTAATTATAGTTCCAAGTCCAACTTATAGTTTTAATCCTGACAATGTAGTTAATTAAGCAACTAGCACTTTTCTGATTTATAAATCAAATTAATTTTCTGGATAATTTGTAATAATTGAGATATTTTAGAAGTGAATTAAATAAAAAGATCAAGTCCAAGTTCTTTTCAGTGATTTTTTGACGACTGTATTAGCTTATACAGTTGTGCAGTGGATGACTTAAGTGAACAGTGGGTGAATAGTAACCCCTGTTTCTAAATCTCCGTAGTGCCAACGTTAGCCAATTCACTGCCTGGACTCCGATCATAGTAATCCAGGTAGTCATTTTGATCGGTTTCATCGATCTGAACGCAATGGCGCTGACGGAATTTCTGTTTGACGACCCTAGAGTCTCGAAAAGAGTGATAAATTGTATCTTTGTACAGTAATTATGGACCGAGAAATTATCCGGGCATTTTGTCGAAAAACAAAAATTGCTACCTGATAGGTTTCGTCGAGCCGGACGCCGTGGCGAAGTCCGTTTTTCGATTCGACGACTAAAATGCCTCGAAAAGCGTGAAATACGGGGAAAAATGCGGTATTTTGCGCAATAAACCCTATATTTTATGCTCCGTTTTGTGTGCTGCTCTTTGGAGAGGGACCTAAGTGCGAGACAAGATTACTGTCAGGGACTGGGCTCCAAATAGCAAAGTTTAAGGGGTTAAAATAAAATTGTTGCACATGCACTATTTAAATGCATTGGGTTAAGGTTTCTTTTAAACCCTAACCCCGTAGCTCAGCCCAGCCGCCGGCCTCAACTGCCTCCCCACTCCCTCTGTCGCACTCCACGGAGGTAGCGCACCGGCCGCCGCCGCCTCGTCGCCGGAGAAGAAGGAGAACCAAGAATATCCTCCTTCATCTCGGTTGGGAAGGTAAGAGATCAACTCCCAGAGGCTTTGGGTGGTTCCAAACATCTTCTGGGAGTGCCTCTGTGTGGTGGACGCCGAGCTGAGGTGAACCCGACGCCTAGCTCCGCCGTGCGCCGCCGCGGGAGACACCTTCTTCCTCCTCTATTTTCCGGCGAGGTGAGTTCTTGAAAGTTATTGTCTTTAAATGGCCCAAAGACCAATTCAATGGCTTCCTGACATTGCATGGACCTTTTCTGTGAAGTTGGAGTGATTGCCGTCGTCCCGGTCGCCGGCGGGAGCTTCCAGTCGCCGGAATTATCGTTTTTGGCCGATCTTGGGTGCCGCCTTCATCCGGCTGTTGAAACTCCGATCAAGACCGCTGATCCTCTTCTCCTCATCGACTGAAACCTACCTCCAAGGTTTGGTGGAAATCGGTGCAGAATCCAAGCCGCGCGAGCCAGCCCTAGTTTCGGTCATCTTCTTCCTTGGCCGAACCTCACCGCCTGGCGCCGCTGATGCCCGACGCCGCCGGCCACACCCCTGGCAAGCCTCACAGACCCGAGAGGGACCATCTGATCCAAGTTGGAGGGCCTCTCGAGCTTCGGATAGGAATCCGCCACTAGAGCTCATTAAGCTCGACCGAGCTCCGCCGCCGCACGTCGCCGTCGCTTCCAGACGTCGGCCAACCATCCAGGTAAGCTCAGTTGACCTTTTTAAAGTGTCTTGTAGTGTTGCATGGAGTTTTTGACGTCGGGATAATAACCCTTGTAGCTGCACCCTTGTGCCATCCGAGCACCACCTCCGGCCACCTCCGACGCCTCCGGGCTCCGGCCATCTACCCAGGTAGGCCATAAGTTTGATTTGCTGATGTTCTATCATTTTGTTTTGGGCCGAGGGGCCCCGGAAACCGAGCTCTGGTCTTGCACCCGAATTATGCAACTCGGGTTTGTTTCCGGCCGCCGCCGCCTCCGGCCGCCGGCGCTTGACCCAGCAGGGGCCAATCTCCTTCTGAGACCTGTACCTAACCGATGCTCACCCTTGTTTGCAGTCTGAGCAGGAGTTGCACTGGACCTTGGCCAAACCGAGCCTTTAGCCTATTGTGGTGTTGCTCCGGCGACTTCTCCGGCCACCCTCCGGCGCGCCACAGGTGAGCATCACTGTCCTCTGTCCTCGCTAAGTGCCATGCTCCAGTTGGTTTCTCATTTGATCAAATATATGTTAAGATATAGCATAGTTGCACTTTGAGCCAAAGTAGTTTATGGGCCAACTTTGTAAATGGGCCTTGTGCTGGCCCAAGCCTGTGAGCACGAGCTTCGTCTCGTCGAAACGAACGCGATGGAACTTACGGTGTTGTCTTTGGTTTCCCTGATTTCGAGAACTGATCGAAACAATTAACTGAATTAACATTTTTATGCAATTTAAGATGTATCAAGGACCTAGATGCAGTTGGGACACGCTGGCTATCTTTAGACAGTATTTTCACACCTACTGGGCATTTTGTTAGAGTTCTGTGGGCTCTCGTTGAGCGGGAATTGGATTTTGTTCCGTAATTCGGCTAAATTATCCCGTGTTAGCGTTGTATTGCTGTAGTGTTGTCGGGATAGGTATGTGTGAGTCTATTACTGACTACGGTTCTATTCAGGGCCCAGCTGTTCAGCACCAGCCTCCCAGTAGTCTAGCGGGAGTTCGGGATCTGCCTACATTCAAGTGGGTTATCTTCGGTCCGGGCTTTATCTTTTCGGCCCTCTGGTTGCTTTAGTCCAGTCGGACACCTGTTCTTGATTTAGCCTTGATGATTATGCCTATATGTTTCATGATCCTAGATGATAGATATTATTTGGACTATTCTTGTTCATCTGCTCATCAGTACAGTAGATTTTTCATGGTCTGATCATGCTTGTTGATTGCTTCCATATCCGTCATTGTTATACTTGCTTTTACATTCCAGATATGCATGATAGACCTATGATTGATATATAGACATTTGCATCCCTGTGGGGATTTCCGGCATGTTGCCGATTACCCGGTCTGTGGACCGTGAGCTTGAGCATTCGCATTGTGATGGTTGTGCACCTGCTGTTCACTCGCGTACGCTGTGGGATTGATCACCCACATTGCGTTCTTTACCGGTAAAGGGTCTGGTTGACCCGTGAGCTATCCCCTCTTGCTGTATCACTGGGTACGGGGAGCCCCTTGGCTGTACCGATATGAGGAAACTCTTGGCTGTACCGTTTGGTACGAGGATCCTCTCGGCTATATCAATGGTACGGGGTTGCTGTTCAGCTCAGCTAGGTGGAATCCAGTATGGTTGTGATTGGCTCTGCATTGATATCTTTGCCTGAGGTTCTGTGAGACCAATAGTGGCATATGATTGGGTACTTGCTGTTCTTTTGTTGATGCATAGCTTATATTTCCATATTCTGGCATGTTTTACTGTTTATTTCTGTACCCATATCTGCTCAGTTATATCTTGATTATCCGTAGACATTTTACTGATTATTCAGCTTTACCTATGGATCTATTTACTATCTGCAGATTATTGTATCCAGTAGGTATGATTAGTTATTTCTCGGCTCGTCGTGCCCACTGGGATACACTGTCGATGTATCTCACACCCCCTGGGTGACTGTTTTTCAGGTCGTTCGGGTGTTGGGATGTCGGGACACGTTGGTGAGGCTGTGGCGATAGTACCGACCCTTATGTCATCAGTATATTTCATTTTCCGCATTACATTTTAAATTATTATAAATTGACTAATTTGCATGCGTAGTTTAGACTACTCTGGTATTGACTGTAAGTGGTTAGCCGTGCATGTATAGGAAAGACTCTGTCCAATTGGACAGGAAATTTACTATACATGTGGCGATCTGTTCATGCCTGAAATGATTTAAACTCTGATTTCAAAAAAAAAAAAAAAAAAAAAAATTTAGCCTGCTTTCTAAAACTCGGAGCGTGACATAATTGGAAGCTAATTAACTTTATGTGCATATCTTGAAAGGGTATATATATAAGTATACACCCTTTAGGGGTGTATATATTGAAAACTTCACTTTTCCTTTCTAAAATTCAAATAGGGCAATGCTCTAACTATTATAATTCTAAAAATTCGCCCAGTTAGAAATAGATAATTAATTTACTTAAAACATATATATAGAGTTGGGCTGGAATGCTATTGATAGCACCAACCCAACTTTGCCACCCACTTTGTAGCCATTGGATTGCATTGAGATTCGTGCAAGTCCTTTAATTAAAAAGAAAAACTTTTTCTTTTTACTTTTTCTTTTTTCTTTTTTTCATTAAAGAGCCTACACGGATCTCAATACGATCCAATGGCTACAAAATGGGTGGCAAAGTTGGGTTGGTGCTATCAATAGCATTCCAGCCCAACTATATATATATATATATATATATATATATATATATATATATATATATATATATATATATATATATATATATATATATATATATATATATATATAGTATCCACATGTCTTAATTGCACGATTCGGTCCAATTAGTCTTACGTCACTTTGAGTATGACTCGGCTCAATCTGGTCTCCCGTCATTTCGAAAGTGACTCGGTCCAACCTGGCTAGGGATGTGAACGGGTCGGATTCGGGGCGGACTTTTAAAAATTCGAACCCAAATCCAAACCCGACTACCAAATCCGAATCCGAATTCGAATCCGACGAATTTTAAAAATCCATATCCAAATCCAAACCCAACAAAAAATTCAAAACTTGAATTCGAATCCGAACCCGAAAATCCAAACACGAAACAATTATTATTTTTCTCTTTACAATATTTCAAAATATATTATATTAAATTTATTTTTTAAAAATATAAATTTAAATATAATATTATATATATATATATAATGTAAAATTAATTTGGGTTCGGGTCGAATTCGGGTTTGGATCGAGTACATCAAAATTCATACTCAAATCCAAATTCAAATCCATCGGGTTTTTAATTTTTATATCCATATCCGAATCCATATCTGTTTAATATCGGATAAATTCATTCCGTTTGGATTCAAATTTAGATAAAATTTCGAATATTCGTACCCATTGACATCCGTAAACCTGACATTCCATCACAGAATAATATGCTGACCCCTTTAAGCCAACAACTATTAACAACATCAATTGATCCTTGCTATTATATATAAAGTTATTTTCATCGATTCAATGTCCGATTTGATAATCAACGCATGTAAATATGATCCAAAGCATTTGAACTTTCTAAATACTGAATTTCGTCATCTTTTAAACTATTTTTCTCATTCAAACGTGATCATGAAGTGTGCTTTTGTTTAGCAGTGTAGAATAGTTTAAATCAACCGAATTTTTGATAGAAACGTTTATGAATTATGAACAACAACTAAGATTATTGTTGAATTTAAGATTCAAGAGTAGCTCATGTTAAAGATCGATCACTTTCATGTGATAAAACAAAAAAGTTATACATCCAGTTAAACAAAAACTTGCAATTGTTGGATTTTCATTTCTCTACACATCAAAATCCAACAATTAAAGCATAAACTGCCGCAGCCACTTTAGATAAGCTTCTTTAATATACAGTTCCTCAACCGAAATCACAAGCATTAATTTCTCTTCATAGTAATTTTATTGTTATTACTTTTTTTTTTTCTTTTTTTTTTAATGAAAAATTCATATGATTTGGATTATTAATTCTAATTATTGGCACTATATATATACAATGCTGAATTAATTTGTCGCGCCAAACTAAATTTCAACCAAGATGATTGAGACTTATCAATCGTCCCTAGTGCAAATGACAAAGAATTTGATGGTTGATATCCGTGACCCGAGTTCGAAATCTAGCTGCTTCACATTTCCAACTAAGTTTATTTTAAAAATAAACGAAGTTGGTAGAATGCTATTTTTCTCTCAAAAAAAATTTCTCAAAAAAGAAAAGAAAAAAGAAAGATGATTGAGACTTAATTAACATAAAAACCACCTGATTTAGACTGAAAACAAATCCTTAAACCTTTTTGGTGTTCTAAATCAATCACACACAATTAATATTAATTGTAACTTAATTATGACTAATACATGCAGTTTATAATTACTTTGGTTAATAGAATGTATGCGACATGCATATATAGATGTAACGCTCCATGCCACATGCGTGCATGCGTTACGTACAAAAGAGGTCATTTACAACAACCAAAATATTTTCATAGGTGCCTAAGTACGTACCTGTCAACTGTATATTAATTTGTTAATTAAATACATAAATTAAGAACTTTGTCTTATATTTTTGTGGCGCAACGATTATTTTTGTATTTTTTAATACGATATCACAGTAGCCTATTAAAATTTGTTGAGTCCCCATTAAAAATTTATGTATATATAGGCCATTTGGAAATGGCCTATATATATGTAATGTGTTTTTATGTATATTTTTTACTATATTTAGATTCTTAATTTTAACTTTTTTTAAAAAAGTCGAATTATGCTGGTTAATTATTTTAATTAAAAAATTTGTTAACTTTGGTGATCAATTTTAGTGTCTATCATCAATTACTTGTTCTAATTTTATTTGTTAAAGAGTAATTAATTAAAGTTATTTAACTCGTTAAAATTTTCAGTGAATTAGACTAAAATTACTTTATTTTAGAAAATTAAAAGCTAAGGACTTTTTTTTTTTTTTTTTTTTTTTTTTTTTTTTTTTTGAGAGAAGGCAGCATGCTGCCGCTTCATTCAAAGCGAAAATGAATTTAGCTACAAACCAGAGGCAGCGGGGCCTCAAACCGAAAAAAAGATCAAAAAGGGGGGGGGGGGAGGTGGTGGAGGGAGAAAGAGAGAGGGCAGGGCTGACACGTAAAGCGACCACCCTAGGGACAAAACGCGGGCCACTGGGACCGGCAGAGCCGAATCGCAGCAATCAACTCCCTAGGGGAGCGGGACCTTAGGTCAAAGACTCGGCGATTCCTTTCAAGCCAGACTACCCACCAGGTGGCCGCGATAGTGGTTAGGGCTAGCTTTCCCCCAGCCCCTCCCTTGCTAGAGAAGCTCCCCCACAGGCCTCTGGCGGTCGTCAGGCTCCGAATCTCCCTCTTGTTGGGGAGAAGGGTTTCGAGCAAGGAAAGAGTGCCAGCGCAGGAGAGGAAGAGATGATCGGCGGTTTCAGCGGCCTCAAGGCAGATCGGGCAGTGGTTCGGCCCAGCCCAGTTCCTCTTCAGAAGAATGTCCCTGGTCAACACTCTCCCTCGGAGCACGAGCCAGATGAAAATTTTGACCTTCAAAGGCATTTTAGTACTCCAAATCTTGTTGTACCGGTCCTCGACTACCCCACTGTCCTGCAGGAAACGGTATGCAGACCTTACGGAGAAGGTCCCAGAGCTGTTCCAACGCCACTTGAACTCGTCCTTGCTGTCGGTGAGGTGAAGATGGGCAGTTGCCACCAACAGATCCGGGAGGGCCTCCATACAGCCTGCGGGCCCCCCCTCCATGCCCTCCAGGATTCTTCCCCAGTTCCAGCCAACCGGGCCCAGGCAGTCGGCCACACGCAGGTGCTTGTTGGCAACCCACTCGTAGATCTGCGGGAACTGGGTTGAGAGGGGGGAGCACCCAGACCAGATGTTGCCCCAGAAGCCGGTCCTCACGCCATTTCCCACCAAAAGGGTCGTGCTGCGCTTGAATAGATCCCGCGTGTGCAACACGCTTTTCCACCACGGGGAGAGTGGTCTAAACGAGGACCCTTCGCTCAGCGGTGCCCTGCGGCGATAGTAGAGTCTGTTGACAAGGGGCTCCCAGGGCGGTGGTTCCGTGGAGAAGAACCTCCACCACCACTTCGCGAGCAAAGCCAGGTTGAAGGTTTGGAGGTTCAGGATGCCTAGGCCCCCGTCCGTTTTGGGCCTGCAGACGACCTTCCAGCTGACCAGACAGTGGCCCCCTGACACCGAGGTCTGTCCTTTCCAGAAGAAAGCACGGCGAAGCGAGTCGATTCTGTTGATGACCCAGGCCGGCGCTTTAAAGACGGAGAAGAGGTAGAGGGGCAGGTTCGAGAGCACCGAGTTTACGAGGGTAAGTCTGCCCCCGTAAGACAGCAACTTAGCTTGCCAACCCCTGATACGGTGCTCGATCCTGGAGACAGCTAGCTGCCAGGCCTCCTTGGGGAGGCGGGCCTTGACTAGCGGGAGGCCCAAGTATTTGATCGGTAGCGATCCCAGCTTGCAGTTAAGTGTAGCTGCTAGTCGTTCGCCTTTGGTGCTAGAGTTGCCCAGGTAGAGCAATTCCGACTTCAAAGTGTTGATCTTGAGTCCTGAGGCCCACTCAAAGATTCGCCAGAGCGAGCGCAGGTTGATAATCTGCCGTTGCTTCGCATGACAGAAGAAGAGCGTGTCGTCTGCAAATTGGATAAGGGAGGTTCTCGTATCCCTAGAGGGTCCAACACCGGTGATGAGCTTGCTTTGGACAGCTCTACTTGTCATACGGGCTAGGCCTTCCGCCACCAGGAGGTATAGGAAGGGGGAGAGAGGGTCCCCTTGGCGCAGGCCTCGCTTCAATCTAAACCATTTCGTGACATTCCCATTGACGAGGATGGCGGCCTTGCCGTTGGTCGTGCATTGGTCAATCCACCCACACCAACGCTGGTTGGCCCCGAGGCATCGGAGGATGTGCTTGAGATATACCCAGCTGACACAGTCAAACGCCTTCTCAAAGTCCGCCTTGACCCCCACACAGTCAATTTGCTTGCTGGCGGCCCAGCTGATAAGCTCGTCGGCAGTAACAAAGGAGTCGAGGATGAGCCTGCCCTTCAGGAAGGCAGACTGGGTCGGGGAGATGATCTTGTCCAGAACGGTGCAAAGCCTGTTCGTTAACACCTTGGAGATGATCTTTTGGACACAGTTGAGGAGACTGATAGGCCGAAAGTCACTAGCCATAGCCGCTCCCTCAATCTTTGGAACAAGGCAGATATGTGAGTAGTCAATGGGCCCCGTGTCGAGGGCGCCCTCGAAGAGATCATCGAAGATTCCGAGGAGGTCGCCCTTGATAGTGTCCCAAAACTTTTGGTAGAAAGCCATACTGAAGCCATCAGGTCCGGGCGCCTTGTCCCCAGACATTTGGAAAGTCGCTCTTTTGATTTCCTCGAGAGAGAACGGCGCGGTGAGGTGGTCTGCGCTCAGCGCGGTGTTGTCCGGGAAGAGATCGCTCCAATCCCCACACTGAGCGTCGTGGGGATGTTCGGGCGCGAGTCGTGACTTGAACATGCGGTAGAAATAGGCGGCCTTGTCTTCTTCCCTAGTCAACGTTAGGCCCCCGTCCACGATGTTCCCGATCCTGTTGGTTCTGAGCCTCCCGTTAGCCATAGCGTGGAAGAAACTGGTGTTGCCGTCCCCCTCCTTGAGCCAGTGCTGCTTCGCCCTCGAACTCCAAAGAATCTCTTCTTCGGCGATTAAGTCGTTCAGTTGTCCTCTGAGGTTGGCTCTAAGTGCTTGGTCGCTGGGTGACAGGCACTGGGTTTCCTCGAGGGAGTCGAGCCTTTGGACGTCCACCATGAGCGCCCGCTTGGTACTGCAGATGTCATGAAAGTTTGACAGCCGCCAAGCGGTGATGCGCTTTCGGCAATGCCTAAGCCTGGCGTTGAAGGTAAGGATGCTCCCTTGCCTTCCCGTTTTGGGCTCAATTTCCTGCCACCAAAAAGGTACAAGCGAGTTGAAGTCGGTCCTGGTGAGCCAAACCTTCTCGAATCTGAACGGGCGGGGGGCTTGCTTCCTCTGGGTTTGAAGAAGGATGGGGCAGTGGTCAGAAGTGATCCTCGGGAGCGCCGAGACCGAGGAGAGCGGGAAGGCAAGGTCCCAATCGGTGGAGATCAGGAAGCGGTCGAGCTTGGCGAGGGTGGGGGGGGACTGCATGCTGGACCACGTGAAGCTCTGGTTGAGCATCGGGAGGTCCACAAGATCCAACTCGTCGATAAGGTCCGAGAACATAGCAGAGAGGCGGTTGCTCCAGCACCGGCCCTGTCTCTCCTCCTGAGAGCGTGTAAGGTTGAAATCCCCGCAGATGACCCAGGGCCCAGGACAGTGGGCTTTGAGAGCTGCGAGCTCCCTGCAGAATTCCTCCTTGCCCTCCCAAGTCGACGGCCCATAAACGTTGGTGAGGAAGAAAGAGGAGCCGCAGGTCGCCCTGGTCAAGCGCAGCGTGAGGGAGCGGTTGCGCACAATCACATCAGAACAGGAGAAGGTCTTGGAGTTCCAGCATGTGACAAGCCCTCCTGACGCCCCCACAGAGGGGATGAAGTGGCACTTATCGAAGAATCGTCCAGCGAAGGAGGGAAGGAAGGAGCGCGAAAGGGAGGACACTTTGGTTTCTTGGAAACAAAGGATTGAAGCCTTAAACCCATTCACGACAGATTTAATAATTGCACGTTTGGAGGGGTCGTTAAGCCCTCGAACATTCCAAGAGCAAATTCTAAACATTGGAAACCAGAAAAACAACGGAAGCAGAGCAGGAGGTGCAAGGAGCTCAGAGCCCGGGGCCCGCGAACCCGAGGAGCGAGGCGGCTTCCACCTCCGAGAGCTTGACGCCAAACTTTGAAGTCAAGCGGATGATCCTCGTGGCGTCGACGGCAGCGTCGGTAGTAGGGGCGGGGAGGGTGATCGCCCGCTCTCCCGCGAGCAGAGTCTTCCTTGCAACGGCACGGTCCAACGCGAGGGTGCCTGCCAGCTTCGCGAGCCTGGGGCTCCTCCGCGGGGCAGGTGGTCGCACCGGCTCACCACCCTGGGTGAAGCGAGAAGGGCGCAGACCCAGCAGTTCAGCCCCCGGGTCGGCAGACGCGTAGGCAGTGGCGAGTTGCAGGGCAGGGGGTGCCTGGTGGGTGGTTCCCAACGGGTCGGCAGGGAGGGGGGCGGTCTTCGCCATGGCGGGTGGCTGGCCCGCGCCGAGGACGGAGGGCTGGGAGCTGGCTCCGGGGGACCCCGGCAGCACATCACCCCCGGGGCGAAGCAGGGTACCAGTGGAGATCGGGGGGGTAACAGGACTCGGAGGGCCAGCAGTTGGCAGAACCAGCAGAGGGCGCGGGGGATGGTGGGGCGCGCGGGCCTCGGCCGAAGGTGGGTACCCCAAGCGCACGCCCAAAGAGAGGTCGGGGGGCGAGGTCTCCCGGTCGTCCTGCCGGCCCGCGGGGTGGGGGTGGACGAGGGCCTCCCCCGAGGCGGCCAGGAAGGGCGGGCCAGGATGTGGCCCCGGCAGTTCGGGGAGGCCCCAGCCGATGCCGGGGTACCCCACCCATTGGGCGGCCCGCCAGGCAGGGGCGACCTGGCAGCCCACTCGAGGCCCCTGGGGCGGTCAACAGAAGAGTTGAAGTAGAGGTGCCCATTCGAAATGGCCTGTAGTTTGGGGCTCTTTATATATTTTTGGGTAAATTATATTTTTGGTCCATGCTTAGCACTTTGGTCATCAAATTTTAAGTCATTGTGATTTTATATTCAGATTTTCTAAATTATTAATTATAATTTAATTTAAGTTGCTAATTATTAATAAATTATTGATGTAGGAGTGATATATATAGTATTTTAATTATTATCCCATCAACAATTATAATATTTTTATATAATATATTTTTAAATCATGATCAATTTATTAATATTTAGCTAATTAACTAAATTAAATTATGGTACCTAATTACAATCATTTAGAAAGTATGAGTCAAAATTTATAACGAATTAAAATTTGATAAACAAAGATACACGCACCTTATAGTTTGAGAACCGAAAGTATAATTCACCCAATATTTTTACCATTTTCCTTCTAAGGTTCAATTCATCTTCTTTACCAAACAGAATAGTAAGGTGTTGGATTATATAAAATCATGTTTCGAGTCTATATGAATTTGATTCAATCTTGTTCCTAAAGATTATGGATGATTTAGAAATATCTTAAAGATAATTCTTAAGAGGATATGGACGACGACTAGAAGTGATTTAAAATTTCGGATGGACGGTGGAGATCGTTTCCTATTAGAATTAGGTTTTTAGAGTTATATTAACTCTTGCGATTCATCTTTTATTTTTTAGGGCCTCATTGAAAAAATCCTAATTAAGAGGAAAAACGTGAAGAGCCTCCGTGAGAGAATTTTTTGTAATCCAATTTTACTCCTTATACTTTTGTGTCGTGGATTAATCGAACAACGCATTGAGGTGGTCTTGCCCGTGGACGTAGGTTGACACATTGTTGGCCGAACCACGTAATTCTTGTGTCTTTGCATTCCCTTATTTGTTTTATTTTTTTAGTTATTCTCGTGCTTGTTTTCTACAATCGTTTTCGCCTACTTTCATCTACGAAAGATTTTATTTCCGCTGCACTCGTGTGCTGTGCGGGTTGAGATGTGCTCGGTAACCCCACGGCCGGTCCCCCTTCATAAGGAACAGGAGTGGCTTATAATAATCAGACCAAAATCTAAATAAGTTGTCCACTCCATCTCCTTTTCCAATTTCTCTGATATGGGACCAGATCGATGTTGTGCACCATTCATGTTGCAAATTAAGATCTTTAATATTGGTTTAGGTCCTCCTTTGTTATTTTTGTTTCCTACTTGGTCAATGAACTTAACACCGGTGAGCTGGCTCATGTTAAAATAAACAAACAAAATATGAGTTAACTCGTTAAAATATTGAGCAGAAAAATCTAGCTCGTGTTTGACTTATTTATTAATAAGCTGAATACATGTGTTACAAATTTATACATTTTTTTGAATTTTGAATTGAGTCAAATTTAATAAATTCATTAAGTTAGTTATAATATAGATATTATGTATATAAAATATATTATTTAATCTGAGTAAAGCTTATATACTTTTAAAAATATAAGCTCAACTATACTTGTAAATTTTTTACTATTGAATTTTTATTGAGATCCGTGCTATTGTACTCTTTGTTTATCTTTTTTTAGTTGATTTTACAATAGAACAAATCTCAATATAAATTCAATAATAAAAAAATCATAAGCATAGTTAATCCGGCTTATGTTTTTAAAAGTATATACGCTCTACTTATTTAATCTTAAATTTAATTTCTGTTGGTGTTCTATCTATATACGTTCTCATGACGAAGCCAGAATTTTAATTTTAGGGAGACCAAAAATATATTATGCAAAATATATTAATCTTTAAAAAATATTAATAAAAAAAATTATATATAAATAATTTTTTGTTCATTAGCTTTTGAATTTTTAATATATATATTTTTAAAAAAGAATAGAGTATAGTCGTCTTTACCATTAAAATAATAATGATCTAGAAATCTATAAAAAATTAATTATGTCAAAAAATCAAGTATTAAGATTTAATATAATTTACAGATCAAGTATCACGCTATATCAAAAAATTAAGTATTAAGATTTAGTATAATTTACAAATTAAGTACTAAGATATATTAGAGTCAATTAAATTTGCATCCAGTGGCCCACAAGATAATATTATTTTTTTAAAAAAAAATTATTTTGACCTCTAAAATTTATACTATTTTAATTTTATTAATAACTTAATAATAAATTTTTATGTAAAAAAATATTAGGAAGAAAAATGATTACTTTGGAACTCCATATGCATGGCTCCATCCTTGCATATTCTAATCTAATTTGGATTGATTGATTTTAACTTATACATTATATATTTATATAGTGTTGATTTACTATACTTTTATAAGTATAAACTCTTTTGTACTCATAACTTTTTCATCATTGGATGAAGAAAATGTGCGATTAGAATGATAGTGGTCCTCCTTGGATTTACTAGGTGGCTCCATCCTTCAATATTCTAATTTAATTTGGATTGATTGATTTTAACTTATACATTATATATTTATATAGTGTTGATTTACTATACTCTTATGAGTATAAACTTTTTTGTACTTATAATTTTTTCATCATTGGATGAAGAAAATGTGCGGTTAGAATGATAGTGGTCCTCCTTGGGTTTACTAGGTTGTTGGGAAAATAGTAAAAATCTTAAAAACTACTATAATCCTAACCGCACATTTTTTCATTCAAGAAATAAAAATTTATGAGTATAAAATTTTTTTACCTATAAGAGTATAGTAGCCGGACCATATATATATGTAAGAATTTGAATTTTGTAAATAAATAAATAAGTGAAAGTGGTTTAAGTCGAGTTAAATTTGGATCATAAATGACTCAGATAGCGACAGTGCCCCTTTTCTGCAGTGTAAATTGCACAGTTAGTGGGCCAGAAATATCACTTTTCAATCCGAGCCTGATCTCGAAAATCCGAGATCACCAGTACGACCGTCTCGTC
This sequence comes from Tillandsia leiboldiana, assembly GCA_029204045.2. Classification (NCBI taxonomy): domain Eukaryota; kingdom Viridiplantae; phylum Streptophyta; class Magnoliopsida; order Poales; family Bromeliaceae; genus Tillandsia; species Tillandsia leiboldiana. The sequence continues at coordinate 48,806,667 of CM055067.1, read as the reverse complement.
GAACCGAGTGAAAACCATATTCAGCATGTTCAGATCCGACGGTCGGATCTTCCAGAAATCGACGAAGAAGCGGGCGGGACCCGCGACTTAAGTCGAGGGTACATGAACAGTAAACCCTATTTTCGAGTCCCCTTCGCGCCAACGTTGGCCAATTTACTATCTGGACTCCTAATATAGTGATTCGAGTAGTCAATTCCAGCTATTTTCGATGTTCTGAACGCAATGGCGCAGTCAAAAATTCTGTTTGACGACTCTGGAATGTCGAAAAGCGCGAAAACAGTATTTTGACACAGTTATTATGGACCGAGATTTTATCCGGGCAGTTTCGTGAAAATCAGAAATCGCTACTTGATAGGTCTCGTCGAGCCGGACGTCATGGCGCAGTCCATTTTCCGTTCCGACGACCGGATCGCCTCGAAAAGCGTGAAATACGGAGAAAAAGCGACTTTTGCAGGAAGACCCCTATAAAACATGCCTCGATTTGCGTGCCACTGCATGGGAGAGGGACTTAAGTGTGAGAGGTTGTACTGTGAGGGACCAGAACCCAAAATGCCAAATGCTGGAGGAATTCGAATTCAATTTTGAATTCGAATTCCTCACCACTTTCCGCATTATAACCGCAGCCTCAGCCCCTCTATCGCACGTCTTCATCAACTCCCCACTTCTCTCCGCACACTCCTCACCAGCCCCGTACCGGCCGTAGCAACCATCCCGTTGCCGGAAACGAGAGGAGATCAAGAACCACCTTGATCTCGGGTGATTGGAGAGAAGGTGCTCGGGAGGTGCTTGGACGACCAAGACCTGATCTGGAGGAGTCCCTGGTGAAGCCGCATCCGAGCCAAGGTGATCCCGGACCCGGCCGTCGCCGCGCGCCGCCGCGGGGGATCCTTCTCCTCCAAATTTTCCGGCCAAGGTGAGTTCTTGAAACTTTCTTGTGCATTCGGGTTTTTGGGGACGACCAATGTGCTCCTGACTTCGAGGCCATCGTCCGGTTGCAGTCCGAGCCGCGGCCGCCGTCCCGATCGCCGGCGGGGGCCAAACCGCCGGATTATCATTATCTGGACCGACACCTCGCACCACCGTGATCCGACCATCAAACCTAAGATCAGCTCCGTTGGATTCTATCCCCGTGACGACAGTAACCTCCCCACGAGACCTGAGATCGATCGGATCAAGATCGGAGCCGCGCGGTGATGCCCTAGTGAACCCGATTTTGGCGTTTTTGCCGACCGCCGCCGTCCGGCGCCGCCGCGGCCTCCCACCGACGGCCACTGCCACCAGAAGCTTCCTGGCGCCGTGTGGAGACTTTCCACCCAAGTTGCTCCGGCCGGAACCCAGCCGGCCGGAATCCGCCATTAGAGCTCCTCCGAGCTTGACCGAGCCACTCCGGCGCCGCCTCGCCGGCGTTCCTCAGTCACCGGGAACCTCCAGGTAGGCTCCTACTGTCATCTAGAACCTTCCCATGGTGTTGCATGAGGATTTTAACGTCGGGGTTTTGACTGTAGGAATTGCACCCGAATTGCACTTAAACCCCATCTTCGGCGATCCCCGCCGCTCCGGGACTCCGGCAACCACTCAGGTGAGGTCTACAGACCCTAAGAAAGCTCTCCACGATTTTATTTTAACCCAGATCACCCCTCTGTGTTGGGTCTTAACTCTTGCACCCGAGCCTTGCCATTCGGACTCATCTCCGGCCGCCGCCGCCTCCGGCCGCCGGGGCTCGACCCCACATGGACCCGAGAGCCTCTGGGACCTCCCTCTTACTGATGCTCACCTTCTCTACAGGACAGAGCCTGGTTTGCTCCGAGAGCACCTCAACCCGAGACCTTGTTGGAGCACCACCTTGCTCCGGCGACTCTCCGGCCGACCTCCGGTACCCCTCAGGTGAGCCCTCCATTCCTCTATGCATGCTGAACATGATGCTCCTGTTAGGGCTCAATCTGATCAAGTGTAAACCTAGTTATTGCATAGTTGTAAATTGGACCTTAGAACATTATGGGCCAACTTTGTATCGGGCTTGGTCTCAGCCCAATTCTTGTGAGCACGGGCTTCGTCTCGTGATAACGAACACCCTGAAAGTTACAGATCTACTTTTGGACTCCCGGATTTTAAGAACGAGCCGAAACAGTCACATAATATAATGTTTTATACAATTTTTAATAGTTTATGGACCAACTTGCAAATATTACACCCTGGCTACCCTTAGACAGTATTTACGCACTACCTGGCCATTTTGTAGGGTTCCGACGGTCCCCATTGACCAGGAATCAGATATTGATCGATAAATTGGCCGATTTGACCCGTTTAAACTTTCTGTAGTGTAACGTCGTCGGGAAAGGGTTGTGTGAGTCTATTACTGATTATAGCTCTTTATATAGGGCCCAGTTGTTCAGCACCAGCCTCCCAGTAGCTGCGCGGGAGTTCGGGGATCTGCCGTCATCCAGGTGGGTTAGCTTCGGCCCGGGCTAGCTTTTTGGCCCTCTGGTTGCTTTAGTCCAGTCGGACCCCTGTTTTTGACTTCCCCGCTGATTATATGACCTATCTTGACATATCATGATGTTACTGATTTACATTGATCTGATTAGACCTGTGATTGAGATTTCTTGTCACGATCAGCCGATTATCATATACATACTCCCTGATTATTCCTGACTGATCCTGATTGATTGATGTATAGATTTGCATGATTAGATGACACCTGTTGATTCATGTCATTGAGATATTTCTTGATATACGTCGATATGCATGATTGATTGATCCTGATTGATAGATACTATTCAGATATGCATGATTGATTGATCCCGATTGATAGATACTACTCGATATGTATGATTGATTGATTCCGATGGATAGACATAGACAGATGATTCCCTGTTGGGATTTCGGCGTGTGCCGACTACTCGGTCACTAGACCGTGAGATTGATCATTGTGACTTGCCATGCACTGCTGTATTTCACGAACCTGGCCGGGGTCGCACCCCGTGGAGCTGGTTCTTTACCGGTAGAGTGGTCTGGTGATAGACCCGTGAGCCCCTTTTGCATCGAGACTGCTTGGCGTCTGTGACGTGCAGGGTTATATCAGCGGATCGGGTGCGGATGGGTGGCTTTGCCTGAGGTTCTCTGAGACCAATATTGGCACATGATTGAGTACTTGAGTTTCTACCTTTGACGCATTGCTTTTATTCTATACCGCTGCTCAGTTATTTCATGTGTTATTATTTGCAGACATGCTTTCATCTCTTGCAGTTCCTTATGCATGATTTTGTAGCTATCTTTTGATTCCAGCATGTATGACCTACAGCTTTCATGATTAGTTATTGCTGATATACCTTGATCTTCAGTATACTTACCTGCAGTTTTTATCCTGATTATTAGTAGACCTCTATGCTTTCCAGCTTTTCCTGTTGACTCTTACTATCCGCAGATTTTAGTACCCAGTAGGTACGATTAGCTGATGCTCGGCTCGTCGTGCCCACTGGGATGCACTCCGGTGTATCTCACACCCTCGGGTGACTGTTGTAGGTCCGTCGGGTGACGAGATGTCGGGACGATCCAGTGAGCCGATTACGATAGAGCTGTCCCCATGAGCTTGATATACCGATGATTTCTGCAGACCTTTACTTTTAGCATTCTTTCCAGCTTATTTGATTTAGACATGTAAACTGATGATGTAATAACTTAATTTGATTATTCATGCTGAGTAGATTAGATTGGATACTGATATATCTGTTGATCTCTGATGATGATTTTTAGCCGTGCATGTATAGGGGAGTCTCTGTCCTCGGGACAGAGAGTCTTCTATACATGTGGCGGTCTGTTGCGCCCAGTTTGCAAACTCTGAAAAAAAAAAAAAAAAAAAAAAATTTTACCGGATTTTTAAAACTCGGGGCGTGACAGATTAGATGGTATCAGAGCAATAGGTACACGGTACCTAGGAAAATTGATTAGGATCTGGTTAGGATGAACCCTAGGATGACTTATGACGTGAGAGCGCGGGGTATTTGTCTAGCGGTTAGGAGCTCAGGTGTATTTTCACACTTATGAGACGTTTTCCCTAACTTGTTGTTGTGACTACGAGCGGTGTTCGCACGCGCTCTGGGCTTAGTGGTCATAGTGGGTGCAGTGTTAGCTGCGGTTGTGGTACGAGCCATGGGTTTGATATATCAGTGGAGTCTGAGGGCTCGGATTTTTGACAGCTGTTAGAGGATCAGTTCACCGCATTTTGCTGGGTTAGTCCAGCAGATGGCTCAGCATCATATGGTTGCTATTGTTGCACTGGCCCCACCACTAGTCCAGGTATTTGGAGAATTCAGTGATCCTCCAGTTGTCCTCGTGTCACTGGATAGAGTACTTTTGTCGCAGCCGTGGTTATCAAAACTATGTTGTGGCTGCTATTACTGGAGATTCCCTGATTATAGCTATAGGGATGCCTATGAGGTTAGCAATTATGTTGCTTGGGACGGAATGATTTTGACGACACTCGGCAAATATTAGACCGTATTAAATCGTGTCCCAACACTGATCAGGGTTAATAGGTTGGGATTCATGATTAATTCGTTAGAAATGGTAGCAGTGAGCGCTTTGGCGCAGACATGGTTGATGGATCTATGGACCCGATTGAAATCCTAGTTTGAGTTAGATTCAGATTCAGACCCCACATTTGGCACGATTTTAGTGGAGTCTTAGTTACTCCTATGAGTATACAATAAGTTAGATATTGTGATTACTACGATGGTGAGATATGACTGGGAAGTCTAATGTACAGAGTGATGATGATAGCTTGAGGATTTGATTTTTATTTTAAATGAATCCGATTCGTAATTGATCCGCACATTGTGTGTGAACTGATTTGGGGTCACGATCGCCCCTGCAATATTTGAGCTACGATTGGCGTCGCTAGAGCCGTGTTAGCAAGTGGTGATGCATTTAAGATAATCGGTAGATAGTGGAATAGGGTTCTAGATTCTTGCGAGTAACCAGGGTCGCACTCATGACCACGAGGTGATAGTTACCCTTGGTAAAGGTTATATTATCGGCATAGAGACCGTGTAGGGAGGTATGTGATGTACCTTCAGATGTGAGTGGTGTCCCCAACTAGTTGTTGGCGACAGATCTATGGTATTTCGCCTTTCTTTTGGTAAGCACGTTGGGCGGCCGACAACGTACTTCCGAAAGAACTGAGAAATACTCTGCCCTGTAAAGGGGAATATTCAGATTGGGTCTAAATGAGTAGCCTGAGAGTTGCCATGCATTATGATGCTAAGAAACTGATCGCCTGAGGTTTAACCAACAATTGTCGCCAGAGGTTTGATAAAATTGTTAGGCTGTTTAAGGCATTTGTGCGTCCTTTAACTGTCTGAGGTTTAGTTCTGAAAGCGGGTGGTGAAATGAATGCCACATGAGAATATGAATTGAAAGCGGAGAATTTTCCGAACCGCTTGAGTGCTCCGAAGAAATTATCGGAAAGGTGCTCTCTAGAGTGTAGAGCCTGTTCCTGCTCATTATTTACTGCTAGTGAACCCCGATTGAATAGTTGACCGGTTATGTTGAAAGGTTAGCTTGTATGCACAGATGGAAATTTTGATAGATCTGAAAGTATAATGATCTTGGATGTCACCTCTCATGTGTCCGTCAGTTCGTAAGAACGTTAAGACGTTTTAACAATATTGTTAAAGAATCGAAAGATCATAATTAGGGTACGTCGACCCTTTATATCGCATACCCTGTGTGGTATCCTTATGAACCAGAATTTTTAGCAGTTTGGATGAAACAGAATTGCGAACCCGAGTGTTATTGCAAACCGCACAGTACAAGGTGCATTGACATTAGAGACCGTGTATGTCCGGTCAACGAACAAGTTATCGGGCCAATGTGTTACCGGATGCTTTGAGCCGAAAGCACGTGTCCCCAGAGCTGCTAATGATCACGGAACAGGACCGCTTGATCTCTGAATTCCAGCGTCTAGACTCGAAGATCGTTCCCTCGGGGTCTACCGCTCGACTTTTAGCGAGGGTAGTGCAGTCTACCCTGCTTGATCGCATAAAGGAGGGACAGCAGTCGGACCCCTCCTCCCATCAGATTCGTGAACTGATACCATTGGGACAGACTGACGAATTACCAGCTGCACGCCGATGGCTCTATCCGATTCAAGAGCCGTTGGTGTGTTCCAGATAACGGTAAATTAAGGACATCCTTACAGAGACGCCACTGAAAATCCTGGCTCGAGATGAGAAGAAGCTGAGGAACAGATCGATCCCCTACATCAAAGTACAAAAAGAGAACCATGAGGAGCGTGAAGCCACGTGGGAACGCGAGTCAACCATGATGGAGCGTTACCCCACATTTATTTGGTTCTTAGTTGTATTAAGTTTCAGGGACGAAACTTCCTTTTTGGTGGGAGAGATGTAAGAATTTGAATTTTGTAAATAAATAAATAAGTGAAAGTGGTTTAAGTCGAGTTAAATTTGGATCATAAATGGCTCAGATAGCGACAGTGCCCCTTTTCTGCAGTGTAAATTGCACAGTTAGTGGGCCAGAAATATCGCTTTTCAATTCGAGCCTGATCTCGAAAATCCGAGATCACCAGTACGACCGTCTCGTCGAACCGAGTGAAAACCATATTCAGCATGTTCAGATCCGACGGTCGGATCTTCCAGAAATCGACGAAGAAGCGGGCGGGACCCGCGACTTAAGTCGAGGGTACATGAACAGTAAACCCTATTTTCGAGTCCCCTTCGCGCCAACGTTGGCCAATTTACTATCTGGACTCCTAATATAGTGATTCGAGTAGTCAATTCCAGCTATTTTCGATGTTCTGAACGCAATGGCGCAGTCAAAAATTCTGTTTGACGACTCTGGAATCTCGAAAAGCGCGAAAACAGTATTTTGACACAGTTATTATGGACCGAGATTTTATCCGGGCAGTTTCGCGAAAATCAGAAATCGCTACTTGATAGGTCTCGTCGAGCCGGACGTCATGGCGCAGTCCATTTTCCGTTCCGACGACCGGATCGCCTCGAAAAGCGTGAAATACGGAGAAAAAGCGACTTTTGCAGGAAGACCCCTATAAAACATGCCTCGATTTGCGTGCCACTGCATGGGAGAGGGACTTAAGTGTGAGAGGTTGTACTGTGAGGGACCAGAACCCAAAATGCCAAATGCTGGAGGAATTCGAATTCAATTTTGAATTCGAATTCCTCACCACTTTCCGCATTATAACCGCAGCCTCAGCCCCTCTATCGCACGTCTTCATCAACTCCCCACTTCTCTCCGCACACTCCTCACCAGCCCCGTACCGGCCGTAGCAACCATCCCGTTGCCGGAAACGAGAGGAGATCAAGAACCACCTTGATCTCGGGTGATTGGAGAGAAGGTGCTCGGGAGGTGCTTGGACGACCAAGACCTGATCTGGAGGAGTCCCTGGTGAAGCCGCGTCCGAGCCAAGGTGATCCCGGATCCGGCCGTCGCCGCGCGCCGCCGCGGGGGATCCTTCTCCTCCAAATTTTTCGGCCAAGGTGAGTTCTTGAAACTTTCTTGTGCATTCGGGTTTTTGGGGACGACCAATGTGCTCCTGACTTCGAGGCCATCGTCCGGTTGCAGTCCGAGCCGCGGCCGCCGTCCCGATCGCCGGCGGGGGCCAAACCGCCGGATTATCATTATCTGGACCGACACCTCGCACCACCGTGATCCGACCATCAAACCTAAGATCAGCTCCGTTGGATTCTATCCCCGTGACGACTGTAACCTCCCCACGAGACCTGAGATCGATCGGATCAAGATCGGAGCCGCGCGGTGATGCCCTAGTGAACCCGATTTTGGCATTTTTGCCGACCGCCGCCGTCCGGCGCCGCCGCGGCCTCCCACCGACGGCCACTGCCACCAGAAGCTTCCTGGCGCCGTGTGGAGACTTTCCACCCAAGTTGCTCCGGCCGGAACCCAGCCGGCCGGAATCCGCCATTATAGCTCCTCCGAGCTTGACCGAGCCACTCCGGCGCCGCCTCGCCGGCGTTCCTCAGTCGCCGGGAACCTCCAGGTAGGCTCCTACTGTCCTCTAGAACCTTCCCATGGTGTTGCATGAGGATTTTAACGTCGGGGTTTTGACTGTAGGAATTGCACCCGAATTGCACTTAAACCCCATCTCCGGCGATCCCCGCCGCTCCGGGACTCCGGCAACCACTCAGGTGAGGTCTACAGACCCTAAGAAAGCTCTCCACGATTTTATTTTAACCCAGATCACCCCTCTGTGTTGGGTCTTAATTCTTGCACCCGAGCCTTGCCATTCGGACTCATCTCCGGCCGCCGCCGCCTCCGGCCGCCGGGGCTCGACCCCACATGGACCCGAGAGCCTCTGGGACCTCCCTCTTACTGATGCTCACCTTCTCTACAGGACAGAGCCTGGTTTGCTTCGAGAGCACCCCAACCCGAGACCTTGTTGGAGCACCACCTTGCTCCGGCGACTCTCCGGCCGACCTCCGGTACCCCTCAGGTGAGCCCTCCATTCCTTTATGCATGCTGAACATGATGCTCCTGTTAGGGCTCAATCTGATCAAGTGTAAACCTAGTTATTGCATAGTTGTAAATTGGACCTTAGAACATTATGGGCCAACTTTGTATCGGGCTTGGTCTCAGCCCAATTCTTGTGAGCACGGGCTTCGTCTCGTGATAACGAACACCCTGAAAGTTACAGATCTACTTTTGGACTCCCGGATTTTAAGAACGAGCCGAAACAGTCACATAATATAATGTTTTATGCAATTTTTAATAGTTTATGGACCAACTTGCAAATATTACACCCTGGCTACCCTTAGACAGTATTTACGCACTACCTGGCCATTTTGTAGGGTTCCGACGGTCCCCATTGACCAGGAATCAGATATTGATCGATAAATTGGCCGATTTGACCCGTTTAAACTTTCCGTAGTGTAACGTCGTCGGGAAAGGGTTGTGTGAGTCTATTACTGATTATAGCTCTTTATACAGGGCCCAGTTGTTCAGCACCAGCCTCCCAGTAGCTGCGCAGGAGTTCGGGGATCTGCCGTCATCCAGGTGGGTTAGCTTCGGCCCGGGCTAGCTTTTTGGCCCTCTGGTTGCTTTAGTCCAGTCGGACCCCTGTTTTTGACTTCCCCGCTGATTATATGACCTATCTTGACATATCATGATGTTACTGATTTACATTGATCTGATTAGACCTGTGATTGAGATTTCTTGTCACGATCAGCCGATTATCGTATACATACTCCCTGATTATTCCTGACTGATCCTGATTGATTGATGTATAGATTTGCATGATTAGATGACACCTGTTGATTCATGTCATTGAGATATTTCTTGATATACGTCGATATGCATGATTGATTGATCCTGATTGATAGATACTATTCAGATATGCATGATTGATTGATCCCGATTGATAGATACTACTCGATATGTATGATTGATTGATTCCGATGGATAGACATAGACAGATGATTCTCTGTTGGGATTTCGGCGTGTGCCTACTACTCGGTCACTAGACCGTGAGATTGATCATTGTGACTTGCCATGCACTGCTGTATTTCACGAACCTGGCCGGGGTCGCACCCCGTGGAGCTGGTTCTTTACCGGTAGAGTGGTCTGGTGATAGACCCGTGAGCCCCTTTTGCATCGAGACTGCTTGGCGTCTGTGACGTGCAGGGTTATATCAGCGGATCGGGTGCGGATGGGTGGCTTTGCCTGAGGTTCTCTGAGACCAATATTGGCACATGATTGAGTACTTGAGTTTCTACCTTTGACGCATTGCTTTTATTCTGTACCGCTGCTCAGTTATTTCATGTGTTATTATTTGCAGACATGCTTTCATCTCTTGCAGTTCCTTATGCATGATTTTGTAGCTATCTTTTGATTCCAGCATGTATGACCTACAGCTTTCATGATTAGTTATTGCTGATATACCTTGATCTTCAGTATACTTACCTGCAGTTTTTATCCTGATTATTAGTAGACCTCTATGCTTTCCAGCTTTTCCTGTTGACTCTTACTATCCGCAGATTTTAGTACCCAGTAGGTACGATTAGCTGATGCTCGGCTCGTCGTGCCCACTGGGATGCACTCCGGTGTATCTCACACCCTCGGGTGACTGTTGTAGGTCCGTCGGGTGACGAGATGTCGGGACGATCCAGTGAGCCGATTACGATAGAGCTGTCCCCATGAGCTTGATATACCGATGATTTCTGCAGACCTTTACTTTTAGCATTCTTTCCAGCTTATTTGATTTAGACATGTAAACTGATGATGTAATAACTTAATTTGATTATTCATGCTGAGTAGATTAGATTGGATACTGATATATCTGTTGATCTCTGATGATGATTTTTAGCCGTGCATGTATAGGGGAGTCTCTGTCCTCGGGACAGAGAGTCTTCTATACATGTGGCGGTCTGTTGCGCCCAGTTTGCAAACTCTGAAAAAAAAAAAAAAAAAAAAAATTTTACCGGATTTTTAAAACTCGGGGCGTGACAATATATATATATATATATATATATATATATATATATATATATATATATATATATATATATATATATATATATATATATATATATATATATGTGCAATGCTACATGTACACCCCGAAGGGGTGTACATCATACATCTCCACCATTTTAATGGTGGCGATATTTTTTACGGGTCACATCAAGTGACCCATCATCAAACCCCCACCCTTAGATGGGTGGGGGTGTGAGATGTACACCCCTTACGGGTGTACACATAGCATTTTCCTATATATATATATATATATATATATATATATATATATATATATATATAGTAATGCTACATGTACACCCCGAAGGGGTGTACATCCTATACCTCCATCTTTTTAATGGTGTCGATATTTTTTACGGGTCACATCAAGTGACCCCTCATCACACCCCCACTCTTAGATGGGTGGGGGTGTGAGATGTACACCCCTTACGGGTGTACAAGTATCATTTTCCATATATATATATATATATATATATATATATATATATATATATATATATATATATATATATATATATATATATATAGGAAAATGCTAGATGTACACCCCAAATGGGGTGTACTTAGATGTACACCCCAAATGGGGTGTACATCTTACACCCACCCCATCCTAGGGGTGGGTGAATTTCACTCGTCACATCGAGTGACGAGTGAATGAATACTCATCCTAGGATGGGTGGGTGTAGGATGTACACCCCATTTGGGGGTGTACACCTAGCACTTCTCATATATATATATGGGGTAATTTTTTATATACTCCTAAAAATTTTTCTGTTTTTAGATTTACCCCTCTTAGAAGGCTAATATTAAAACTACCATTCTTACGTTCCAACTTCTTTCTAAAATACCCCTGAAGTTAAACTCTGTTAGTGTACCGTTTGGAGCTGCCGTTATCTGTGCGAAATTATTATTTTGCCCTTTCAAATATACCCTTCTACCATAACCAATTTTTCTTATGTACCCTTAAAATTTTCAATAGTTTTGGTAGATAGGGACAAAATAGGTATATTTATAGTTTTCAACTCCGATTATTATTTAACTCTAGTTTAACCCTAGTTAACTTAACAAAGGAAAATGGTAGGGGTATTTTTAATAACGGTGGAACGTATGAAGGGTATATTGGAAAGAAAAAAATAAGAGGGATAAATCAGATATTTCTTCAGATTTCAGGGGTACACAGGCAATTATCTATATATATATATATATAATTAGGCTAGAATACTATCGATAGCACAAGTCATTGGTGCTATCAAGTTTTTAGCCGTTGGATGAAAAAATATGCGGTTGAAATTATAGTGGTCCCATAGGATTTACTAGATGGTTGGTTGAATTGTAAAAATCTTAGGGAACCACTATAATTCCAACCGCATATCTTTTGATCCAACGGCTATATATGTAATTTAATTAAGGTCTCTTTTGGTTTGCCAACGGCTATATATGTAATTTAATTAAGGAAAATGCTATGTGTACGCCCCTTTCGGGGTGTACATCATACACCCCACCCATCTAAGGGTGGGGGTGTGATGATGGGTCACTCGATGTGACCCGTAAAAAATATCGACACCATTAAAATGGTGGAGGTGTATGATGTACACCCCTTCGGGGTGTACATGTAGCATTGCTCTTTAATTAAGGTCTCTTTTGGTTTGCCTTTCTGGCCATAGGGAGCGAGGCGTGTAACGTGAATGGAGGCTAATTAATTAGTAGCTCATATCCTTGAATCGTACGGTAATACTAAGGGGCATCTGCCTAATTAATTTAATGGTGGGGTTCGGTTATGGAGAAAGCACGACAGCAATAGTAGGTAGGCGGCAGGTAGGCGGCGGAGAGGAGATTTTCGATTAATTATTTAAGCAGTTTGAATTATTCCGAACAACACCCTATAACATTTTGATCAGAATTTTATATATTTTTAAAATTTAGTCCTTTTAATTACGATTTTACAAAAAAAAAAAATAATTGAATGATTTTTTTAAAGTTTTTTTTTTTTTTTTTTTTTTGAAATAAGAGATAGGTGGGATTCATTATAACAGTCGTTAGTTTTATCTGAAGAAGACATAAGGTGTAATCTTATATTTTTTTATTTCTTCTTATAGTGAAATATTCTCTCTCGCTCTTTTCGTGAACAATTAGCGAACCATGTAAAAACTTTTTCTTTTTCTCTGTTTTTATTTTAATTATCATTTTTAAATTTTTTCTATTTTTTGTGCATCTGTGTTGGTAGTGTATAACAGACGATCCATCAAGTTCTCAATAAATTAATTGGCTCACGAACAGTAAGTTAGATCGTCGACTCTACCACTAAATAAAAAATTATAATCTTAATCTAATAATTAAAATAATTAAAATTTATAAAATATAATTTTTTTTATATTTGAATTGGTCTAAAAACTAAATAGTATATATATATATATATATATATACACACGATTTATATCGAGCCGAATACGGATAAATTGATTCCAACTTGTGTTCTGCTTATTTATTAAATATGCAATTGATCTCGAGCTTATTTCCGACTGAATACGATCAAACTCATGAACAACGAACTCAATTTCCAACCCTACTTGTAACTATCTTAGGAAGTTTTTGGTTTTCATGAAAACTATTTTTCGAAAGAAATTGAAATCATCATATATATATATATATATATATATATATATATATATATATATATATATATATATATATATATATATATATATATATATATATATTACAATTTTTGTTTTTAAAATAAAATTTTGAAAAACGAAAATACTACCACATGACCATATCTATGTTTCCTTTTGAGCAGGGCATAAAATCATTATCTTTTTTTTTTTTTTTAAGAAAAGTAACATGCATACGCTTTATTTATATTTTCAGGTACGGTGATCGGCCTCTGAGTTGACCCTCTATATCTGATGCGTCGTGTGCCAAACGATCAGGCCGAAGAGGGATCCGCTCGGCATGCTTCTTCTCAATCAAACTCTCAACAGAGTTCGGCCTAGAGGAGCCGAACTGGGATTTGGAGACAGAAATTGACACGACCGAAAGTTGATTGAAAGTTGTGTAACGACCCGGCCCACAAGCAATATTAACTCGTTGGGCCCAAACCATAACAAAAAATACTTAAGTACGGTTATTATTACTAATGTTCATGTCTCTTATATACCCAATCATAATTCCAATCCCATCCGATGTGGGACTATTGGGGTGTCACAGACTCCCCACGTTTAGGCCTAACACCCAAACACACACACAACCCAAGATCACCAGGCGATGTGAGACTTGTCTTGCTAGCATCGTCATTCAAACCCCTGACATAGTCCGTCACCTTGTCTTTCATACCCTGACTCAGCCGAGACTCGTCACATACTTCCGGCCGGTGGTTGGCTCTAATACTAAAAGTAACGACCCGACCCACTAGCAATAATAACTCGTTGAGTCCAAACTATAGCCCAAAATGCTTAAGTCCGGTTATTATTACTAGTGTCTATGTCTCTTATATACCTAATCACAATTTCAATCCCATCCGATGTGGGATTATTGGGGTGTCACAAGTTGTATTGCTCGAAAAAGGATTACAAGGTAACAATTACAATTAGGACTACTCCTAGAAAAGTAGTAAGGAAAGCTGTAAAGAAAACTGTAGATGATGGTATGAAAAGTTAGCTAGGAAAGCGGTAAGGAAAGCAGTAAACTTAATCTAGGAAAGTTGTAGATGCATGTATTGAAGGTATTGAAAAGTATGGGTGGTCACTGGCTTATGAGGTTGTAGGACCCCCATTTATTCGATGGTTCGATTATTTATACTCGTTCGAATCAGGTGTATGGTCGCTGTTTTGGGTAATCGGTGTAACTTAAGGAGAATCATCACGTATCTCTCAACTACTTCCTTTTGAGTTGATCATTCTCGTTGGATAGTAGCTTTTTTTCGTCCACATTCATCCCTAAGATTAGCGCGCCGAGGCGTGATCCTCGGCGTTTCCAAATGCGAGGCGCAGCTTGCCATTTCAGTGTTAGCTGCGTGACTCGCGTAAAATATCTCGTACCTTTCTTCTTCAGGTTTACCCCTTTACGGCTCGAACAACCGATTATCGATCCTTGTTTCGCTTCTTGTTATCGTTCGGCCGAGACAGTATGATGATTTACATTAAGCCGAAATCGGTTTTGGTTAAGACGCGGGCACTTTTCTATCGGCTACTTCTTCTATCAGCTGGTAACCTTAATCGATGGTTTGCGCGACGTATCATCCCCCCAACTTGACCACCGTGCGTTCAACATGGCGATTTTTGATCTCAATAATGCCCTATCGGTAATCGCCTGATGTACTATTCGGGTGATTGTCAAAATTTAATTAATGATCGGCACGCATCACGAGATCCCTGATTATCTCTTTGTACTCTTACAATATATTTGCTCACTGATCGAGGGATTCGCAAGCAGATGCCAACTTCCTCGGTCTCGGCCCAACGGCCGCAGTACGGCGACTCTGTCCTTCGCCATTCCTTCATTAAAGATTGCTAGGGCTCATCTCGCGTTGTCAGCTCATATGACGGATAGCAACCTCGCGCCAGTCATATCGTCATAAATGCTGCTGTTTTCAGATGGACGACTATCATCATTCCGCTTTCCCTCGTTTGCCTATTTAAACTGCAGTGCTTGCTGCCTTCTTCACATCACATTCTTTCCATATGACGACTCTTACCGCTTTGCCGCTGCCGAACACATGTCCTGGTTGCAATTCTTCCGTCACTAAGGACTCTTTTGAGGCAATATCTCAGCTTTGAATCTAACGGTGTCCTGACGTCGGTCGACAAAACCTACTCCTGACCCTAGGGTTCAAGTTGGGTTTATTCTGGGAAGACCTTTATGCGTGATCTACCAATTTGGGACTTTATGCACGGCGAACTAGTCGACTTTAGGCCGTCATGGATGATTATGATTATGAAGATCTTTGGAGTGAAGGCCGGACTTTGCCTCTATCTTTAGGAGTTGGAGGAGTTCAGGCTGCTCAACATTATCTGCCTTCTCCGCCGGGGAGATACCTTGTCTCACTCCGACTGGCTTTTAAGGGTGGTCAGGTTTCTCGTTTTTCGGCAAGGCCAGTTGGATCCTCCGACCACGACTTTTCCTTCTTTGAAACACTTTTGTATTTGTTATTTTGACTCGTGTATATATCGATTTATTAAATATGAAGCTCTTGTCCATTTCTTTACCCCGCATCTTTCCATACCGATGTATGATAGTGTTTCAAATATTTTCCATTGATCGGCTTATCGCTTTTCGATCCATCCAATGTTTCTAAGTAGTAGGAATTTTTCCTTGTTACTTGGATGACACGGAATGGTCCCTCCCAATTTAGGAACCATTTCCCAAACAATCGTCTCTTTTTGCCGATGGGTAGCTTTAACTTCGACACCAAGTCTGTGAGGTCCCGGAATCCCCAGCGTAGGGTTGCTGGTTGTTGGGCAGCTTTCGGCCGCCGTTGGGGGTGTTGGTGCGCGTGTTGGGGGCCCAGAAATGGATTTGTGATGCAATTTGGGATTTGCTTGCATCACTGGAGGCCTGCGTGGGTTGCGCGCAATTTGGACACAAGTGGTGGACTTCGGGCTTAATTTGAGACCCCGTGGGAAGTTGGAGGACCCGTCGGGTGTTTAGAAGTGATTTCGCGCGATTCAGATGTCAAAATTAGACTCCGGGTGAAGTCCGGATAAAAGTTTACCTCTCCGGTCGCCTTCGGGAATTTTTAGAGTTGGAATTGGGCAAATCAGACTTTAAAAATGGACCCGGCGCGAAAATCGGATCGAGTGGGCATTCGGCAATTTTTCGGGTGAGAATTTGGAGAATTGGACATCGTTTTTGGATTCAGCGCGCGAAATCGCTAAGAATGGACTATTTATTTGTTGGATTTGGAGCCCGGATAAAGTGCGCATTTTTCGAGGCAAAAATGGCACGTTTATCGAGGTGTGCGCGCGGCACGGATCCCGAGGCGAACGCGGCGTGCGGGTCAAGGCGCGCGGTTCGAGGCGGCCACGTGATGGGACGGGCAGCAGCGCGTCAGGGGGGAGGCGCGCCCCCTGCGCGGGCCACGTGGGGGGCCGCCACGTGGCGGACCCCCGTTGGCGCCCGCGCGGGCGCAGGGGCGCGCGCCCGTGTCACGGGCGTGTGTCCCGCGCCTGTGGGCGGCAGGGTGTCACGCGCCCGTGTGGCGCGTGAGCTGCGCGCCTGCGTGGCCTGCTGGGATACGGCCACGTGGCCGCGCGCCGCTTTGCCTGGACCTGGTGCACCCGTGTGGGTGCGGTGGACCGGCCGGTGCACCGTGGACCGGTGCACCATGGACCCCTCTCTCTCCCTTTCTCTTCTTCTTCTCCTTCTTCCTCCCCGAAAGCCACCTCTTTTCCTTCTTCGTTTTCTTCTCCAACCGAGCGACAGGGAGAGTGAGGGAGGAGGTTGTGGGAGATGGCGTTTCGCGTCGCGGGCCTCGTGGAGCGCGCGAGGCTTCCGATGGGGGTGTTGCGGCGACGGCGGCGCAGTCGGGTAGGTCCCGTGTGTTGGTTTTACTGTATTTTTGTACAGTTTTGGGGCGATCTTTTAGACTGTAACTGACCCTCTTGCTCCTTTCTGTGTTTGGCACCGTGCACCGTTTTGCGTGCGGACTCCGGCACCGTGCACCGTTTTGCGTGCGGACTCCGTTTTGCGTGCGGATCCTGGCACCGTGCACCGTTTTGCGTGCGGACTCCGGCACCGTGCACCGTTTTGCGTGCGGACTTCTTTTTGTGTGCGGATCCTGGCACCGTGCACCGTTTTGCGTGCGGACTCCGGCACCGTGCACCGTTTTGCGTGCGGACTCCGTTTTGCGTGTGGATCCTGGCACCGTGAACCGTTTTGCGTGCGGACTCCGGCACCGTGCACCGTTCTGCGTGCGGACTCCGTTTTGCGTGTGGATCCTGGCACCGTGCATCGTTTTGCGTGCGGACTCTGGCAACGGACATCGTTTTGCGTGCGGACTCCGTTTGGCGTGCGAATTCCGGCACCGTGCTCCGTTTTGCGTGCGGACTCCGGCAGCGGACATCGTTTTGCGTGCGGATCGCGTGGAGGCCAATTGCAAGTGTCTACGAGCAATTGGTGGCAAATCGAGGTGGGTGGCCTTATCTCCAAGTTTTATGGAATGTACATTAATTCTATTGATGTAGGACTATGCATGATAGTTTATTTCCTTGTGTAGCATGCTAGATTGTTGGAATGGCTATCCCTTTATTATCTGTTAATATAGTTATTTTGGAACTTGACCTAGCACCCCCGTCATATGTTGTATGTGTAACCAGACTAGTAGAAAACCCTCACTTGGGCTAGGGTTATTTATGCTTAGACATCCACACCGTACCTTCATCCTTGGACATAGTGTTTTCTCGCCCGGGTAGTGGGCCGAGAGGTCGGGACTTGCTTTTAGTGTGGGATTCTTTTACACTCTTGCCTGGGAGCAGAGTGGAGTCTGGTAGTTGTACTGGGTTGCTTATCTGTGCCGGGAGCCGTTTGGGTAAACGGTAGTCCCGGGAGGTCTTGTTTCCCTGTTGTACCGTCGTGGAGGGAGCCGTTGCGCAGACGGCAGTCCCGGGCCGTCGAGTATCTTCCGGTCCGTCTTGTTGGGAACCGTTGGGGTTGACGGTGGTCCCAGGTCGTTGAGTGTTGTCCGACCTGTTTTGTTACCCTGAGTTGTGGGTCGTTCTTGGCTGTGGAGTATCTCCAGCCAGTGAGCCTTGTGCTGCGAGCCGTTGGAGAGGCTAGTGTCTCGTGTTTCGAGTTAGCCGAGCAGCTGAGTCGTCGAGAGTGCTCCGACTGTTGTGCGAGGTATTTGGGGATCTTGAGCCCTACCGTTCTGAGAGTGAGCGTGGATTTTGACTAGCCTGCATATGCCAATGTTTGATACTCTATGCCGCGCCGTTCTACTCAGTTGGAGTCGCGTCCTGAGATGCCGCTGTGGATACGATGGTTGGCCCGTTGAGGCAGTTTTCCGCAGTTGAGGCAACGATGGGCCTGTTGAGGCAGTTTTGCGCGAGGGATGAGTTAATAGGACAGGACGCCCCACGTAAATCCCGTCCTCTGGTGGATGTGTGGTAGTGGGCAGGAGCGTTCCTAGTCGACGGGCGCAGGCTTGACTGGACCTTTGAGGTAGTCAGTTCGTTTGGATTGATTGAGCACCTTGGGTGCGAGTGGTCTCTTTTACTTTCATCTGTTCCACTTTTGAGTGTCTAGATAGAGGCATGGTAGCTGTAGAGTAGCTTCCAGCTTTTCTTTCAGATTTCTTTGCCTGTTATCTTTTGCCTCTAGTAGACTTAGTGGGCAGACCGTTGGGCTTGTAGACGGTACCCACTGAGAACTACTGTGGGAAGTAGTTCTCACACCCGTCGTGGTGTCTTTTTCCCCAGGAACTTCTCCTCCTGTTCCTGTTGCTCCAGTTGCTGATCCTTCTGACTGAGGCGAGGGAGTCGCGAGCTAGTTCCCTACCCGTCATTGGAGTGTAGCGGTACCCCTTCAGAGGAGAGCTTCAGTAGATTAGTTTTCTTCTTTTCCCTCTGTTGAGAGACCTTTGTTGTGAGGTATAGAGTTGTACTTTATTTTACAGTTTGAGAGACTGTTGTAGTGAGGATATTCTTGTATCGAGAGTCTGTACACTGATGTATTCATTGGAGATACCTCCCTTTTGAGTTTTGTATCAGAGGACTTTGTATATGATAGTATTTGGTGAGATGGATATTGTATTATTTTCAGTTGTACAGTGTTTGGACTTCAGTTTTAGTAGTCTACTTTCTGCTCTCTGATATCTGTATACTGTAGTTGATTCTTTCTGCAGGTTAGACGCTTCGTCTGTACGGCAGTTTCCGTACAGATGGCGGATCTGTTGGCGAGCCCGGGTGGCAGTTTCCACCCCGGGGCGTGACAAAGTCTCCCACGCTGAAGACTTGGCCTTTACTTTTTTATTGTATGCGTTTTGAACTCGGTGTTGGTAGGCCCGTAGATGATCGAGCACTTTTAGCCAAGTCTCGCACACCTCGCTCAACTCTTCATTTATCGAGAGCTCATATTCTTGATTACTCAGGTCACGTTGCCTTTCAACCCTCAGAGACAGAATCATGATTTCGGTCGGTAATACAGTCTCATGTCCGTAGACCAAGCGAAAAGGAATGACTCCTGTGGCGGTCTTGATGGTTGTTCGGTAGGCCCGGAGAAATTCAGACAATTTCTCGTGCCATTTCTTTTGCTGTTTCCTAATGTGTCTTTTCATCAAATTTATGACCACCGTATTCATTGTCTCGACCTGCCCGTTAGCCTGAGCGTAGTAAGGAGACGAATTCAACAACTCAATCCGTCTCACTTCTAAGAATCGAATGAATGTCTCGCCGGTGAACATTGTTCCCTGATCGGTTGTTATGGTCTCCGGAACACTAAACCGATGCAAAATCAATTTTTCAACAAACTAGATAATATCCTTTTGAGTGGTCTGTCTTATTGGCCTGGTTTCTACCCATTTGGTAAAATAATCCACGACCACTATTAAAAATTTGTGCCCAGCCGAAGAGTTCGGCTAGATCTCGTCTATCAGATCCATGGCCCAACCCCTAAATGGCCATGGCTTAATAATGGCGTGCATGTCCGAGGCCGGAACCCGTTGAATCGGCCCGTGGAACTGACACTCATGGCATCCTTTAGAGTAGCCAG
Source organism: Tillandsia leiboldiana (assembly GCA_029204045.2). Lineage (NCBI taxonomy): Eukaryota > Viridiplantae > Streptophyta > Magnoliopsida > Poales > Bromeliaceae > Tillandsia > Tillandsia leiboldiana. The sequence continues at coordinate 48,786,438 of CM055067.1, read as the reverse complement.
ATTGAGATTTCTAAAATCTATTCAAATCTTTAGTTTTCCATTCTTTTTCTTTATGGGAACTATGTTTGCGAGCCATTTCACATAACAAGCCGGTCTAATAAAACCAGCTTTTAAAAGATTTTCTATTTCATATTTTATTTTTAGTACAATACTTGGCTCAAATCTACGAGCCGACTGCTTGAAACGTGGGGAAGCGGGTTTGGTGCAACGCGAATCGCAAATGTGACGCACACGTGACCGAGTAAAGGGTGAGGGGACGTTTCGGGCACCCGAAACATCCACTGTAGTCACCCGGTTCTTTCAGGTTGCCTTCTGCGGGTTGGGCCGCCCAAATTGGGATGTTTCGGGCGAACAAAAGTGGGTTTCGGGTGCCAAAATCCTCTTTTTGGGCTATTTAAGCTCGGGCCCCTCTCTTTTCTTCTTTTTTCTTTCTTCTCACTCATTTTGTGGGGTTTTAAATAGAGAAACAGAGAGCGAGGGAGAGGGAGAGGGAGAGGGAGAGGGAAAGGGAGATAGAGAGTGCGTAGGGAGTGCCGTGGAGCGTGTGGATCGTTCTGAGGAGTCGAGCATGGACGCGCGTGTGTGATTTTACGGCGGATCAACTTTGGGATAGGCCTTACTTTTTATATTATTTATTTGGAATTTTCAAGACAGAGTTTTTGTTATAGGTTTAGATTGTTAGTGTCTTTAGATTTGAGTTTTTTGTCCTTTTGTGTTTGTCTATTAGGGCCGAGATTTTATGTTGCGTGGGCTGTCGAATTTTCGGGTGATGTCGTATGTGCGTGGTGGTTGCTACAATGCGTATTGTCTTGCCGCCGTCCGTGTTTTGTCAGTATTTGCGATTCAGGTGGGTTCCATGTAGCCGAGAATGATGAATTACTTATTATGCTTTTATAAGTGTTGTGACTGTTTTTATGTTGATTAATAGTAGTAGATATAGGCATGCGGATGTTTAGTTAATATTATAGTATTTGAACCGTTTGGATTGGGATCAAAAAATATTATTATTTTATTATTAGGGAATTTATGTGGGTTGTTTGATTACGTGGACTTCGGGGTAGGTACTATTTATAATATGCGTAGGGCTACTATACTCTTATGAGTATAAATTCCTTTATACTCATAATTTTTTCGCCCTTGGATGAAAAGATGTGCGGTTAAGATGATAGTGGTCCCCCTACGGTTTACTAGGTTGTTGGTGAAATAGTATAAATCATAGAGGACCGCTATAATCCTAACCGCACATTTTTTCATCCAAGAGCCGAAAACTTATGAATACGAAGGGATTTTACTCATCAAAGTATAGTAGTCGGACCCTTTATAATATAATTGAGTTTTATTTTTATTTATCAGGATATCAATGTTACTGACTTAGGGGGATTAGTATTTTAGTGAGTTATTTTGATGAGTGGTGGTCCAACCCCTATTTTGCATGGGTTGTTAGATATAGATAGATGATATATGTGCGACCTCGTAGAGATATAGATGATATCCTATCGTTGTATTGGTGTTCAGTGGTCGGTTAGAGGACCGTGGGCTAGTGTGTGTGGGGATGTGTGTCCGGGGCACTGTAATCGAGATATCTAATACTTCTAGTGTTGGGGGCATTTGAGTTGACTTTGGCATTTCTCTTTTGTGTCTTTGATGATTTGAGGGATCATCGTTTCCTAGGGATCATCGTTTTGATCATAGCCTACATGTCATATCGAGTTTTATTGGGATTTACCAGTGTAAGACCTGAGAAAGAAATTGAGAGATGATAGGAGGCTACCGGTCGGCGGGCGCACCAGCGGTAGTATGGCTCAGACGGTAGAGGGAGGTAGGCTGGCGTCTACTGTTGATGGGCGCACCAGCGGCTGTCTTAGCCTGTACAGTTGGGAGAGATGAGAGGGACCTATATGTTGCCGGGCGCACCAGCGGCCGTGTGGTACGAGCAGTAGGTGGCGCATGCTTGACCGAGTTGTTGAGTTAATTAGTTCAGGATTGGGTCCAAAGTACCGTTGAGTTGGATTGGTGAGTTTTTACGTGTTCTTCAGGATAATCCGTTAATTTTGGGATTGGGATCACTATAACAAAATTAGATTATAGGGACACATTTTGTAATACTTTTGTGCAAATGTCCTATCTATATTTCATCTATATAAAAATTAGGTTATAGAGATACATTTTTGGGACACATTCTAATAATGTGTCGCTATACACTCTAGCAACTGCATATATAGCGACACTAATAATAAGTGTCAGTATTTTTGCCGGCGGTATTTTTTCAGATTTTAGAAACACTTAAAAGTGTCGCTATAGCATAATTTTATTATAGTGGATAGAGATGTCTTGAGTTTTGGTGTAGAGGCGTGACAATGTAGTGTCTTGTGAGTTTACTTTATTATGTTTTATTACTTGTTTATTATTGTAGTTTTTTCCATCTTGTCTCCGGTAGATCTAGTGGGTAGGCCATGATTGTCGTCGACCGTACCCATTAGAAACTACTGTTTTGCAGTTTTCACGTCCTCTTATGGTCTACTTTTCATGATCTTCCGAACCAGCTCTGGATCAAAGTACGAGAATTGCACCGTAAATAGCAGCTTTTACCCAATGTTATTTTCAGTAGAAGTAGATCACCAGCTTTGTAGTCTTGGGTTATATTACATTGTACGTTGGGACTGGGCAGGTCAGAACCTTTTATTTGTATTTATATTTTAGGCGGTGGATCTTGTATATATTTTTGTACAGTGATATCTATTAGTTTAGTCTTCTTATGCTCTAATACATGCTTAATCGTAGATTTTAGTTCTTTTGTAGGTTAGTTTTGAACGCTTTGTGTGTATGGAGTGCGTCCTCGTATACATGACAGGTTTGTTGTGTGTCTCGGAGACTTTCGTTGTAGGTCCGGGGTGTAACATTATGTCACTGTGATGGTTTTTAAAACCTATGTGAACTTGGCTTAATGTTGGATTTTTGTTTTTTAACTATTTCATATTGTACATAAATATTTACTTATTATGATTTTCGATGTTATCATTTAGTATTTTCTTTTATTATATATCCATTATTGTTTTATTTTTATAAAATTTTGACTAGACATTAATCTTATTTTTATAAATCTTGTATACTTATTAAGAAAATATATATTGAATTAAGCGGTTATGAAAATTCAAAAATATTTTACTTATTTTTAATATATTTAACTAATTTTTTAATGTTGAAGAATTATAATTTAATATGATTTTATTATATTATAGCAAAAAAAATATTATTATATATAGTTGTATGTATATATTCTTAAGATAAAAAATTATTATATTTATACAAAAATTTGGTTTTAATTACATATGATTTGATAGTTAAGTTTAATATATGTTTATATAATTTATTTATTTTGTGACCGCATAAAAAATAATAATATGCAGATTGAAAGCCAAGAAAAAATATGTTAGGCTAGAACAAAAATATAAATAAAAATAAACATTCATCACAATATTAGAAATATCAACTTAAAAATTATTTATTTTAATATTATAATATCGCATTTCAAGCATTTATTTTGTATATTGAATTATCAGATATATTTTATGTATCAAATTTTAAATAATATTTATGAAAATTAAACTACAAATTGTATGGTGTTAATTAATAATTTCAAACTGTTCAAAATTAGACTCACTCTAACTTTGCTCAAATTAATTTTAAATCAACTTTGAGTTTAAATTTAAGCTCGAAATTAATTTCAAACTAAACTGAGTTGAGGTAATTAAGCTCGCTCGAGCTCAACTTGTTTCCACTTCTAAACAAACACAGTTTATTATATATGCCGTAAATTGAACAACTTGTCCCTAAACTTTTAACTATGTTTCATGTAATTTCTTAAACTTTTAAATTTATTTTCAAAAACTTGTAAAGTTTCAATTTAGTCCCTATATACAGTATATCTGTATATTTATGTAACATATATTTATCCAATAATTATTTGTTTTTATTTCAAGCCTACTATTTTTAGTATTATAATTATTTTATTATTAAAACTTAGATTGTTAACTTATAAGAGTGAGACAAAAAAATACCAGTAGCAATCTTTATTACAAAATATTATTAAAAATATAATAATTAAAATAAAAGTATTGTTGAGAGTTTGACATCTTGGGCGTAACATTTAAAAGTTTATGGACCAAAATGAAACATGAATTAAAAATTTATGGGCTAATAGTGCAATTTACCCTTTATTTATTTATAGGTATTTTTAGTGCAATTTACCCTTTATTTATGACATTTGTAATAAACACCAAATTTTTGTTCCCTTAACTTTCGTACCCATCATCGGTTTTATTACCGCTTCATCTTCATGAGTTTTTATCTTTTTATTAGGTAAATTTCAATTACCACTTATTTATATTTTACTTTTTTAAAAAATTTAATTTTCTCATTATTTCGTTATTTTGTAATTTTTTTAAGTCTATGATTTTATTTTCCTACCGACTTAATTACATTCTCTCCGGGCTGACACGACCCATATTTTTCGAATCGAAACGGGCTAGAAGCCGGCCCGGCCCGACTTCAAATCCGGGCCGGAGTTACGAGGCCTCCTGCCAAGGCACGGTCCGTGCTTCGGATCAGCCCATTAAAATTTTATTTTTAAATTTTTAGAAATATATAAAATTTAAAAATATAAATAATAAATTATTTTTATTTATAAATTTGAGTGAGGATTTTGGTTTAATGGATCAAAATTGTTTGGTCCATTGGACCAAAACCACTTCTCCCAGGGTTTGCCATTGCAGACCTCGGGAGGAGAGCTCCCGGAGAGAAGGGTAAATCTCAAGGCCCAAGGTCTTGGGGTGCGGGCTGTACTGGCCCGACTGGCACGGCTCAAGTGGGGCATGCCGTGCCGAGTTGCCGGTCTTTCTTAGGCCTGGCACGGTCTTAGCCTGCTTCGGGCCAGGTCGTGCTGGGTCATCGTGCCTGGAGATAGAGGCCCAGCACGGCTCGAAATATCTGGCCGGGGATATTTTTTTGAAATAATATCTTATACATCCCTTAATATTTCAGATATATCTTATTTACTGTAATTTTTTTTATTTTAAATATTTTTTTTATTATTCAAAAATACTCAATTAAGTAATCTCAAAATAAATACGAGTTAAGTTTTTTTCAAGTTAAAAAAAAATAAAATACCTATTTTGTCAGGGCAAATAAGAAAAAAAAAATTGATAACGATAGAAAAATATATTTAAAATGATAAAAAACTTAAAATACTTTTACTGTTTCGGACTTAAGGACAAATAAAAAAAGTTAGTTGTATATTTGAAAGGAAAAAATAATAAATTTATAGAGATAATGACAGTTGCTAATAATTCACTAATAAAATTTAACTCTAAAATTATATTTGAAAGAACTTAGAATTTTAAAGAGTATTTTTAATATTAGCTTTCTAAGATTAGTAAATAAGAAAGTCGAATATTTTTTAGGGATTCGAAAGCAATTACCTCTTATTTTTTATTTAACATGCTCTCTTCTTCACCTTTTTCTCTACCTCTATTATTATTATTATTTTTTTTTTTCTCTCTCAATTAATTTATTATTATGTTAAATACCGAATCTAATCCTAGTCGCGGCGGAGGAGGCGGAGCCCTTTACGGTGCTCACCCTCGACGCCTCTAATTACGCCGACACCGTCTTCATTCGTCCCTTCGTCGTCGTCGAATCCTATGCCCTCTAATGATTCCCCTCCTATCCTCCTCCGATCTTATTTTATATTTTTGATTTTTGTATTTTTATGTATAATTTTTTCATTCGATTGAATTTTTGACATGATCGTGATGTTCGTTGACAAATAATTATGATTCTTATTATATATTTGAATAATTTGAAAAGAATTTGTTACTTTGTGATATCTCCAATCCATGATTGAATTATTATCTTATGAATTTGTAATTATTTTTACTGGATTTGATTCATTCGATAACATCTACCCTCCGCAATACGGGAATACCTTCACTTATTAATTTATTATTATATTTTAAAATTTTACTGCTAAACAAACTCAGTGGATTTACCGAGCGCCATTGCGTAGAATTTTTGCTACGGTAAGTAGTAAAACGACAACAACAGATATAATCAATTGCTTTCTAAATAGCACAAGGAAGAGATCAGGGGAATAATTTTGGACTCAATCTAAGAAAAGAGTTGCTTGTTTTGGTTCAACAGGAAGTTGACCAAGATCTTATAAGCTGTTTCAGTTGGGTGATAGCCGTCCCAGAATACGTACTTGGTATCATCAGCACAAGTTGGTGCAGTAACACTATTGCATAGGTATAGGACCTCAAATTCTCCTGTACCACAACATCCTCTTGTTGTTTCCTCGAAACCTGCAGTGCAAGCCAAAAGTTAAGTGTTCGATTTTGATTTAAATTTGTATTTATCTAAGTTAAAATTAAATTCTAGTTTAATTAGGATAAGATAATATTTAGATTTTGAATATATGAAGCAAAATTAAGCTTAAATAGATAGTAGGATTAAGAGCCCGTGTCCTGAATTAATTAAAGTAGGTTTTTCGTGTGTGAAAGAGTTGAATTAATCTGAGTCTCTTTGGTATTGAAATTAATTATGTTGTATCCTACTCTAGTTAGGGTTCTAGTATTATATATAGTGCATTGGCAGAGAGGAATTTTTTTTTTTTTTTTTTTTTTTGATGAGTTGAGCTATTGTACGGACGTACTTCGAAGATGCCGAATGCATACTGTGCATTGAATATTTTTTTTGGGGGTCTTTTGAAAGAGATCTTTTTGTACTCCCTCTTCAATATTAACAAAAGTATTTATTTCGTTTTTATTCATGAAGGTAGGTTGGCGATCCACGTAGATTTTAGTATGTTTTTTTTTTTTTTTTTCTGTTTCTATTTAATATTTTTTTTTAAAAAATAAATAAATAATAAATTAGTGTTTGCTAGTAAATATATACTACAACAAAATTATGCTATAGCGACATTTTTAAGTATTTTTAAAATTTAAAAAAAATGTTGCTGACAAAAATACCGACACTTATGGTTAGTGTTGCTATATATATATATATATATATATATATATATATATATATATATATATATATATATATATATATATATATATATATGTGCCGTCGTTAGGGTGTATAGCGACACATTTTTATAACGTGCCCCAAAAATATATCTTTATAATTTAATTTTGAATATAGATAGGACACTTATACAAAAATGTCATAAATATGTGTCCGTATAATCTAATTTTGTTATAATAATAGTCAAAAAGATCCTTATATTAGTGAACTTTCTAAACTATCATTATTACCATGGGGCATTGAATATAATCAAAAGGTCATTATATTCGTGAAGTATTTAAAATTGCATTCTTACCTATTACTCTTAAACCACCCTTAACCATAGGTACCCGAAGTCAAACTATTCTCAAGCCAAGTCCTGATGTGAAATCGCTAGGCGAACTTTCGACCGGCTAATCCGCTCTGATACTAAACTGTCACGTCTTATTTTTCAGGAGTCACTCACTATTGAGCCCACGGTTCGGTTAACTAGGCATTATAAATTTAATAACTTGTTGAGTCTAATCCACTAGAATATTATAATTCAGTTATTAAGTCTAGTCCATTCAAACTTATATACTCTCATATCTAATCATAACTATCTGATATAAAATTATTCTCACGTCTTAGGATATCACAGTTTCTGGAGTGCCAGCAGGAATGTGTGTAAATTTTTGACTGATTTATATAAAAACACCACATATGGTGACCAGAATATAAGCAATCTATAAGAAATTTGTAGATATGACTAGGCACGTATAACTCTTTTTTATTCTCTATTATGTGGGGTTTGAGATTGGTTGGTCATACCATGTAGGACTTACTTGGCCCTACTATATATAGGGTAATGCGCTGTTCTTACTGCAACAAAATCGGAACACCAAAAATAGATATTAAACTTAATTTTCAGACTTAGAATCTCATTTCTATTTTATGCTGTAGTAGAATCACCATACTTAATTTACTATTACCCAAAAGGCTTATACTGAACGCAAAAATAGAAGCACGGCTAAACAGACGCTTGTTTAAGTAGAGGCACTTACCATAATCGTAAGGTCTTTGGATGAGGTCAAGTATGTTGTTGTAGATGTCCATGTAGACCATCGTTGTTCCTCTAAAGCTCTCTTCATTTCCCAGCTCGGATATTGCGTTTTGTATCCCGGAGTTGTACAATTGTGCTGCTTCGTTATGTTTGGGCTCACACTCTCTCAAAATCCCCCCTCCAAGTGTTCTTTGTAAAGGAACACATCCTATTGGAGGTAATCCCGTGAAGCCTATTTTCTTTGCACCCATTTGTCTTAATTGCTGAGATTAAAAAATAATAATATTTTTCATTAATTAGTTAACAACAAAATTATAACATCTGTCACTGAATTTCAAGTAAAGTCTCATCTAGATTATTAAACTTTAATTTGTTTCGATTTATACATTCCATTTTATTTCTGTTCCAGTTGGATATATAGTTAGATAATAAGAATAATTTTGGAATAATGCAGCAGCAGAATCAATTAGTAGTGAATGATCCAACCGCTGTATCACTATTCTATCACAAAAGTGATTTGGAGTTTGATGGATTGATTGAATTTAACTCTTACAAGAAGTTGACGGAATAAATTTACCCTGAGGAACGTTTTGGAGAAAGAAATGAGTAAGTCGACGTAGGAAACGATATCATAATGTGTATTCCTTAACGGGGTCACAAAATAAGTGATGGTGATGTCGTTGGTTCCAGAGCAGATGAGGTACAGGCTCTCGGAGATGATGTATGCCGCTCTCTCCTCGCCTGCGATGGCCTTCAACCTCTCCTTATACTCTCCGAATAATCGGAGTTGATCAGTCATGGATATAACATTCTGAAAAATAATAAATAGGTAAAGATGTGTAAACCTTATTTAAACTATGCGGAAATTTTAAAAAGTTCGCTTGAGGTTGGTCAGTAATTTTTTAATTTACTATCTAAAATTTATGTAATTTTGGATTTCTAAAAAGTTTTTGTTACTACAAGTTCACAAATAAAGATGAAAATAATGGTGATCACAGAGTAAACAAATCATAACAGTGCAAGAAAAAAAAATTAAAAATACAAGGATTTACGTGAAAAGTTTTTTTAGGAAAAAAACCACGAACGAAAAAAAAAAGTTTTAACTATCTGATAAAGGTAGTACAATAACGTCAAAGTACTCGCACATAATCGCCACTAACGCAAAAGGAAGCAAAAAAATATTTCTTAATGAGTTTCTTTTTATCGGACCCTTTTTTAAATTATTTTTCAAAATTTGTCGCATTGAGAAGCTGTCGACGAATCAAGAGCATAAAATCAAATTTGATAATAAAATTTGGAGACATATCTAACAATTATCAGAAAATTTTGTTAGAATCAAGGTGCTCAATCATTGGTATAACATTCTGATATATAATAAATAGATGAACAAACGCAAACCTTATTTAAATCATGACAAACTTTATTTGCAACCTAATCTCATAATATGTTTGATACATGAGTATATCTTAATCAAACCTAAACCATTTTTTTTTTTTGAAAAAAAGATAGCATGTTACTGCTTCATTCAATTAGATGGTAAACTAAGTTACAGAATAAGGCAGCCTGACCTCGATGGAAAAAAAGAAAAAAAACATAAAACAATATGAATTCCAAAGGTTTCTAAGCAAGTGGAATTAAATCTACTATCAATTGTCTCATGGTGGGCTTCTTTTTCTGAAAAACTCTTCTATTCCGTTCTAACCAAATAACCCACCATGAGGTAGCAATTGTTGCTAGCTTCTCTCCCCTTAAGGCGCCACCTTTGAATCTACTCACTTCCCAAAGCCTATCAACTAAGTTGCAATTAAGTAACAACCTCTTATTCGGTAACAAGCCTTTCAACAAAAGTTTGATAGTTTTACATCCCATAAAAAGATGGTCAACCGTCTTAGACTCCTCCATACATAGGGCACAACCCCCCCCCCCCCACGCCATCCCCTTTTTCATAAGGTCATCTACTATTAGCACATTTCGTTTCAAAACTAATCACATAAAATTTTTAACTTTCAATGGGGTTTTGATTTTCCATAGCTAAATGAAACGTCAGTCTTTGACTCCATTTGTAGTGAACCGGACTTGTGTGAAATAGTAGAGTACCGGTAGAAAATGGTTTGGAGGAACCACCTTTGTGATTCAGAAGAAGTTCCAAGCTCATTCGGGTGTTTTCGGCATGAGTTTGGTGCGAAAATGAGTTTTGGAGAAAATACCGTATTGGATTTCAGTTCAAATTGGGCATGGAACAGTCAAAAGAGATTGTAAAAATGTGCAAAGTGTTTGTGTTCCGAGCATTTCAGAATGATTAGAAGAGTATTAGAGTTTCATAGAGCGAAAACATGCACTTCGAGGCGAAAAAAATTTGAGCAAATAGCTCTCAGAGACTGAACCTTGGCTTAGGAGATTGGACCTTGGCTAAAGAGATTGGACCCAGGATGGGCGGTCTGGACCTTCACCACGAGGAAACTCTGAGGAAGGTTCGGGGACCGGACTATGGAAAGCAGACCTGTCCATCGGTGCACAACCTGGAACTCGACATTCGGGGACTAGACTGTGGATCATTGACTAGTCTGTGCGCGGTTTGGGTGCCCAATGAAGTCAGTGGCATTTTTATAATTTTTGGTGGGTTGGGTATATAAAAGGGGACCCAAACCCCTTCACCTTGCCCCAAACCAATTCCCTCACTCTTTCACTCCATATTTTCTCTTTCTCTCTCTAGAAAAGAAGAAACCCACTTGTGGAAGAAGCATTCAAATGGGGTGTTGATCTTTTCCAAGACAAGAAAATGGAGGAGGGCTTCAAGGAGAAGCTCTAGGGGGAAGAAGGGCATATTCCATCCACATTTTCGCTAGCAACAAAAGAGGTGAGTTTTTAGAGTTTTGAGATTTTTAGGGATTTTGAGTTTTAAAAAAGATTTTGAGATCTCTTATATTTTCTAAACCATTTTCTAGGGTTTTTTTGAAGATCCAAGAGATCAATCATCCTTTTCAAGAAGAGACTAAATCAAGGTAGGAGATATCACCAAAAAGGGTGAATTACCACTTGTTCTTATACTTTCTTTGATTTAGAAGTATTATTTGTGAGTTTTAGAAGTTTTGGAATGTATGTTAGTACATGAGAAATTTTAGGGTTTAGCCCAAAATGGTGTAAAAAAGGAAAAACTAAAATTTAGCCTTGTATATATATGTATGAGTAAGAAAACGTAGATGCGGGTTAACTCATGTGTAACATTTAACTTAGAAAAGAACCTAAGTTTATGATATGTGGGGAAAATCCTAAGATGAAATATAAAGTTAAGAGAACACTAGGGTTTTAACATAGAGTCCAAGAACTCTAGGATATATGTGGTAAGAGCATATAGTGTCTTTTGGACATAGTAGCACTCTATAATTTTGAACTTAGGATTATTAAGTAAAGAATGAGTAAGTAAGAGAACTCAAACTAAATTGGTGTCTTCAGGGCATCTTAGCTATCCTAGAGTTATAAAGTTAGGGTAAAAAAAAAAACTAAATTTTATAAGATCTTCTGAAAGTGTTAAGATAACGGGAGGGTTACATGCATATTTCGACTCCCTTAGTGCTTGAGTGACTAAGTGCCTTAAATTCATTCACTGGCCAAATTGGAGAGGGTTTCGCACATAAATCGACTCTCCACGAGGTTTGTTCTAAAAGAATACAAGCAACCACCAAGTAGAGAGGGTTCTGTGCATAAGTCGACTATCTACAAGGCACAGCTATGAAACTTAAATTATAATATAATAAGAGTGAGGTCTGGTTAGATGTGACCCATCAGTAGCGGCATAATGACTGTGTTGGCATAGTGACATAGTGTGTGGTGGCATAGTAGCATAGCAGTATGTGTATGTGAACTAGTAGTGTAAAAGATTTACTTCTATACTAGTGTAGAATTTATTTGCTTTAAATATTATCTTACTATTAATCCTTCCATTGGACCAAATAGTGTAAAGTATGTTTCTCGGTGGTTGAACCTATTGGAAACTATTCGTAATTCTCATACCTCATGATTTCCATATTTTTGCAAATCCAGGTGTCGACGGCGAAGCACATGATATAGGCAAAGACCCTGTAGAGTAGTGAACCTAGAAGGTTTAAAGATGCTCAATTTTGAGCAGAGTGAATATTGTTATATTTTGAGAGAGAAAAGAAAAAAAAATTGTATTAAAAGTATATTCATGTTCATTCTACTATTTGTAACGACCCAGCCCACTAGCAATAATAACTCATTGGGCCCAAACCACAACCCAAAATATTTAAGCTCAGTTATTATTACTAGTGTCCATTGTCTCTTATAAACCTAATCACAATCCAATTCCCATCAGATGTGGGACTATTGGGGTGTCACAGACTCCCTCCCGTTTAGACCCGGTGTCCTCGTCAGCCCAATCACACTTACAACCGAAGATCATCAAGCGATGTGAGACTTGTCTCGCTAGCCCTATCATTTAGATCTAGACTCAGCCGAGACTCGTCACACACTTCCGGCTGGTGATTGGCTCTGATACCAACTATGACGTCACACTTCCCGGGGGGGTCACCCATCTTCGAACTACTCTAGATCTAGCACGCTTTATCCTCTTAACCTCTTGGGTCTTGCTACCACCCAAAATGCTATAGCCGGGTTAAGAGATTTAGTCATATTATATCATTTATATGTAAGACTATTTCAAATTTCGGGGTGTCACATTCCTCCCCCCTTTAAGCCCTGACATCCTCGTCAGCCTCAGGCACACTCACAAGTACCAAACGATGTGAGACTCGTCTTGCTAGCCTTAGCCGACCTTGTAAGGAGCTGCACTCCACCCGCAACGGTCATTAGCTGAGGAGCCGCGTTCTACCCGCTATATAACCCTGGCTCAGCCGAGACTCATCTCATATTTCTGGCCGGTGATTGGCTTTGATACCAAATGTAACAACCTGACCCACTAACAATAATAACTCGTTGGGCCCAAACCACAACTCAAAATGCTTAAGCCCAGTTATTATTACTAGTGTCCATTATCTCTTATATACCCAATCATAATTCAATTCCCATCTGATGTGGGACTATTGGGGTGTCACAGACTCCTCCCGTTTAGGCCTGACGTCCTCGTCAGCCCAATCACACGCACAGTCCAAGATCACCAAGGGATGTGAGACTTGTCTCGCTAGCCCTGTCATCTAGACTCAGGCTCAGCTGAGACTCGTCACACAGTTCCGGCTGGTGATTAGCTCTGATACCAACTGTGACGTTCCACTTCCCAGGGGGTCCATCATAGAACTACTTTAGATCTAGCACGCTTTACCCTCTTAACCTCTTGAGTCTTGCTTCCACCGAAAATGCTATAACCGGGTTAAGAGATGTAGTCCCATTATATTATTTATATGTAGGACTATTTCAAATTCCGGGGGTGTCACACTATTACAGTTTCAACTTTACGCAATTGTATTTACATTTAAAGTTGAAAGTTTAAATTTAGTTTTACTTTAAAATTCATGTATCTCGTTGTGTATGTTGTATGCATGATTGAGATGGTTACTATTTTTTTCGGGTAGAAAAAGGTCATGCATGATTTGCGGGTTTGTTGGCGTGCCCGAATAGACCAAATTAGCGGTCTCGGGGTGTGATACACCATTGTCTTGTAAGAAATTATACAATGATTTGTCACACCTCGAAACTGCCTATTTGGTTGGTTCGGGCATGCACACAGACCGCCAAATGGACACAATTTCTTATGTCCGTTCAAGGCGTACATATAGACAGTGTATGAATTTTTAGCGAGAAAACAATCATACAATAATATAGAGAGATGATATCATAGAGCGAGAAATGTAACTTAACTAAACCTTAAACTATTACATTCATACATCTCACAATTCTTTCTAATTTACATTACATTTTACAAAATAAAGCCACTACAAGTTTGCTCCAAAAATAAAATATACAACTCTCTCACTATATAGGGTGACCTATAACCGAGGCCACTATCTAGGGCAGGATGCCCTTGCCGCGATCCTACGCAGCCGCGCTCAGTAAGGGCTTTACAAAACATGGGGTGAGAACTAAAAGATGTTCCCAATGGGTTCGGCCCTGACCTAGGCGCCTCTCCTACTAGGTTTGGTGAGTTTCCAAAAATTTTCGACAGATTTCGAAAATCGGTTAAAGGAATTGATTTCCCGATCATTTTGGGATTGTATGATTAATGACCTTGGGTCACGTAGGGTTTAGTCCTTGACTCAGTGGATCTTTCATAGGTTTGGACGACGGTCAGGAGCACCTTGGAAGTTAGATGCCTCGTTTGATACAAGTGGATACTTCGATCCGAAGTCAGTACAGTGGTACTAGCTCGGTGACATTCTTTCCCTTTTTCCCTTTTTCTTGATTACACATATTGTATGTTGAGCACGTGATCACCACATGACTTTGCATTTGCTTGTTCTACTCTTACCTTTGATTATGTTTACAATAATTTAGTAGTAGAGCGGTACTTGTTTGGACGTCATTATATAACTTGATTGACCTGATTAGTCGGTATTACATATCTGTGAGATTAGGTGACCTGATTGATCAGTATTACACAAATACGAGATTGGGTGACTTGATTGGTCGGTATTTTCTTCGCAGATCATGTATCGACTACTTGTCGATGGTTGACTATTGATCATATTGTATCAATCATCACAACTCATGTGCATTTTACGTAGGCTAGCGGTTTGGCCACCATAATGATTTTTTTTTTAAAAAAAATAGTCTTACTTCCGACCCATGAGCCCTATGTAGCCTACTATTAGGGTCATATGCCAGGATAAGCAGAGCACGTGTGACATTGTCTGAGATCATTTGATCAACACGACGGTTGATTGGGTATATTTGGACTATCTGTCTGGTTGACGTATACTTTCAGTTTACCGTAGCGGTAGTTGTACCTTTGCTATTCATTTCTCTTCATATATGATTTGTTATTGTACTCATTATAGCTATTCCCTACCTTTGTTTATTGCTCGTTGTCAAAGAGTATAGCTCGTCTTAGTTGGCTTGCGATACCCACTGAAAGATCCCTTATTGGTTTTTCACCCTACCCCCTATAGTTTCTGGTGCCACAGGACGGCGAGTGAGGTGTCGACATATATAGGTAATAAGCCTAGTGGCCTCGAGAATTATTTCATTTATTATTGTGGTTTATTTTTCTTTCATAACCTTTAAATTATTTTTTAAATAATTTAGACATATTGGTGGTTCAATTTATATTTGAGTGCTTATTTTGGTTTAATAAAAATATGGTGTTGATTTTGGTTTTATGGCAAAAAAGGATTTTCTACCCCTCGTGATAGCTGATGTTTAAAAGATTATATTTTCATATGGAAAACTGTTTTTTTTTAAAAAGACTTTTGTCTTTATCGTATTCATAGGTTTTAAAAATAAAATTTTCAGGTGGAAAATATTTTCAAATGATAGAATGAATGTTGTATTGTGTATTCGCATCATCTTCAATAAGGACACTGTAGCCACAGAGGATGTACCATATTCTTAAGGACTGATTAGCTATTCGAGCATATGCATTAATTACTTGGTGGTTGTGTGAGTGGATATCGTGTGTTGTAGTATTATAACAGGTGGTATGCTGTGCAAATATAGGAGTTACTGATCTATTGTTTGCGGTGAATCTATTGTTCCGTAGGCAGAGTTGTAAAAAAAACAAGGTATTTTTCGCTAACTCTATTTTCAAACTTGTATCTTTTTCTAAAAAGGTTTTGCAAAAAGGGCCTCGGGGCATGACACTAGAATTATTCCACCTTTTAGAAAAGCAGCCTGAGAGGGGCCGGGGATATGATATATTTCATTACGCCTTCAAGCCTGTTTGCGAGTACTTTGGATATGATCTTTTGAACGCCATTGATAAACAAGATATGCTTAAAGTCATTTGCTAATTTAGCCCTATCTTTCTTGGACACTAAGCAAATGTAAGAGTAATCCATAGGTCCATAATTCAATGTACTGTTAAACAAGTCCCGAAAAATATTAAAAGATCAACTTTAACTACTTCCCAAAAATTCTAATAGAACCTCAACTTGAATCCGTCCAGCCCTAGTGCTTTATCACCGTCTAACTAAAATATGGCTTTTCTAATTTTTTCGAAAAAAAAAGGGTAGGTGAGTTGCTCAGAATTTAGAATTGATCTATTTTTAAAAATATTGCTCCAATCGCCTATTGTCGGGCTATTTGAAACATCCGGGGTTCCTGAAATTTATTGAAAAAAATATTCTCTTTTATCTTCCTCCTTGTAAATTCTCCTACCTTCATCTTCGGCCACATCTATGGCATTTTCTTGTCGTCTTCAATTTTTGCCACCGCATGAAAAAATTTAATGTTTCCATTCCTTTCCTTTAACCAATATTGTTTGGCTCTCATATTCCACATAATCGATCCCCTCGTTCCCAACAATAGCAGCAAGATGTTTTTTGTGCTGCTTCTGATTCTCATGCTATTGAGGGGTGACTCAAACTTTGACATTCCTTCAAAATATACAACTTTTGTATTTCTTCAATAAATTCCTTCTTCACTTTCGAGATGTACTATAAAAGTTCGAAACACACCATTCTTTGATTATCTTATGACAATATTTTATTTTGGCAGCAAACATTAGCATGCTTGTACTTTTTTTTTTTTTTGCATTTCATTCCACAATATAAACAACAATTTATTAAAATCTTCTCGTGTTAACTAGATTACTTCGAATCTGAACATTTCGTTAAACTTTTTATCACTCATAGAGAGGAGGAGCGGCGGATTGTTTTTAAAATATAACTTGCTACATTTAAATGTAATTTGACAAATTTTCTACGAACTTTGAAAAACACAAGCAAGTATATATATATGAGGTAAAGTAAAAAAATAATTCTGGTTTTTTGCTATCCATTTTAGAAGGGCCAGTAGTTCAAATAAGTTATATGCATTTTTAGTTTATAAATATAATTTTTGCTAGTGAGTACATAACTAATGTCCTACGCACCCAAGCTAATTAAAATGTTACGGGAGTAATTAAAAATTAATCAATAATTACCGTAAGAGCTGGAGTGAGGGGGTCATATCCTGTGGCACCAGAAGCAAAGCTAACACCAGTGAGGAGATCTTCAGGTGAGAACTTCACCGAAAGATATGGAGGAAGAAACTCCTTTATACCCAATTCAGAAGCTGAAATTTTCAAATTAGGGCACATGTTAGAGAGATCATTGAAGAATGTGAAAATTAAATAAGACTAAGGGCCTCTAATGGGACTTAAACTGATGCAAGCCTAAGCCCGTTGAGAGAAAAAAAAGTATAAGGATATAAAGAAAGGTACACAAAGATGAAATATTATTAATAAACTCTAAGACGGTGTTTGGTTAGGGGATAAAGGGGGAATAACCCCCTTTATCCCCCTATTCTTGCCAAACGCCATACCAAAAAGACGGGATATTTTTTTTTTTTATCCCCCTCTTAACGGGTTATCCTAGGATAAAACCCATGGAATTGCTTTATCCCGTATTTTAAACCAGGGGGCATTGGATGGAAAGTGGTTAATGCTCAGTTAATTTTTTTTTGAGAGGAAGGTAGCATGCTACCGCTTCATTCATAAGGGTGATGAATTAGGCAACAAGGGTAGGCAACAGGGCCTAAAAAAAAAAAAAAAAAAAAAAAAAAAAAAAAAAAAAAAAAAAAAAAAAAATACTAAAGAGGTGCATCAAGTAGTTCCCACCGACTCCGATAATCGCGCGCCTCCGTACAGATCCCCCCCGCTGTCCTCTTGCGATTTTCGAAAATTCTCCTATTACGCTCAAGCCAGATCGTCCACCAAACCGCTACTAGTCCGGAGAGTTCTCTAGCCCGTAAAGCTCCTCTTCTCTGGCAGTAGTGGCTCCAGACATCAGCAATTGTCGCTGAGTTATTGGGATTAATGAGATTAGCCATATTCAGCTGTAACGCCTGTAGAATGCTTCTGGAAAGGTGGCAGTTTAGGAACAGGTGGTCCACCGTCTCCGCTTCTTCTAGGCACAGGACACAAGAGCCGTCCCCGGTCCACCCCCTTTTGAGCAGGTTGTCTTTAGTCTTGATTCTAGCTCTTAGGACTAACCAGCAGAAGATTTTGACCTTGAGAGGGGCTTTGATCTTCCAGATTTCCCTGAAGCGGTGATCAGATACCCCGCCGTTCTCGATGAAGAGATAAAGGGATTTAACCGAAAAACCCTCGGATTGAGTCCATCTCCAGCGAGCTTCATCTTTTATCGGCCGGGTTGAAATCTCCGCGATAGTCTCCTTGAGCAGGGTGATCATCGCCAATTCCGTCGGGTTAGATGGAGAGAACCCCCGAAGGATATGTCCCCACTTCCACCCGTTCACCCCCCGACATTCCGCCACCCTACTTTTCTTCCCCCTAACAGCTGAGAAGATTGTTGGGAAAAGAGTGCTAAGAGGTGCTTGAGCTGCCCAGATGTCCGACCAAAAGCGGACAGTAAGGCCATCACCCAGTAAGTAAGTCAGGCCACAACTGAAGATATCTCTCGTGGCTAAAACGTTACGCCACCACTGAGAGAGCGGCCGAAAGGAGGAGCCTTCTCGCAACGGCTTCCTTCGTCCATAGTAGAGCCCCTTGATGAGAGGTCCCCATAGCAGGCTCTTATATGTGAGGAATCTCCACCACCACTTGGCCATTAGGGCTAAATTCATGCTTTCTAAGTTCAGGACTCCTAACCCTCCCTCTGATGTGCTCCTGCAGACCGTCTTCCAGTTAACCAGGCATTGTCCTCCTTTGGCGGAAGTTGCCCCCTTCCAGAGGAAAGCCCGTCTTAGGGCCTCCATCCTTCTAATCACCCATTTTGGTGCCCTGAACATGGAGAGAAAGTACAGTGGAAGATTCGACAGGACCGAGTTCACCAATACAAGCCTACCTCCCTGGGAGAGTAGTTTGGCTTGCCAGCTGTCGATCCGCACCTCAAATTTGCCTATGACCCGCCGCCAGTCCTCTTTACTCACCGGTTTATCTGATAACGGGAGCCCAAGGTAAGAAATCGGTAAAGTACCCAGCTTACATCCCAGGATGTTTGCTAGCCTTCTCCCTCTGCCAATTTGCCTGCCGAGGTAAAGTAGTTCAGTCTTCTTCCGGTTAACCTTCAGTCCAGAGGCCCATTCGAACAGCTTTCAGATGAAGAGCAGATTGTTGATTTGTTTCTTCTTCGCACCGCAGAAGAAGAGGGTATCATCTGCATATTGGATAATGGAGACCTTTGATGTCGGAGTGGGGCCCACCCCACACAGTAGGCCGTTGTTTACTGCTCGTTCCGTCATTCGGGCTAGACATTCTGCTACCAGAATGAAAAGGTAGGGGGACAGCGGATCCCCTTGTCTAAGCCCCCTATGGGTCTTTATCCAGTTCGTCGGAGCACCATTCACTAGGATTGACACCTTTGCGTTACAGACACATTGTTTGATCCAACTGCACCATGTGTCGTTTGCTCCTAGCCCGGCAAGGGCCAAGAAGATGAAGTCCCATAGAACCATGTCAAACGCCTTCTCAAAGTCGGCTTTAATCCCTACTACTTCAAGTCCTGATTTGGAGGACCAGTTAACCACTTCGACAGCCGTTGCAAAGGAGTCTAGGATCGACCTGTCTTTTAGAAAAGCGGATTGAGTGGGCGAGATGACCTCCTTCAAAACAACTTCGAGTCTGTTGGCTAGGACTTTCGAAATAATCTTTTGGACTGCATTAAGAAGACTAATAGGCCTGAAGTCATTAGCTGAATTAGCACCTTCTCTCTTGGGGACCAGGCAGATGTAGGAAAAATCCAGAGGGGAGGTGTTCAGCGAACCACTATGTAGCTCCTGAAAGATGCAGAACAAGTCCTCCTTTACCACATCCCAGAATTTTTGAATGAAGGCCAGGTTGTAACCGTCCGGCCCCGGGGCTTTATCACCGCCCAGTTGGAAAGCGGCTTTTTTGATCTCCTCTAAGGTGAAGGGCACTGTCAGCTCTTCTGGGCGGCTAAAAGTTCTACCTCCCAGAAGTTCTGACCAATCCCCTAACGAATCCCGGTGATGGTCTGACGGGGCGAAACGGGCCTTGAAATAATTAAAAAAGTACCCTCTCTTCTCCTCCTCTCTCCTAAGAATCCGCCCGTTGTCCTCCACGTCACCAATGTTGTTCGCTCGCCTCCTTCCGTTAGCAACCGCGTGGAAGAATTTCGTATTACCGTCTCCTTCCTTCAACCAACGATGGTTAGCCCGGGCTCTCCAAAGAATTTCTTCGTCCACCACCACCCTTCTTAGTCGGGATTTAAGATGTTCCCGTTTCTCAGACAGATGAGGGGGAAGGTTTGCGCGTTCCTCCAAAATATCAAGCTTTAGGATCTCGCCAGCTAGGTCATTTTTGGTGCGATGGATGCTGTAAAAGCTCAAGGAGCACCATTCTTTGATACGCTTTCGGCAGTGTCTCAGCTTAGCCACGAAAGTAAGCACCCCAGAGCTCTTAGGAGGTACCTCGTTCCACCACAGCGGTACATTAGAGCAGAAATCCGTACGCGTGAGCCATACCATCTCGAACCTGAACCGTGGAGGTGTCAGCTTCTGGCTGGTAGATAGGATAATCGGCGAGTGATCGGAAGTGATCCTCGCTCCGGCCACGACCTTCGAAAGAGGGAAACTAAGGTCCCACTCGGTTGAGATCAGGAAACGGTCAAGTTTAGCCATGGTTGGGCAGCTCTGCAAGTTGGACCAGGTAAACTGCTGATTGCTTAGTGGTAGGTCCAGCATTTCCAACTCGTTGATTAGGTCTGAGAACAGCGCCATGGTACGTCCGCTCCAGATACTACCTCTCCTTTCTTGGGGATTTCGGGTTAGATTGAAGTCCCCACAAATTGTCCAGATGCCCTGACAGTCGCGTTTGAGGTTGGACAATTCCTGACAGAACTCCGGTTTACCATTCCAGGTCGGGGGGCCATAAACGTTGGTCACATAGAAGCTGATACCGCTAGGGAGGTGAGTCAGTCGAACCGTGAGCGAATGGGTTCGGATTAGCGCCCCGCTACAAGAGAAGATGAAGGAGGGCCAGCAAGTGATCAGACCCCCCGAGGCCCCCGCCGATTTGATGAACAAACATTTATCAAAAAGGTGTCCGGCAAAAGATCTGAGAAACGAACGGGAAACCGATTCCACCTTCGACTCTTGGATACAGACCACCGACGACTTGAGTTTAGAGATTACAGATTTAACTACAGCACGCTTATTCTGGTCGTTAAGACCCCTGACATTCCAACTAAAGATCTGAAACATAGCGACACAGAGATGACTCCCAGAAACGAACACCCGACAGTGACAGGGGGCCCTAAGACAGGGGGCCGGCGAACAATAAGAAGTCCGCAGCTTCGTCATTCGAGAGACGGATCCCGCACAGATTACATTTTTCCTTGATTGGTTCAGTGGTCACATCCCGGGCCAACAGCTTCGAAGCATCCCGGAGCGAGGCTTTTCGGGCCATTGCTCTAGCGAGCGCACCCTCAAAGTTACCCTTAGCTAGTCGAGCGCTCCTACGGGTGGGAGAGGAGAAGACAGTCATCGGCTGGCCGAACAGGACGACCGGGCCAACCCTTCCAGAGTCGGACACCGGCATCTCGGTCTCCGTTGGCGTGACGAGAAAATCTTCAGCGAGCTCGGAGTCACACCCACTCGACGAATGGGGCGCAAGGAGTTGATCGGGCGATGGGCGAAAACCAACACAATCGGGGTCCACCGCTCCCACCGGAACCATCCCCCGGCTATACGGAGCTAAGAACACGAAGGGGGAAGAGAGGTGAAGGGAACGGGGAGGAAAAGAGGCGAACGGGACGAGGTTGAGGGTCACCCGATCTTGACCCCGAACGAAGCTAAGCTGCAACAGGCCCAGAAAGGGGACACCCGGGCTGCCCCCCTCTCCCTGAGCTCCAACTCCTCCAAAGCAGGGCCCACCCCGGCCCAGTAGAGATAAGTCAACAGTAGGCAGAGAGGCTCCCGCTCTCGGGGGGCCCAGCGGAGGCCCAGCCGCCCTGCTCCTTCTCCCGAGCCCCAGACCAACTCCCAATCGCACATCGGGAGCCACCCCAGTCGGTAGGGTTTTCAAAAAAACTTCAACTCGCTTCTCCCTAGGGCTCCCGCAACCCAAGAGCGGAAGCCCCCCCGAAGCGAAGCCATCCTCGCGTAAAACGGGAAGCTCGAGGAGGGGGTCTCGGGAGCAGATCTGAGTACCGCAGCCCCCACCGCGAGCAAAAGGGGTACCGCCCGACTGGGGAACCAGCGGGAGACCCGCGCCAGGTTCCTCGATGGAAGCGCCCGCCCTGGGGGCATCCTCGCCCTCTGCCCGCCGGGGAGCGCCGCCGATCGCCGTTGGTCCGGGGCTCTTCTTACGCCCTCCTCGAGGAACAGAAGTTCGAGGGGGGCCCACCACGGGGGTTGGCCGCCTGCTTGCATCAACATCCGGCGACGACCGCACGCTACCAGAGCAGCAACGCCGCCTATCCCGCTGCACCGGCGGAAACTCCGACTCATTCGAATCCGCCATCAATCCATCTATGGAGCTCGGACCTGAGGGGCCCTCACCCGCAGGGTTGACGCGCCTGGCGATGGACCGCCCGAGCGGATCAGTCTGGTCTGCCCCCTCGTTTGGGTCTCCACCAGCAAAAGTGTAGTGGCCCAAATTCCCATGCAGCGTTCTTCCGATGAATCCACTGTTAGAGCACCTAGCGTTGGTGTATCTGGCCCATGGTGCGTCAATGGGATGCCACAGATGGACCCTGTGTGTTATTATTAGCTGTGTAGGCCTTCGGCTGAGTTTGCCGAAATTTCGGAAAAGAATTAGGCCCAACAGAGGTCGGAAATGGATTCAGCACGGAAAAAACGCTTGAAAACGGCTATTTGCTTGTTTATTTCTGAGTCCGGATGCCCAAAAACGGACTCCCGGAAGTTTTCAGTGGAAAATGGTGCATGGGAGGGGCCGTAGACCGCCGGGATGCCACGTGGCGGCCTGTCATTGGCCGGTTCAGAATGCGCGGTCCACAGAGCTGCGCGGCGGGGTGCACAGACCCGGCGCATGGACACGTGGCACCGCCTGATTGGCGGGCGCAAGGCGCGCGGTCTACCGGGTGAGCGCGGCGGTGCATGGACCAATGCGGGGCCACGTGGCAGCCTCCGGTTGGTCGGTGCATGCGGAGCGGTCCACTGAATTCCAGTTGAGTGCGTGGACCGGGTGTAGGGGACACGTGTCGCCCTCTGGTTCGCGGGCGCACCGTGCGCGGCGCACGGAGTCGGGGTCGGTGCCTCGGGGCGCGTGCCCACGTCGGGGCTATGCCGCGCGCCCGGCGCGGCCGCCGACCGGTCAGCGGGTCAACCGGGGTGGACACGTGTCGCCCGCTGATTGGCGGGCGCCAACCGCCTCACTGTGCGGGGGCGGGCCACGTGGCAGCCAGTGGGTGGGCCGAACAGCTGTTTGCTGTTCGGCGGGCCACGTGGCGGCTCCTGGTGGATTCGGGCGTGAACAGTGTTGGGCCGGCCCAACACTGTAGCCGCCCGAATGTTCCGGGCGCCCGAAATTTTGGGCCCAAAGCCCATTGACTTGTTTTTCCGGGCTGTTTCGGGTGAGGCCTATAAAAAGGCCTCAAGGGGCCTCGTTTTGAAGCTTTTCCCGAAAGCTTTTCACTTGGAGCCCTTCACCAAAGTTGTTTCTCTCCCTCTTGTGCATCTTTTGGCGGAAGCTCAGGATTTTTGGAGGCCGCGACGACGGCGACTTCTGCATCGGGGTGCGGAGCGACGATCTACTGTTGGAGGCCCATTTCCGTCGTAGTTTAGTCCGGGAGGTCTACCGGGCTACCCCGACATTATTTTTGGACGATTTCTGCGGTGACGGTTTCGTAAGAGGTAAATCTACATTTTTCGTGTTGGACACTTTTTCTGGATCCGAGCTTTTCTTGGGGTTCTGGGTACATTTTTAACCCCCTTTGCGACTGTTGGTTGATTTGGACAGCACCTACTTGTCGGATTTTTATCTCCTCATCCGGACATCGGAATTCGACGTTTCAGGACTCTATCGACATCTACTCTTCGCGAGGATCGCCGTCATATTTTTATTGGAATTTTTGGAGGAAGTTTTTCAGGTGAAAATTTCGTGTTAATGGGACTGTTCACCACAGTTTTTGGGAATGTGGAATTTGTGTGAATTAAAGTGTAATTTTGGTGTATGTTTGTACCCAGGAGTTTGTGAGCACTTCTACCGTGTTGTTGGCTTGGTGGGATTTGTGATTTGACAGTTGTGGGCTTTCTCAGCTGTGCGATTTTGGACAGTTAGCACTTTCAGGTGGGTGACCTTGCTTCCAAGAACTCTGGACTGTGTACTAATTCTATGTGTGTAGGATCATGCATGTTAGAAATTGGAGTATTAGCATGTGTAAAACTGTATGTTGTATCTTGTATATCAGTTGTTGAATCTTTTGATTCCTGCACTATGTTAAGTAATGAAATCTTGGAATTTGACCTAGCACCCCTGTCATATGTATCATGTTCAGCCAGTCTGTAGAAAAACTCCAACTTGGGCTAGGTTTTTATTGCTCTAGACATTCCACATCACGATACTTTATTTCACCTTGGACTTAGCTTTTCCTCGCCCGAGTTGTGGGCCGAGAGGTCGGTCGGTTGTGGGATGCATTTGCACTCGTGTCTGGGGACCGAGTGGAGTTGATAGCAGTCTGTAGATTGGATTTCTTTGGGAGAGTGATAGTGATGGTAGATCTGGGTTCTTGGAAACTGTCAGAGAGACAGTGGGTTTCAGCTGTGTAGATTCCAGCTAGTGTGTGAGACAGTGATTTGTTTGGTAGTCGATCTTATTGATCGAAGATTGGATCATAGCCTGCATGAGCCACATTTGAGCTTTACAGTGATACTATACAGTGATACTTATGGGTTACTTTGACTCGAGCGGGTCGCTCCCCTCGAGGGCCACTCCGGAGTAGGCGAGACCGGGTTGTGTACCGGTGTGAGTTTGAGATGTTCTTTAGCGACTTGTTGTTGCAGTGGTCCCTCTGGCTATGCTTTTGTTGGCAGCCATGGACGCCCTACGTAAGTCCGCTCCTCCGGGACGTAACGGCAGTAGGTTGGCGCAGGTTTGACTGGACCCGATGTGGCAGTCAGTTTTGATTGGGTGATCAGGGAGGAGAGTTAGTTGTGGCATTATGTTCTTTCTGTTCCACTGTTGAGCATCTAGACAGAGGCATAGTAGCTGTAGAGTTACCTTTCCCAGCTTTCCTTATAGCACTGCATATGTTACCTTTGCCTCTGGTAGACTTAGTGGGCAGACCGTCGGTCTTGTTGGCGGCACCCACTGAGAACTACTGTGGGATGTAGTTCTCACACCCGTCGTGGTGTTTTCTCCCCAGGGACTTCTGCTCCAGTTCCTGCAGCTCCTGTTGCCGATCCAGCTCCTTCTGACCGAGGTAAGGGCGTCGCGAGATAGATCCCCTCCTGTCGTCTTCTATGTGTGAGTAGATGTACCCCAGTTCCATTTTGGTGTGTGTTATGTCGAGTGACTTTTGTAGTGAGGTTTTGAGTTGTACCTTCCTTTCCTGCTTTTATGAGAGACTCCTGTATTCTGGTGAGGATGGTCTGTATATTTAAAGTTGTAGTTTTATTTTATGTATTTCTTTCCAGCTTTTCTCTTTCAGCTTTGATATCTGCTAGTGTAGATGTTTCCTTGCAGGTTAGCCGCTACGCCTATACGGGGCTTCCCGTATGGGCGGCGGATCTGTTGGCGAGCCGGGGCGCAGTATCGCCCCGGGGCGTGACAGATTAGAGTGGTATCAGAGCCTAGGATGTAGGTCTTGGAGGACTTAGGAACCCTAGGCGTGTGGTTGGACCCTAGGATGACTCGCGTGAGAGCCGTGATTTTAGCGAGAGTCCTGATTGGATTTCTAACTCTCCCGAGCGGTTCGGGGTGAGCGATTGACATGTCTTCCTTCGGTGGCAACTATGTTGGCTGCAGACAACATAGTACTTCGGAAAGGGGGACATGCCTTCTGACTTTCGCTAGATTGGGTCGAGAGATGATTTGGGTTCTGATTGTTTGTCTTGTCCCTCAGGTGGGGATGCCTCCTCGACGCTCGATGGTGATGCGTTCGCAGCCTTCGTCCTCTGAGCCCGAGCAGGAGGACTCGGGGCAGGGACAGCAGAGCGAGGTTTTGGAGCTTCGTGCCAGGTGGCACAGTTGGCTGAGGCGTCTCGACGCCAGGAGGAGGCTGTGAGTCGGTTGACGCTCTTGTTGGAGCAGAGAGCGCAGCCGGCGGTGGTACCCCCTGAGAGTTCTCCGGTGCCTTCTTCCCCTGTTGTGGCACCCCCGGTTGTGCAGCCTGCCCCAGCAGTTCCGGCTGAGCCTGTTTCCAGTAGGCCACCGTCTGGGACGTCGGGATCTTTGACTTTGGCAGAGCAGCAGGTTTTTGGTGGGTCTTTTGTTGAGGTTTCGCAAGTTTGATCCACCCCGCTTTTCGGGCATGAGTGCTGAGCCGTGGGCGGCTGAGTCTTGGGTTACAGCTATGGAGCGCCATTTCGAGAGCCTTTTTATTGATGAGAGGTTTCGAGTTCTGTTGGCTACTCATTTTCTGGAGAGCAACGCCGAGGCATGGTGGCGGCGTGTGCGACCCGCAAGTCCGCCTGGGACCCAGTTTATCTCTTGGGCAGAGTTTCGCGGTATGCTTCTTGGGGCCTTCTTTCCCGAGAGTGTTCGACAGAGCTTGGAGGAGCAGCTGAGGAATCTCCGCCAGGGAGATAGGCCCGTTCATGCGTACATAGCCGATTTCAATCGGCTGTTGGCTAGTATGCCCCACGTGGCCAGAGATGAGACCCACCGGATCTACATGTTCGAGAGAGGGTTGCGTCGGGACATTTATCAGTTGGTCCGCTCCCTCAGATTACAGACTTTAGAGGCCTCGATGGAGCAGGCACTTTATGTGGAGGGTGGTGAGGCGTGATGGCAGAGGTGACTCCAGCCCCCGTTGTGACTTCTGGGGCGAAGCGCCCGGCGCAGTTGAGGAGGGGCAGTCGAGTAGACAGGGACCCCCGAGACCACCCCGTTTCCACTCTCAGGGACGGGGGTATCAGGGGCGGCAGAGATCTGGGGGATCTCGTCAGTTCCAGCAGCAGCAGCAGCAGCGTCGACCACCTCGACAGCAGCAGTCTTCGCAGCAGCAGCAGTCTTCGCAGCAGCAGCAGACTTCGCGGCAGCCGCGCCCCGACCGTTGTATCATCTGTGGAGGACCGCACTCACCAGCCCAGTGCCCGCAGGGTCGGGACCGCTGCTTCCGTTGCGGGCAGACCGGTCACTTCGCGAGGGCGTGCCCCAGGGCAGGTTACCCAGCTCCTTCATCAGCTTCTGCATCCTTCGTTCCTCGTCAGTCAGCAGGACCTTCGGCGACCTCCGGTAGGCCAGATTTTGCTCCATCGTCCTCGCGACAGCCAGAGCGACATCCCCCGGCGCCGAGCGGTCGAGTCTATGCCGCTCAGGTAGAGGATGCTACAGCAGCAGAGCATGTCGTCGCAGGCATTATTTGATTTCTGCAGTTCGTACTCGTACTCTCTTTGATACCGGTGCATCGCATTCTTTTATCAGTAGAGCATTCGCATCCCTTCATGGTATAGAGGTAGTTTCTTTATCGCATGCATTAGAGGTTCAGATACCAGATCATGTCTTGCATGTCGAGGAGTATTGTAGGGATTGCCCTGTGCAGTTGGGATCCTGGATTTTGCCGGCAGACTTGCTTGTCTTGCGGCAGCTCCAGGATTTCGACGTCGTGCTAGGTATGGATTGGTTGTCGAGGTACTATGCTGTTATAGACTGCAGAGAGGAGGACGGTGACCCTCCGCGAGCCTGGACAGGAGGAGTTTGTCTTCAGAGGCTGCCAGAGCACCTTCTTTGCGATGACTGTTTCTTCGGCGAGGGCTAGGCGGTTGATTAGTAGGGGCTGCACCGCTTTCTTAGCGACGGTTGTGGAGGTGCCTACGGCGGCACTGGGACTCGAGGATATTCCTGTTGTCCGCGAGTTCCCAAGATGTGTTTCCCCCTGAGTTGACGACGATGCCGCCGGAGAGGGAGGTGGAGTTTGTGATTGATGTGGTACCGGGAACCGCACCAACCTCGAAGGCGCCGTATAGGATGGCACCTGCCGAGTTGAGGGAGTTGAAGGCCCAGCTTTAGGATCTTATGGATAGGGGCTTTGTCGGGCCTAGTGTTTCTCCGTGGGGAGCGCCAGTTTTATTTGTGAAGAAGAAGGATGGGTCGCTTCGTTTGTGTGTGGATTATCGGGAGTTGAATAAAGTGACCATCCGGAACAAGTACCCTCTTCCACGGATAGATGATTTATTTGATCAGTTGCAGGGAGCCACAGTGTTTTCGAAGATTGATCTTCAGTCAGGTTACCACCAGTTGAGGGTGAGGGCCGAGGACATCCCTAAGACGGCTTTTCGATCCCGGTATGGGCATTATGAGTTTACGGTTATGCCATTTGGTTTGACTAATGCCCCAGCTGCTTTCATGGATTTGATGAACCGGGTATTTCAGCCGTACTTAGACTTGTTTGTGGTTGTGTTCATTGATGATATCTTGATCTACTCCCGGAGCGATGTGGATCATGAGGAGCACTTGAGGATAGTGCTGCAGCTTCTA
This sequence comes from Tillandsia leiboldiana, assembly GCA_029204045.2. Classification (NCBI taxonomy): domain Eukaryota; kingdom Viridiplantae; phylum Streptophyta; class Magnoliopsida; order Poales; family Bromeliaceae; genus Tillandsia; species Tillandsia leiboldiana. The sequence continues at coordinate 48,757,639 of CM055067.1, read as the reverse complement.
CGTGAGAAGAAGTTGTATGCCAAGCTTAAGAAGTGCGAGTTTTGGCTTCGGGAGGTTGCATTCTTGGGCCACTTGGTATCAGCCGCAGGAGTAGCAGTTGACCCGACGAAGATTGTTACAGTTCGGGATTGGCCGAGACCGACGACGGTGACTGAGGTCCGGAGCTTTCTGGGCTTGGCAGGCTACTACCGTCGGTTTGTAGAGGGCTTTGCGAAGCTCTCTACTCCCCTGACCTGTTTGACTAGGAAGGGGATGAGGTTCATTTGGACTGAGCAGTGTCAGCGGAGTTTTGAGGAGCTGAAGAGGAGACTGATTTCAGCACCAGTTCTTACACTGCCAGTGATGGGTGATGGCTACGTGATTTATAGTGACGCCTCGCACAGCGATTTGGGTTGTGTCTTGATGCAGCATGGGAGGGTAATTGCTTATGCTTCACGGCAACTAAAGGATTATGAGAAGAATTACCCTACTCATGATTTAGAGCTGGCAGCTGTGGTGTTCGCGTTGAAGCTGTGGCGGCATTACCTCTACGGTGAGCATTGTGAGATCTACACGATCATAAGAGCTTAAAGTATCTGTTTACTCAAAAGGAGCTGAACCTGAGGCAACGCCGGTGGTTGGAGTTACTGAAGGATTACGATGTGAGTATCCTCTATCATCCCGGCAAGGCCAATGTGGTAGCAGATGCTTTGAGTCGGAGGTCAGTGCAGAGCTTGAGCTTGTTGGTCACGCAGCAGGCCCCGTTGATTGAGCAGTTGAGGCGACTCCAGATTGAGGTTGTATCCCCTGGGGTCTCTGTTAGACTGATGTCTATGGTCTTGCAGCCCACTCTGTTTGGAACAGGATTAGGGAGACGCAGAGTGAGGACCCCACTTGGAGAGGATTAGATCACAGATTCAGGCAGATCTTATAGGGGATTTTACAGTGGATAGCTCGGGAGTACTGCGGTACAGGACCGAGTGTGTGTGCCTTCGGATTCAGAGATCAAAGACCAGATTTTGGGTGAGGCTCATTATACACCTTATACCATTCATCCTGGTGGTACTAAGATGTATAAGGACCTCAAGGCACATTTTTTGGTGGTCCGGAATGAAGCGGGACGTTGGAAGATTCGTGGCTCACTGTTTAACTTGCCAGCAAGTGAAAGCAGAGCACCGGGTTCCTGCTGGCAAGTTGCAAGTCTTTCAATTCCCGAGTGGAAATGGGACCACATCACCATGGACTTTGTTACAGGGCTGCCGAGAGCACAGAGTGGAGCCGACGCGAATTTGGGTTATTGTTGATAGACTCACCAAGTCTGCGCATTTCTTGCCTGTTCAGATGACTTGGTCATTGGAGCGTCTGGCACAGTTGTATTTGGACGAGATAGTGAGGCTACACGGGATACCTGCGTCGATTGTTTCAGATCGGGATCCGAGGTTTGTGTCACGATTCTGGGGGAGTTTACAGTCAGCTTTGGGGACCCAGCTCAGATTCAGCACTGCATTCCACCCACAGACTGATGGCCAGTCTGAGCGCACTATACAGACCCTTGAGGATATGCTGAGAGCGTGCGTTATGGATTTTGGAGGGGGGTGGTACCGACACTTATCTTTGGTTGAGTTTGCGTACAACAACAGCTATCAGGCGAGCATTCAGATGGCTCCGTTTGAGGCGTTGTATGGACGCAAGTGTCGGTCACCCTTGTATTGGAGATGTGGGTGAGAGGAAGACTTTGGGACCAGATCTTCTTTTGGAGGCTGAGGAGAAAGTCAGAGTTGTTCGTCGACACCTTGAGGTAGCCCAGAGTCGTCAGAGGAGTTATGCAGATACTCGACGGCGAGACCTGGAGTTTCAGATTGGTGACCATGTATTCTTAAAGGTCTCGCCTTCGAAAGGGGTCCGGAGATTTGGAGTGCGTGGGAAGCTTAGTCCCCGTTTTGTTGGACCCTTTGAGGTACTTGAGAGGGTAGGCCCTGTGGCTTATAGAGTTGCTCTTCCTCCACGTTTGGCCGGTGTACACGATGTTTTTCATGTCTCAGCCCTGAGGAGATATGTCTTTGATCCGTCGCATGTGGTTGACTTCACTCCCTTGGAGATCGGTGAGGACCTGGTTTACGAGGAGCGGCCGTTGCGGATTCTTGCTCGTGAGGTGAGGGAATTGCGCAACCGGACCATTCCGTATGTGAAGATCTTATGGAGCAATCACGATGAGCGAGAGGCTACTTGGGAGCTAGAGACAGAGATGAGATCTGCTTACCCTTTTCTGTTCGAGACTACTGGTTGAGGTACGCCTGTTCTACCTTACTTCGTTTCGAGGACGAAACTTCCTTTTAGTGGGGGAGGATGTAGTGGCCCAAATTCCCATGCAGCGTTCTTCCGATGAATCCACTGTTAGAGCACCTAGCGTTGGTGTATCTGGCCCATGGTGCGTCAATGGGATGCCACAGATGGACCCTGTGTGTTATTATTAGCTGTGTAGGCCTTCGGCTGAGTTTGCCGAAATTTCGGAAAAGAATTAGGCCCAACAGAGGTCGGAAATGGATTCAGCACGGAAAAACGCTTGAAAACGGCTATTTGCTTGTTTATTTCTGAGTCCGGATGCCCAAAAACGGACTCCCGGAAGTTTTCAGTGGAAAATGGTGCATGGGAGGGGCCGTAGACCGCCGGGATGCCACGTGGCGGCCTGTCATTGGCCGGTTCAGGATGCGCGGTCCACAGAGCTGCGCGGCGGGGTGCACAGACCCGGCGCATGGACACGTGGCACCGCCTGATTGGCGGGCGCAAGGCGCGCGGTCTACCGGGTGAGCGCGGCGGTGCATGGACCAATGCGGGGCCACGTGGCAGCCTCCGGTTGGTCGGTGCATGCGGCGCGGTCCACTGAATTCCAGTTGAATGCGTGGACCGGGTGTAGGGGACACGTGTCGCCCTCTGGTTCGCGGGCGCACCGTGCGCGGCGCACGGAGTCGGGGTCGGTGCCTCGGGGCGCGTGCCACGTCGGGGCCATGCCGCGCGCCCGGCGCGGCCGCCGACCGGTCAGCGGGTCAACCGGGTGGACACGGCGTCGCCCGCTGATTGGCGGGCGCCAACGCCTCACTGTGCGGGGGCGGGCCACGTGGCAGCCCGGGGGTGGGCCGAACAGCTGTTTGCTGTTCGGCGGGCCACGTGGCGGCTCCTGGTGGATTCGGGCGTGAACAGTGTTGGGCCGGCCCAACACTGTAGCCGCCCGAATGTCGGGCGCCCGAAATTTTGGGCCCAAAGCCCATTGACTTGTTTTTGGGCTGTTTCGGGTGAGGCCTATAAAAAGGCCTCAAGGGCCTCGTTTTGAAGCTTTTCCGAAAGCTTTCACTTGGAGCCCTTCACCAAAGTGTTTCTCTCCCTCTTGTGCATCTTTTGGCGGAAGTTCAGGATTTTTGGAGGCCGCGACGACGGCGACTTCTGCATCGGGGTGCGGAGCGACGATCTACTGTGGAGGCCCATTTCCGTCGCAGTTTAGTCGGGAGGTCTACGGGCTACCCCGACATTATTTTGGACGATTTCTGCGGTGACGGTTTCGTAAGAGGTAAATCTACATTTTTC
>CM055067.1:48678450-48753981 GCA_029204045.2 Tillandsia leiboldiana | reverse complement strand
CTGAGAACTACTGGTGGGAATGTAGTTCTCACACCCCGTCGTGGTGTTTTCTCCCCAGGGACTTCTGCTTCCAGTTCCTGCCAGCTCCTGTTGCCGCTCCGCTCCTCTGCCAGGGTAATTGCGTCGGCAGATAGATCCCCTCCTGTCCGTTTCTTGGTGAGTAGATTTACCCCCAGTCCATTTTGGTGGTGTTTATGTCGAGTGACTTGTGTAGTGAGGTGTTCAAGTTGTACCTCCTTTCCTTTCCTTGCTTTTATGAGAGGACTCCTGTATTCGGGTGAGATGTCTGTTATATTTAAAGAGTTTGTAGTTTTATTTTAGTATTTCTTTCCGCCTTTCTCTTTCCCAGCTTTGATATCTGCTAGTTTAGATTTTCCCTTGCCGGGTAGCCGCTAACGCTATACGGGCTTCCCGTAATGGGCGGCGGATCTGTTGCGAGCCGGGCGCAGTGATCGCCCCGGGGCGTGACAGTATTTAAGTGGTAATCAGACCTAGGAGGTAGTTCTATTGAGACGTAGGACCCTAGGCGTGTGGTGGACCCTATGTACTCGCTGAGAGCCGTGATTTTAGCAGAGTCCCTGATGGATTTCTAACCTCCCTAGCGGTTCGGGTGAGCGATTGACATGTCTTCCTTCGGTCAATAATTTGGCTGCAACAACATAGTACTATCAGGAAAGGGGACTCCTTCTGACTTTCGCGAGATTTTGGGTCGAGGAGATGAGTTTTGGTTTCTGATTGTTTGTCTTGTCCCCTCATGTGGGGATGCCTCCTCGACCTCGATGGTGATGCTTCGCAGCCTTCGTCCTCTGAGCCCGGCAGAGGAGGACTCGTGGCAGGGACACGACGAGGTTTTTGGAGCTTCGTGCCCAGGGGCCACAGTTGCGAGGCGTCTCGACGCCAGGTAGGAGGCTGAGTCGGTGACCCTCTTGTTGAGCAGAGAGCGCAGCCGGCGGTGGGACCCCCTAGAGTTCTCCGGTGCCTTCTTCCCCTGTTGTGGCACCCCCCGGTGTGCAGCCTGCACCAGCAGTTTCCGGCTGGCCTGTTTCCAGTAGGCCACCGTCTGGACGTCGGGATCTTTGACGTTGGCAGAGCACAGTTGTGGTGGGTCTTTTGTTGAGGTTTCGCAAGTTTGATCCACCCGCTTTCGGGCATGAGTGCTGAGCCGTGGGCGGCTGAGTCTTGGGTTACAGCTATGGAGCGCCATTTCGAGAGCCTTTTTATTGATGAGAGGTTTCGAGTTCTGTTGGCTACTCATTTTCTGGAGAGCAACGCCGAGGCATGGTGGCGGCGTGTGCGACCCGCAAGTCCGCCTGGGACCCAGTTTATCTCTTGGGCAGAGTTTCGCGGTATGCTTCTTGGGGCCTTCTTTCCCGAGAGTGTTCGACAGAGCTTGGAGGAGCAGCTGAGGAATCTCCGCCAGGGAGATAGGCCCGTTCATGCGTACATAGCCGATTTCAATCGGCTGTTGGCTAGTATGCCCCACGTGGCCAGAGATGAGACCCACCGGATCTACATGTTCGAGAGAGGGTTGCGTCGGGACATTTATCAGTTGGTCCGCTCCCTCAGATTACAGACTTTAGAGGCCTCGATGGAGCAGGCACTTTATGTGGAGGGTGGTGAGGCGTGATGGCAGAGGTGACTCCAGCCCCCGTTGTGACTTCTGGGGCGAAGCGCCCGGCGCAGTTTGAGGAGGGGCAGTCGAGTAGACAGGGACCCCCGAGACCACCCCGTTTCCACTCTCAGGGACGGGGGTATCAGGGGCGGCAGAGATCTGGGGGATCTCGTCAGTTCCAGCAGCAGCAGCAGCAGCGTCGACCACCTCGACAGCAGCAGTCTTCGCAGCAGCAGCAGTCTTCGCAGCAGCAGCAGACTTCGCGGCAGCCGCGCCCCGACCGTTGTATCATCTGTGGAGGACCGCACTCACCAGCCCAGTGCCCGCAGGGTCGGGACCGCTGCTTCCGTTGCGGGCAGACCGGTCACTTCGCGAGGGCGTGCCCCAGGGCAGGTTACCCAGCTCCTTCATCAGCTTCTGCATCCTTCGTTCCTCGTCAGTCAGCAGGACCTTCGGCGACCTCCGGTAGGCCAGATTTTGCTCCATCGTCCTCGCGACAGCCAGAGCGACATCCCCCGGCGCCGAGCGGTCGAGTCTATGCCGCTCAGGTAGAGGATGCTACAGCAGCAGAGCATGTCGTCGCAGGCATTATTTTGATTTCTGCAGTTCGTACTCGTACTCTCTTTGATACCGGTGCATCGCATTCTTTTATCAGTAGAGCATTCGCATCCCTTCATGGTATAGAGGTAGTTTCTTTATCGCATGCATTAGAGGTTCAGATACCAGATCATGTCTTGCATGTCGAGGAGTATTGTAGGGATTGCCCTGTGCAGTTGGGATCCTGGATTTTGCCGGCAGACTTGCTTGTCTTGCGGCAGCTCCAGGATTTCGACGTCGTGCTAGGTATGGATTGGTTGTCGAGGTACTATGCTGTTATAGACTGCAGAGAGAGGACGGTGACCCTCCGCGAGCCTGGGCAGGAGGAGTTTGTCTTCAGAGGCTGCCAGAGCACCTTCTTTGCGATGACTGTTTCTTCGGCGAGGGCTAGGCGGTTGATTAGTAGGGGCTGCACCGCTTTCTTAGCGACGGTTGTGGAGGTGCCTACGGCGGCACTGGGACTCGAGGATATTCCTGTTGTCCGCGAGTTCCCAGATGTGTTTCCCCCTGAGTTGACGACGATGCCGCCGGAGAGGGAGGTGGAGTTTGTGATTGATGTGGTACCGGGAACCGCACCAACCTCGAAGGCGCCGTATAGGATGGCACCTGCCGAGTTGAGGGAGTTGAAGGCCCAGCTTCAGGATCTTATGGATAGGGGCTTTGTCGGGCCTAGTGTTTCTCCGTGGGGAGCGCCAGTTTTATTTGTGAAGAAGAAGGATGGGTCGCTTCGTTTGTGTGTGGATTATCGGGAGTTGAATAAAGTGACCATCCGGAACAAGTACCCTCTTCCACGGATAGATGATTTATTTGATCAGTTGCAGGGAGCCACAGTGTTTTCGAAGATTGATCTTCAGTCAGGTTACCACCAGTTGAGGGTGAGGGCCGAGGACATCCCTAAGACGGCTTTTCGATCCCGGTATGGGCATTATGAGTTTACGGTTATGCCATTTGGTTTGACTAATGCCCCAGCTGCTTTCATGGATTTGATGAACCGGGTATTTCAGCCGTACTTAGACTTGTTTGTGGTTGTGTTCATTGATGATATCTTGATCTACTCCCGGAGCGATGTGGATCATGAGGAGCACTTGAGGATAGTGCTGCAGCTTCTACGTGAGAAGAAGTTGTATGCCAAGCTTAAGAAGTGCGAGTTTTGGCTTCGGGAGGTTGCATTCTTGGGCCACTTGGTATCAGCCGCAGGAGTAGCAGTTGACCCGACGAAGATTGTTACAGTTCGGGATTGGCCGAGACCGACGACGGTGACTGAGGTCCGGAGCTTTCTGGGCTTGGCAGGCTACTACCGTCGGTTTGTAGAGGGCTTTGCGAAGCTCTCTACTCCCCTGACCTGTTTGACTAGGAAGGGGATGAGGTTCATTTGGACTGAGCAGTGTCAGCGGAGTTTTGAGGAGCTGAAGAGGAGACTGATTTCAGCACCAGTTCTTACACTGCCAGTGATGGGTGATGGCTACGTGATTTATAGTGACGCCTCGCACAGCGATTTGGGTTGTGTCTTGATGCAGCATGGGAGGGTAATTGCTTATGCTTCACGGCAACTAAAGGATTATGAGAAGAATTACCCTACTCATGATTTAGAGCTGGCAGCTGTGGTGTTCGCGTTGAAGCTGTGGCGGCATTACCTCTACGGTGAGCATTGTGAGATCTACACGGATCATAAGAGCTTAAAGTATCTGTTTACTCAAAAGGAGCTGAACCTGAGGCAACGCCGGTGGTTGGAGTTACTGAAGGATTACGATGTGAGTATCCTCTATCATCCCGGCAAGGCCAATGTGGTAGCAGATGCTTTGAGTCGGAGGTCAGTGCAGAGCTTGAGCTTGTTGGTCACGCAGCAGGCCCCGTTGATTGAGCAGTTGAGGCGACTCCAGATTGAGGTTGTATCCCCTGGGGTCTCTGTTAGACTGATGTCTATGGTCTTGCAGCCCACTCTGTTGGACAGGATTAGGGAGACGCAGAGTGAGGACCCCCACTTGGAGAGGATTAGATCACAGATTCAGGCAGATCTTATAGGGGATTTTACAGTGGATAGCTCGGGAGTACTGCGGTACAGGGACCGAGTGTGTGTGCCTTCGGATTCAGAGATCAAAGACCAGATTTTGGGTGAGGCTCATTATACACCTTATACCATTCATCCTGGTGGTACTAAGATGTATAAGGACCTCAAGGCACATTTTTGGTGGTCCGGAATGAAGCGGGACGTTGGAAGATTCGTGGCTCACTGTTTAACTTGCCAGCAAGTGAAAGCAGAGCACCGGGTTCCTGCTGGCAAGTTGCAAAGTCTTTCAATTCCCGAGTGGAAATGGGACCACATCACCATGGACTTTGTTACAGGGCTGCCGAGAGCACAGAGTGGAGCCGACGCGATTTGGGTTATTGTTGATAGACTCACCAAGTCTGCGCATTTCTTGCCTGTTCAGGTGACTTGGTCATTGGAGCGTCTGGCACAGCTGTATTTGGACGAGATAGTGAGGCTACACGGGATACCTGCGTCGATTGTTTCAGATCGGGATCCGAGGTTTGTGTCACGATTCTGGGGGAGTTTACAGTCAGCTTTGGGGACCCAGCTCAGATTCAGCACTGCATTCCACCCACAGACTGATGGCCAGTCTGAGCGCACTATACAGACCCTTGAGGATATGCTGAGAGCGTGCATTATGGATTTTGGAGGGGGGTGGTACCGACACTTATCTTTGGTTGAGTTTGCGTACAACAACAGCTATCAGGCGAGCATTCAGATGGCTCCGTTTGAGGCGTTGTATGGACGCAAGTGTCGGTCACCCTTGTATTGGAGTGATGTGGGTGAGAGAAAGACTTTGGGACCAGATCTTCTTTTGGAGGCTGAGGAGAAAGTCAGAGTTGTTCGTCGACACCTTGAGGTAGCCCAGAGTCGTCAGAGGAGTTATGCAGATACTCGACGGCGAGACCTGGAGTTTCAGATTGGTGACCATGTATTCTTAAAGGTCTCGCCTTCGAAAGGGGTCCGGAGATTTGGAGTGCGTGGGAAGCTTAGTCCCCGTTTTGTTGGACCCTTTGAGGTACTTGAAAGGGTAGGCCCTGTGGCTTATAGAGTTGCTCTCCCTCCACGTTTGGCCGGTGTACACGATGTTTTTCATGTCTCAGCCCTGAGGAGATATGTCTTCGATCCGTCGGATGTGGTTGACTTCACTCCCTTGGAGATCGGTGAGGACCTGGTTTACGAGGAGCGGCCGTTGCGGATTCTTGCTCGTGAGGTGAGGGAATTGCGCAACCGGACCATTCCGTATGTGAAGATCTTATGGAGCAATCACGATGAGCGAGAGGCTACTTGGGAGCTAGAGACAGAGATGAGATCTGCTTACCCTTTTCTGTTCGAGACTACTGGTTGAGGTACGCCTGTTCTACCTTACTTCGTTTCGTGGACGAAACTTCCTTTTAGTGGGGGAGGATGTAGTGGCCCAAATTCCCATGCAGCGTTCTTCCGATGAATCCACTGTTAGAGCACCTAGCGTTGGTGTATCTGGCCCATGGTGCGTCAATGGGATGCCACAGATGGACCCTGTGTGTTATTATTAGCTGTGTAGGCCTTCGGCTGAGTTTGCCGAAATTTCGGAAAAGAATTAGGCCCAACAGAGGTCGGAAATGGATTCAGCACGGAAAAACGCTTGAAAACGGCTATTTGCTTGTTTATTTCTGAGTCCGGATGCCCAAAAACGGACTCCCGGAAGTTTTCAGTGGAAAATGGTGCATGGGAGGGGCCGTAGACCGCCGGGATGCCACGTGGCGGCCTGTCATTGGCCGGTTCAGAATGCGCGGTCCACAGAGCTGCGCGGCGGGGTGCACAGACCCGGCGCATGGACACGTGGCACCGCCTGATTGGCGGGCGCAAGGCGCGCGGTCTACCGGGTGAGCGCGGCGGTGCATGGACCAATGCGGGGCCACGTGGCAGCCTCCGGTTGGTCGGTGCATGCGGAGCGGTCCACTGAATTCCAGTTGAGTGCGTGGACCGGGTGTAGGGGACACGTGTCGCCCTCTGGTTCGCGGGCGCACCGTGCGCGGCGCACGGAGTCGGGGTCGGTGCCTCGGGGCGCGTGCCCACGTCGGGGCTATGCCGCGCGCCCGGCGCGGCCGCCGACCGGTCAGCGGGTCAACCGGGGTGGACACGTGTCGCCCGCTGATTGGCGGGCGCCAACCGCCTCACTGTGCGGGGGCGGGCCACGTGGCAGCCAGTGGGTGGGCCGAACAGCTGTTTGCTGTTCGGCGGGCCACGTGGCGGCTCCTGGTGGATTCGGGCGTGAACAGTGTTGGGCCGGCCCAACACTGTAGCCGCCCGAATGTTCCGGGCGCCCGAAATTTTGGGCCCAAAGCCCATTGACTTGTTTTTCCGGGCTGTTTCGGGTGAGGCCTATAAAAAGGCCTCAAGGGGCCTCGTTTTGAAGCTTTTCCCGAAAGCTTTTCACTTGGAGCCCTTCACCAAAGTTGTTTCTCTCCCTCTTGTGCATCTTTTGGAGGAAGCTCAGGATTTTTGGAGGCCGCGACGACGGCGACTTCTGCATCGGGGTGCGGAGCGACGATCTACTGTTGGAGGCCCATTTCCGTCGTAGTTTAGTCCGGGAGGTCTACCGGGCTACCCCGACATTATTTTTGGACGATTTCTGCGGTGACGGTTTCGTAAGAGGTAAATCTACATTTTTCGTGTTGGACACTTTTTCTGGATCCGAGCTTTTCTTGGGGTTCTGGGTACATTTTTAACCCCCTTTGCGACTGTTGGTTGATTTGGACAGCACCTACTTGTCGGATTTTTATCTCCTCATCCGGACATCGTAATTCGACGTTTCAGGACTCTATCGACATCTACTCTTCGCGAGGATCGCCGTCATATTTTTATTGGAATTTTTGGAGGAAGTTTTTCAGGTGAAAATTTCGTGTTAATGGGACTGTTCACCACAGTTTTTGGGAATGTGGAATTTGTGTGAATTAAAGTGTAATTTTGGTGTATGTTTGTACCCAGGAGTTTGTGAGCACTTCTACCGTGTTGTTGGCTTGGTGGGATTTGTGATTTGACAGTTGTGGGCTTTCTCAGCTGTGCGATTTTGGACAGTTAGCACTTTCAGGTGGGTGACCTTGCTTCCAAGAACTCTGGACTGTGTACTAATTCTATGTGTGTAGGATCATGCATGTTAGAAATTGGAGTATTAGCATGTGTAAAACTGTATGTTGTATCTTGTATATCAGTTGTTGAATCTTTTGATTCCTGCACTATGTTAAGTAATGAAATCTTGGAATTTGACCTAGCACCCCTGTCATATGTATCATGTTCAGCCAGTCTGTAGAAAAACTCCAACTTGGGCTAGGTTTTTATTGCTCTAGACATTCCACATCACGATACTTTATTTCACCTTGGACTTAGCTTTTCCTCGCCCGAGTTGTGGGCCGAGAGGTCGGTCGGTTGTGGGATGCATTTGCACTCGTGTCTGGGGACCGAGTGGAGTTGATAGCAGTCTGTAGATTGGATTTCTTTGGGAGAGTGATAGTGATGGTAGATCTGGGTTCTTGGAAACTGTCAGAGAGACAGTGGGTTTCAGCTGTGTAGATTCCAGCTAGTGTGTGAGACAGTGATTTGTTTGGTAGTCGATCTTATTGATCGAAGATTGGATCATAGCCTGCATGAGCCACATTTGAGCTTTACAGTGATACTATACAGTGATACTTATGGGTTACTTTGACTCGAGCGGGTCGCTCCCCTCGAGGGCCACTCCGGAGTAGGCGAGACCGGGTTGTGTACCGGTGTGAGTTTGAGATGTTCTTTAGCGACTTGTTGTTGCAGTGGTCCCTCTGGCTATGCTTTTGTTGGCAGCCATGGACGCCCTACGTAAGTCCGCTCCTCCGGGACGTAACGGCAGTAGGTTGGCGCAGGTTTGACTGGACCCGATGTGGCAGTCAGTTTTGATTGGGTGATCAGGGAGGAGAGTTAGTTGTGGCATTATGTTCTTTCTGTTCCACTGTTGAGCATCTAGACAGAGGCATAGTAGCTGTAGAGTTACCTTTCCCAGCTTTCCTTATAGCACTGCATATGTTACCTTTGCCTCTGGTAGACTTAGTGGGCAGACCGTCGGTCTTGTTGGCGGCACCCACTGAGAACTACTGTGGGATGTAGTTCTCACACCCGTCGTGGTGTTTTCTCCCCAGGGACTTCTGCTCCAGTTCCTGCAGCTCCTGTTGCCGATCCAGCTCCTTCTGACCGAGGTAAGGGCGTCGCGAGATAGATCCCCTCCTGTCGTCTTCTATGTGTGAGTAGATGTACCCCAGTTCCATTTTGGTGTGTGTTATGTCGAGTGACTTTTGTAGTGAGGTTTTGAGTTGTACCTTCCTTTCCTGCTTTTATGAGAGACTCCTGTATTCTGGTGAGGATGGTCTGTATATTTAAAGTTGTAGTTTTATTTTATGTATTTCTTTCCAGCTTTTCTCTTTCAGCTCTGATATCTGCTAGTGTAGATGTTTCCTTGCAGGTTAGCCGCTACGCCTATACGGGGCTTCCCGTATGGGCGGCGGATCTGTTGGCGAGCCGGGGCGCAGTATCGCCCCGGGGCGTGACAAAAAGGTGTTCCACGGTCGTCGCCCCCCAGCGGGGCCGTGCGGATCAGCTGCACGGAGATGGTGACGGTAAGGTCACCTAAAGTAATCAAGATGCTTTCCGGGATGTCAGCGGCATCATCCACCGCTATCTGACAGCAAAAACCTCCAAAGTCCGACATGTTTAAACTCTCCTCCTCGCCTCGCAGGTATCTTCCGAAGGGGCTGACAATTGCGACTACTCTAGATTCCGTCCAGCACTCGAAAGGAAGATCAACCAATTTGATCCACGCCTTGAATCGGAGCATGGATCTCTCGGCGTTGCGAAATGGGTTCCAGGCGAAGCACCGGAGCCGACAACGCGGGAGCCGGACGACGTCCCTGCGGGTGAGGTCTTCTGGGCGTACCCAGTGAGGGAGAAGGATCGCGAATCCCCGCTCACGATGCCGCGCCACGTGGAAGTCCTCGGATAGCCCCCCCAGCTTGCCGGCTAGGTCAGACGCAATCGCTTCTTGTGGGCAGTGCCCCAGTCGATCGGGTCCAATCACACTAGCGAGGATAGCGTTGCGGCAGAGTTGTTGACGAGCGTGGAAGTTCTCTGATAGGGGGACGAAGTGTTTTGTGGCGGGGGGCCTGTAACCCATAGCCCTGAACATCTTCGGTGTCGGCGGGGGTCTCGGGAGGCTACACCGGGCAGCGAGATGTCCAAGCTTGAAGCACCGTCGGCACCTGACCGGCTCCCTGCAGTGTCGTATAAGATGATCTTTCGAAAGGCAACGAAAGCACCTTCCCAGAAGCGGGGGGGGAGGGATTGAGCAATGCCGGTAAGATGTTTGCTGAGGAGAGGGGGCTCGACGGAGAAGCGCGTCCTTATAAGGAGTCTTAGATGTCCTAGCAACCGCTGGTCGTGCATCCCGTGAGCCCCCACAACTCCCAGGGCCATCCACCGAATCTCGATTGGGTCCCGTCCTGTCGCGTCCAACTTCAGCAGTAGCCTCAGGACAATACGAGGTAAGCGAGATACCTCTGTGATCTGCCCATGATACATAGCGGACGACTCTTTTGCCTCTAATGTCTCTCAGGCCACAGGACCCATGTGCCTCCTTCCGCCGAGAAGGCAGTGGCCTTCCGCTGACAGGAGATTCCTTAGCAAGAGTCTTGTCTGCGTTACTCTCCGCCTTGTGCATGTGACTGCTCCCGGCCAAAGAAGAATCCCGTCGCACCGCCGTAGCACCACTTCCACAGGTTTGTCGAAAAACACTGCTGACACGGGGCCTACCATCACGTGCTCTCCTCCGAAGCTCCCTCCCTCTCCGGTGCTCCTTCCTCTCTAGCTCCTTATAGCTCCGGGTCGCCTTCCTCTCAGGTTCCCTCCCTCTCCGGGTCAAACCAGTGTTGATGTTGATGTTGTTGTTGTTGTTGTTTTTAACCTTCAATTCGTCTTCCTTCTTGGTGATCTCTCCTCCGCCTCCAGCTGCGCCCGCCAGATGGGTTTCTCTCTCGCTCATCTTCCTTTTCAATGTTTTTTATTCACTGTCTCTTGATGAATCAGCAAAAATCTTCGTTAGCTCCCATCCTCCTCCCTTCTCCCAGGCCAATCCCTCTTCGTTAGCTCCCATCCTCCTCCCTCGTTAATGCTCGCTCTCATCCTCCTCCCTCGTTAATGCCCTAGCTTCTTCCGAATCCCCTCTAGCTTCTTCCAAATCTCCTCGATCTTGTGTCGGACGCGATCTTGTGCCGAATCGTCTGCCGTTAATGCCCTAGCTTCCTCGTGTCCGCCGCCATCTTCATCCGAGCTGATCATGTGGCAAAAGGTTGGTAAAAATGGAGATCTTCGTTAATGGTACACACCTACCTTCCTCCTCCCGCCTCGCCCTTCGTTAATGCCCTAGCTTCCTCGTGTCGGACGCCCTCTTGTTCCGAGCTGATCCCAGTGGCAAAATGTTGGAAAAATGGGCATCTTCGTTAAGACCCGATCTCGTGCTTCCTCGTGTCGGGCGCCATCTCCATCCTCTCTACTTCTCTCAACTCATCTTGCAGTGAGCATAATAATTATAAAGATCTCCTTTGAGATCCACCTACATGGTAACCCCTTTGTTCTTTCTCTTTACTCTCCTGCACTCTGACTCTTGCAATCTGAGGTAACCCCTTTCTCTTTACTCTCCTTTACTGAGTAGTGCGACCACCAATTAAGTGCGACCACCAACCTGAGTTTGCCTTAGGTAAACAGGATGGTTCAGTCTCTTCCTTTCCTCTATAAAAGAGAGTAGTCCGGATCTGAGGAATCAAAGGTAAAGCTTGTCTGAGTAGTCCATTGTCTTATTATTCTGTGGTGTTGTTGAAGTCTTCACTGGTGGATATTTGAACATTACTTGTGCTGCTGTAGGAGTGGTCACTGTTGGTTTTTCAGCATTGTTCTGATCTTATTGAGGTGATGCTTTCTTTGATTATACTCCCTATTAAGCTATCACATATTATCACATGTCATGTTGTTATTATGCATAAACGAATGTGGAGGGGACCTATGATGAATTCAAAGCTGAAAAGAGTTGGTTAAATTTGGGAGAAATTCAGCCAATATTTTGATACTGCCATGCATAAGAAAAGTGCATAACTGCATATCAAAAATTGAGGGAAAGAGTTGGGAAAATTAAGGCGATGATGTAGGGAAAAGCTATAAACATATCCATGGGAGGGAGGCATGGTTTATTTAACTAATGCAGCCGTCATGGAGTCATGTATTGTCTTATCCCCTGAGCCTCTTGATAAAAATATTCAACCATTTTGAGCCTGTTTGATACTAATGTTATATGTTTGCAGTATGAAAGAATCTGATTTCTTTGTCTATTAATCTCAGATGGCCCCTCTAAAAAAGTTGCAACCTACTTTGAAAAACAATCACTCAATTATTGATGTTCCCTCTGCTGATATTATACCTGGGATAACTTGCTATTCCGGGATAATGAAGTATAAAAATTAAATTACGTTTGGTTGGAAAGTTGGTACTCTCTGGAATAGTTAAAATTGTGTTTGGTTAAAATTATGGAATAGTAGAGAATAGTGGAAAAAGAAGATATAATTTTTATAAAAATACCAACTTTGCCCTTAGCTTTTTTTATAGAAAAATTAATTTAATTATTATATTAAATTTGAAGCAATTTAATTATAAATAATAAATTATGTTAAAAAAAATAATATTTTTTATTTTATATTATATTTTAAGAATATAAATAATAAATTATATTTTATATTATATTATATTATATTATATTTTATATATTTTTTATATTTTATATTATAATTTATATTATATTTTATATTATAATTTATATTTTATATTATAATTTATATTATATTTTATATTATTTATATTTTATATTATAATTTATATCTTATATTATAATTTATATTTTATATTATAATTTATAATTTATATTATAATTTATATTTTATATTATAATTTATAATTTATATTATAATTTATATTTTATATTATAATTTATATTATAATTTATAATTTATATTATAATTTATATTTTATATTATAATTTATAATTTATATTATAATTTATATTTATATTATAATTTATATTTTATATTATAATTTATAATTTATAATTTATATTTTATATTATAATTTAATTATAAATAATAAATTATAATTTTGCCCATTCACTACCCCCAGGGATAAAACCCTATTCCATGGGGGGAGAGGAATAAGGCTTAACGGGTTATTCCAGAATAACCTGTTAAGCCAGGGATAAAAAAAAAAATTATCCCATGTCATTTTATAATACTGTTTGGCAAGAATTGGGAGATAAAAGGGGTTATTCCTCCTTTATCCCCCAACCAAACATTGCCTAAAAGCTAATTACATTAACCGAATGTCACGTATTGTGACGCCCTGCTTTCTCAGGGGTCATTCATTCTAAAACTACTCTAACTCTAGCACACTCAACCCTCTTAACCTTTTGAACCTAACTACCACCCAAAATGCTATAACCGGATTAAGAAACTTAGTCCTATTTATACCTTTTATATATATTCTGTGACGCCCCCAATAGTCTCACATCGGATGTGGATGGAATTGTGATTGGATTTATATGAGACATGGACACTAGCAATAATAACTGGGCTTAAGTATTTTGGGCTGTGGTTTTGGCCCAACGAATTATTATTGCTAGTAGGCCGGATCGTTACATTAAATGATGAAGTATGCAACACGAGGACTTCCCAGAGGGTCACCCATCCTAGTACTACTCTCGACCAAGCACACTTAACTCCAGAGTTTTGGATGCTATATATATATATATATATATATATATATATATATATATATATATATATATATATAAACTAATTCAAATTCTGGGAGTGTTGCATTCCTTCTCCCTTTAAGCTCTAACGTCCTCGTCAGACTCAGACACATTCACAAGCACCAGGCGATGTGAGACTCGTCTCGCTAGTCTTAACCGACTTTGTGGGAAGCTGCACTCCACTCACAATAGTCATTACTACGAAAGCCTCGCTAAAATTTGCTCCCATGTAATTTATTTATTTTCTTTATTATGTTTCTATGGTTCGAAAAGTTATTTGTTATTTTATTTTATTTTTATTGGTCTCCAATGATTTGTAAAAAATTATAACTTAGTCATCCTATAACGATAATAGATCCTTATAATCAAATAAAGACAAAAATAGATAACTACATGATGATGAGCCCTTGTAGTCAAAGGATCAGGCATTTGGTGCCAACAAATTTTTTATCGTTAAATCTATTTCTTTAACTAATTTTACTTTATAGATCATACTATTTCACAAACAATCCATTAAATCTTAGAGGACGACTATTGTTCTAATCCTACAAATCTTTATCCAAATATCAAAAACTTGTAAGCACTAATGATTGGATGCTTTTACAAGCATAGGAACTCAATTCTATATAAATATATAGAGTTGGATTTGAATGCTCTTAATAGTATGTTTCCTACCGTTAGATTTATCTCTTTGGTTAATTTCACCTATTAATTAGATCATATTATTTCACCAACCACCCACTAAACCCAATGGGCGCACTATCATCCTAACCACACATTCTTTCATACAAGAGCTAAAAACCTACAAATACCAATGACTCGATACTTTTACAAGTATAGAAGTTCAATTTTATATATATATATATATATATATATATATATATATATATATATATATATATATATATATATATATATATATAGTTCAGCTACTATGCTTTGGTGCTTAGATCATTCTATTCCACCAACCGCTCACTATACATTTTTTTCATCCAAGAGCTAAAAATCTACAAGTACCAATGACTTGATACTTTTAAAAGTATAGAATCTCAATTATATATATATATATATATATATATATATATATATATATATAAGAGCTTATATACGTTTAAAAGGACAAGCCCAACTATGCTTGTGAATTTTTTATTATTGAATTTGCATTGAGATTTGTAATATTATAAAGTCAACTAAAGAGAAAGAAAGAGAAAGTACAATAGTATGGATCTCAATGCAAATTCAATAATAAAAAATTCGCAAGAATTGTTAGGCTTATACTTTTGAAAGCATATAAGTTCTACTCTCTCTCTCTCTCTCTCTCTCTCTCTCTCTCTCTCTAGTCCGGCTATGCGTTTGGTGCTTGTAAGTTTTCACTATTTTGTCACGCCCCAGGCCCATATATATATATATATATATATATATATATATATATATATATATATATATATATATATATATATATATATATATATAGTTCGGCTATGCGTTTGGTGCTTGTAAGTTTTCACCCTTTTGTCACGCCCCAGGCCCACACCGGAAGCCCCCGAGGCACAGAATAGACCCGCCACGTGCGAGGACGGACCCTACACGTACATATGAAGTGTCTAAAACTAACCTACAAAAAAACTAAAATCTATAATTAATATATATCGGAGTATAAGTAAGACTAAATTAGTAACTAACACTGTACTAAATACATACAAAATCCACCTCACAAAAAATAAATACATGTAAAGGGCCTTGGTCTGGCCAGTCCTGAGTGCAGTGTACTATCCAAAACTACAACTGGTGGTCTACCTCTACCAAAAAAATACTAGATAGGAGCTTTTATCTACGGTGTAATATCTCCTTATCTTGATCCCGAGCTAGCTCAGAAGGCCTTAAAAAGTAGATGACATAGCGGACGTGAGAACTACAATATAGTAGTTCCAGTGGGTATGGTCGACGATAATTACGGCCTATCCACTAGGTCTATCAGAGGCAAGATAGAAAAAACTACAACAATAATCGAGTGACGAAACATAATAAAATAAAACCCACATAACACTACGCTATCATGCCTCTACACCAAAACCCAAAATATCTCTATCCTACTCTTGAAATCCACAAACAACCCCAAAAAACCCGAAAGGACTCACTACCCAAGCGCGCATAGAAGCCACAACACTAACCGACTCAATGGTACACTGGACCCAATCTTAAACTGACCGACTCCTCAGCCCAGTAAAGCATGCGCCGTCTGCTGCCCGGATTACACGGCCGCTGGTACTCCCGGCAACAAATATGCCCCTGTCAACTCTCCTTACTATCCGGACTAACACAGCTGCTGGTGTGCTCGTCAACAGTAGACGTCAGCGTACCTTCCTCTACCGTCTGAGCCACACTACCGCTCGTGTGCCAGCCGATCGGTAGCCTCCTATCATCACTTTGTCTCTTTCTCTGGTCAAGTCACTTGCCTCCAATACTAGAAATACTCTGCATCTTGATCACAGTGCCTTAGACACACACACACACCCACGCACACTGGTCCACGTACGTCCCACTAACCAACCACTGAACACCACTACAATAGTAGTATATCATCTATATCTCTATGAGGTCGCACATATATCACAATCTCAACACTGCCTATCTCTATATAACCAATCCACACAAAACGGAAGTGCTAGTCGGGCCACTGTCCACTAAAATCCCACTAAAACACTAACTCCCTAGATCAACAACATGGATCGCGTGATAAATAGAATAGCCCAGTCATGCTATAATAATACCTACCCCGTAATCCGTGCAATCAAACAACTCACATATGTCACCTAATAATAAAATAATAATGTTTTTAACCCCAGTCTGAATTGTCCAAATTCTATAAAATAATAATCAATCATTCACATGCATTTCACTATAGCTAATAATCAGTCTAAAGACTCTTAAAACATCTACATTTAGCAAGCAACATAATAAGTAATTCATCATTCTCAGCGACACGGAACCTACTTGGATCGCAAATACTGGTAGAACACGGATGGTTTAAAGACATCACGCTCAACAGTGATCACCACGTGCGAACGGCTCCAACCCAAAAATTCGACAACACATCGCTTCAACCACGCAACACAAAAGATCTCGGCCATAATAGTCAAATATAAGGGGCGCAAAACTCAAATCCAAAGGCACCCACGAGCTAAACCTATAGCAACAAAGACTATCTTGAAAAACCCAAATAAATAATATTAAAAAAAAACAAGATGTACCTCCAAGTTGATGCACCATAAAATCACACGTGCGCGTGTCCGTGCTCGATTTCTCAAAACAATCCGCATAATCCATGGATGAAGGGATGTGCGGTTAGAATGATAGTGGTCCTCCTAAGGTTTAGTGAGTTGTTGGTTAAATAATATAAATGCTAGGGACTACTATAATTCTAACCACACATTTCTTCATCCAAAGGCTGAAAACTTATAAATACGAAAAAATTTTACTCATATAAATATAATAGCCAGAATATATATATATATATATATATATATATATATATATATATTTATTTATTTATTTATTTATATATATAGTTGAGCTAGATTATTATTAGGAAAACTCTAACTGTACACCCGTAAGGGGTGTACATCTCACACCCCCACCCATCTAAGGGTGGGGGTGTGATGAGGGGTCACTTGATGTGACCCTTAAAAATCATCGCCACCCTTAAAGGGGTGGAGATGTAGGATGTACACCCCTTCGGGATGTACATATAGCAATCCTCTTATTATTAATAGCAAATGAACTCCATTGCCTAAAAAAAAAAAAAAAAAAAAAAGGGAGCGTTTAGCGCCTTAGCGTGAGCTTTTGATTCTTCGTTTGGTATGCACTAACAACTAATAACCGTTATTGTGAACTTTATATACATAGCATTCAATATTAAAACATCTTTATATATGTTACGAAAATGACTATTAGCACCTTTCGAAGCTTAGTTGAGTTGAACAGCAAAAGTAAACATCAAATTATATATGCCTCACATTTTTGTTCTCACATAAGTATACGTACCAAAGAAATCGGTTGGGATCTTTCCATTTGAGAACCTCCCAGTTGGCTGGTGCCCGATGAAATCCTTACCATAAGGCGGGAAATTGCACTTGATCAGGGTCTTGAGGTGGTTGTTGTTACCTGAGTCGACGATCGAATCACCAAACGCAAACACGGCAGGAAACTTCGTCCGATTATTCGAAGTGTAACCTAATACCTTAACAAGCTGAAACATCACTATAAATAGTACAATGTATTCTCTAAGGCCAAAAAAAGCACTCAACAAGATCCTCTTACAACTTTCCCCCATTTTCTCTCTTCTATAAAATGTATTATCTGTGGTGCATGCAATCTCTAGTTTGGGTTGCTTTACTATAGAAGAATGAAGAGCCCTTCAATTTATTGGAGTGCATGGCTCAACAAACACCAACAAATTTTAGGTTTGGCAATTTAAGGCTACATTGATTATAATTGTTGTATTTTATTAAGGAGATTTGTTACAAGAACTCCACATCATTCTAAATTTTCTTATCAAGTTGTTGTAATAACTTAAATATTTACAAAATTCAAATTGATTATATTGTAATATTAATAAATGATACCTCCAAGAGAGAAATGGAAACATCTTTTAAAATATTTTCAAATTCTTTATTCTCTTACACATTTCATATATAGTTGTTGCATGTGGCATAGTAATAGTAGTTTTTGTGTTGTGGAATTGAGCTATTTATTGTGATACTTGTGTATTTAATAATGAGACATCGACACCTAAATTAATGATCAATTTTATTAAATATGATATACATAATTTGAAGTATTTTGAAGCCAAATTTTTATATTTTTTCCACATTATGTGTTCAATGATTAAAAAAATCTTAAAATCAACAATTTTGATGATATTTATGAGCTAGTTATGACTTTAAGAATGGCATCATCATTTTGATAAGATTTTTTAGTGTCAACTATTTATTTTCAAATTATTCAACACATCATAATTTACACTCTAAATAATGTAAATTATATATGTCTAATAACATTAATTATCTTTTCAAAAGTTCCATCTTCAAAAATAAAATGAAATTATTAAAATGTCCGGAAAGCACTAAAGCTCAACTTTTCCTCAAAAGTTATTAATTTTTTTCTCCTTATACTTGACCGAGAAAAAAGCGAACGTGTCCACTAATGAGCTCACTAACTTAATACAATTTTCACAACAATACGTATAGTCTCCTATAGAGGTGGTAATCACACTATTCTCAAATTAATTCGTGTTCTATTTGAAATGAGCTCGAAATCGATCAGTTCGTCTAATAAATAAGTCGAACACGAGCCGGAATTAGTTTGCTCATGTCCAGCTCGATATACCTCGAATATATATATATAGTCCGGCTAGAATACTATCGATAGCACCAAACAATTGGTGCTATCAAGTTTTCAGCCGTTGGATGAAAAGATATGCGGTTGGAATTATAGTAGTCTCCTAAGATTTTTACTATTCAACCAACCACCTAGTAAACCGTAGGGGACCACTATAATCCCAACCGAATATTTAATCCGGCTACTGTGCTTGTATAAGTACAAAGTAATTAGTACTTGTAAATTTTCTACCGTTAGATCTATTTCTTTGACTAATTTTATCCATTAGATCATTCTATTCCACCAACCACCCACTTAACCCATAGGGACCACTATTATCTTAACCACACATCTTTTCATCCAATTGCAGGAAACTTGGTAGCACTAAATACTTGATGCTATCAATAATATAATAGCCGAACTATATATATATATATATATATATATATATATATATATATATATATATATATATATATGAGCGCTGCTAGGGGTACACCCACATTCAGGGTGTATATCATACACCCCGCAACGTGGGCGGTCAGGATTGAATGGAATTTTTAAAACTTTTATTCTCACTTCCTCTTTCTCTCCGTACCGGTACACTTCCTTGCGTGCCGGTACTCTTTTAAATTTAAATATTTTTATATTTTATTTATTTCAAAATTTATTATAAAATAAAATAAAAATATATAAACTATAATAAAATTAAATATTTTTAAAATTTAAATATTATAAATTAAATTATTTTTTATAATTATTAAATTGTAAAAATATATATTTAATTTTCAGATTATGTCTCTCTCTCATGGGACATTCTTGGCACTAGTATAATTTAAATTTTAACTTTATGGAAAAATTTTAATTTAATTTTGTTCAAATTTAGTTTTTTAATTTACATTTAATTTTTTAATTTAAATTCTAAATTTTTTTAAATTTTTTATTCATAATTATTTTAAAAAAAAATACAAATAAATAGAGAGTGACAATATCACCTCCATTAAGGGTGATAGGATGCACGGTTTAATCCAACCCCTCCATTAAGGGGTGTAGGATGTACACCCCTTAATGGGGTGTACAGATAGCATTTTCCTATATATATATATATATATATATATATATATATATATATATATATATATATATATATATATAGGAGTTGTGTTAGGAGCACGGAGGCCTCCGTTCTCTTAAGCCATTTTTGATGATTAAACTTCTGAATAGACGATCAGCTCCATTAGACTTGATCAAACATATTTCAAGTATACAAAAAATAAATCTTTTCATTTTTTTTTTATATTATTTATCTAATGATCGAATGGGTTCAAAATTAATAACTTTTAGTATTATATCATTTGTAAGGTTAATGGTGCAAAAGTATTCAAATCAAATGAAATTTTGATAGAAAATTTTTTATACTATGTGTAGTAAGATCAATATCTCTGTTTGAAAATTTTAGTATTGTATCACAACTTTTTGTGAAATTTTTATTTTCAACCGTTTATTTTGAATTCTTTCGATTACTAGGTAAATGATATAGAAAGACAACAAAATTTATTTTATAGATTCTTCAAATACACTAGATCAAGTTTAATGAAATCAATTGTTGATTCGAAAGTTCTTTCATCAAAAATGAATTAGGAGCACGAAGACTTCTGTGCTCCTAATATCACACAATCCGACTATATATAAAGAGAGAGAGAGAGAGTGTGTGTGTGTGTGTTAGGCTGGAACAATCTCCATTGCTGCCCATTTGTTTTCGATGATGAAGCTTTCAAAATGACGATTGATACTATTAAATATGATCTAAACCATTTAAACTATCTGAAAATTAAACTTTATGTGTTTTCGATATTCTTTTCTTGTCCATTAAGTGGACACAAAAATGAAGGTTGAAATAAATATCATTGAAAAATTAATTTAAATTTTTTTACACCGAGCAAAAAATTTATATCTATCATTAAAATTATAAATTTTGTAATCCTTTAATCATTACGTCAATAATGTCGAAAAAAATTAAAATTTAATTTTTATATACTTTCAGAATATGTTTGGTTGGAAGGAATCAATGCATGGAATGGGAATCGGAATGAGCCATTCCCATTGTTGATGTTTGGTTTGAGAGATTAGCATTTCGATTCCTATTCCGGAAAGAATCAAATACTTCCAAAATGACTCCCAACATAGAGATGGAAGTCAATGTTGATTCCGAAACAGATTGAGAAAAAACTCTTTTTTTTTCAATAATAATTATCTAAATTCAAATATAGATATAAACTAAAATTTAGACTAAATTATAATTTTAAATTTAAATTTAACATATAAATTCAAAATTATTATCTTTTAAATTTTAATTGTAATTTCAATATAAGTTTGATATTTGAAATTTAGATATAGTTTTACATTTTAACTTTGATTATAAATTTAAATTACAAATTTAAATTTAAATTTGAGTTATGAATCTCAATTTGAATTTAAATTTTGATTACAAATTTAGATAGTAGATTAAATTTGTCTTATTTAAATAATAATAATAAGTTGATTCCAAATCCTAATCTTATTGTGAACCAAACAAATTAGGAGATTCATTATTTTATTTTCGATTCCGGTCCATTAATCTGATTCCTATTTCGATTGCGATTTCCATTTTGAGCCAAATATGCCCTCAGTGGTCTTGATTATTTTAAACGATGTCGATCATTGATTCGGAAGATCCATCATCGAAAATAAATAGGTAGAAATTTAGCTCGTTTACTACTGATAGCATTCCATCTCAATTATATATATATATATATATATATATATATATATATATATATATATATATATATATATATATATATATATATATATATATATAAAGAGAGAGAGAGAGAGAGAGAGAGAGAGAGAGAGAGAGAGAGAGAGAGAGTTCGGCTATGATAGTTATAAAAGTATCATTCACTTGGTGCTTGTAAGTTTTTCATTGTTAGATATATTCATTTAATCAATTCTATTTGTTAGATTACACTATTCTACCAACTACCTATTAAATCCTAGGGATGTGCGGTTAGGATGACCAAGTCATTGGTGCTATATAGTTTTTGATCATTGAATAAATGGATGTGTGGTTAGGATGATAGTGGGCCCCTAGGGTTTAGTGGGTAGTTGGAAAAGTAGTATGATCTAAGAGATGAAAATGATCAAAAGAGTAGATCTAATGTCGAAAAATTTGGTAGCACCAAGTATTTGGTGCTATCGATAGCATAGTAGCCAAACTATATATATATATATATATATATATATAAAGAGAGAGAGAGAGAGAGAGAGAGAGAGAGCGCGCGCTAGGCTAGAATGCTATTAATAGCAACAAGTCATTAATGCTATTAAATTTTTAACCGTTGAATTAAAAAATGTGTGGTTGAGATGATAGTAAACCCCTTGGGTTTAATGAGTGGTTGAAAAAATAGTAAAATCTAACGGGTAAAAATGATCAAAAGGGTTGATGTAAGAATAGAAACTTGATAGCACCAAATACTTGGTGCTATCGATAGCATAGTAGCTGCACTCACTCTCTCTCTCTCTCTCTCTCTCTCTCTCTCTCTCTCTCTCTCTCTCTCTCTCTCTCTCTATATATATATATATATATATATATATATATATATATAATTGAGTTCATATGCTTTTAAACGTACCAAGTCATTGGTGCTTAAAGATTTTTAGCTCTTGGATGAAAGAATATGTGGTTAGGCTGATAGTGGGCTCCTTAGGTTTAGTGGGTGGTTGGTGGAATAGCATGATTTAAGAGTTGAAATTAATTAGAGCAATAGATCTAACGGTAGAAAACTTACAAACACCAATTCTTGGTACTGTTACAAGTATGGTACTTTTACAAGTATATATATATATATATATATATATATATATATATATATATATATATATATATATATATATATATATATATATATATATATATATATATATATATATATATATATATATATATATATATATATATACCGGCTACTATGCTATCGGTAGCACCAAACACTTGGTTCTACCAAGTTTTTCACCGTTAGATCTACCATTTTAATTATTTTTATCCCTTAGATCATACTACTGTCCCAACCATGCACCAACTAAACACTAGGGGCCTACTATCATCCTAACTGCACATCTCTTCATCCAAGGATCAAAAACTTAATAACACCAAAGACTTAGTGCTATTGATAGCACAGCAGACTACTTCTATATTGATAGCATAGTTCTTAAGATATCATGATAAAAGTGTGAATAAATAATTAGATGATTGTAAAGATCCGGCTCACTAGCAACCAGCTCAAAATGTTTAAGCTTAGTTATTATTACTAGTGTCCATGGTCCCAATAATAACTCGTTGGGCCCAAACAATCGGCTCAAAATGTTTAAGCCCAATTTTTATTACTAGTAGCCATGGTTTCTTATATACTCAATCACAATTCAATTTTCATCCGAAGCGGGACTTCCCGTTTAGGCATGATATTCTTGTCAGCCCAATCACACATACAACCAAAGATAACCAGGCGATGTGAGACTTATCTTACTAGCCTTGTCATTCAGACCCTGCTATAGCCTGTCATCTTGTCTTTCAGATCTTGACTCAGTCGAGACTCATCACATTTCTGGCTGGTGATTAGCTCTGATACCAAATGTAACAATCCAACCCACTAGCAATAAAAGCTCGTTCAATTCGGCCTAAACCACCGGCCCAAATTACTTAATTAAGCCCGTTTTTTATTATTAGTGTCCATGATCTCTTATATACCTAATAACAACTCAATTTTTATTCGATGTGTGACTATTGGGGGGGTGGCAATGGCACATGAATGCATAAATGAGGGTGGTTGTGTGTGGCCACCAATCAGGTTGACACATAACAACTTAATCAAGAATGCTCCATTTAATTCATCACATTGCATATTCATCTAATTTGATCATGACACACTAACGAATGAATTAAACTAGAATACAATTGGAGCCTTAATTATGTTTTTTCTTTTCTTTTGTGCATTATTTTTCCATGTAAAGGAGGGACATTACTATAGGGGGTATTTGATTCGTGTAATTTGCCAATAATTATTGAGGATTTACAGTTACTATGTTTAGATAATATAGCTAAATAATTTAGTTGGGAATATTCTTCTCCAGAAGAAATAGAATTTCTCTAAAAGGAGGAATCTTATTAACTGAGGAAGACAAGTATATTTTATTCCCCAAATTGGAGAATGTAAAAAAAAAAATTCAAAATTTTCAAATTACTCTTGGAACCTTTAAACCCTCATTTTACTTTCATTTTTCCTCTTTTTTCTCTCTCTCTCTCTCTCCACAATTGGTATCTTTTTTTTCTTCATTAGTCTCTCCATCCCTCCCCTCCCTCCCTCTCT
This sequence comes from Tillandsia leiboldiana, assembly GCA_029204045.2. NCBI lineage: Eukaryota > Viridiplantae > Streptophyta > Magnoliopsida > Poales > Bromeliaceae > Tillandsia > Tillandsia leiboldiana. The sequence continues at coordinate 48,730,111 of CM055067.1, read as the reverse complement.
CTCTCTCTCTCTCTCTCTAACTGTCTGAGGTGGCTGCACGATCATGGCCGTAGATCTATGGTCGTGCGGCCAAATCCATGGTGGCAGTAATTTTATATCTCCAATACTTTTAATAAGATAATTATATGAACCAAATATAATAATAGTATAACTCTCAATAATTTTATTACTATACATATAATTTGGCTTAAATTATCATTACTTAGTAGTTATATATGACGCGAACCAACTGTCCTCTAAAAGTTATAATAATTAGTAGGGTCCAAGTCCAACTGCTAGTTTTAATCCTGACAATGTAACCATCTAGCACTTTTCTAATTTAAAAATCAAATTAATTTTCTGAATAATTGGAACCTAATTCTATGTGTGCATACTTTCAAAACTTCATTTGTTTATTTTCTACCATTCAAATAGGACTATTGTAACGCTTCAATTTTTCAGAGGATCATCTATTCTAAAACTATTCTAGCACGTTCAACCCTTTTAATCGATCTTTTGGGTCTAGTTACCATCCAAAATGCTATAACTGGATTAAGAGTTTTAGTCAGGGACGAAACACGCTCAACCCTCTTAACCTCTTGGGCCTACTCTAACTCTAGCACGTCCAAACTTCTCAGGGAGTCGTTCATCCTAGAACTACTCTAACTCTAACACGCTCAATCTTCTTAACCTCTTGAGCCTAATTAACATCTAAATGTTATAGCCGGATTAAGAGTTTTAGTTAGGACCGAAACCAGAATTTTAATTTTAGGAAGGCTAAAAATACATTATGTAAAATATATTACTTTTTAAAAAAATTAATAAAAAAAATTATATATAAATAATTTTTTGTTCATTAACTTTTGAGTTTTTAATATTTTTTTTTAAAAAAAATAGAGTACAATTGTTTTTACCATTAAAATAATAATGATCTAGGAATCTACAAAAAATTATGTTCAAAAATTAAATATTAAGATTTAATATAATTTGCAAATCAAGTATTATGATATATTAAAAAATCAAGTATTAAGATTTAGTATAATTTGCATATTAAGTATTACGATATATTGGAGTAAATTAAATTTACATCCTGTGGCCCACAAGACAATATATTTTTTAAAAAATATATATATATTTTGACCCCTAAATTATACACTATTTTAGTTTTATTAATAACATAATAATAAATTTTTATATAATTTTAAAAATATTGTGGGGGCCATGATTACTTTAGACCTTCATATGGCTAGGGAGTTTAGTCCTATTTATACTTCATATATATGACTAATCTAAATTCTGAAGGTGTTACAGTTATGCTAGGATGCTACATATTAACAGCATCAACTCATTATTATAGAGTTATTTTCATCGATTTAGCATCCGATTTAATAATAAACATATGTAAATATGATATAGAGCATTTGAATTTTATAAATTTTAAATTTCATAATTTTTCAAAGTGTTTTCTCATTTAAACATGCTCTTGGAGTGTTTTTCTCATTTAAACATGATTTCGGAGAGTACTTGTTGTTTGACAGTCCAAAAAAAATTTAAATTAATGAAATTTTCGATTGAATTTTTTTTGAATTATCTACAACAATTAAGATTAATGTTGAATTTAAGATTTAAATGTGGCTCATGTTAAAGATCACTTTCATGTGAATAAAACAAAAGAGTCATATCACTATCACGATCCAATTAATTGCCTTAATAAATAAAGCACATGAGCAAATGAGAATTTGAATGCTAATTTTTTATTCAGTCAAAATTAGTATTAAAACATCATATTAAAGATCCATTTAGTTAGAATTAAGTTACACATCAAGTTAAACTTAAACTCGCAATTGTTGGATTTCTTTTCTCTACACATCAAAATCCAATAATTAATATAATGCATAAACTGCAGCCACTTTAGATAAGCTTCTTTAATTTGTTCAGTTCCTCAACCAAAAATACATGCATTATTATTCTTCAAACAAATTAATTATTCTTCATACGAATTTGCATTATTATTAATTTTAAATGGCATGATACATACAATGCTGAATTAATTAAATGGCCCAATCTAATTGAACACTCAGTAAAATTTCCAACCACGATGATTGAGACTTAGAATCTATTCGGTAATTATAAAAATTAAAAATAAACTTTTATAGTTTATTATTATTTGTTATCAAAATTTTATAATTTTTTACTTTATTTTTTAATATTTAGTTCAAATCAAAAAAAAAATAATAATAATATGAAAAAAAAAAAAAAAAAAAATCCCACCACCACCACTACTACCTTTTTCTTAACATAAAAATCCGCTTGATTTAGAGATGCCTCAACATAATAATCCACTTTGTTTAGACTGAAAACAAATCCTTAAACCTTCTTGGTGTTCTAAATTAATCACACACTTTGTAACTTAATTATGACTAATACAGTTTATAATTTGTTTGGTTAATTAATAGAATGTACGCGACATAGATGTAACGCACAAAATGTTTTGTACGAACCTGTGAACATTGTCTTATAATTATTTTTTGTATTTTACAATATAATGTCAGAGTACGTAGCCGATTAAAATTAAAATAGTTTGAATCCACATTAGAATTGTAAGGAGTCCCTCTGAAGTATAGGCCATTTGGAGATGGTTTTTTTAAAAAAAAAAAAATATTTTACTATATTTTAAAAAGAACTGATTTATACTAATTACTTTAATTTAAAAATTTGTGAACTTTGATGTTTCTATCACGGCAATAGTCCAACATCGAATGAGAATAAAATTATGATTAGATATATATAACAGACATGCACGCTAGTAGTAATAACTGGACTTACACATTTTGGACTGTAGTTTGTGTAATAATTTAAATTTTTATAGTAAATAAATAAAAGGAAAAAGAATGAAAGTCGAGTTGATTTTGAAATATAAATGGCACAAGAGCGCAGTTGACCGTTTTGCCACTGTGTAAATTGTACAGTTTACGAGGCTGAAATGTCGCTTTTCAATCCGTGCCAAATCTCGAAAATCCGAGATCACTAGCGCGACCGTTTCGTCGAACCGATCGAAAATGATATTGAGCAAGTTCAGATCCAACGGTTGGATCTTCCAGAAATCAGCGAAGAAGCGGGCGGGACCCGCGACTTAAGTGAATAGTGCTGTAAACAGTAGATGAATAGTAACCCCTATTTCTAAATCCCCTTAGTGCCAACGTTAGTCAATTCGCTGTCTGGACTCCGATCATAGCAATCCAGGTAGTCGATTTGAACAGCTTCATCGATCTGAACGCAATGGCGCTGACGGAATTTCCGTTTGACGACCCTAGAGTCTCGAAAAGCGTGATAAACTATATTTCTGTACAGTGTTTATGGACCGAGAATTTATCCGGACGTTTTCTCGAAAAACAAAAATCGCTACCTGATAGGTTTCGTCGAGCCGGACGTCGTGGCGAAGTCCATTTTTCGATTTGACGACTAAAATGCCTCGAAAAGCGTAAAATACAGTGGAAAATGCGACATTTTACACAATAAACCCTAGATTTTATGCCTCGAATTGCGTGTTGGTCCTTAGAGAGGGACCTAAGTGCGAAACAGGTGTGCTGTGATGGACTGGGCTCAAAATAGTGAAGTTTGAGGGACTAAAGTGCAATTGTGCAACCTACTATATATATACATATATTTTGGGTTAGGGTTCCTCTTAAACCCTAGTCCCATAGCCCCAGCCGCCAGCTTCAACTGTACCCACTCCCTCTGCCACACTCCTCGTGGTAGCGCACCGGCCGCCGCCTCCTCGTCGCCGGAGAAGAAGGAGAAGTAAATATCTTCTTTATCTCAGTTAGGAAGGTGGAGGTCTCTCCCAGAGGACTTTGGTGGCTCCGAGCTTCACCTGGAGACTCCTCGGTGACTGAGACACCGAGCTGTGGTGAACCCGACGCCCAGCCGCCGCCGTGCGCCGCCGCGGCCATCTTCTTCTTCCTCGGTTCTCCGGCGAGGTAATCTTATGGAATTTATTATTTCTAATTGGCCTTTGAACCCTTCTAGTTTATTCCTGACTTCGAGAGGAACTTCTCTGTGAAGTTTGAGCCGTCGCCGTTGTCCCGGCTGCCGGCGGGAGCGATTTCTTGCCGGAAGTCCATCTTCGTCCAGATCTGCGGCTGAGCTTCATCCGGCCGTTGAACTCGAGATCAAAGACGTTGGGATTGTTCTTTTCGTTGACTTAGGCCTCCTCCCACAGTTTGAGGAAGATCGGTTGAGAATCCACGCCGCACGAGCCAACCCTAGAACCGGGTTTTTAAGCATTTCGGTCGAGCTTCGCCGTCCGGCGCCGCCGCCCACTCCCGACGCCGGCCACCACTGCAGGAAGCTTCCTGGCGACGAGGAGATCAACTTGGCCCAAGTTTCGCCGGGCCGAACACCGCCGACCGGATTCTACCATTAGAGGGTGCAACTCTGGTGATCTTGCACTCCGGCGATCGTCGGGGCTTCGCGCGGTGGGAAAGCTACTCAGGTAGGTTCCTTAGACATAAATTAGACCTTCTGTGGAGTTGCATGTAGATTCTAACGCGAGGATTGTGCTCACTGTAGTTGCACCACCCCTTACATCCGACCTTGACCTCCGGCCACCTCCGGCACTCCGGGCTCCGGCTACCTACCCAGGTAGGCTCTAAATACTTGTTATAAGTTTCCCATCATTTTGTTTTGGGCCGGGGAACCCCCTGTAACTGAGTTCCAACATGTCACCCGAATTATCCATCTCGGGCTTGTCTCCGGCCGCCGGCACTTGACCCAGCATGGACCAGTCACCTTTTGGGACTCATATCTAACTGGTGCTCACCCCTGTTTGCAGTTTGAGCAGGAGTGGATCTAGACCTGGGCCAAACCGAGCTCTTGCTGGTTTCGGGTGTTGCTCCGGCGACTTCTCCGGCCACCCTCCGGCGCACCTGAGGTGAGCCCTCAACCCTATTCTTCCTTCTGTACATGATGCTCCAGTTAACTTCTGATTTGGTCAAGTATAGGTTAAGTTTTAGCATAGTTGCAATTCGAGCCAAGTAATTGTTGGGCCAACCTTGCCCTCGGGCCCCGTGCCAGCCCAAGCTTGTGAGCACGAGCTTTGTCTCGTTGAAACGGACGCGACAGAATTTACAGTACTGCTTTTGGGTTCCCGGATTGCAAGAACGAGTCGAAACAAGAAATAATGTAGTGTTTTTATGCAAAATTAACATGTACCATGGACCCAGATGTTGTCGGGACACGCTGGCTGTCTTTAGACAGTGCTTTCATACCTACTGGGTATTTTGTTGGAGTTCCGTGGGTTCTCGTTGAGCAGGAATCGGATCTTGTTCCGTAAATCGGCTTTATTGTCCCGTGTTAGCGTTGCGTTACTGTAATGTTGTCGGGATGGGTATGTGTGAGTCTGTTACTGACTACAGTTTCTATTCAGGGCCCAGTTGTTCAGCACCAGCCTCCCAGTAGCCGAGCGGGAGTTCGAGGATCTGCCTACATTCATGCGGGTTATCTTCGGTCCGGGCTTTATCTTTTCGGCCCTCTGGTTGTTTTAGTCCAGTCGGACACCTGTTCTTGATTAGTCCTAATGATTTTATCTATATGCCATATGATCTCTCCGGATAGATATTGATCTCCTTAGACATATTATGTATACCTGCTCGTCAGTTTTATATCTTAGTACATAAATTTGCATGGTCTGATTATGCATGTTGATTTCCTGTCACTTGTTATACATGCTTCGTATTCAGATATGCATGATAGACCCTGATCGATATATACAGATAGTTGATTCCCTGTTGGGATCTCGGCTTATTGCCGACTACCCGGTCACTAGACCGTGAGCTTGAGCATAGCATGATGATTGCCACGCACTGCTGTACTTCACGTACACTGACGGTTTGGCCACCGTCGTTGTGTTCTTTACCGGTAAAGTGGTCTAGAGGAAAGACCCGTGAGCCCCCGATTGCATCTGTGAGTGCAGGGTTATGTCAGCGGATGAGGTGCGGATCAGTGGCATTGCCTGAGGTTCTGTGAGACCAATAGTGGCATATGATTGGGTACTTGGGTTTCTGTTCTTGACGCATAACTCTTAGCATACTCTGTCATCTGTAGCTATTTACCTTGTACCATATCTGCTCAGCTTCTTGCTTGATTATTATAGTTATATCATGATTATCAGCACTTATTGATTATCATTAGACATTATCTGCTTATTCCAGCTTTAGCCATTGATTATTGATTATCAGTAGACAGTATCTGCCTATTTCAGCTTATCCATTAATTATTGATTATCAGTAGACAGTATCTGCATATTTCAGCTTTATCCATCGACTTATTACTATCCGCAAATTTTAGTATCCAGTAGGTACGATTAGCTATTTATCGGTTTGTCGTGCCCACTGGGATACACTGTCGATGTATCTCACACCCCCTGGGTGACCATTTTTCAGGTCCGTCGGGTGGAGGGATGCCGGGACGTTCGAGTGAGGCCGTCACGATAGAGCTGTCCCCCCTGATGATATATCTGTGATTGAGATCTCGATTATTAGTAGTTGATTTTCATATCGTAGTATTTCAGTTCTTGTTTATTTTGGATTATTCAAGTTGATTATGTTATTGGTTTAGTTAAGATGATTATTTGCTCTCTGATTGATGAACATTGTACTTGCCTAACCGTGCACATATAAGGGAGACTCTGTCCATTTAGATAGAGGATTTCTTATATGTGTAGCGGTCTGTTACGCCCAGTTTGCGAACTCTGATTTAAAAAAAAAAAAATAAAAAAAATAAAAAAAAATACTGGATTTTTAACACTCGGGGCGTGACAGTTTGAGCCCAAACGAGCTATTGTTGCTAGTGGGCCGAATTATTATATTTATTAAACTAACGAGCCGAGCACGAGCTGAATTTTTTAGCTCATTTAATAAACGAGCCTCGATAACAGCTTGAATATATATATATATATATAGGAAAATGCTATGTGTACACCCCTTTCGGGGTGTACATCATACACCCCACCCATCTAAGGGTGGGGGTGTGATGATGGGTCACTTGATGTGACCCGTAAAAAGTATCGTCACCATTAAAATGGTGGAGGTGTATGATGTACACCCCTTCGGGGTGTACAGGTAGCATTGCTCATATATATATATATATATATATATATATATATATATATATATATATATATATATTGCTCATATATATATATATATATATATATATATATATATATATATATAATAAAATTTTTTATTTAGATTTTAGGTCAACCTAATATAAAAAAATTAATTTTTTATGAATTTTAATTATTAAATAAAGATTTAAATTTTTTAACTTTCTTTCAAATTTTTGGCTGAAAATCTAACATGTTGTTTGCAAGACGGCTAATATTTGGCTCGTTAATAAACGAGCCAGTTTGTGTTCGGCTCGTCACGAGTTGATTTCAGTTTGCTCGTGTTCGGCTCGTTGACACCCCTAAATATAATATGAACTAGACTACTATACTATTAATAGCGCAAAGTCATTAATGCTATAAAGTTTTCGCCCTTTAGATGAAGTGATGTGCGGCTAACATAATAGTAGACCCTAGGTTTTAGTAGGTGACCGGAAGAATAGTATAATTTAAGAGATGAAAATGATTAAAGAGTTAGATCTAACTGCAAAAAATTTGGTAGCACCAAGTGTTGGATGCTATTAATAATAGCATGCATAGTAGGCGGACTCATATAATATATTATATATATAGTATAGAATAGAGTTTACATATTTTTAAAAGCACAAGTTTAATTATACTTGTAAATTTTTTACCATTGAATTTGTATTGTGATTTGTGCTATTGTAAAGTCAATTAAAGAAAGAGAACGAGAAAATACAATAGCACAGATCTCAATACAAATTCATTAGAAAAAAATTCACAAGTATAGTTGGACTTGCGCTTTTAAAAATATATAAGCTCTACTCATATAGTATATATTGTTATTAATATTATATATTAATATATATATATAATTTAATTCTTATATGAGTTTATCTTATTATAGTATTATTATATACAATTATACATATCTATAAGTAAATATATGTCGTATGTATAAAAGTAAATATTGTATTTTTATTTTATACAATAAAAATATATATGTACTATGTGACAAATGACCTCCACAAAGCCCGATGAATATTGGGCATTGGGCTTGGGCCTTAAAAAATTTGGATAAAAATCCGACCCAAAGTCTAATACTTATTTTGGACCAGGCTTGGGCATATTATAACCCGACCCGACCCGACCCGAGCCCGGCCAGTTCCACCCCTACATATATTAGAGTTTTTTTCGTTGACCACGCTGTATATTATATTTTTGGGGTAATTTTCTATATATTCCTAAAAATTTTTCTGTTTTCAGATTTATCCCTTTTAAAAGGCTAATATTAAAACTACCATTCTTACGTTCCAACTTCTTTCCAAAATACCCTTGAAGTTAAACTCTGTTAGTGTACCGTTTAGAGCTGCCGTTATCTGTGTAAAATTATCATTTTGCCCTTTCAAATATACCCTTCTACCATAACCAATTTTTCTTATGTACCCTTAAAATGTTTTGGTAGATAGGGGCAAAATAGGTATTTCTGATAGTTTTCAACTCTGATTATTATTTAACTCTAGTTTAACTCTAGTTAACTTAACAAAGTGAAACGGTAGGGATATTTTTAATAACGGTGGAATATATGAGGGGTATATTGGAAAGAAAAAAATAAAAGGGATAAATAAAATATTTCTTCAGATTTTAAGAGTACACAGGTAATTATTCCTATATTTTTTATAATAACTCTTTTGAACTATCGCTAACATATTATTTTTATTTTTTAAAAACATCAGTAAACTACCATTTTCTTACCAATTTTTTGTACTATTATCAACAAATTTATTATTTTGAGTAGAAGCGAATAACTATATTAACAAATATAAACGAAACAAGCCTCTAAAATAAATTCATTGAAAAATTCTATTAAACTGTTTTTAACTTTTTCCTTTTTTACATGATTATTTTTTCTTTTCTTTTCACATGGTTTTTATGTGCCATGCAACAAAACTTGCTAGCCCTTCTTTTCCCCTTTTTTTTTTTTAAAAAAAAAAACCAATTATTCTTCTGAGTAACAACTATTAGGATATTATGCAGTGATTTATTGACTCTTCACGGTGTTGGTGTAAAATACAAAATCCTCAATTATTATTATTATTATTATTATTATTATTTTATATATATTTTTTATTTATTTATTTTAATTTATATATTTATTATTTTAATTAATTAACAAAACTTGCTAGACCCTTCTTTTCCCTTTTGTTTTTCTTAAAAAAATCAATTATTCTTCTGAGTAACAACTATTAGGATATTATGCAGTGATTTATTGACTCTTCATGGTGTTGGTGTAAAATACAAAATTCTCAATTATTATTATTATTATTATTATTATTATTATTATTATTATTATTATTATTTTATATTTTTTATTATTATTTATTTATTTTAATTTATATATTTATTATTTTAATTAATTAATTAATTAATTAATTTTATTTTTTTTAGTGGCCTAACGAAAAAGAATATGCCTAATGGAAGAATGTAGTTCTTTTCCTCATCCTATACATGATTGCTTTTTTATTCTTACAGTTGAACTCACATTGAACTAAAAAATAAATTTTCTATTTTCTCTTTATTCTCCTTTTTTGTTTACATTATTTTATCCACTGGATGTTAAAAGAATCTCCATCAAACATCCGTTACTATCGTATTCGCAGGAAGAGAAATTTTGATCGTACTTTAGAATAATATTTTCGATTAATCTCGCATATAAAAGACGAAAATATACCTTAGAATATTTCAAATCGATCAAATATTTTAAATCTTTAGTATTTATCTATAACTCTAATTTATTTTTATTACTAAATAAGTTAAATAATTAATCACAATCGAATTTGCTTATATCTTTCCCTAACACATGGTTGTATATTTTAGAAAGAGAAGAATTGGATGGTCCATTCTTAAAAAAAAAAAAATTAAACAAAAAAGGTAAAAAAAAGTCAGGCCCAACTTGGCTCGATTTGTGGAACCGGATCAGTTCAAAAATTAGAGGCCCAGTAATTTCCGCATATGGCTCGGATTTTACTAAAAGAGTCTTTTTAACTACCTCTCATGTCTGAGCTTGCGAAGGGCAAAAAGGGGTGGTCCGGTAACTTTTACTGTGTGCTCTGTGGTAACCAGTTTGAGACGACCAACTATTTGTTTTTGATGTGTGTATACGCTTGATTCGTTATTGGGTCGGGTGAAGAGGGCCCTGGGTTTGAGATACTAGGGGCTGATGTTAACGAGGTGCGGGAGTTTTGGGCGCGAGGGGTGGGATATGTGAACAATTTTCTTATTTTCCTGGCTGTAAACTGGTGGGTGATTTGGAATAGTAGAAACAAAATCATATTCCAGCATCGTAATACTGATCCCTTGTTCGCCGTCTGCTCGGTTAGGAGAACGTTGGTACATTAGAAAGATCTGGGTTGACGAAAAGAATATTATATTGGAAAGATCTGAGCTGACAAGAAGAATATCCCTCGGGTTTTTTTTTTTTTTTTTTTTTTTTTTTTTCATCCATTAGAGACCTTGGTGTCTCACCCATATTTCTAAATTCAGTTCCCAGTTGAATAAAACGGATAGCGTGCTACTTTTTTCTAAAAAAAAAAAAAAAAAAAAAAAATTTATTGTGTTTTGCTCGATCTAAGCAATATACTCTGAGCTACAATTGCTTTAAGATTTTCTGGTGGAATCAAATCCGAATTCAAATGCCATTTTGAACCGAATGTACACATATGTTATGTGCATAAAAAGATCATATTTGGTTGTGTTATTATCTTCGGGTTTTTTTTTTTTTTTTTTTTTTTTTTTTTTTTTTTTTTTTTTTTTTTTTTTTTATGAGCCATTAAGTACTACTAGTGTAGTTACCCGCGCGATGCGGCGGGTAAATATTATCAAAATATTTTTTTTATATATTTTTTTTCTCATAATATAAATAAAAATAAAAAATTATATAAAAAAATTTTAAATACTTTATTTTAAAACTCCCGTATCAACCTATCAGAAAAAAAAAAAAAATTAATCATTCTCAACCCTAACATAAGAATCTATCAGCAACAATCAGAGTAGAATATTTATTCACTCAGAATTAAAATCTAAGACATATATAAGACATATATAGGAATATAATGAAGTTTAGAGAGAGAATGAGAGAGAGCTCACGTTCAATGAGCTACGGTGACGGCGACAACGGTGGCGGAGGAGGAGAAGGAGGAGTAGGCGGAGAAGTGGAGGATTCTTATCGGCGATGGCGGTCGCGGTGGCAGTGGCGGCGATAGGTAGGAGTTGATCATGAGCGATGCCCCCCGTGCGGCTAAAGAAGGCGAGGATCGGGTCTAGATTTTCGGTGAGATCGGGGTGGAAGATTTTCAAAAACGGAGAGTTGGATTAGACGAAGGTGGCCATGAAGTGGACGATAGAGATTTTGATCTTGGAGGAGGAGGAGGAAGAGGAGGGCAAGGAGATTTGGAGGTTCTCCACGACGGGAAGGAGGAGGCAAGGATCGAGGGTGGAGGGGTCGAGGGAGAGAGCGTTGTTGTCAACGGAGATAGTGAAGAGGGAGGTGGTGGCTTAGAGAAAGAATGAGAGAAGAAGAATAATAATAAAAAGAACTCAAAAAGGGGGAGATATAATTAATTCATTGAAAGTAGAGAGTGAGAAGAGTTAGAGGTTGAAAGTAGAGAGTGAGAAGAGTTAGAGGTTGGGAATGGAAAGAATTTATAATTAATTCATTGAGAGTTAGGAATAAGAAGATTTGGGGGTTAGAAATATGAAGAGTCTATCATTAATTCATTGAGAATTGAAAAAGAGAAGAGTGAAATAAATTTTGACACGTGACAAAAAATAGGGGAAATCATATAGAGGTATAGAAGATTGGATGCATTGAGAGAGCAACTTTTCTAATCTAGACATTAGTGGGTATTTGATTCAGATTATTCTACCAAAATTACAGATAATTTTATCAAAATTATTACGTTTGGTTCATCCAATCAATCAGTAATTTATATATAACATTATAAATAGTGCAGAATAATTTCGAAAATATTATCTAGGAGATGAATATATTCTATTACTGACGGCGAATTATCTTGTATATTATGTAAAATTATAAAATTACCCTTCAAGCTCCTAAACACTTTTAATACGCTATTTTTAAAATTTTAATTTAAAATTTTGAATTGTTAAATTTTAAATTTTAATTTTAAATAATAAAGTTGTAAATTTTAAATTTTAAATTTCAAATTTAGATTTTAAATTTTTAATTTTAAATGTAGGCTTATATTTAAATTTTTAAATTTTTAGTTTTCAATTTTATATTTTAAATTAAAATATTAAATTTTATATTTTTATTCAAATTTTAAATTCAAGTATAAATTATATTAAAATATAATATTAAATTTGATCACAACAATAATTTTAGAATAGATTATACTTTATTACGAAGGTTACTAAATTTTATAAAAAAAAACAAATATAGTAATCCTATATATATATACTATAATCTAATATTATATTACTGTATTACACTAAATGCGATAATACAGAACCAATAGTAATGCAATTTAGAAATTTCAAAAACAATAATAATCTAATTTAGAAATTTTAAATATTTGACTATGTTGAAACAATATGTAATACTACATAATACGAGCTAAACAAACTCTTAATTCTAACTTATACTATAAGTGACGAAAAAAAAATCTATAAATATATATAAATTCTCAAATCTTTTAAGTCACGTGTCCACAACTTTTTTTTCTTTTTTATCTAACAAAAATTTTAAATATAGTTTTATATAAAAGAGTTATCATCGCTCTTTTTTCGTCTAATAAAAATTTTAAATATATTTTAATATAAAATGGCTATAGTGGTTTTTTTTTTCTTTACTCTTTGGAATTTTCCTACGCACCCAAGACCTTCGTCTGTAATGGGCCCCACCATTAAATTGCGCAATTAAAATGATATCTAAATTTTTCAATTTTTTATTTTTGTGTAATATCTGTATATTAAAATTAATGTTTATTAATTATGATTGAGAAATCGAAGTGAAGTGAGAGTTTAAAAAATTTAGAATATGCATAGATTCGAAAAAAAAATAAAGTGATGCCAAGATATTTTTTTAGAATAATATTTTATATATTTTTTAATATTTTATATATATTTTATTTACTTTTATTTTTTCTTTTAAATATATTTTTTATATATTTTTTTGTTATTCAAAAATATTATTTTGTCAGGGCAAATAAGAAAAGATGATAACAGCAGAAACGTATATTTAAAAAGATAAAAAATTAAAAAACTCCTATTGCCCTAACTTAAGGGCAAATAAAAAAATTGGTTGTATATATAAAAAGGCAAAATAGTAATTTATTGAGATAATGACAGTTACTAATAATTCACTAATAAAATTTTAGTGTAGAAATATATTTAAAAAATTTTGAAATATTAAAAGGTATTTTTAAAATTGGCATTCTAAGAGGAATAAATAAAAAAGTCAATAATTTTTTAGGGGTACGAAAGTAATGACTCCTCATTTTTTTTATTTAATATGGCTCCCTTCGCCTTTTCCTCTCCCTCTATTGTCTTTTTTTTTTTTTTTTTTTTTTTATTTCTCAATTATTTTATTATTATATTAAATGCCAAATCTAATTATCGTGGGAGGAGGCGGAGCCCTCTTCAGTGAACCTCGACACCTCCGACTTTGCCGACACCGCCTCCAATCGCCCCATCGTCTTTATAGAGAGAGCGAGTGCGAGAGAGAGCGGGAGAGGCCGGTCTAGGGGGCGCTCCGGCGAGCGAGATGGTCGGAGAGGTAGGGTGAGAGCACGGGAGGACGCCTCTGTGGGGCCCTGCGTGTGTCGTGGGGTCAGCGGGCGAAGGCGATCCATTGGCTACCCCTATGGGCGCTTGCGTGAGCTCCCCCTCCGTCACGGTCCGCGGATTCCCGGCAGGACGCGACCCCACAGGACGTCCCTACCCCCATTAGGGTGGACTACTGACGGCGCGTCGCTTCCGTGGGGACTACGTGGTGGAATTGCTTCACAGGCTCTCCCAGTCGGACACGCCAGCCGTCTTCCTCGGGGGTCCCCCAGATCTCCGAGGGGACTTCGGTGCCGAGGGGACCCACCTCGCCGGCCTGGTATGGTCGCCCAGTCTCCTCTCCCCTCCCTGCCGAAAACTGCTGAGTTGACGAAGACGGCGGATGCGATGGATTCCCTTGCCTTGGGCCGAGCCCCGCACCTCGCGACTCTGCGCCTGAAGCCTAGGGTGTCCTGGGCTAACGACCAGGGGAATCCCCTCTGCAGCTACTCGGAGCCACCTCCAGAGGCGCCCTCCCCTTCGCACTGCGGGTCGCGTCGTGTCGGTCTCCGCACCCCACTGCTGCCCACGCCACCTCCACCTTCTCCACCTCCGACAGATTCCCTGTCTCCCTCTGGCCTCCGTCCCCGTTCCTATAAAGCAGCCCTGCTTCAACCTCATCCTACCACTGCGCCTCCTCTCCCTCATTCCCCTCATAACCTCCTTCATTCTCCGGCGCATTCCCGCCCCTCTCGTCTCGGCACCGCCCTCAAGAGGTGCTTCAGGTGTCTTGCCGAGGATCATTTGATCCGCAGTTGCCGAGACCCTGTCCGCTGCAAGGTGTGCCTCCGCTCCGGCCACAGATCAGGATCGCGCCATTGTCGTCTGAGTCGGCCGCCCTCCACCATGCAGAGAGGAAGCGACTTCCGCCCGGAGGTCCTCAAGGTGTTCGTCCCCCTTACCGAAGGGTTCCGCATCCGCTAGAATCAGAGGCTGTGTGCCGTCCTTGCAGACGTGGTCGGTAGATCGGACCTGGGGGTCTTCCCCGGGGGTACCATTGCTGCGGATTTGGCGGCGCGTTTCAGTGGCCTCCCCACGGACTTCCAAGCGGCGCGCTACCACGAGCGCGACTATGTTGTTCTCCTTCCCGAGTGGGTCCGCACCGACGACGTCATTGGTCACGGGCTGCTCCACCTTCGCCACTGCCGGCTGCAGTGCTACCCGTGGGAGCCCTACTACGGCGCCACACCCTCCAGTCTCACCTACAAGGCGTGGATCAAGATTTGCGACCTCCCCTTCGAATGCTGGTCGGAGGACCGGGTCAGCGCCATTGTTGGGTGCTTTGGCCGGTTCATCAAGGCGGAGGAGAGGAGCCTTAACTTGGTCGACCTAACGGGGTTCCGGTGCCTCGTTGCGGTCGACGACCTCCCGGACATCCCGGAGGTGCTCGCCATCTCGATGGGCGACCGCGTCGTCTCCGCGGCGGTCAGGATTGAGCGCACCGCTCCCTTTGGCGGAGATGACCGCCGCACGCGGGCGGTGGCCCCAGCGAGGGAGGTGACCAGACCGACCCTCAAGGGTGCTTGCTAGGAGGGTCGCGCTCGTTGGACTGGGCAGCTCCAGCTCCCGTGACGCCGCGCGCGACCACGACGACGCCCCGAGTAACCCTGATGTGTCCTCTGCAATCCATGACAGGAGGCGCCACCGTGTCCAACACCCTGAGCGCCGCCCTTCTTCGGGTACTCCGGCGGCCTCTGGTGTTGTGTCCGACATCGGACCGTCGGTCCAGGCCCCCGCCCCCTCCCTGCTTTGCCCTACGGTCAAGCTTGGCGTCGCCCCTGCTCCTCGGGCCGCGCCCCCAACGATCCTGGGTGCCGATCCTGCGGACAGTCGCCAGATCGTCCTCGGACCCCGCACCTTGCCGTTTTCGGGTTTTATTTCAAATGCTCTCTGCCCCCTTGGCTTTTGGAAGATCACTTGCATGGGGAGGATGGACGTGGGTGAGGTCACCACCCCTTTTGCAGTGATGCAAATGGTGGTTAGCCTTTCCCCCCTTCTCCCTCGAGCCCCGCGCTTTGCGATTTGGAGATCCCTCTGCCTGTCATCTTCGCTGGTTGTCCCCCCCCCTGCACAGACTTGGTGTCGGGCCCACCCTGCTACTCTGTGGGCCCGCCCGCTCCCGCAGCTCACCTGCGGGCCTGCCCCACCCCTGCGGCCCACCTGCGGGCCCAACCTGCTCCCGGGGCCCACCCGAGGGTCCCCACCGTTTCCGCGGCCCACCTGCGGGCCCAACTCGTCCCCGCGGCCCACCCGCGGGTCCCCCCTATTTCTGCGGCCCGCCCGCGGGACCATTTTGACCCCGCGGCCCTACCGCGGTTCCGCCTCTCTCCTGCGGCCCTCCCGCGGGCCTGCCAGCTTGCGGATGGGCCCACTGACCACGCGGCCCTGCTGCGGGCCCTCCCCGCCCCCGTGGGCCTCCCTTGGGACCTCCCTGACCCTGCGGCCCACCCGCGGGCCTGCCCAGCCCCCGCGGCCAACCGGCGGGCCCGCCCTGTTCCCGCGGCCCACCCGCGGACCCCCACCTGCCTGATGGACCTCCCGAGTGCCCGACCAGATCCCGCGGCCCACCCGCGGGTCCGCCCCAGCCGCGCGGCCCGCCACAACCGCGCGGCCCTCCCCGTACCCGTACCCGCGGCCCACCCGCGGGCCCGCAATGTCCTGGAGGCCCACTGTCCACTGCAGTCAGGTCGGTCCCCCCTGCCATCTTGGCCGTTCTGCCGGCCGGTGGCCCCCTAACCGCTGAGCCGAGCGTCCTGTTGCCCCCCCGGCCAAGCCGTCGGCCCCTCCCCCCCCCGGCCGGCCCTGCCTATTGCCGATGGGGAGGACTCACCGGACCACCTTTGCTGCAACGACCCGCTGCAGATCGTCGCCGACCCGGGGCTGCCTGAGATCAGCCTCCGCTTCCCTCCCCCTGACGCCCCGCCACCGGCCATCAGGCGGAGCCCTCGGCTCGAATTGAAGGCCGGCACTTTGGCCCTGGACCGCGCAATAGCACGCAAGAACCTCCTCCTGGGCGATGGCACCCCTGCCTCTCCACCTGTTGTGGCCGACGACGCGGCCGAGGTTCTGCTGCTGATCCTCAAAACCGCCAAGCTCGGCATCAATCTCAATGACGGGGATGCATCTTCCCTCCTGGGGTTTGCCGGCACGGCGCTGTGATCGGCCTGCTGTTCTGGACCTGTGTTCTGGTGTTTTTGCTTTCCTAATGTTTTAATTATGCTCGTGGAATGTAAGAGGGTTAAATGATCTATCTAAACGTGCTATTGTGAAATCGGTTGTTTCAGACCTTAGCGTTTCTGTCATGTGCTTTCAAGAAACCAAGGTGTGCTCCATCTCGCGCGCCTTTTTCCGCTCCTTCGCTGGACACCGCTTTGACAAGTGCCACTTCATCCCTTCAGTGGGGGCGTCTGGGGGCCTAGCAACCTGCTGGAGCTCCAAGCACTTCACCTGCTCTGAGGTCTTGGTGCGGGACCACTCTCTTACTCTCCATCTCCTGAGTACCTCCTGCGGCTCCTCCTTCTTTCTTACCAATGTGTACGGTCCACCGTCCTGGGAGGGCAAGGATGAGTTTTGCCGGGAATTGGTTGCACTTAAGCCCTCCTGCACCGGCCCCTGGGCAATCTGTGGTGACTTCAATCTTACCCGGTCCCCGGATGAGAGGCAGGGTCGTACCTGGTGTAACCGCCTTATGATGCTGTTCTCTTTTGTGATCAACGAGCTGGAACTGGTTGACCTACCTCTACTCAACCAACGCTTCACCTGGTCCAACATGCAGAGCCCGCCTTCTCTCGCCAAGCTGGATCGCTTCCTGATCTCCACTGATTGGGATCTAGCCTTCCCTCTTTCTTCTGTGACGGCTCTCCCCAGGATAACTTCCGACCACTCCCCGTTGTTACTGAAAACACAGAAGAATCGCGCACCCTGCCCCTTCAGGTTTGAAAAGATATGGCTTACCAGGCCTGATTTCTTATCGCTGGTCCCGATCTGGTGGCAGGAAATCGAAGCCAAGCAAGGGAGGCAGGGAAGCATCCTCTGTCACGCCCCGGGTGTAAACCGGAACCCGGGCCCGCCAACAGATCCGCCGTGCACACAGAATTTTCTATGTGCACGAAGCGCTGGTAACCTGCTCAGATAGATAATATACAATAAAAGAGCATAAACAGAGCAGAACTAATAGAACTAAAAGTAATCTCAGACTGAAATAAGCTACAAGCTGAAATAAAAGTACAATAAACTCCCAGCTCACCAAAAATATACAACCAGCTGGCCAAAGCCAGACCCAAAAAGGAAACTACTGAAGTCTGAGATACAAAAGGGGGTACAATAAAAACCTCGCTAGTCTCTCACTTGGGGTAGACGATCTAGCTAGTCGGCGATCCTCTTACCTCGATCTGCCGCTGAAGGCCCAGCAGCTCCCACAGATGACTCTGCAAAACAAGGGAAAGGATGACAGAAAACAATAATGGGGGTGAGAACTACTAGACAACCAGTAGCCTCCCCTAGTGGGTAAAACCTCTAATACTGACGCACCCACTGGGAATAAAGAGGCAAAAGAAAAGAACAGTGGTATGAAATAAAGACTGCTGGAAAAGGAACTACCACTACTATGCCTCTAAATGCAGTGCCAAAAGATAACTGTATAAATGCAACTATAAAGCTGACTGCCCAAAGAAACCCAATCAGAGGGCCAGGAAATACTGGCACTGCCTGCTCTGTCATCACTCACAACTCACCAACTGACCGGCACCCATCACGGTCAAAAAGCCTACTCCGGAGTGGCACTCGAGGGGAGCGACCCACACGAGTAAAGTATCTCTGTATCAATCATCTCTGTAACAGATGTCTCACAATAGCAGGACTGGATCATAACCATGATCAAAGTGGGAATACTCCATCCACTAATGCAACCCTGATCCCCAATCTGATGTGATAATAACATCCGGTCAACCGCCCAAAATTCGCAGTTGCCACTATCTCCCACAATCCCCAAGAAGAGTCTAAACTGCCCCAGACTCAAGATCCAACTACACCATCTCAAGATCCCGATCTGACTCGATCGTCATGCATCGATAGAGAAGAATAACAATAAAACATGTTTTCTCCTAAGTCAAATCCCATAATACAGTGCTGCAGTAAAATGGTGGCCTAACTAGATGTCCAATTAAACATACAATTATTCCTTTAAAAAGTATTAGAAAAGTGACTAAGGTTTCTTGTAAAGAATCATTTTAAAACATTATTGGATTATTTATTTGCATGCAGTTTAAGATATAGCAATTGTCCAACTTCATTGTCCCAGATTGATCACATAGAAGCTATCAATTAATTTAGGGGGGCCAATGCAATAGGTTCATATACCACGAGGTAACTGTCACATTTATAATTGGAAAACTCTACTATTCCTAGTGAGCAAGTCAACAAAGAGGGAAACGCAACCACCCACCTCAAAAAGCGTGCACAATACACCCAGAAAATACCTGCTGTCCTCTAAGCACACCGTCAGCTGAAACAGTATCCTACAACATCACACAAGTGTACACGGTGTAAAAACTACAAGTTCCAAACACATAATTGCTGTTTTTACAATCAGCACGCAAAACGAGGAATTTCACCTCTGTCTCGAGCTCCTAAAATCTCAAAAAAATCACGGTTACGTTCCTTGCGAAAAGTAGCCCAAAATCGACTCTTGAATCGCCTCGATCTGATATTCCTACGCTGAGAAATAATTCGTCGAAGTCGCCGCTGTCCAAAAACCCAAACAGCAAAAGAGGGGGTCAAAACACCTCGGGAATTTGCCAAGGAATCGGAATCCAGAGAAATCACCAACATGGAAAATGAATCCCTACCTCTCAGGAACACACCGGCGAAGAAATCGTCGAAAGAGGACTCCTGTACTGCTCAGGGGACTCCTCGGACTGAAATGCGACGATAACGGGCCAAGATTGGGGAAAAACGAGGCACACTGTAAAATCCGGATCGCCGCTGTCGAACTTCCAGAAAATCTGGGAACTCACCACGAGGTAGAAAATAAGAAGATGCAAAACTTCTCTTAAGGTCCCTCCCACAAGTTCCCTCTCTATCTCTCGGAAAACAGAGAAAAAGAAGGGAGGGGAGGCCTTTAAATAGGCCCACAAAAACAATTGGAATAATTCCCAATATGTCCCGGATTTCGGGCGCAAACAGTGCGGCCCGCCCATTTCGGGCGCGCACAGTGCGGCCCGGCCCAGCTATTTCCGGGCGCGCACAGTGCGGCCTGGCCCAAGTCCCGCTCGCACAGCGGATCGGCCGCACCCTTCGCCCGTCCGACCCGCCCCCAGGGCCCGACACGTGTCCGCCAAACAGGCGGCCGCCGTGCGGGCCCAGCGGGGAAGCGCCACGTGTCCCCCGCAATCAGCGGCGCGGTGGGTGGCCCCCGCCTATGGGGCGGCGCCACGTGGCCCACGCGCTGCCGTGCCTGACACGGCTGTCGGGCGGCCGCCGCCACCCACGTGCGTACGGCCGCAGCCGCGTGGCCCAGCGTGCGCCACGCGCATATGGGCCACCCAATCCGGGGCCGCCACGTGGCGCGCCCCGGTCCACCGTGCACCGCGCACACCCCGCCCCTGCCCGGCCTGCCCGCGCTGCCCGCGCATGCCCCCGCGCGCCGAGCGCACAGCACCGGCCCAACCGGTGCCCGCCACGTGGCCCGCCGGTCCACCGTGCACCGGCGGCCTGCTCCGTGGACCGAGAGCCGTGCGCCGGCCCAATAATAGCCTGCCACGTGTCCCCGACCGGTCCACAGCTCCCCCCGTGCACCAATTTGCGCAGAAAACTTCCGGGGGTCCGTTTTTGGGCATCCGGACTCCAAAATAAATAAGTAAATAGCCGTTTTCAAGCGTTTTTCCGCGCTGAATTCAAATACGGCCTCCGATTAGCCTGATTCCACTCCTAAAATTTGGCAAAGGCAGCCGATGGTCAGGCTTGCTCCCAAATCCTCTCTGGTTCCAAACAACATATCACTTTGACATGTTGGGGCCCCACACACCACTAACAGGTGTTCCACAACCCGAAACAGGGGAAAAACATAGGGGAAAACGGGGACACTACATCCTCACCTTCACTGCGAAGCTCAGACATTGCTGCAAACGCATTAAGGAGTGGAGGTCCTCCAATTTCTACAGCATCCGCAAAACCAAGCAAGCGGCTGCGGAGGAGATTTAAAGGCTCGACTCCCTAGAGGAGCTCCAGTGTCTGTCCCCTGCCGGATTGGCGAGGAGGACGGAACTGCGTTGCAAACTGAAAGTCGTTATCATGGATGAAGAGATACTATGGAGAACCCGATCCAAGCAGCATTGGCTAAAAGAAGGGGACGGAAACACTAAGTTCTTTCATGCAATGGCCAATGGCAGACACCGAGCCAATAGGATCGGGACGATCAACGATGAGAACATCACGCTGGAAAGGGAAAGCGACAAATGTGGCTACTTCTACCAAAAATTCAGGAGCCGCTTTGCGCCTGATCACCCCCCTCCCCAAGAGTGTGGCGATTGGAGTAGCCTCTTCCCTGACAACACTGCGCTGAGCTCGGCTGATCTCACCTCCCCTTTCACCATTGATGAAATTAAAAGAGCTACGTTCCAGATGTCAGGTGACAAGGCGCCCGGACCGGACGGCTTCAGTATGGCCTTCTACCAGAAGTTCTGGGACGTCATCAAGGGCGACTTAATCAGAATCTTCAACGATCTCTTCGAGGGCTCCATTAACACGGGGCCCTTCGATTATATGCATATCTGTCTTATCCCCAAATCCGAAGGGGCCTGCTCGGCAAATGACTTTCGACCTATCAGTCTGCTCAACTGTGTACAGAAGATTATCTCTAAGGTGCTCACCAACAGACTCCTCACCAAACTGGACAAGATCATCTCCCCGACCCAGTGTGCCTTCATTAAAGGTAGACTCATCCTCGACTCGTTCGTCACTGCAAGTGAACTAGTCAGTTGGGGAGCCAGTAAGCAGATCGACTGTGTGGGAGTCAAGGCGGACTTCGAGAAGGCTTTTGACAATGTCAGCTGGAGCTTCCTCAGGCACATCCTCCTCTGTCTTGGGGCTAACCAGAAATGGTGTGGGTGGATCGAACAGTGCACGACCAACGGGAAAGTAGCCATCCTTGTGAACGGCAACACCACCAATTGGATCAAGATGAAGAGGGGACTGCGTCAGGGCGACCCGCTCTCTCCCTTCCTCTTCCTCCTGGTGGCTAAAGGTTTGGCGCGTATGACCCACAAAGCCGTCCAAAACAACCTGCTCGCTGGAGTTGGGCCGTCAAGGGACTCTAAAACCACCATCATCCAATACGCGGATGACACAATCTTCTTCTGCCAAGCCAAACCCAGACAGATTCGCAACCTCCGCTTTTTGTGGTTGGTCTTTGAATGGGCTTCCGGCCTCAAAATCAACACTTCAAAATCGGAGTTGCTTTATTTGGGCAACAAGCCTTTGATAGGCGAGCGTTTGGCTGCGATCCTTAACTGTAAACTGGGATCACTTCCGATCAGATACCTAGGTCTCCCGCTGGGCAGGGGTATCACCCCGAGGGAAGAATGGGAGCGTTTAATATCCAGGATTGAGCAAAGGATTAACGGATGGCAAGCAAAACTCCTATCTTATGGGGGCAGACTAACCCTAGTCAACACGGTGCTCTCAAATCTACCCCTCTACTTCTTCTCGGTCTTCAGCGCCCCTGCCTGGGTGATCAAAAGAATCGACTCGCTTCGTCGCGCATTTTTCTGGAGAGGGAGCACTTCTGTGTCAGGGGGGAGCTGCCTGGTGAACTGGATGACGGCCTGCAGAAGCAAAAGGGATGGGGGTTTAGGCATCCTGAACCTTAAAAGTCTCAACACTGCCCTATTGGTTAAGTAGTGGTGTCACGCCCCGAGTTTTAAAAATCAGGTCTGAAATTTTTTTTTTTTTTTGAAATCAGAGTTTGCAAACTGGGCGCAACAGACCGCCACACGTATAGAAGACTCTCTATCCCAAGGACAAAGACTCCCCTATACATGCACGGCTAAAAATCATCATCAGAGATCAACAGATATATCAGTAACTAATCTAATCTACTCAGCAGGAATAGTCAAAATTAAGTTATTACATCATCAGTTTTAAATGTCTAAATCACGATAAACTGGAATGAAATGCGGAAAGTAAATGTCTGCAGAAGTCGTCGATATATAATGCTCATGGGGACAGCTCTATCGTAATCGGCTCACTGGATCGTCCCGACATCTCACCACCCGACGGACCTACAACAGTCACCCGAGGGTGTGAGATACACCGGAGTGCATCCCAGTGGGCACGACGAGCCGAGCTTCAGCTAATCGTACCTACTGGGTACTAAAATCTGCGGATAGTAAGAGTCAACAGGAAAAGCTGAAAAGCATAGAGGTCTACTAATAATCAGAATAAGAACTGCAGGTAAGTATACTGGAAATCAAGATATAACAGCAATAATCCATCGTGAAAGCTGTAGATCATACATGCTGGAATCAAAAGATAACTACAAGAATCATGTATAAGGAACTGCAAGTGATGAAAGCATGTCTACAGATAATAGTACTGAAAATAAACTGAGCAGCAGTACAAGTAAAAGTAATGCGTCAAAGGTAGAAACCCAAGTACCCAATCATGCGCCACTATTGGTCTCATAGGACCTCAGGCAATAACCCTGCATTTCACAGACGCCAAGCAGTCTCGATGCAAAAGGGCTCGCGACTGACATAACCCCGCACCCCACGGGTGCCTAACTGGGGGCTCACGGGTCTATCACCAGACCACTCTACCGGTAAAGAACAAGCTCCACGGGGAGCGACCCCGGCCATGTTCGTGAAGTACAGCCGTATATAGCAAGTCATAATGATCAATCTCACGGTCTAGTGACCGGGTAGTCGGCAACATGCCGAGATCCCAACAGGGAGTCATCAGTCTATAACTATCAATCGGAATCCATCAATCATGCATATCGACAATATATCAAGTAACATCTCAAAGGACAGGAATCAGCAGGTATCATCGAATCATACAAATCTATGTACAGGAATATAAAAGGTGATAAGCAGGTACATATGATGTGTCTCAAGCAGATCAGATCTATCAGGAATAATCATGGAGTATGCAAACAGAGTAATCAGGCTGATTGTGAACAGGTAATCTCAATCACAGGTCTAACAGCGTCAGTATCAACCAGAAGGATCATGATATGTTAAAGAGATCAGTATACGTCAAAATAGGTCATCGAGGTACAATCAGCAAGTATGTATACGACAAGTCTAAAAGAATCAATGTCTATCAATCAGATCATGTGATACATGCAATCATCATAGGTCGTATGGGTATAATCAGCGGACTAGTCAAAAACAAGTGTCCGACTGGACTAAAGCAACCAGAGGGCCAAAAAGCTAGCCCGGGCCGAAGATAACCCACCTGGATGACGGCAAATCCTCGAACTCCCACGCAGCTACTGGGAGGCTGGTGCTGAACGACTGGGCCCTATATCAGAAGACATGACAGCAATGGACTCGCACAACCCTTTCCCGACGACGCTACACTAACGGAAAGCTTAAACGGGTCAAATCGGCCGATTTATCGATCAAAATCCGATTCCCGGTCGACGAGGACCTTCGGAACCCTAATAAGAAGTCCAGGTGGTGCGTAAATACTGTCTAAGGCAGCCAGGGTGTAACATTTGCAAGTTGGTCCATAAACTATTAAAAATTGCATAAAACATTATATTATTTGACTGTTTCGGCTCATTCTCAAAATCCGGGGATCCAACGACGACGCCGTAAGTTTCAGCGCGTCCGTTACGTCGAGACGGGTCCCGTGCTCACAAGGTTGGGCTGGCACGAGGCCCGATCACGAAGTTGGCCCATAATCTTTAAAGGTCCAATATACAACTATGTGGAAACTTAACATCTACATGATCTTTTAAGCATTTAACAGAAGCATCATGTTTAGAGGACTAGATAGGGTTGAGGGCTCACCTTGCGCGCGCCAGAGGTCGGCCGGAAAGCTCGTCGGAGCAACACCCAATTTTAGATCAAGGCTCGGTTTGGTGTTTTTGGAGCAACTCTGGTCCAGACCTGGAACCAAGGTGAGCAGTAGTTAGCAGAGGGTCCCAGATGAAGCCCGGTCTAAGTCTGGTCATGCGCCGGCGGCCGGAGGTGGCGGCGGCCGGAGCCAAACCCGAGATGGGTAGCTCGGGTGCAATATTTACGTCCATGAAACCGGGGCCCTTTTGACCCAAACTAAAACAATGGGGAGCGAGAGGAGGTCATCTAGGTCTTACCTGGATGGTTTCCGGAGTCCCGAGTCGCCGGAGTTGGCCGGAGATGGAGCTCGAGTGCAGCTCGGGTGCAACCGTGGTGGTCAAAAACCTCACGTCAAGAGGGCCATGCAACCCTACCATTAGTCATAAGAAGGTGAGATGACCCTACCTGCACGGTTTCCGGGGTTAAGAAGTCTCCGGCGACGCTCGGCGGCGAAGCTCGGCCGAGGTCCAAAAGCCGTTAATGGCGAAATCCGGCGCGGCGGGTCCGGGCCGGAGCGAGATGGGTCGAACGCTTCTACTCCACCCCACGAGGCTCGGTGCAGTGGTGGCCGGTGCCAGGAGGCCGCGGCGGCGCCGGACGGCGACGGTCGGCAAAGATGCCAATAACCCGATTCCTAGGGCTTTCTCGTTTGGGCTTGATCTTGATCCGATCGGGATCAAACTTCAGGGAAGTGTTGTAGTCGCTCAGAGGAGCCGGATCAATGGTTCAGATCTCGATCTTGATGGCCGGATGGAGCCCGCGCCCGTGATCGGTCTAAAAACGATAATCCGGCGATAACGGTCCCCCGCCGGAGATCGGGACGACGGCGCCGGCTGGGCCTGCACCCGAGAGGTCCTCTCGGTGTCAGCAATACCTTGGTAGAGTCTAGGTGCAAGAATAACAAGAAAAACCTACGAGCTTACCTCGCCGGAAAACGAAAAAGAAGGAGAGAACGGCCGCGGCGGCGCACGGCGGCAGCTGGGTCCGAGGTCACCTTGGCTCGGATGCGTCTTCACGAGGGACTTCACCAGACGGGGTTTTGACCCTCCAAGACCTTCCTGGACACCCTCTCTCCGAGTCACCCGAGATCAAGAGGTGTCTTGATCTTCTTCTTCTCCGGCGACGTGGAGGCGGTGCCGGCGCTAGCTTCGGTTGCGAGGAGCACGCAGAGAGGGGAGGATCTGTTGGAGGGATCTGCGCTAGAGGCTGAGGCTGCGGGGAGTTATAAGGAGAGAGCCTCCGTTTTGAAATTCAAAACCTTTGAATTTGCAACATTTGCAATTTTAACCCTCCAGCCATGCTATTTACTGCTTGGTCCTCCACAGTAGTTTCCCCTTGCACTTAAGTCCTTCTCTATACAGTGGCACGCTTTACGAGGCAGGTTTTGTAGGGGTTTATATGCAAAAGGCCACATTTTCGCTGTATTTTTCGCTTTTCGAGAAGATCCGATCGTCGAAACGAAAAATGGACTGCGCCATGACGTCCGGCTCGACGAGACCTATCAAGTAGCGATCTTTGATTTTCGAAAAACTGCCCGGATAAAATCTCGGTCCATAAAATACAGTCCCGGAATACAGTTTTCGCGTTTTTCGAGACTTTAGTGTCATCAAACTGAAATTCCGTCAGCGCCATTGCGTCCAGCACGACGGAGCCGTTCAAATCGACTACCTGAAGTGCTATGATCGGATTCCAGACAGTGCTTTGGCCCAACGTTGGCGCGAAGGGGCTCGAAAATTAGGGTTTACTGTTCACTTTACCATCGACTTAAGTCGCGGGTCCCGCCCGCTTTTTCGTCGATTTCTGGAAGATCCGACCGTCAGATCTGAACAAGCTTAATATGGTTTTCACTCAGTTCGTCATGACGGTCGCACTCGTGTTCTCGGATCTTCGAGATCAGGCTCGGATTAAAAAGCGGTATTTCTGGCCCACTAACTGTGCAATTTACACTGCAGAAAAGGGGCATTTTGACTATTCGTGCTTTTATGATCCAAAATTCAATTTGTCTTATATTATTTTCATTCATTTATTTATTTACAAAAATTCAAATTCTTACTCCTCTCCCACCAAAAAGGAAGTTTCGTCCCTGAAACTTAATACCACTAAAAGTCAAATACATGGGGAAAGCGCTCCAACATGGCTGATTCACGTTCCCACGTGGCTTCGCGCTTTTCAAGGTTCTCCCATTGTACCCTGACATAGGGGATCGGTCAACTTCTCAGCTTCTTTTCATCTCGAGCCAGGATCTTCAGAGGTGTCTCAGTAAGGATGTCCCTAATTTACCGTTATCTGGAACACACCAACGACCCCTGAATCAGATAGAGCCATCGGCGTGCAGTTGATAATTCGTCAGTCTGTCCCAGTGATATCAGCTCTCGAATCATTTGGGAGGAGGGGTCCGACTGCTGTCCCTCCTTTATGCGATCAAGCAGGGTAGACTGCACTACCATCGCTAAAAGTCGAGCGGTAGATCCCGAAGGGACGATCTCCAAGTCTAGACGCTGGAACTCGGAAATCAAGCGATCCTGATCAGTGATCATTAGCGGCTCTGGGGTATTATCACTGAAACTATAACATCGTTGTCCAGAGGGTAACCCTGGAGACTATAACTACAGATAAGCGAACAAGTAGACCCAATCACGATATTACCCCTTACGGGGTAGAGCACTTCAAACCACTCTTTCGACAGTACCTTGTCTGCAGCCAACATACTTATCGAAAGAAGGGTGAAATACCCAAGATCTGTCGCCAACATCAAGTTGGGGACACGACCCCCACCGGAGTCGACAGAAGGTATAGGTAACGTGGCTAAGGCAATCAATGTCTACGGAGATCAATGTCCAATTTTATTTTTAATCTATTTATTAAAACAAGGCAATTCAGATTATTACATCACCTCCACTTCAAAGGAGTTTTGTTCTCGAAGCTTACAACTTACAATCATACTTAATGAAATGCTTAATATAAAAATTTATTCGAGAGCTACTAGGTCAGTCGTCGGGCTTCCCTCCATTGGCTCTCCATGGGGGGTCAGTGCATAGGCCGGTCCTGCTGAGGTTTGGCGAGCTCCCTCAGGCTGACGAGGGAGAGGAGGACGCCCAGATGAAGCAGCGTTCGATGAAGTACCCTGACGCTGGTATGGGATCACAAGTGCTGGAACAGTGGAATGATCAGGGGTGGTCCTCTGTGGGCAATTTTCCTGAATGTGTCCCGGTTGCTTGCACCCGAAGCAACGTCCATGTCGACGTGGGCACGTATTTGCATAATGTGGTCTACCGCAAAAGACACAGGGTCGCAGTCCACATTGCTGGTGGTTAGCAGATGCGCTCCCAGAAGAAATCCGTTTCTTATCCTTCCCTCTCCCAGTGGCATCCCGCTCTGCACGAGGGATCTGGATTTCAGCCTCGACGCAGTTGTCGAAGTCGGTGGTCAGGTGGGATGAGAGCTGGGGGCGAATCTCGTGCCCCAACCCCTGTGAGCACTTCGTAGCGGTATGTCCCTGTTGGCCGCATTTGAAGCATCGGCCGTGGCGTCGTTTGCAGAAGCGCGCTCGGTGAGTACCCCCGCAGAAGACGCACGGTAGGGTTTGCTTCTCCTTCTTGTTTTGTCTGGATGATCCACCGCCGCTCTCCGAAGGCGCTCTTTTCTTGCCCTCGAATATTTGTGGCTCGGAATTCTTGAACTCGGGCATGACAGCCTTTGCTCGAGCTTTCTCTGCTCGATCAGCCTCATCATTGGCCACAGGATCAGTAACTGGGAAGACTGACCGGTATGACGCGGTGCCATCACAGCAGTACCAACAGGGGCAACCGGAACCCCCGGTACCGCACAAGAAGCCGCAGTAACATCTGGAATGGGCCCCGCTGGTGGTAATACGGGGTTAACAGCAGGCTCTGCCAAACCCTCAGGCTCGGCGACAGCCGGAGCAACAAGGGGTGCAATCGGCGGTGCAGCAACTGGAATAGTTGGTGGGTGAACAGGTGGGGCAGGAGCAGCAGTCTGCTGCTGCACAAAATGCTGGAACATCCCAACCAGAGCCGCCATCTGAGCCTCAAGTCGCTCTATACGACCCTGATCCACGTGCTCGCTCGGCGCGCTAGGTGGTCGGCCGCCACCACGGCCCGTGCCCGCACCCCGTCCATGCCCATGGCCTGGAGGACAAACCATAACTGCAATCATACAGCCAGGTTAGAAACAGACTCCGAAAAGTATACCTTGAGTTTCTAACCCTTATACTCGACATACCCAACGCTCTCACGCGACAAGTCATCCTAGGGTTCATCCTAACCAGTTCCTAATCAACTTTCCCTAGGTACCGTGTACCTATGCTCTGATACCATCTAATCTGTCACGCCCCGAGTTTTAAAAATCAGGTCTGAAATTTTTTATTTTTTTTGAAATCAGAGTTTGCAAACTGGGCGCAACAGACCGCCACACGTATAGAAGACTCTCTATCCCAAGGACAAAGACTCCCCTATACATGCACGGCTAAAAATCATCATCAGAGATCAACAGATATATCAGTAACTAATCTAATCTACTCAGCAGGAATAGTCAAAATTAAGTTATTACATCATCAGTTTTAAATGTCTAAATCACGATAAACTTGAATGAAATGCGGAAAGTAAATGTCTGCAGAAGTCGTCGATATATAATGCTCATGGGGACAGCTCTATCGTAATCGGCTCACTGGATCGTCCCGACATCTCACCACCCGACGGACCTACAACAGTCACCCGAGGGTGTGAGATACACCGGAGTGCATCCCAGTGGGCACGACGAGCCGAGCTTCAGCTAATCGTACCTACTGGGTACTAAAATCTGCGGATAGTAAGAGTCAACAGGAAAAGCTGGAAAGCATAGAGGTCTACTAATAATCAGAATAAGAACTGCAGGTAAGTATACTGGAAATCAAGATATAACAGCAATAATCCATCGTGAAAGCTGTAGATCATACATGCTGGAATCAAAAGATAACTACAAGAATCATGTATAAGGAACTGCAAGTGATGAAAGCATGTCTACAGATAATAGTACTGAAAATAAACTGAGCAGCAGTACAAGTAAAAGTAATGCGTCAAAGGTAGAAACCCAAGTACCCAATCATGCGCCACTATTGGTCTCATAGGACCTCAGGCAATAACCCTGCATTTCACAGACGCCAAGCAGTCTCGATGCAAAAGGGCTCGCGACTGACATAACCCCGCACCCCACGGGTGCCTAACTGGAGGCTCACGGGTCTATCACCAGACCACTCTATCGGTAAAGAACAAGCTCCACGGGGAGCGACCCCCGCCATGTTCGTGAAGTACAGCCGTATATAGCAAGTCATAATGATTAATCTCACGGTCTAGTGACCGGGTAGTCGGCAACATGCCGAGATCCCAACAGGGAGTCATCAGTCTATAACTATCAATCGGAATCCATCAATCATGCATATCGACAATATATCAAGTAACATCTCAAAGGATAGGAATCAGCAGGTATCATCGAATCATACAAATCTATGTACAGGAATATAAAAGGTGATAAGCAGGTACATATGATGTGTCTCAAGCAGATCAGATCTATCAGGAATAATCATGGAGTATGCAAACAGAGTAATCAGGCTGATTGTGAACAGGTAATCTCAATCACAGGTCTAACAGCGTCAGTATCAACCAGAAGGATCATGATATGTTAAAGAGATCAGTATACGTCAAAATAGGTCATCGAGGTACAATCAGCAGGTATGTATACGACAAGTCTAAAAGAATCAATGTCTATCAATCAGATCATGTGATACATGCAATCATCATAGGTCGTATGGGTATAATCAGCGGACTAGTCAAAAACAAGTGTCCGACTGGACTAAAGCAACCAGAGGGCCAAAAAGCTAGCCCGGGCCGAAGATAACCCACCTGGATGACGGCAGATCCTCGAACTCCCGCGCAGCTACTGGGAGGCTGGTGCTGAACGACTGGGCCCTATATCAGAAGACATGATCAGTAATGGACTCGCACAACCCTTTCCCGACGACGCTACACTAACGGAAAGCTTAAACGGGTCAAATCGGCCGATTTATCGAAATCCGATTCCCGGTCGACGAGGACCTTCGGAACCCTAATAAGAAGTCCAGGTGGTGCGTAAATACTGTCTAAGGCAGCCAGGGTGTAACATTTGCAAGTTGGTCCATAAACTATTAAAAATTGCATAAAAACATTATATTATTTGACTGTTTCGGCTCGTTCTCAAAATCCGGGGATCCAACGACGACGCCGTAAGTTTCAGCGCGTCCGTTACGTCGAGACGGGTCCCGTGCTCACAAGGTTGGGCTGGCACGAGGCCCGATCACGAAGTTGGCCCATAATCTTTAAAGGTCCAATATACAACTATGTGGAAACTTAACATCTACATGATCTTTTAAGCATTTAACAGAAGCATCATGTTTAGAGGACTAGATAGGGTTGAGGGCTCACCTTGCGCGCGCCGGAGGTCGGCCGTAAAGCTCATCGGAGCAACACCCAATTTTAGATCAAGGCTCGGTTTGGTGTTTTTGGAGCAACTCTGGTCCAGACCTGGAACCAAGGTGAGCAGTAGTTAGCAGAGGGTCCCAGATGAAGCCCGGTCTAAGTCTGGTCATGCGCCGGCGGCCGGAGGTGGCGGCGGCCGGAGCCAAACCCGAGATGGGTGGCTCGGGTGCAATATTTACGTCCATGAAATCGGGGCCCTTTTGACCCAAAATAAAACAATGGGGAGCGAGAGGAGGTCATCTAGATCGTACCTGGATGGTTTCCGGAGTCCCGAGTCGCCGGAGTTGGCCGGAGATGGAGCTCGAGTGCAGCTCGGGTGCAACCCTGGTGGTCAAAAACCTCACGTCAAGAGGGCCATGCAACCCTACCATTAGTCTTAAGAATGTGAGATGACCCTACCTGCACGGTTTCCGGGGGTAAGAAGTCTCCGGCGACGTGCGGCGGCGAAGCTCGGCCGAGGTCCAAAAGCCGTTAATGGCGAAATCCGGCGCGGCGGGTCCGGGCCGGAGCGAGATGGGTCGAACACTTCTACTCCACCCCACGAGGCTCGGTGCAGTGGTGGCCGGCGCCAGGAGGCCGCGGCGGCGCCGGACGGCGACGGTCGGCAAAGATGCCAATAACCCGATTCCTAGGGCTTTCTCGTTTGGGCTTGATCTTGATCCGATCGGGATCAAACTTCGGGGAAGTGTTGCAGTCGCTCAGAGGAGCCGGATCAACGGTTCAGATCTCGATCTTGATGGCCGGATGGAGCCCGCGCCCGTGATCAGTCTAAAAACGATAATCCGGCGATAACGGTCCCCCGCCGGAGATCGGGACGACGGCGCCGGTTGGGCCTGCACCCGAGCGGTCCTCTCGGTGTCAGCAATACCTTGGTAGAGTCTAGGTGCAAGAATAACAAGAAAAACCTACGAGCTTACCTCGCCGGAAAACCAAGAAGAAGGAGAGAACGGCCGCGGCGGCGCACGGCGGCGGCTGGGTCCGAGGTCACCTTGGCTCGGATGCGTCTTCACGAGGGACTTCACCAGACGGGGTTTTGACCCTCCAAGACCTTCCTGGACACCCTCTCTCCGAGTCACCCGAGATCAAGAGGTGTCTTGATCTTCTTCTTCTCCGGCGACGTGGAGGCGGCACCGGCGCTAGCTTCGGTTGCGAGGAGCACGCAGAGAGGGGAGGATCTGTTGGAGGGATCTGCGCTAGAGGCTGAGGCTGCAGGGAGTTATAAGGAGAGAGCCTCCATTTTGAAATTCAAAACCTTTGAATTTGCAACATTTGCAATTTTAACCCTCCAGCCATGCTATTTACTGCTTGGTCCTCCACAGTAGTTTCCCCTTGCACTTAAGTCCTTCTCTATACAGTGGCACGCTTTACGAGGCAGGTTTTGTAGGGGTTTATATGCAAAAGGCCACATTTTCGCTGTATTTTTCGCTTTTCGAGAAGATCCGTTCGTCGAAACGGAAAATGGACTGCGCCATGACGTCCGGCTCGACGAGACCTATCAGGTAGCGATCTTTGATTTTCGAAAAACTGCCCGGATAAAATCTCGGTCCATAAAATACAGTCCCGGAATACAGTTTTCGCGTTTTTCGAGACTTTAGTTTCATCAAACTGAAATTCCGTCAGCGCCATTGCGTCCAGAACGATGGAGCCGTTCAAATCGACTACCTGAAGTGCTATGATCGGATTCTAGACAGTGCTTTGGCCCAACGTTGGCGCGAAGGGGCTCGAAAATTAGGGTTTACTGTTCACTTTACCCTCGACTTAAGTCGCGGGTCCCGCCCGCTTTTTCGTCGATTTCTGGAAGATCCGACCGTCAGATCTGAACAAGCTTAATATGGTTTTCACTCAGTTCGTCATGACGGTCGCACTCGTGGTCTCGGATCTTCGAGATCAGGCTCGGATTAAAAAGCGGTATTTCTGGCCCACTAACTGTGCAATTTACACTGCAGAAAAGGGGCATTTTGACTATTCGTGCTTTTATGATCCAAAATTCAATTTGGCTTATATTATTTTCATTCATTTATTTATTTACAAAAATTCAAATTCTTACAAGTGGTGGAGATTCCTATCCTCGGACCCACCGCTTTGGGAACCTCTTGTAGCGAGGATTTACTACCACCGCAGGATACCGCTACGCGAGGGCTCCTCCTTTTTGCCCCGATCCCACTGGTGGAGAAGTGTACTTCGCACGAGGGAGCTCTTCAAGTGCAGCACTACTATTGAGGTCGGGGACGGAGCTCGGACCAACTTCTGGATGGATATCTGGTCGGGGAACACTACCTTGGCTACACAATCTCCGCTTATCTTTGACAAGGTTAACAGTAAAAGCCTTTGCGTGAGGGACTGCTACAACCACGACGGCTGGAACTGGGCTAGAATTCTGGATGGCCTACAGGGGGGACACGCCATCCGCGAGGAAGAAATCATAGCCCTGAAAGATTGTGTGCACCCACTCCACTCTACCGACAACATAGACCTCTTCGTTTGGCGCTGGACCACCTCGGGCTGCTTCACAGTCAAGTCCATGTACCGATTCCTGCAGGACAGTGGGGAAATCGACGATCGCTTCAACGCGCTTTGGAGCATCAAGCTGCCACTGAAAGTAAAAATCTTTGTCTGGCTAGTACTCCGACGGAGGGTATTGACCAGAGATATACTTCACGGAAGGAACTGGCCCGGTCCAACCTGCTGCGCCATCTGCCTGGGCCCCGACGAGACCGTCGACCACCTTTTCCTTTCCTGCACCTTTGCTAACTCCCTGCTGGAGGCCCTACTACCGAACAAAGCGAAAATTCGCAGGTGCCCGTCCGCATCCCAGCTCTGGGAGGTAAGCTCCCAAAGGACAGGGACCTGGGGCCTCAGGGCCCTCACCACCATTGCGATCACCTGGTGGTCGGTTTGGCTAGAGCGAAACAGAAGGACTTTCGATAATAAAAGTCGTAATCTGGGTGCTGTACTCGCTGAAGTCAGGATCAACCGTTCGCAGTGGCACAGATTCTGTACTTAGGCGCGGCTTGTACTGGCTTCGCCTGTCTTGCTTTTCCTCCCCTTTTGTTTTCTTTTCCTTGTTCTTCCCCCTGTATCGCTCTTTTTTTAGCCTCTTTCCCCCGGGGTTCGTGGCCTAACGGCCCAGTCCTGTAGCTGAGTTCATCCCTTCTTTGAATGAAGCGGCAGCATGCTGCCTTTTCTCAAAAAAAAAAAAAAAAAAAGAAAAGAAAAAGAAAAAAGTTCTATGTCTCCTAGTGATTCCCACTCTTCGATCCCCCGATCGAAATCCTATATTTTTTATTCTTATATTATTATGAATAGATTTTTTGTTCGATTGGATTTTTGACATCATCACGATGTTCGTTAATGAAAAGTTGTGATTTCTATTGTATATTTGGATAATCTGATGTTAGCAACGAGCACACAAACTAAACAAAACCAATTGACGATCACGACAGAAAAGTAAAACCAAAATTGCACGACAGAAAATTAACACACAGGTTTACGTGGAAAACTCTTTGCAGGAAAAAAACCACGGACGAAAGAGGAGATGTTTCACTATGTAGAAAAGAGGGAATACAAAATTTCTCATCGCACCACGAAGCCGTCGGCGAACCTGAATCATAATATCGAAGCGATTCTAATTTTGAGTCACATCTAACATCTGAAATGAATTTATTTTTTTGTGATATCTAAATTCATGATTGATTTTTTTATTTATTTTTTTTTTGAGAGAGAAAGATAACATACCATCGCTTCATTCAAATAGGAATTGAACTAAACTACAAGTCAAAGGCAAAGGCAAAACAACCTGGCTTCATATATATATATATATATATATATATATATATATATATATATATATATATAAAGGCCCACTAGCGGAACGAGTTCCAAAGATCATTGTTGAATTATTATCTTATTAATTTTTAATTATTTTTACTGAATTTAATTTATTCAAAAATATCTACCATCCGCAACACGTGAATAGCTTCACTAGTCTATTATTATTTTATTAAATTTTACTGCTAAATAAACTCAGTGGATTTACCGTAAAATTTTTGCTACGGTAAGTAGTAAAACGCGACAACAACAGATATAAACAATTGCTTTCTAAATAGCACAAGGAAGAGATCAGGGGAATAATTTTGGACGCATTGGACTCGATCTAAGAAAAGAGTTGCTCGTATTGGTTCAACAGGAAGTTGACCAAGATCTTATAAGCTCTTTCGGTTGGGTGATAGCTGTCCCAGAACACATACTTGGTATCATCAGGACAAGTTGGTGCAGTAACACTATTGCATAGGAATAGGACCTCAATTTCTCCTGTACCACAACATCCTCTTGTTGATTCCTCAAAACCTGCAGTGCGAGCCAAAAGTTAAATGCTGGATTTTGATTTAAATTTATATTTATCTAAATAAAAATTTAATTATAATTTAATTAGGATAAGATATATAATACTTAGATTTTGAATATATGGAGCAAAATTAAGCTTAAATAGATAGTAGGATTAAGAGCCTATGTGCCGGAAGTTGGTTTACCGTGTATGAAAGAGTTGAATTTGTTAGATATGTTTCGAATTCTAAAATTGAAAGGTTTTCTATCTTTATTCTATTTTGATTATCCCATTAAGTTAAGTTTAGATTATGTCTAATCACTACAACCAAACTATGATATAACGACACTTTTAAGTATTTTTAAAATCTGAAAAAAATGTCGCTAGCAAAATACCGACACATATAATTAGTATCGCTATATATGCAGTCGTTAGGGTGTATAGCGATACATTATTATAATGTGTCCCAAAAATATATATGTCCCTATAACCTAATTTTGGATATAAATAAAATATAGATAGGACACTTGTATAAAAGTGTCACAAAGATGTGTCCCTATAACCTAATTTTGTTGTAGTGAATCTTAGTGAATTCGTATTTCTAGTTGTATTAGGATTTAACCGCTATTATAAATATACTCTTATTCTATTGATTTGGTGCGGCGGATAAGAAAGAGTATGTGATAATTTTAGAATTAGGGTTTTGTGGGAGAGACATATTTTGTACACCACATCGCCCGTGTATGTAGGCCGGTGGCCGAATCACGTAAATATTATGTGTTTTATCTTTATTCTCTCTTTCTTCATTTTTTTAAAATATTTTTTGCGCCCAACGAACTAGATTTTTCTACTTTTATCATAACAAATTGGTATCAGAGCCAGATTGTTCGTTTGGGTGTTCAAGATGTCTACAAAATTTGAGACCGAGAAGTTTGATCGCTCCAACAGTTTCGTCGTTCTGATGCAGCAGAAGTTGTAAAAGACGTAACTGGAGAATAAGAAGATTGACATTTCAGAAAACCCCACGAATTTGCTCATTAAGTCTGGCGACCAAATTCAAAAACTTCATATATTTGGTTTGCATGTGTAGTAGCACTTTCAGAAGCTTTTGGGGTTTTGATGAAGAAGACAAAAAATTCAAGCCAAGGTGGAAATTATTAGATATGTCTCGAATTATAGAATCGAAAAATTTTCTAATTCTATTATGTTTTTATTATCTCATTAAGTTAAGTTTGAATTATATCTTATCTTATTAAAATTATTAATAATTTTAAGATTATTCCTAATCCTAATTGCATTAGGATTTAAAATTTAACCACTATTATAAATATATTCTTATAACATTGATTTGGTGCGACGGATGAGAAAGAGTATGAATGTAATTTTGGAATTAGAATTTGATGAGAGAGATATATTTTGTATACTATTTTGATCATAATAAAAGTTTTCGTTCCGTTTTCGTCCGTAGGCATAGGCCAGTGACAACCACATAAATATTATGTACTTTATTTTTATTCTCTTTTTTTCGATTCTCTTTTTGTTATTTTTTTACATCCAACGAACTAGATCTTTTCATTTTTATCATCAATGCAGTGTTAACATGTTAATCTGAGTCTTTTTGGTACTGAAATTAATTATGTTGTATCCTACTCTAATTAAGGTTTCTGTCTTGTACATCCAATTATGAGTGTATACCTTACATCCCCACCCATTCAAGGGTGGAAGTTTTTCTATCCATCATATCAAGTGATGAGTAAAATTCATTCCATTCTTAGATAAGTAGGGAATAAAATATACACCCTTTTAGGGTGTATAGTTAGTTTTTCCCATTAGACCCGCTTGTGCGGACGTGTATGCATAGTGTGCACTGAATATTTTTTGGCATTGGGATCTTTTGAAAGAGATTTTATTTTGTACTCCGTTTTCGATATTAACAAAAAAATTTTATTTTGTCTTCGCGCACCACACATAGATTTTAGTATCGTCCTTGCTTTTTTTTTTTTTTTTTTTTCTGTATTAATTTTTTTCAGATCTTTTATTTACTGTTTCGATTTAACATTTAAAAAAAAAAGAAAAACTATAAATTGGTGTGTGCTAGTAAATATAGCCAAAATGGTCCTTATATTCATGAAGTTTTTAAAATATCATTATTACCTTGGAGGCATTGAATATAATTAAAAGGTCTTTATATTCGTGAAGTATTTAAAATACCGTGTTTATGTATTACTCTTAAACCACCCTTAACCATAGGTACCTAATGTCAAACTATTCTCAAGCCCTAATTATCATGATGTCAAATTGTTTCTTCCTTTTTTTAGATAGTATGCTACCCGCTTCGTTTATTTTTAAAATAAACTTAGCTGGAAATGTGAAGCAACTAGACTTCGAACTCGAAGTGGGTAGCATGCTACCTTTCTCTAAAATATATATATATAAATAATGTCAAATTGTTATGCGAACTTTTGACTGACTGATATGTTCTGATACTAATTAACTGTCACAGTTTGTTTTTCAGGGGTCACTCACTATTGAGTCCACGGTTTGATTAACTAGGTATTCTAAATCCAATAATTGTTGGATCTAATCCACTAGTCTAAAATGTTATAATTCAATTATTGATGAGTCTAGCCTATTCAGACTTACATACGCTCATATCTAATCATAACTATCTAACATAAAATTATTCTCAAATCTTAGAATATCACAATTTTTGAGATGTCACTAGAAATGTGTGTAAATTTTTGACTAGTTTATATATAAACACCATAGAAGGAATTTGTAGATATAACTAGGGTATAACTCGAAACACCAAAAATAAATATTCAACTTAATTTTCAGTTTTAGAATCTCATTTTTATTTTATGCTGCAGTAGAATTAATCACCATACTTAATTTACTATTACTCAAAAAACTTATACTGAACGCAAAAGCAGAATCACAGCTAAATAGGCGCTTGTTTAAGTAGAAGCACTTACCATAAGCGTGAGGTCTTTGGATGAGGTCAAGTAAGTTGTTGTAGATGTCCATGTAGACCAGCAGTGCTCCTCTAAAGCTCTCTTCATTTCCCAACTCGGATATTGCGTTTTGTATCCTGGAGTTATACAATTGTGATGCTTCGTTATGTTTGGGCTCACACTCTCTCAAAATCCCCCCTCCAAGTGTTCTTTGTAAAGGTACACATCCTAATGGAGGTAATCCCGCGTAGCCTATTTTCTTTGCACCCATTTGTCTTAATTGCTGAGATTAAAAAATAATAATAAATTTTCAATTAGTTAACAACAAAATTATAAAATTGGTCACTGAATTTCAAGTGAAGTCTCATTTAGATTATTAAACTTTAATTTGTTTCATGGTTTTGTTTAATTTTGTGCAAAATGATACTTCTCGCCATAATGATAATGATGTGATAGTTAAATAATAAAAATAATTTTGGAATAATGCAGCAGCAGATCGACTCGACTAATACTAAATGATCACTCACTACAATAAAATTAGGATATAGGGACACATGTTTGTGACACTTTTGTATAAGTGTCCTATTTATATTCCATCTATATCCAAAATTAGGTTATAGGGACACATTTTTTAGACACATTACAAAAATATGTCACTATACACCCTAACGACGGCACATATAGCAACACTTACCATAAGTGTCGGTATTTTTGTCAGCGACACTTTTTTTAGATTTTAGAAACACTTAAAAGTGTCGTTATAGCCTAATTTTATTGTAGTGACTACAACAAAATTAGATTATAGAGATAGTTGTTTGTTACACTTTTTGTAAGTGTACTATTTATAGTCCATCTATATCCAAAATTAGATTATAAGGATATATTTTTGGAACACATTATAGTAATATGTCGCTATACATCCTAGCGACGGCACATATAGCGACACTAATGACAAGTGTCGATATTTTTTTCAGCAGCATTTTTTTTAATTTTTAGCAATACTTAAAAGTGTCGCTATAGCATAGTTTTATTGTAGTGGATCCAACCGCCGTATCACTATTCTATCACAAAAGTGATTTGGAGTTTGATGGATTGATTGAATTTAACTTGAAAGTTCAGTGACCTGAATAAACTCTCACAAGAAGTTGACGGAATAAATTTACCCTGAGGAACTTTTTAGAGAAAGAAATGACTAAGTTGACGTAGGAAGGGAGATCATAATGTGTATTCCTGAACGGGGTCACGAAATAAGTGGTGGTGATGTCGTTGGTTCCAGAGCAGATGATGTACACGCTCTCGGAGACGATGTATTCTGCTCTCTCCTCGCCTGCGATGGCCTTCAACCTCTCCTTATACTCTCCGAATAATCGGAGTTGGTCAGTCATGGATATAACATTCTGAAAAATAATAAATAGGTAAAAATGTGTAAACCTTATTTAAACTATATGCGGAAATTTTAAAAAGCTCGCTTGAGGTTGGTCAGTAATTTTTTAATTTACTATCTAAAATTTATGTAATTTTGGATTTCTAAAAAGTTTTTGTTACGACAAGTTCACAAATAAAGATGAAAATAATGATGATCACAAAATAAACAAATTATAACCGTGCAAGAAAAAAAAAAAATACAAGGTTTTACGTGAAAAAATTTTTTAGGAAAAAAATCACGAACAAAAAAAAAAGGTTTTAACTAATAAAGGTAGTACAATAACGTCAATTAAAGTACTCACACATAATTGCCACTAAGGCAAAAGGAAGCAAAAAAATATTTCTTAATGAGTTTTTTTTTATCGGACCCCTTTTTAATTTTTTTTTCAAAATTTATCGCATTGAGAAACTGTCGGCGAATCAAGAGCATAAAATCAAATTTGATAATAAAATTTTGAGACATATCTAACAATTATCAAAAAAAATTGTTAGAATCAAGGTGCTCAATCATTGGTATAACATTCTGATATCTAATAAATAGATGAACAAACACAAACCTTATTTAAATCATGACAAATTTTATTTGCAACCTAATCTCATAATATGTTTGATACATGAGTATGTCTTAATCAAACCTTATCGATTTTTTTTTTTTTGATAAAAAGGTAGCATGTTATTGTTTCATTCAGTTAGGATGTAAACTAAGTTACAGAGTGAGGCAGCCTGACCTCGATGAAAAAAAATAATTACATAAAATAGAATGAATTCCAAAGGTTTCTAGGCGAGTGGAAATCCAATGATAAATTGTCTCATAGTGAGCTTATTTTTCTAAAAAAAAAATTCTTCTATTCCGTTTTAACCAAATAACCCACAATGAGGTAGCAATTGTTGCTAGCTCCTCTCCCCTTAAGGCGCCACCTTTGAATCTACTACTCACTTCCCAAAGCCTATCAACTAAGATGCAATTAAGTAAAATTCTCTAATTCGATAACAGGTCTTTCAACAAAACTTTGATAGTTTCGCATCCCATAAAAGGATGGTCAACCGTCTCGGACTCCTCTATACATTGGGCACAACCTCCCTATCCATGCCATCCTCTTTTTCATAAGGTTATTCATTGTTAGCACATTTCGTTTTAAAACTAGTCACACAAAAATTTTAACTTTCAATAGGGTTTTGATCTTCCACAGCTAAATAAAATGTTTGTCTTTGACTCCATTTGTAGTGACGGAGTTATGCGAAATAGTAGAGTACTGGTAGAAAGTGGTTTGGAGGAACCACCTTTGTAATTCAGAAGGAGTTTCAAGCTCACTCGAGTATTTTCGGCGCGAGTTTGGTGCGAAAATGAGTTTTAGAGAAAATATCGTATTGAATTTTGGCCAACTTGGGTATGGAACAGTCGAAAGAGATTGTAAAAACGTGCAAAGTGTATTATGAGCATTTCAGAATGATTAGAAAAGGATTAAAGCTTCGTATAGAGAAAACACATACTTCGAGGCGAAGAAAATTGAGCAAATAGCTCTCTGAGACCGGACATTGGGTTAGGAGATCGGACCTTGGCTAAAGAGATTGGACCAGGAGGGGCAGTCTGGACCTCCGCTACGAGAAAACTCTGAGAAAGGTTCGGGGACCGGACCGTGGAAGGTAGACCGGCCTATCGGGGCACAGCCTGGAACTCGACATTCAGGGACCGGACCGTGGATCACGGACCAGTCTGTGTGCGGTCTAGGTGCCCAATGAAGTTAACGGCATTCTTATAATTTTGGCGGGTTGGGTTTATAAAAGAGGATCCAAACCCCTTCACCTTGCCCCCAAACCAATTCCCTCACTTCCTCGCTCCCTCTCTTCTCTTTCTCTCTCTAGAAAAGAGGAAACCCACTTGTGGAAGAAGCTTTCAAGTGGGATTTTGATTTCCTCCAAGACAAGAAAATAAAGGAGGGCTTCAAGGAGAAGCTCTAGGAGGAAGAACGGCATTTTCCATCCACATTTTCCCTAACAATAAGAGAGATGAGCTTTTAGAGTTTTGAGATTTTTAGGGTTTTGAGTTTTAAAAGAGATTTTGAGGTCTCTTATATTTTCTAAACCATTTTTGTAGGATTTTTTTCGAGATCTAAGAGATCAATCACCCCTTTCAAGAGACTAAATAAAGGATGAAGATGTCACCAAAAAGGGTGAACTACCACTCGTTCTTATGCTTTCTTTGATTTAGAAGTATTATTTGTGAGTTTTAGAAGTTTTGGCATGTATGTTAGTACATGAGCAATTTTAAGGTTTAGCCCAAAATAGTGTAAAAAGGGAAAAACTAAATTTTAGCCTTGTATATGTATGAGTAAGAAAATCTAGATGTAATTTAACTCATGTGTGACATTTAACTTAGAAAAGAGTCTAAGTTTATGATGTGCAGCATTAACTAAGAAAAATCCTAAGATCAAACATAGAGTCAAAAGAACTCTAGGGTTTTAACATAAGAGTCCAAGAACTCTAGGATTGGTGTGGTAAGATCTTATAGTGTCCTTTGGAGATGGTGTTATTCTTAGGGTTATTAAGTAAAGAATGAGTAAGTAAGAGAACTCAAACTAAATTGGTGTCCTTGAGGCATCTTAGCTATCCTAGAGTTGCAAACCTAGGGTAAAAAAGAAAAGTAAAGTTAATAAGACCTTCCGAAAGTGTTAAGGTAACGGGAGGGTCACAAGGATATTTCAACTTCCGAAGGAGGGTTACGACCATATTCCGACTTCCTTAGTGCTTGAGTGACTAAGTGCCTTAAATTCATTCACTTGCCAAATTGGAGAGGGTTTTACGCATAAATCGACTCTTCACGAGGTTTGTTCTAAAAGAACACAAGCAACCACCAAGTAAAGAGGGTTCCTGCATAAGTCGACTCTCTACGAGGCACAATTATGAAACTTAAATTATAATATAATAAGAGTGACCGAGTGCGATCGGGTTAAATGTGACTCATGAGTAGCG
Source organism: Tillandsia leiboldiana (assembly GCA_029204045.2). NCBI lineage: Eukaryota > Viridiplantae > Streptophyta > Magnoliopsida > Poales > Bromeliaceae > Tillandsia > Tillandsia leiboldiana. The sequence goes on along the minus strand of CM055067.1, from coordinate 48,686,915 downwards.
ACATAATGGCCGTGTTGGCATAATGGCATAGTGGCATAGTGTGTTGTGGCATAGTAGCATAGCGGTATGTGTATGTGAATTAGTAGTGTAAAAGATTTACTTCTATACTAGTGTAGAATTTATCTGGTTTAAATATTATTTTACTACTAATACTTACATTGGACCAAATGGTGTAGAATATATTTCTCGATGGTTGAACCTACTGGGAACTATTCATAATTCTCACACCTCGTGATTTACACATTTTTATCAATTCAGGTGTTAGCGGCGAAGCATGTGATAGGGGCAAGGGCCCTGCAGAGTAGTGGACCTAGAAGGTCTAAAAATGCTCTTCTTGTATAGAGTGAATATTGTTTTATTTTCAAAGAGGAAAGGGAAAAAAAATTTGTATTAAAAGTATATTCATGTTCATTCTACTATTACGGTTTCAACTTTATGCAATTGTATTTATATTTAAAGTTGAAAGTTTAAATTTAGTTTTACTCTAAAATTCATGTATCTCGTTGTGCATGTTATATGATTGAGATAATTACCGTTTCTTTCGGGTAGAGAAAGGTCATGCCTGATTTGCTGGTTTGCTAGCGTGTGCGAACCGATCAAATTGGCGGTTTCTGGGTGTGCTACACTATTGTCTTGTAATAAATTATACAACGATTTTATCACGCCTCGGAACCACCTATTTGGTCGGTTTGGGCACACACACAGACCGCCGAATGAACTGAGTTTCTTCTGTCCACCCACGACATACATATAGCCAGTGTATGAATTTTTAGCGAGAAAACAATCATACAATAATATATTGAGAGAATATCACAGAGCGAGAAATGTAACTTAACTAAACCTTAAACTATTACATTCATACATCTCACAATTCTTTATAATTTACATTACATTTTACAAAATAAAGCCTCTACAAGTTTGCTCCAAAAATAAAATATACAACTCTATCTCTATATAGGGTGACTTATACTCTAGGCCGCTATCTAGGGCACGATGCCATTGCCGCGATCCTGCACAGCCACGCTCGGTAAGGGTTTTGCCAAATAGGGGGTGAGAACTAAAAGTAGTTCCCGGTAGCTTCGACCCCGACTTGGGCACCTCTCCTACTAGGTTCAGTGAGTTTCCAAAATTTTTTGGCTGATTTCGAAAATTGGTTAAAAGAATCGATTTCCCGATTGTTTTGGGATTGTGTGATTAGTAACCTTGGGTCACGTAGGGTTTAGTCCTTGACTCAATGGATCTTTTGTAGGTTCGGATGACGGTCAGGAGCACCTTGGAAGTTTGGTGCCTCATCTGATACAAGTGGATACTTCGATCCAAAGTCAGTATAGTGGTACATCGTGCAAATATAGGACTGACTCTATTCGTGTAGATAGAGGAATTTCTGTTTTTGCGACAGATTTATCGTTCCATGGGCAGGGTTGTCCAAAATAAAAAAAAAAATTGCGTATTTTTTGTTAACTCTGTTTTCAAACTTATTTCTTTTTCTAAAAAGGCTTGGTGAAAATGGCCTCAGGGCGTGACACTAGAATTATTCCACCTTTTAGAAAAGCAGCCTGAGAGGGGGGATATGATATATTTCATTACACCTTCACGAGTACCTTGGATATGATCTTTTGAACACCATTGATAAGAAATATAGGCTTAAAGTCATTTGTTGATTTTGCCCCCTCTTTCTTGGACACTAAACAAATGTAAGAGTAATCCATAGGTCCATAATTCAATGTACTGTTAAACAAGTCCTGAAAAATATTAAAAAGATCAACTTTAACCACTTCCCAAAAATTCTAATAGAACCTCATGTTAAATCCGTCTAGCCCTAGTGCTTTATCATCGTCTAATTGGAATGTGGCTTTTCTAATTTCTTCCATAAAAAAGGGGAGGTGAGTTGCTCAGAATTTAGGATTGATCTATTTTTAAAAATGTTGCTCCAATCGCCTATTATCGGGCTATCTGAAACATCCGGGGCAAAGATTTCTTTGAATTTATTAAAAAAATATTCCCTTTTATCGTCCTCCTTCTAAATTCTCCTTCCTTCTTCTTCATCCACATCTATGGTATTTTCTCGTATTTTGCCATTTGCCACAACATGAAAAAATTTCATGTTTCCATTTATTTTCTTTAACCAATGTTGTTTAGCTCTAATCTTCCACATAATTCCCACGTCCCTATGTAACGACTCGGCCCACTAGCAATAATAACTCTTTGGACCCAAACCACAGTCCAAAATGCTTAAACTCAGTATTGAGACCAAAATTTTTCACCACCTAAGGAAGCGACACGTGGCGCATACTATCGGCTAAAGGTATCAACCAATAGGAGAACGGTCGACAAGGGGAATCATCTCATTCAGGACTGACCTCGGACGAAGGCAAATATCAAACCGGCTCAGTCAAGCGACGAAAAAGGCGAAGTTAGGGTCAACTCTCAGCTGCTCAAGCTGTAGAAGGAAAAACCCAAAGAGAAAATAGTAAGAGACTTGGGCGCAAATCTCGTAACTGACTCCAGAACGGCAAGCGGCGCCCAGTATTGAAAAGCGCCGAAGATCACGTTTCAGCACGTCAATTAGAGGATGAACCCAGACGAAAATCGGCAACTGTCCTATTGAGGAGAATCAACTCAAAATGAAGTGGTTGAGGAATTTATGATGACTCCCCTTAGATTATGCCGATTACTAAAATCAGCGGTTATACACATGGTTCGTAAATATATAAATAAACAAACTATCGAAGAAAAATAGGTCCTGCAACCTCGTAAGCCAATGACCACCCCTGTCTTTTCATATCTTTCGTACCTGCATTTGCTGCTTTCCTATATAACATTTACCACACTTTCTAAGAATAGGCTTACTTGTAATTGGTTCCCTGTTAGCCTTGTAACCTCGTTTCAATCAATACAATTCCTAATTGGTTTCTTAGCCGTGTCAAATTTTTATTTTCGACTCCCAGTTCGGCTCCTCTAGGCCGAACTCTGTTTATCTCTCAACCCCAGTTCGGCTAATCTAGGCAGAACTCTCACAAGAGCTGATTGAGAAGAACCCTGCAGAGCAGATCCTTCCTCGGCCCGATCGCTTGATCCCTTTGGCAGGTGACGCATTCACACTCAGTTATTATTATTACTGTCCAGATGCTTATATACCTAATCACAACCCATTCCCATCCGATGTGGGACTATTGGGGTGTCACACCCCAACAATAGCGGCAAGATGTTTTTTGAGTTTCTTCCGATTCTCATGCTACTAGGGGTCAATCTTTGACATTCCTCCAAAAATATCCAATTTTTGTGTTTCTTCAATAAATTCCTTCTTCACTTTCGAGATATTATAAAAGTTTGAAACACACTATTCTTTAATTCTCTCATGACAGTATTTTATTTTGGCCGCAAACACGAGCATGCTCGTACTTTTTTATTTGTGTTTCATTCCACAATACAAAAAGCTGTTTATTAAAGTCTTCTCGTGTTAACTAGACATCTTCGAATCTAAACATTCGGTTAAACTTTTTATCACTCGTAGAGAGCAGGAGCAGCGTATTGTTTTTAAAATACAAATTACTACATTTAAATGTAATTTGACAAATTTTCTACCAACTTTGAAAAACCAAAAGGAAAGCAAGCAAGTAGTTCAAATAAGTTATATGCATTTTTAGTTTATAAATATAATTTTTGCTAGAGTGTACATAATTAATGTCCTGCGTACCCTAGCTAATTAAAATGTTATGGGATCGAGTAATTAAAAATTAATCAATAATTACCGTAAGAGCTGAAGTGAGGGGGTCATATCCTGCGGCACCAGAAGCAAAGCTAACACCAGTGAGGAGATCTTCAGGTGAGAACTTCACCGAAAGATATGGAGGAAGAAACTCCTTTACACCCAATTCAGAAGCTGAAATTTTCAAATTAGGGCACATGTTAGAGAGATCATTGAAGATTGTGAAAATTAAATAAGACTAAGGACCTCTAATGGGACTTAAACTGATGCAAGTCTAAGCTCCGTTGAGAGAAAAAAAAAAAAAGCATAAGGATATAAAGAAAGATACACGAAGAACACAATTATTCGACAAAGATGAAGTAGTATTAATAAACTTTAAAAGCTAATTACACGTGTGTGTGTATATATAGAGAGTCAATACTTGAATTTTACTATAATTGAAGTTAATAAATTCTAATATTTCTCTAAGCTTAAAACGATAAAAAATAACCAAATAAGTGCACTCAAAATTGAAAAGTACAAAACTTTTTGAAGATAATCTAAAAATATAAAAACAAAGGTCTATACAGTTGAATTTGGGTTCCAATCTCGACCACAACGGCTTTGTTGTTTGATGCATTATGCGTAGATTTCGAAAAGTGATTTTTTAAATTATGGTTGAACGCTGAAAATGGACATTTGAGTGAAAAGTTATGGCAATACCTCTCGCCTTGTTATTATATTGAAGTGTATAAAATGTTAACTGTCTTTCTTTAAGAACTTAAAACTATACATACCAAAGGTGGTGTTTTTTAATGGAGAAAGAAGTAGAAAATTAAGCAGGAGAGAGGAGTGTCAAGTTTGAATGGATTACCATTGAATTTAGCAGGAGAGAGGAGTGTCAAGTTTGAATGGATTATCATTTTATTCAATTTCTATCGTTATAATTTACTCTTTAAAATTTAAAATAATTGTGCAGCACGTTCGTTCAGCCAATTCGACTTGCAGAGTTAGAAATATAAATTAGGGATATCATGTGAGACTCAAATTCTGCAGATGAACCAAAAATTGACATCGAATTAGGGATAAATTTGGCGAGAGTAAACTTCAAGAGTGTGTTTATTTCAGTGGAGAAGGATAAAATAATTTTCGACTGTAAATATTTATTTTTATTGTTTAGCTCACCATAACATCATCTTTGATCGAAACTCAAATATTTTAAAATACGGTAATTAACTTCGGCCCATCTCAGATAAGTCAAAACTACAATAAAATTATGTTATAGTGATACTTTTAAATATTTTTAAAATTTAAAAAAAAAATCGCTAGCAAAAATACGGACACTTATAATTAGTATCACTATATGTGCAGTCGCTATGGTATATCGCAACATATTATTATATACCATAGTGACACATTATTATAATGTGTTTTAAAAATATGTCTCTATAATCTAATTATAAATATAGATAAAATATAGATAGGATACTTGTACAAAAATGTCACAAGAATGTGTCACTAGAATCTAATTCTGTTGTAGTGTAATTAGGACAAAAAAGTGACAAAACGCTATTCATTTTTTGTCAAACAAATATTAGAACTAGTTAAAAAAACTTCAATTCCATAATTATAAAAATAAACAGTAAAAATAAAAGTAATTTTCATCTGAACTCTAGTTCATTGGAAAGTTTGAAATTCATCTTCGATAAAACAAATGGAATCCCCGAAAAAAAAATAAAAAATAAAAAAAAATATGGTTGTTATAATTGGCAAGTGTGAGTTCAACTAGTCACAAACACATTTAATGCGAGGGGTTAGGTGTCACTCAACAACCTACCAACTTAATTTGAGAGGTGACATAGTAGGGTTTTAGAAGCATTCGTTATAACTAATTGCAATATTCATAGATCAAGGGCCCCAATCTAATTATGTTGTCGATATGCTAATCGTTGCTTCCATCATCAAAGTTTAAGTACACAGTGCACTTAAATTTGTTCCCATGTTGTTCCTTTTTTTTTTCTTTTTTTTTTCTTTTTTTTTAATCATGTTTCTATGGTTCGAAAAAGTTGCATTAACTATTTTGTGATTTTATTTTATTTTTATTGGTCTCCAATGATTTGTAAAAAATTATAACTTAATCATTCTATACGATATTATAATCAAATAAAAATAAAAACATGCAACTTTTATGGTAAAATAAAAATAAAAACATAGGATAATGAGCCCTTATAGTCAAAGGATCACCACTTAACAACATGATAATGCTGTGGATACTATCTAGAAATTTATTATTAAATCTACACTTTAATCAATTTCACCTTCTAGATGATGCTATTCTGCTAATCAACTACTAAACCCTAAAGGGACCACCACCAAATTCTAGGGGACAAAAGGATCGACAATTATCATCCTAACCCTATAATTTTTTATTCAAGAATTAAAAACTGGATAGTATCCACAGTTAGATACTATTAAGTATATTCCAGCCCAACTCTCTTTCTCTCTCTCTCTCTCTCTCTCTCTCTCTCTCTCTCTCTATATATATATATATATATATATATATATATATATATAGAGAGAGAGAGAGAGAGAGAAAGAAAGTTCGGCTATTATATTTGTACAAGCACCAAATATCGACAAATGAAGAGTCGTCACGTATATATACACTACAATAAAATTATGCTATAGCGACACTTTTAAGTATTTCCAAAATCTAAAAAAAGTGTCGCAGGTAAAAATACCGACACTTATTGTTAGTGTTGCTATATGTGCCGTCGCTAGGGTATATAGCGACACATTTTACTAATGTGTCCCAAAAATGTGTCTCTATAATCTAATTTTGGATATAGATGGAATATAAATAGGACACTTATATAAAAATGTTATAAATATGTGTTCCTATAACCTAATTTTGTTGTAGTGTTATGCCAAGCGTCGGTAAAATATCTTCTGATATTTTAAAACGCCAAAAAATTTAAAAAAAATAATAAAATTTATTATTTAATAAATTAATTTAATATAATAAAGAATTTATATGATGACGCTTTTTAAATCGACGATATAGCTATATTATAGAAACACTTAGAGACGTTTCTCTCAAGCGAGGTCTAAAAAGTGTCCTTATATATATTGAAATTGTTTTGTAGTGTTAGTTTGGTAAGCACTAACAACTAATAGCCGTTATTGTGAACTTTATATACATAGCGTTCAATATTAAAACATCTTTATATATGTTACGTAAATGACTATCAGCACCTTTCGAAGCTTTAGTTGAGTTGAACAGCAAAAGTAAACATCAAATTATATATGCCTCTTGCACTAGGAACAGCAAAAGCTCCAATTGAATGAAGCGGTAGCATGCTATCTTGTTCTTAAAAAAAAAAAATTATATATGCCTCACATTTTTGTTCTCACATAAGTATACGTACCAAGGAAATCGGTTGGGATCTTTCCATTTGAGAACCTCCCAGTTGGCTGGTGCCCGATGAAGTCCTTACCATAAGGCGGGAAATTGCACTTGATCAGGGTCTTGAGGTGGTTGTTGTTACCTGAGTCGACGATCGAATCACCAAACGCAAACACAGCAGGAAACTTCGTCCGATTATTCGAAGTGTAACCTAATACCTTAACAAGCTGAAACATCACCATAAATAGTACAATGTATTCTCTAAGGCCAAAAAAAACACTCAACAAGATCCTCTTACAACTCTCCCCCATTTTCTCTCTTCTATAACATGTATTATTTGTTGTGCATGCACTCTCTAGTTTGGGCTGCTTTACTACAGAAGCATGAAAGAGCCCTTTAAATTTATTGGAGTGCATGGCTCAACAAACACCAACAAATTTTAGGTTTGGCAATTTAAGGCTACATTGATTATAATTGTTGTATTTTATTTTATTAAGGAGATTTGTCATCATTATAAATTTTCATCTCAAGTTGTTGTGACAACTTAAATATTTATAAAATTCAAATTGATTATGTCGTAATATAAATAACTGATACCTCCAAGAGAGAAATGGAACATCGATCTTTTAAAATATTTTCAAATCTTTATTCTCTTACACATTTCATATATAGTTGTTGCATATGTGGCATAGTAATATAGTAGTTTTTGTGTTGTGGAATTGAGCTATTTATTGTGATAAGTTGTGTATTTAATAATGAGACATCTAAATTAATGATCAATATTATTAAGGCATGATATAAATAATTTGAAGTATTTAGAAGCCAAATTTTTATATTTTTTCAACATTATGTGTTCAATGATTAATTTTTTTTTAAAATCAACAATTTTGATGATATTTATAAGCTAGATATAAGTTTAATTCACTGTGGAAAACAATGAAAAGTTCTTTTCATGCATTCTCTAAAGTAAGATTAGTATTTTGAATATAAAGTTTAAGAATGGCATCATCATTTTGATAAGATTTTTTTTATTTTCGACTATTCATTTTCAAATTATTCAACACATCATAATTTACACTCTAAATAACGTAAATTATATATGTATAATAATATTGATTATATGTTCAAATGTTTCATCTTCAAAAATAAAATGAAATTATAGAAATTTATCAATCCTTCCGAAAAGGACTAAAGCTCAACTTTTCCTCAGCAGTTAATTTTTTTTTCCCCTTATACTTGACCAAGAAAAAAGCGAACATGTCCATTGAGCTCACTAACTTTATACATTTTTCACAACTATATATGTATAGTTTCATATAAAGCTGGCAATCCAACTGGCTGTACGCTTCGTGTTCTATTCAAAATGAGCTC
>CM055067.1:48673450-48675950 GCA_029204045.2 Tillandsia leiboldiana | reverse complement strand
AAACGAGCAAAAAAATTATATTTATCATTAAAATTATAAATTTTGCAATCTTTTGATGATTAGATTAATGATGTAGAAAAAAATTGAAAATTAATTTTTAAATATTTTCAGTAATCTAAATTATTTTCAACGGTGTTGATCATAGATTTGGAAGCTCCATCATCGAAAATAAATGGGTAGCGATGGAGTCCGTTTACTACTGATAACATTCCAGTTCAACTCTCTCTCTCTCTCTCTGTATATATATATATATATATATATATATATATATATATATATATATATATATATATATATATATATATATATATATATATATATATAAAAGGGATGAAATTAGTCGATAGCGATGGAGCCCGTTTACTACTGATAGTGGGCGCCTTGGATTAAGTGAGTGGTTGGTAGAATAGAATGATCTAAGAGATGAAATTATTCAAAGGGGTAGATCTAACGGTAGAAAACTTACAAACATCAATTGCTTGGTGCTTGTACAAGCATAGTAGCCAAACTCTCTCTCTCTCTCTCTCTCTCTCTCTCTCTCTATATATATATATATATATATATATATATATATATATATATATATATAATTGAGCTCATATGCTTTTAAAACGCTACAACAAAATTAGGTTATAGGGACACATTTTTGTGACACTTTTGTATAAGTGCCTATCAATATTTCATCTATATCCAAAATTAGGTTATAGTGACATATTTTTGGGACAAATTACAAAAATGTGTCGCTATACACCCTATTGACGGCACATATAACAACATTAATAATAAGTGTCGGTATTTTTGCTAGCGACACTTTTTTCAGATTTTAGAAACACTTAAAAATGTCGATATAGCATAATTTTGTTGTAGTGAAAGTATCAGTCATTGGTGCTTGTAGGTTTTTAGCTCTTCGATAAAAAGATGTGTAGTTAGGATAATAGTGGGCCACTTTGATTAAGTGACGTGGTTGGTGGAATAGAATGATCTAAGAGATAAAATTAGTCAAAGAAGTGGATCTAACAGTAGAAAACTTACAAGCACCAATTGCTTGGTGCTTGCACAAACATAATAGCCGGACTCTCTCTCTCTTTCTCTCTCTCTATGTATGTATATATATATATATATATATATATATATATATATATATATATATATATATATATATATATATATATATGGTTACAATAGTCTTATGAGTATAGATCCCTTTGTACTAATAACTTTTCCGCCTTTGGATGAAAAGATATGCGGTTAGGATGATAGTGGGCTCATTAGATTTTAGTGGGTTGTTGGTGAAATAGTATAAATCCTATGGGACCGCTATAATTCTAGCCGTACATTCTCTTATCCAAGGATCAAAAAATTATGAGTACGAAAAAGTCTATACTTATAAAAGTATAGTAGCCGGCCGGACTCTCTCTCTCTCTCTCTCTCTCTTTCTTTCTCTCTCTCTCTCTCTCTCTCTATATATATATATATATATATATATATATATATATATAGAGAGAGAGAGAGAGAGAGAGCGCTAGACTCCTATACTTTCGAAAGTGAGGCTTCCGTGTTTGTAAATAGTTTTCAATAATGGGACATCTGATTCGGCGATCGTTTCCGTTAGACTTGATCTACAATGTTGGAACTATTTAGAAACCAAATTTTATATTTTTCTAATTTAATTTGCATACTAAACGAGTAACCCGAAAATAAACGTTGAAAATAAAAACCTCATAAAAAATTATGATAAAAAACTTAAATTTCAAATTGAAAGTTATGGTCTCACTTTTGGTGTTAACTATAACGTTTTATTAAAGTTTCATATAATTTGAATTATTCTATATTATTGAACTTACAAACATACCACATCGACGGTTAAAATAGTCATTTTGAAACCCTTTGATCACTTGATAAATGATGTCAAAAGGTAGTGAAATTTGATTTTTAAATAGTTCTAACAGGGTAGATCATACTTAACGGAATCGATCGTCGAATCGGATGCTCCATCATTGAAAATAATTTATAAATACGATATATATATATATATATATATATATATATATATATATATATACTATTTGAACTTTTGGCCAACTCAAATATAAAAAAAATTATATTTTATAAATTTTATAGATTAAGATTCTAAGATTTTTTCAATTTTTAATTCAATAGGATAATTGGCAATCTAACTTATTGTTCGTGAGCCAGCTCGTGTTCGATTTATTTTTAAAACGTCGAATACGAGCTGAATTTTTTAGCTTGATATTTTATCATGCCAACTGGCGTGCCGCAAGTGGACACCTCTGGCTTCCTAACAGTTTGTGTGCATAAATAATTAGATGACACATGAATGCATAAACGAGGGTGGTTGTGTGTGGCCGCCTATCAGGTTGACACACAACTTGATCAAGAATGCTCCATTTAATTCATCACATTGCATATTCATCTAATTTGATCATGACACCCCAACTAATTAATGAATTAAACTAGAAAACAATTGGAGCCTTAATTT